>JAMJFZ010000107.1:26920000-27520000 GCA_026225945.1 Cricetomys ansorgei | reverse complement strand
GAGCAACAAGACACGAGGAAAGTACAAAAGGTATAAAAACAGTAAAGGAAGAAGTCAAATTATCTGTATCGACAGTCTATATTATCTATACCTAAAAGACCCTATAAACTCTACCAGAAAACTCTTTGATCTAGTAGACACTTAAAATAAGCTTGCAAGATACAAAACTGACATAAAAAAAACCAGAGACTTTTATATTTACAAATAATGAACTCATTGGAAAAGAAATTAGGAAAATATTCCATTCATAAGAGCTCACAAAAATATAAAATATTTGGAAATAACCTTAACTAAGGAAGTGAAAGAAAACTTCAAAACACTGAAAAAAAGAGACCAAAGAAGATATAAACATGGAAGGACTTTCCATGCTTCTATATTGACAGAAACATAGCCAACCACGACCAGCCAAAGCAATACTACAGGCAAAGAATGCAATACTTAACCTCAAATTATACTATAATGCTATCATGACCAAAGGAATATGGTACTGGGACAAAAACAGACATTTAGATCAGTGAAACAGGACAGAGGACCCAGAAATTATCCCACACAGCTATGGCCATCTGATTTTTTGATGAAGTTGTTAAAAATATACAGTGAGGAAGATGGATAGAAGACAAGATTATCCAACAGTGTCAGTGTTAACACTGTACTTACTGTTAGGACATCTCCCAAACAGCCACAACGGCAATGGGTCACAAAAAAGACAGTCAGATATAACCTAAGTCCCAACTTCATACACACAGGCCCATCTCCCAGAAACCTCTCCACAGTACCCAGGCCTCTCTCCAAAAAATCCACTTCCTATTCTTTCTTCACCTAATCAATCAGAATCAGCCACCCAACTATTCTCCAACAGTACTTCCCTCCCTCTTTTTCCCTCCCCACCTAGGACCCGATATAAACCCACCATCTTGCCTAAGGTCTTTTGTCTGCCTCTACCCTCTCCAGAGGTAATCATTTTGTCCCTGTGGGGGTCAAGATATTCCTCTTCTCCTATTTCCTTCCCCCTGTTCTCTGCCCTCTGTCCCTCTGGGGCAAATGCATCTCCTTTGTGCTAAGAATATAGTGTCTGGTGTGTTCTATGCCAATTCCAAAATCTTTTCATTTACACCTTCAGAAAAAAGGAATCACATCCATATCTTTCACTTTGTGATGTAATACAAAAATCAATTCAAAGTGGGCCAAAGACCCTGATTTAAAACCCGAAATGTTGACACCACCAAAGGAAAACATAGCAACCACATTTCATGATATAGGTATAGGCAAGAAATTTCAATAGCACAGATGCCAAGAATTAGTAAATTAAAGCACAGGAAATTTAAGTTTCTGCACTGTAAAGGAATCTAGCAGCAGACTGAACAGATAGCCTGCAGGATAGGAGAAAAATCAGCCAGCTATGCTTCAAACAGGAGATTAACATCTAGAATTTATAAGGAGCAGCAAAAGTTAAGCACAAAAGACCAAACTGCCAATGAACAAACAGGCCAACAAACAGACCATTTTTAAAGAAGAAACACAAATGGTAGTGTAGAAAAGTTTTCAATGTCCCCAGCCATTGTTGAAATGTTTCTTCAATATATCTTAACTTCTTTGAAATCTCGTGTTTGTTTAATTTCTCTTCCTTTGTAAATGAACCAGTTTTCCTTGTGGGATCTTTTTATAAGCTCTGCTGTTTTCTGGGTGTTGGCATTTCCTTACATATCTTTGATATTCTGTGGTCCCTTTAGATTTCCTGCTAGGCATTGTGTTAACTGGATACGGAATGTTTTGCTCTCCTTATCTTCTAGCTCTTCTTTGTAATTTTCCTCCTCTTCATTCAGTTTTTCCTGCCAAATGGGATGCTCCTAATGTCACATTTTTTAAACAGATTTTTTAAAATAAATAATCATCTAGTCATATAATTCACTTGTTGCCATGATCATTTCCTTTATCTCTGCATCCTTCTTGGAGAATCTGAAAACAAAAGTCCAGTCTGTCTGCAGAGGAGATAGCAGAGGAGATAGCCCTAGAAAAAGCCCGCCCTCTGCTGGTGGAGAGTTGGAGGCGGGCGCTCGCTTAACCCTTTATCCTGGTCCTGTTCCCTTCAGCTTTGCACGCAAGCCAGACTCTGTGATCTGTGGGAACAGCATAGGAGCTCCTCCCTCCCAGCAGCGCCTCCATCTGACTTGTTCTCTCACCCATGGTTCAGTCTGCCCAGGAGCATCTTAAAATTACAGTTGTACTCCCAACACTTTAGTCCTTCCGGTTCCTGCAAGTTTTTTCAGTATTGATTTTTGACAAATTCTGATCTACTCCGTCATTTAATTTAGTTGAAGAAACCCTGACATTTTTCATAAATCTGGCCTTACATATCACATATGGGATATAAAATAGTTATTTTTCTTTTGACCTGGTTATGACTTTTTCTTTCTGGAAAGAAATGTTGAGGTGTCTTAATATGAAACTAGATGCTACATTTTTAACTAATTAAAGATTTCCACCTATATATTGGTCTTATGCTTATTTCACTGCAGACTGAGACATTTTGCTCAAAAGCATGCCAATGTCCAAACCTCAAGTTTACATATCCAAATAATATAAGTATAGCACACGGAAGTAGTTTGCTAGCCATTTAGAACTTGCCTTATTTACATATTCCAAGGATGGAAACCAACATCTGGTAATCATAGATACCATAGAGAATGCAATGCTGAGCTATGAAAGGCCACAAGTCACTGCAGCTCTCTGGAACTCTCCATACGTTTCTCACTGTGCTGCTGGGGGGTCAGGGAGCATCACTGAGATGCATAGCCCCAAACTGCTTCTCTGATGCCCCTGTCTCCACACCTGTCCACTTGGGTTAGGAAAGCATCATGTATGCTGTGATTACCCCCTTCCTAACAGAAGCCAAGCTGCTAAAACTTCTTTCAAATGAGCTGTGTGCTAGTGCCACCTTGTGGTCATAAAGTAAACCCCTAGAACTCACTATACAGCTTAAATAAGTTTAAAAAAATACCAAAACACTTTACTGCTGTTTTTATTAATCAGAGCTATATGCACCTATGAGGGAAATCCAGTAGGCTCATTAAGCATAAAACAGTGCATAATAAATTCCACTTACATTAGTATGAGGAATGAGGGTGAGTAGCTGCTCATGCACGTTCAGAAAATTATATAGTGGCAATTTCAACAACCTTTCAGAGCCATAAGATTGGGACTGAGTGAGGGAGTACTCAGGGATGGTCTTTTTCTTTTTCTGAAATGCTTGAGTTTTGGGACAATTTATTTTCTAATTTCTTTCCAATTGAAAAATAGATGGAGAATAGTTGAAATTGTTCAAAGGTGAACAAAGATCATGGTGCATTAAAGAAAGGTTGACACAAATGGGAATGTGTGAGTTTGTGGTTGAGGGTGTCTTAGTCACTGTTCTATTGCTGTGAAGAGACACTACAACTAAGGCAACTCTCATAAAAGAAAGCATTTAATTAGGGACTTGTTTCCAGTTTCAGAGGGTTAGTCCATTGTCATCATGGTGGGGAGCATGGTGGCAAGAAGGCAGGCAGGTATAGTGCTGGAGCAGTAGCTGAGAGCATTAGATCCTGATCCGCAGGCAGCAGGAAGAGAGAGAGACTACAGGGCCTGCTGGATCCCTTGCCCTCTTCTGGCCTCCACAGGAACCCACATGCCTGGGTATATTTATATACATGCACAAGGACACACAAATACACATGAATAAATAATAAATCTTAAAAGAAAAACAAGATGGCAAAATGGCAGGCATGGTGGAGTGCTTCCATAACCACAGGTGCTACAGTGAGATAGGACTCTGAGAGGAAAGTTCCCAGATGCTCACAGGCCGATTCTGTATTCTGTGTATTCTGGCATACATGGCCATGAAAATCCAAGATACCCTCCCTCAAATGAGGTACAAAGACAGGGCTAAGACTTGAGGTTGCCCTTTGACCTTTATACATGGAGTATGGCACCTGCACTCACATTTTCATACATCTGCTATACAAATATACTCTCTCCCTCCCCCAATCAACCCCTCCTATACACACACACACACACACACACACACACACGCACGCACATGAAAAGAAAACTCTGACATACAAGGAAGTTTACGTTACCCTTTAAAATTGAAAAACATTTTGTTTAAGGAGAGCTCTGCTAACCACACATGCACACAGCATCAGAAATAAGAAATTCAGATGGAATTTGCTAGGTTTTTATTTTACTGTCATATTTGAAGAAAGTTATAAACCTTAAGCTCTCTGTGCATCTTTAGCAATTTATGAATAAATATTACATTTATAAACTGCATTTAGAGTTTGAGGAGTAATGAACACATCAGGTGAGTCCTAGCTGTTGTTGGCTAGATTGTGATCTCTCAGAATCCACGTGTGGAAGTTTAATTCCTGATACTTTGAACTATGACTCTCCATTTGGAAACAGAGCCTTTGTTATCAGCTCTGGTGAAGTCCTGCTGGAGAAGGGCAAGCTCCTAATCCAATGTAACAGTAACGATTATAAAAGGAAGTTTGGATTCAGATCCTTATAGAGAAATAACTCCATATGGAGGTTATATTATAGTCTAGAGAACATTTGTCATTCTTCCTGCTCCCCCAAAAGATGATACATTGAGTCTTAATCTTTAGTATAGTGTTTCTCAACCTGTGGGTCACAACCCCTTTAGGGGTTGAACGACGCTTTCACAGGGATTATGTAATACCATCTGCAGCATTTCAGGTATTTACATTATGATTCATAACAGTAGCAGACTTACAGTTATGAAGTAGCAACAAAAATAATCTTATGGTTGGGGTCAACACAACATGATGAACTGTATTAAAGGGTTGCAGGTTAGGAAGGTTGAGAACCACTAATCTAGTACCCTAAATGTGAACTTACTTTGAAATCTTTACAGAGAGGCAGTACATAGCATTTTAGAGGTAAGAAAATTAAAATAGTTAGGATGAGCCTTAATCAAAAACATCTGATGTCTGTATAAAACAGGAAAATCTGATTGGGAAGGTGCCTTGTTAGGCCTGGACAATTCTTCCTGAAACAAAAGGCTTCCACCATAAAAGAACCAAACAGCAGACTAACAGGGGCCAGAATGACGGATATATCCACCAGATGGAGCCTAGACAAACAGGGAAAAAACCATAAAGGTCCCCTCCCAGGCCTAACATCAACAATCAGGGGATGTATCCACCAAATGGGGCTTAGATAACCTGGAAAAGGACTCCCACCCATCAAACATGCATCTGCCAAATGGACTCAGACAATCAGGGACCGTAAAAGTTATGTGCCCTTCACCTGCCAGATGAAAATGGACGTAGCCCCATGAAGGCTCCAACACACACACCCCTGCCACCAATCCCCTCAACCCCTAAGACTAAACAATGTGTTAACCAATCTGTAACAAATCTGCCAAAGCCCCGAACCCAGAGTGTCCATTATAAAAGCTTGGGGCTCCCTCACTTGTGCACTCACTCAGTTTTTTTTGGGGGGAGGATGGATTCCTGGTAGAGGGTCCGAGTTCAAACCCATAAATAAAGACTTCTTGTTTTTGCAACAGAGCTGGACTCCTGATAAAACTTGAGGGCCAAAGGGGTTTTCAAATTCTGGGCACAACAGCCTCAGTCAGTAACCTTACAAGCACAAGTTCTATCCACAGAAATCATGACCAAAACAGCTTCATTCAGTGGTGTGAGTTTGTAAACCCAGAACCTGGGAAGTGGAGACAGGCAGATCCCTGGACTCACCGGGTTAGCTTACTAGGAAAGTTTCAGGCCAGTGAGAGATCTTGTCTAAAAATTAATTTTAAAAAAAGCAGGTGTAGAGCACCTGAGGAATGAGTGAGTTGCAAGGTTGTTCTCTGACCTCCATACATATATGTACATGTATATCTGTATATGTACATGTGCATGCCCACGCTTCTGCACACAAGGAAAAATCACACCCAGAGTTGGACATGAAAGGAAAGAATGCAGGCATACTAGAAACTAAACATTTCCAAACTCAAGAGAGAGGCCAGGCACAGACATTTCCCTCACAGCTCTCAGAAGGAACCAGCCCTATCAAAACATGATATTTTTTTATCCTTCTCATTTGTAGATAGGTGAGACTCTAAACCTTCCAATTTGTAGAATTTATTATACCACACAGCAAATGAGGACACTTACCAGAAGATACTGGGTTTGCTTTGTTTCTATGACAGATTACCTGAGATGAATAACTGGGTCTGTAATAGGGCAGAGCATCATTGGAGGCCACAAGCAGTGGGACAAGCTGCTCATTGTTTAGAATCCAGGAGGTAGGAAGAAAGAGAGAGAGACAGAGAGACAGAGACAGACAGAGAGACAGAGACATGGAGGGAGAGAGGGGGAAAGAAGAAGAGAAATAGGAAGAAAAAGAGGAAGAAGAAGGAGGAGGAGGAGATGATGATGAAGAGACTAGAGACAAAATACACTTTTCAAGGTCATGCCTTCAGTGATCTTTCTCCAGCTAGGCCCTGAACCCTAAAGTTTTTACCAGGTCTCAATGACCTACTAAGTGATAGTATATCAATGGATATCTCAATTGATGAAAGTGGAGACCCTCGTGTGCATTAGACCTCTTGATCTAGTCCACACCTCTGAACCCGCTGTTCTGGGGACCAAGCCTTCGACACATGACTTTGGGAGAGGCAGCATCTCAGATTCAAACCACTGCACATATCCACAACTTCCCTCACTTCCTGTTCACTACTTTGTAAATAAGTCGGCTTTCCTGCACTGCACTGATTCTAATGCTTAATAACAACCTTAAAAATTCATAAAACAGGACAAAGAATTCCCTTGATCTTATGACTTATGTACAATTCCCAAAGCCTCATTTACTCTACATTTATCACCCCTATCATCTTTCCTGACACCAGGAGAACAATTTTCCAAAACATGACTATGATTTAGACACAGAGATGATAAAAAATCTTTCCATTGTACTTTGCCTTCAAGCCAAAATGCAAGAGAACAAAACAAAACATCAAAACAACCCACTTGGCTCTCTTTCAAGGCCGAATGAAAGTCTGCCTTCCTGCTTTACTGCTCAGTGGTTCTCAGCATGAGCCTTGCAGGTTAGATGCTCTCTTTCCCCATTGTATCTGTGCTCATTGACTTCCTGTCAGAGTTACTCAAGCAAAACTCTGCCTATTCCACAAGGCTGGGGCAGTCGTCCTCTCTTGAGGGACATGCTCCTGGTCAAGGGCAGAGAGAAAGCTCTTCTGTCCTGTTTATATTCAACCTCCAAGAGCAGAAGCTATAATTGTGCCTAACCTCCTCTGGAGGATGAGAAGAGTCTCTCACAGATACGTGGAGCATTGCACGAGGTTGTCATCTTTGAATATGCAATAAAGAAATAAGTTCACCCTAGGTAATGAAAAATCCGGCTTTGTTTCTAAAGTATGAAAGCATCACTTTGGAGATAAACTGTTTGGGACTTGAAAATGCTAAGAATAAACAACTATATGTCTATACAGTGTGGACAAATTAACTACTAAAATTGTATTTAGTAGAAACCATGAACTGTCCATCAATAGTTTTCCCTTCACAACTTCCTAGCCCACACATTAAACAACAGAAGCCAGTTAGCCACATTTCCCAATCCAGCAATCCTGGCTGCAACTTGGCTGGTAAGTTTTCCCTAGTGGAGAATAAAAAATAAAATGTGCAACTTCCTGGGTCATTTCCTGAAAAAGAAATAGGTTTTCCTCTTGCATTCTTCATTCCTTTCTGTGGTGGGTCAGATGGACAGATGGACAGGGTGGTTTCTGCTTCACAGCTGAGAACAATACCTGAGCCAAAGACTAGGGAAAGAGACAGGAAGAATATGGGACCCCAGGCCTTGTAAACAGAGCTTCCCACAAGTCAGGACCTCCTCCCATCCTCTGAATATTTATAAGGTAGAGAAAAATATTTAAATTCTTTTTTAGCCAAACACACATTTCTTTCATAGCCATTTTGTTACCTCAGCCATATACCTTGAAAAACGTACCAAAGTACAGTAATAAAATTCAAACATTTATTCTGAACAAAGATGCTCAAAATAATCTTCCTCAGGAACTATTCTCAAGACTTATTTTGATGTATTTGATTGAATTCCAATAGAGCATAATAGCCAGGGTTTATAATGATAACTGTTAGTCATCTAAGAAAAGGTTAATGTCCAGAGTAACCTTTGTAAGAAGGGAAGCAGTTCTTTAATACTTTGATATGGTTTAAAGAATTTATTTTGAAATCTCTCGAATTTGAGTGAATATTGTGTTTAATAGAGAACTATTAAAATATCTCTGGAAAACTTAATCATAATGATGGAATTTTCTTTGGGTAGTTCATTTTTAAGATTTATTTTTATTCTAAAATGTGTGTGTGTGTGTGTGTGTGTTTGTGAGATAAGAGGGGAGGGGTCTGTGCATGTGTGAGAGCAGGTGTCCACAGAGTCCAGAAGAGTGTCTCGAATCCCCTGGAGTTAAAGGCAGTTGTGAACAGTTTAACTATTAGGTCTCAAACTCACAAACTGCTGGTTGAGATACTTATTTAACATACCAAAGTGAACCTGGCTGCCAGGTTCTCCAAGCATCCCTCTGCTCCTACCCGTTACAGGGTTCTCCTGGCTTGCATACCCTAGTCTCTACAGTGAACTCTCCAGCCCAAGGGACTGGGCTGTCTTTCCCTACATAATCCAGTCATTTTTGGTTATCTTTCTTGGTCACTCTTGGCCTCCTGACCTCTTGGACTCCAGGCTACCCTTCTCCCTCTTTCCCCCTCCCCTTCCCCTCTCCTCACATGGCCTAGCAACTCAATCTGGTCGTGTCCACCTTGGATTCCCCAAGATGTCTCTGCCCATGGCTATGCTCTCCCTCATATAAAATAAACTCCACCATACCTAGGAGCAGTCATGTTCTTTTTATTTCTTTTTTCATTCACCAACCTGGTGCTGGGAACCAAACTCAGATCCTTTGGAAGAATGGTATGTACTCCTGACTGATGCATCATTTCCCCAGTTCCCTCTTACTGGGAGAAGAGATGTTTTAACAATATTATTTTACAGAAAACTTATTAAATGGTATCAGCAATGCTAGTAATAATTAGTGTGGTCAGAAATCCCAAACTCTTGAAGTCTTCTGCAGGGAGAGGGAAGGAAACACTTGTTACTCAAAGGGGTGAGTCACAATCAGCAGTGCAGCAAGCAGAACTGCAGATACCTGAGGACCCACATATGTAGGCGGGTTATTAATGTTCTAAGGTTTTGATATAGTAACTGCAATGAGATTCCCCAGGCATCTCAACTACAAAACTAAGCAAACAGAAAACAGTTTTAATACATTGGAAAGTGCTTACCAGGAGGAAACTGTCTAGATAGGGCTCACCACACAATTTAAGGGTCTACCCTGAGTAAAGTCTATCTTTGTAAGGCCAGACAAGTGATAACTGGAGAACAGTAATACCCAACCATCTCCCAGAACAGGGCAAAAGTGCACGTGAGCTCTGGGCAGCCAGAGAACCTGGTCACATGAAGCTTTTCATAGAAACCATGGAGATGGTGTGCTTTGTAAAGAAGCTAGCCTAAAATAGGAGGAAAACAAACTCCAGACTCATTAATGCGCCACCTGGTTGCCTCCAGGTGAAAGTCCAACTGTCGTGAGAAGAGCAAAACAGAAAATCACCAAGTAATGTCAAACTTTAAAGACAAGGCAGTGCCATTCATTGCCAGAAAATAAAATAGTCAATACAAACATATCTAGAGAGACAGAAATGAAGACAGAGACTTCTAATAAAAGACTGTTAAAAATATACTAAGAAAAGAAATATGATTGGAGAACAATACAAAGAAGAACCTACTGTATGTTGTAAAGAGTTATCCCATGGATGGGAGTCTCAGCAGACTGGACACTGCAAAAACATAGAATGGAGGACATTGAAGGCAGCAATGAAACCAACCAAAGTTCAGATCAAGAAAGCAAATACATAAGGAGTTAAGAGCAGAGCCTCAGGGTTGCAAAAGCAGATGAGACGAGGGGTCCAAGGAACAGAGAATGAACATAGAAACCACAAGTGAATATTTGGGGAGACTAGAAGTATCAAATGGAAATATGTTTTTATTTATGATGGAAATTAGGTTAACACAAACATTTGACAAAATTAACTAGTCTGTTGATTAAATGTGTTAAATTTACTAACATTATTGCTTTCAATGTATAACTCGATAAACTTGATAAAAATCATTCCAGATAAAACATCCACTGAGAACTGAATTTGCTTTAAGGATTAGGAGGGGTTAGGTAAGCCTGGCCAGAGGGTTTATAGTATGAATTAAAATGTATTGCAGATGCATTTGAGGTTGATCATACTAACTTATAATCTAGTATAATATATATATATAATATTATATATATACTTTAAAAAATTTGAATTCATAATATATATTATGAATTCAAATTTTTTAAAGTATATGTTTCTATTACTTTTTATTATTTTTTTAGACATATTTATTGTGACCCATTTCAAGATTATTATCTAGAAAGAGAGAAAAGGAAATTTCTTCATAAAATGTCATTACTTCATATACATATTCAGCCAGAAATTTTTTTTTTTACATTTATGGTCCATCAACCATCCATGTAAGACGAGAGATGGCAGTGGTAGCCTTGCATTTGAGTTCCTCCTATACGTGGTATCTGTACAGCCAGTCTCCAATTTTTCAAAAGCTAATTGGCTAGCACGAACACAATAAAAACATAATAAAAAAGTCAAAGTTGTAGGTATATGGATGGGGCCAGACATCGAGAATGAAAATGCTGAGCACACCACATTCCCTTCTGCTCTTTGTCTACTATTTTGAGCCATGTTATCATTATTTATTTCCTTGGTTACTTGAGTAATTTGATCTTAAGCGATCTATTTTTTTTTTTTTTTGTATCTGTTAACAATGCTTTCAGTTGTAGATAGTAGAAATTTGGTCTATATGTTGTATAAATCACTGAGCAGATTCTTTTATTAAGAAGTCTGGAAGTACTGGCCCTAAGTTGTCTTAGTTAGAATCAATTGCTGTGATTGAAACACCACAGCCAAAAGCAACTTGAGGAGAAAGGGGTTTGTTTCATTTGTACTTTCAGGTAACAGGCAATCACTGAGGGGAGTCAAGACAGGAACTGAAGCAAGGCAGGAGCATGGAGGCAGGAGCTGATGCAGAGGCCATAGAGGAGTGCTGCTTATTGACCTGCTCACCATGGCTTGCTTAGCCTGCTTTCTTATAGCACCCAAGACCACCAGGCCAGGCACGGCCCCACCCACAGTGGGCTGGGCCTGTTGCCAGTAATCATTAATTAAGAAAATGCTCTACAGGCTTGCCTACAGTGCAGTCTTATGGAGGTATTTTCTTGATTGAGGCTTTCTCTTATCTGAAGACTCTAGCTTGTGTCAAATTGACATAAGACTTGCCAGCACACAAGGCTAGCTGCTATACACAAAGTTAGAAAACCTCCATGCTCTTTGCCTTTACACTCTACCCTATGAAGCATGCTAACATGTTATGCTTAAGATGGTTGCTTTAAGTAACAGGATTGGCTGCTGTGGCCATAAGAGCACATTATCCTGAGGTGGAGGGCTTGTTTAGAGAAGAATTCAAATGAAGACATCATAATTCTTGTATTCACTCTTGTCGACCAAGAATAAATACTTTTATAGAAATTATTCTCAGGCAAACCAGATTTATGTTTCTATCTTTTTTCATCTTACTGAAAATAGAATTTTTTTCACATAATGTATCCTGATTATAGTTTTCTCTCCTTCTATTCCTCCCACTTCCTCCCCACTTGCTCTCCCATCCAGACTCACTACCTGTCTGTCTCTCATTAGAAAACAAGCAGGCTTTTAAAAGATAAAAATAAAATAAAATAATAATACATAAACTAAACAAACAATAATAAATAAAACAAAAACTAATGCGTCAGAATTGGGACAAAATAAACAAGCAGAAGGAAAGGAGCCTTAGAGATGGCACAAAAATAAGAGACCCACTCATTTGCAGACTCAGGAATCCCATAAAAACACTAAACTGGACGCCATAATATATATGCAGAGGACCTAGTGCAGACTCATGTAGGCCTTGCTGCTTCAGTCCCTGTGACTTTGCATGAGCTTTGTTCAGTTGACCTTGTTTCCTTGATGTCCTCTATCCCCTATGGGCTTTCACTCTTTCTGCCTTTTCTTTCTTGGGCTTCCCTGAGCCCTGAGGGGAATCATTTTATTGCTATAGTTTTTTTTTTTAAAAATCAATAGTATTTGGTTTTACCCTAGGTCCCTGGGCTATCTAGTATCTAGTTATTGATCACCCAATCAATATCAGATACTGGTTCCACTTCCTGGAGTGGGCCTTATGTCAAATCAGATATCGGTTGGTTACTCCTACAAACTTTGTGACACCATTGCACTAGCACATCTTGCAAGTAGGACATTGTAGATCAAAGGGCTTATGGTTGACTTGGTGTTTACATTTCTCCTTTGGTAGCCTACAGGGTACCAAAGATGCTAGATCATAGAGGTGAAGGCCCTTTGTAGGTACCAGCACGGCTTCTCCATGTTCAGTGAGTTCTATAGTACTGTTTTCAGCGATGGAGCCTTGGCTTTAGTTTGTGGAGAGCAACCAATAGCCTGGGTTGTTTGAGGGTTCCCACAGGAGCCCTTTGGTCAACAACTCAATTAGATTTTCGTAGAAATTATCCTCAGTAAAAGCAGACTTACATTGCTATCTTCCTTCACAGAATAGGAACATGAGACTAGCAAAGGAGAAGGGACTTGAGTGCTGGTCAGTTACCATTATCCTTCACTGCTGAGAGTTGGGCCCAGTTTTCTATATATGTTATATTTCTTCTCCTAACCTCCTCAGCCTCACCTCCAACCTCCACACCTCAAAATATGATTTGCAAACTATAGCCAAATTAGGAGAGGAAATAACGAAAATGTCTCTAATAATTTTCAAAGTAAGAATCCAGAGAGGTGGGTAGAGCACATTACTACCACCCCCACCTCACGTAAACAGAATCTGAAGGCTTTACAACAGAATCTGCCCTGCCTACATACTCTGTCTTCTGTGCTGATGGAATTCAAATGGAAGAATCTAAGAAGCTGCCATTTGTGTCTTCTATGAGATTCTCTTTAAGAACACTCAACAGTTTCAAGATGTAACACTTCAGGGGTTCCAATCTCCAAAGATTACTCACCTGACATTGTTCAAACCCAGCCTCGCAAGTGGAAGCAACTGGGTGCTGGTTTCTCTGCTGCAGCCCAGGAGGATGTGCACAGATTAATTTGTACATCTTATCTTCCTCCATAGCTATTTGTATTATTGCTCCTATAAGGGTTTGGGATCATGGGATGTATGCATCATAACAAATACTTCTACATACCATGAAGGAAGATTATAATGATAACTTCAAAGATAAAGCAAGAAATGAATGTGTTATTTCATTTTAAATAAATTTTAAACCAGGATCCAGGATGAAAGGTTGGTCTTATAAAATGATTTTTATTATTTTTCATTTATTTTTAAAGATTTCATTTGGTGTGTGTGTGTGTGTGTATGCATGTGCATGCATGCTGTTTATGTGTGTGTTGTGTGTGTGTGTTGGGGGATGGGGGTATCACATCCCCAGAAAGGAGTACTGGATGTCCTGGGGCTGGAGTTACAGCCAGGTGGGAGTCATCTCATGTGGCTTCTGTGAACTGAACTTGGGTCCGCCAGACAGACAGGAAGCACTCATAACTGCTGAGCCATCTTTCCACACCTTTGTTGTTTTGAATTAGTGTATGTGTGGTTTCAGCAATGTCAAAAGAGGCCAGAAGAGGGCATTTGATACCCTGGAGCTGGAGTTACAGGAGGCTGTGAGCTACTCCATCTGTATGCTGGAAACTGAATTCTGGTCCTCTGGAAGAGCAGTATGCACTCTTAACTACTGAGCCAGCTCTACTGCTGCCTACCTCCAAGGTTAGTCTGAATGGTTTAATACAATGTTCAGAGGTTTTCAATCCCCAGTGCATTGCACTGGACTTGTATTTGCAACCTTCTTGTCAATAACATTCATGCAGTCATTATGCCCACCCAAAGCCACTCAAATTTGCAAACCCCTACTTTGTGTTGATAAAACAATGTAAGTAAATAAGGAATATTTTCCTACTGTAGAAAGCTTTGACTGGCTTCCAGAACAATCTCTAAAAGGAATCACACACTCTTTTCCAAAACAATCAAATTCTTGGCATACTGCCCTAAAACTTCTGAGTTGATCTTATTTCACTAACAGACTCTTCTAAATTGTGGAAATAAAAGGATTTATCATGTATTTGTTTGACTTACTAAGCTAAGTGATATTTATGACCATTATTAAATGATAATGTATTCTTCATACTTCAACGTTCATTGTGTACTTTGAAATCTATTTAAAAATATTAAGCACTTAATGAAAATAATTAATAACTCATATATATAAAACTTTCCAGATGTCTTTAAAATATCATACCAATTAATAGAAATTTGACAAATAATGTAGGAAATGCTATTTTGTATATACTAATAAAAAATCCATATAGTCTCACAGAGTGACAGGAGAAATCCACAGTCATTATCTAGGGTATTAAATTTCCAAGACCAAATTCTTTGCTTAACAAAAATGACCTTTACAGATGTCAAAAACTTAATACCTTAGAAAATGTTGTGCCACAATTTAAATGCATGGAAGAATTTGGGAATTTGAAATAAATGCTAAGAAGTTCTGATTTCTCTCATTTTCCTCCCACGGGAACACTGCCTCATAGTTCAGCTTTATTCTAATATGCTCACCAGGTATGCAGATTGGAGTTCTTCAGCCAAAATAATGCTGAACTTCCTGCGTTGCGTTCTCTGCTCGCCTGCCAGTCCCCCTCGGTTTGCTACTAGAAGCTGTGATTATTTTCCCTCCTAACACCCATCTTCTTTACCGTCAGTCCCAGCCCATGACTATTGCATTTTCTTTCTTTACCTACAAATATAAATAAAGATAAATAAACATGATTTGTCCAACTTCAACATTCCTTCCTCAAGTCTTAGAATCTTTTCTGTCATATTGCTTTTATTTATACTAACAAGTGCCCTTTAATATTGAGACACCAAGGACTGGAGAGATGGCTGAGTGATTAAGAGCACTGGCTCTTAATCCAGTGGACCTGTATTCGAGTCCCAACATTCACACTGCAGCTCACAACTGTCTGGAACTTTAGTTCCAAGAGATTGAAGGTCTCCCACGCAAGTGGTGCACAGACCCGCACGCAAAGAAAACACTCATAAACATAAAAATAAAATTAGGTAATTTTTAAATTGGCATGTAAGAACTAGGGGAAATGGCCCAATAGTATCTAAAGTACTTGTTTTCCTGACGCATAATATACAGATATAAAAATTTCTATATCATTTTAAACTTCTGCCTTAAGGAGAGGTAAAGCAATATTTAATTATTTTTAATACTGTTTAAACTGAAAGTGAAAAAGTAAACACTGAAAATCCCAGGTTCCGGGTTGGAGCTTTGAGACACTGCGCAAAACAAAACGGCTGAGCATGCGCAGCGGCAGAGGAGTGGCGCATGCGCAGACTTCCCTCAACGGTCACTGGCTGGGTTCTTAAAGGACCCTCTGAACACTGACCTGCTTCTCTTGCTCTTTGGCAACTGACCCGGCCGCAGCCATGGCCATGGCCAACGATGCCAAGCCGGATGCGGAGATGTTGAAGGTGCTTCAGGACGTGGCCAATCGCCTGCGAATCCACTCCATCAGGGCCACGTGCGCCTGCAGCTCGGGGCATCCCACATCGTGCTGTAGTGCTGCCGAGATCATGGCTGTGCTCTTCTTCCACACCATGAGGTACAAACAGACAGACCCAGAGCACCCCGACAACGACCGCTTCGTCCTCTCCAAGGGCCACGCTGCGCCCATCCTCTATGCCGTTTGGGTGGAGGTGGGCAGTATCTGCGAATCTGACTTGCTGAACTTGCGGAAAATCCACTGCGACCTGGAGGGCCATCCCACCCCTCGACTATCGTTCGTCGATGTGGCAACAGGGTCTCTTGGACAAGGACTGGGTGCGGCCTGTGGAATGGCTTATACTGGCAAGTACTTTGACAAGGCCAGCTACCGCGTGTTCTGCCTCATGGGGGATGGGGAGTCCTCGGAAGGTTCCGTCTGGGAGGCCTTGGCCTTTGCGTCCCACTACAGCTTGGACAATCTCGTGGCAATCTTTGACGTGAACCGCTTGGGACAAAGTGGCACTGCACCCCTAGAGCACTGCACAGACATCTACGAGAAGCGCTGCCAAGCCTTCGGGTGGAATACTTACTTGGTGGATGGCCACGATGTTGAGGCTCTCTGCCAGGCCTTTTGGAAAGCAGCTCAAGTCAAGAACAAACCTACGGCTTTGATTGCCAAGACCTTCAAGGGTCGGGGTATTCCAAATATCGAGGATGCAGAAAATTGGCATGGAAAGCCTATGCCAAAAGACAGCGCTGAGGGAATTGTCAAATTCATTGAGAGTCAGATACAAACAAACAGAAATCTCAAACCAAAGGCACCGATTGAAGATTCACCCCGGATCAGTATCTCCAATATAAAAATGACCTCTCTGCCTGCTTACAAACTGGGTGAGAAGATAGCTACTCGAGAGGCATATGGTGTGGCTCTGGCTAAGTTAGGCCACAGTCACCAAAGAGTTATTGTTCTAGATGGCGACACAAAGAACTCTACTTTTTCTGAGATATTCAAGAAAGAACACCCCGAGCGTTTCATAGAGTGTTTTATTGCTGAACAAAACATGGTAAGCGTGGCGCTGGGGTGTGCCACACGAGGTCGAACTATTGCTTTTGTTAGTACCTTTGCTGCCTTCCTGACCCGCGCCTTTGATCAGATTCGAATGGGAGCCATCTCTCAAACCAACATCAACCTTATTGGTTCCCACTGCGGGGTATCTATTGGGGAAGATGGGCCCTCCCAGATGGCCCTGGAGGATCTAGCCATGTTCAGAAGCATTCCCAACTGCACTGTGTTCTATCCGAGCGATGCTGTCTCCACGGAGCACGCTGTTTATCTGGCAGCTAATACCAAGGGAATGTGCTTCATTCGGACCAGCAGGCCACAAACGGCAGTCATTTATACTTCACAAGAAAACTTCATGATAGGACAGGCCAAGGTGATCCGCCACAGTGCAGATGACAAGGTGACAGTTATCGGAGCAGGAGTTACTCTGCACGAAGCTTTAGTAGCTGCTGATGAGCTTTCTCAACAAGGTATTTCTATCCGCGTCATTGACCCATTCACCATCAAACCACTGGATGCCGCCACCATCATCTGCAGTGCCAAGGCCACAGGCGGCCGCGTCATCACGGTAGAAGACCACTACCGAGAGGGTGGCATTGGCGAAGCTGTGTGTGCGGCCATCTCCAGAGAGCCTGACATCGTTGTTCATCAGCTTGCAGTAACAGACGTGCCTCGAAGTGGGAAACCTAGCCAACTGCTGGACCTGTTTGGAATCAGTGCCGGACACATAATAGCGGCTGTGAAAGACATCTTAACGAAGTAAAATAGCCCACACATCAAGGTTGCTTGCTTTGGTCTTAAACATTGATATCTTTGTGTTATCTATGCTTGTAGGTATAAAAAACATATCGTTTATATAGTTATGCTGTTTTAAATTGCTGTGTAATACCTTTATTTCTAATAAGGAAAAAAAAAAAAGCCTTGAGCTAACTTTATGTTAAACTGACAAATGTCACTCTTGCTTTTTAGTTGTTAAGGTGAATTATAAATTTTTAATCTGCAAAATAGAAAATAAAACCACCTATTTACAAAATTTTCTGATAAGATTAGAAGTAATTAACTGGGATAGGGCTAATGCAGATGTAACTTGATTAAATGTGTATAGTTTTCTTTTAAGTTAAAAGGGAACATGAATTGGAGACATGATTAGCCCAGATTCTGAACCAAATCTGAGCATTTGCATAATGGCTTTGCCATGTTATGCCTTCTCCTTTCCAGGTGATATTTGACAAGTTACCGTGGAATTTCCTCTGGAGTTCATCTACTTCATATCCCTTGGGCAGGGACAGCTCTCTTGAGTTTTTTTCTCTTTTTCTATAAAGAAACGAAGGCATGACTAGTTCTAGTTTGGATTACATATTAACATATTGTTTTGTGAACATGCAGAGTTTTTCGGTAACAAAACTACATTGCCAAGTTGATTATATTTATCTACAATGAGTAGTAGATGCCATACAGAGATCTTAAATGAGCTGGTCAATGTTTATTGTGTGTATGTAACTGCTTTCTCCCCAAAATAGCTATGATTACAAAGAAAGTTTGTCTCTAACTCATAGGCAAGAAAGACAAAGTTGAGGCTAGACAAAAGTCACTAGTAAATGATGGATTGAAAAAGTCCTTAATTTTATCTCCATAATATTTTGGGAGTGCAAGAAAGAAATCTCAGTCAAGAAAAATAAAAAAGAGAAAGAAAAACAGACCCAGAGTTCAGACCTAAGCTGTAGTAACATTTTAAAAGTGCTTAAGTGTGTCGGACACTTCATTATTGTTCCTCATTAACCGTCCTCATTAGTATCTTTGAGGCCTAACTTATTGGCCTTTGCATTTGTTGGAGGTATGATAGAATAAGAAAACACTAACCTGAGAATTGGTGTTTCTGCTACTGCCCTACCCCCTTACTTCCTATTTTATGATAATCACTCCTCTTTGCATAAGATTTTAAAATAACTTTGAAGTAAATTACATAAGAACATTGACATAAGACATTTTAAATTTTAGACAGTGTAAAATTGAAGTATAGGTTCTTTTTTTTAAAACTATTTTCTCTTTCATAAAATGATCAAAATAATTTCTCTGATTTTTTAAAAATTTACTTTAAAATTTTTAATGGACTAATTACTTTTGAGACAGGTCTTGCTGTGTAGCTCAAAATGGCCTGACACTTGCCTAGTTCTTCTGGCCTCTATACTCCCCAGTACTTAGATTACAGGAGTATGCCACCATGCCCTGTTGAAGATACAGTTTTGTTAAACAATGTAATGGGACAATGGCCCAACTTTGATATCCTCTTCAAGGTTTTTTCCAGAAGAAGGTCTTTTAGATTATTAAGAGAGCTTAGTCATAGGCCAGAGACAGCTGTCACATCAAAATTGTCTTGCTTATGGTTGGAGTAGAAAGCCAGTGTGAAAATGATACTAATTTACAGGGTGAATGGCTTCCAACCAATGTATGATTTCTTGAGTTGTTTGGCTAGCAAAAGAATAAGAGTTAAATTTTATTTTTAAGTTCATTTAAAGAGTTATTTAAAGAAAAATTCAGTTGAGGGATCTGTTTGGGGGAAATATCTTTTAAGGAAAAGGCAAAGGACTAGCGTTTCTAATGTCAAGATTATCAACAGTGGCTGGGCCTGTAGCTGAGACCTGTAGTCCCAGCTGGCCTGAAACTCACTATAACTCTGCCTTGCAATAAAAAACTGAAAGGAGCTGTGGGTATAGAACAGAGGGATGGCACCTGCTTCCCGTGTGCTCAGCTATAGGTTTAGGGTATAGAGAACAGTGGAATTGGTGCCCACCTCCCATGTGGGAGCTCTGGGTTTAATCCTTGTCCTAAACAAGTCTACCGAAAAATAATGAAGTGACTCTGGGAAATCTAACTTCCCCAAAGTTCACTAAATACTTAAGGATTGATTCTCCAGGGTTTACTAATAGAATCTGGTTTGAAAAGAGTATGGTTTTGTTGTGGCCTTTGTTACAATATGTAAGGAAGGTTGTAGGGCATTACTGGACTAGGAAAGGAGTATATTGTTACTGAGGCACCATTTCTTCCTCTTCCACATAGCAGCAGGGAGGGACCCTGAACATGTTCACTGATGTAAAGGAATGGTTTCTAGGGAAATTGTTAACAGTAGGATAGACAGGTATTTCCTTGACATGTGTGTTGCCTGTTGGACTATAGGCTTATTTCCCTGAGACTGATGTTATGTGCTTGGATTAAAACAGGTTGGAAAATACCTCAGATGCTGGCAAAATCTGTTATCACTTCCTTTCGTACAAAATTGCAAGCTAAGACTGGTTCTACATTTTAAAAAATTGCAAAAATTTGAAGAGTATTATGATGATATATGAAACTTAAACTCCAGTGTCCACAATGAAAAATTTCTTCTTCTGCCGTTCTCTTCTCCAAGTCCCTTCTCACATATTTATATCAGAAAGGGTGGGGATGGGAGAGAGAAAAGATAGAGCTCTTCTTTGACTAGGAGATTATATGTTCCCAGAGTTGATGAGGTAGCTAAAAATGTTGATGCATCTTAGTATTTCTATCTTAATTACATGTGTGAAAATATTTCTGAAGTTTGGAGAATCTTGTCACCAGAATCAAGACAAACTGTTATTGTGGAGTCTGAATCCACCAGGAAAGATCAAAGACCCAATTCAAATTTATATTAAATGAATTTATTCTTACTGCTAGCAGAAGGACGGCAGTCTTAGAGCCAATACAGCGTGCCTTATAGAGGTGGACGGGTTAGGGGGATTAGAAAGGTGTGCATTACAACTATCTATGGAATTTACAGCTGGGAAAAAAAAAAAAATGGTTTTACTTCCTTCAATTCTTGTTTCCTTTCTGCTATATAGTAATAAAGAGACAGTTTCATCTCTCTTCCCATAGCAATATCCACATCTTACAAAAGCAAAAGGAGCTGCCCAAAAAGCAAAACTTCACAGCCCATTATATCAGATTTATCTCACTTGCAGGCCCCTAGGATCTGCCAGGCACTCCAGAGCAAAACCAATGACCCTGGCTTCATATTCAGTTTCTTCATATGTAACTTTCTTGAGCTATCACAGGGGACCTGTGTACATGTCTGAGCACTGTAATGACTGGGATAGTACCATCAAGTTAGGGCTGACTGTCACGTCCTCACATTGCTAGACACAAGTATGACAAATGTCCAAACATTTTTAAGAAGGCAAACATCATACATAATGTGTACATACTTATTTTCAAGGCTCGGTTTTTTGGTTTTTTGACTCATTTAATCCTTGATCCTAGTTCTGGAGTCCTGGAACATTTCAGCCTCCGTATAATCTAAAACTTAATCCTCAGACTTTGTGCTGACTGAGCCACTCTGACAGGTGCTTATGTAACTGGACTTTTTTTTTTCCTCTAAGGAACAGGATAACATTACATGTTTGAATCCCCAACAGCTAGCCAGCTAGTTGGGTCAGGTTAATTCTATGTACGGACAAGACCATAGTTGAAACTGGACTGCTATTCTTCTCCAATAGACTGTGCTTTCCAGATTCTACCTCATGACTCCCAGGGGAAGGCAACCTGCATAAAATTTCTAGTCAAGCCCACATGAATGCAATGTGTTTCCTCAAAGAAAAATTACTACTGTGTGTGTATGTGTGTGTTTATAGGTGTGGATGAGTGTACATGTGGAGGCCACAGGTTGACAATGAATTTTGTTCAATGGCTCCTCCACTGCTTTTTACAGATAGTGTCTGAACCCAGACCTCACTGATTAGTTACAATGGCCAATGAGGAAATCCTAGGGCGTCTCCTGTGTCCTTCTCTCTAGCACTGGAGTGACTGCCATGCCTGGCTTTTGTACATGAATGCTTGGGTTCTGAACTCAGTTCTTAGGCCACAAGAACTTTACCAGTTAAAACATCTCTCCACCCCCAAAATAGCAACAGCAATTGTTGTAGAAGCTTATTTATAGCTATGTTTAATATAGTTGTGCTTGTGCACTGTTAGAAAAAGGGATGCACCAGTCTTAGCATTTTGCATTGTCTGCAGGTGTTGGATTTCCATGAGGGGTGTTTAATTGCTTATGAACTGCATGCGGTGTCAGTAAAACACCTAAGGAGTTCTGAATCAATCAAAAAAACCTGAGCTCAGATGCTCGGGGTTCCACTGTCAATTGAGTGTGGCACTGGCCATGATGGTGGTTCCCTGTGCTGAGGTCTAGCAAAGTTTGCATACATGAGAATTCCTCCTTGTCTCCTTGCTGAGCCACCACAGCAATGAACTACTACAAATGGTGTACCAACATGGGACACAACAACATGCAGCCACATCCAATGTGGAGACAAGGAAGAACAAAAGAGAAATTCCAGAACTCTCAGAGTCTGGTAAAGTTCACTCAAGGAAGCTATCAGAGGACAGAGATTAAGGTATTAATTGAAGGCTCCTGAAGGAAGAGGGGAAAGAGAAAGGGAAATAAGCCTCTATGAAGGGAAAATTGTGAAAATTAAGTGAGAAAGAGGGCTCAAAAGTGAGAGCCACAAAATAGAAGCCATTAGAGATAAAAGTATTCAGCTGAGAACAGGAAAAAGTAAGGTTCTTATTGCTTTTCCTGATCATGGAGTGGAAGCTCCCTCCTGCTGCTGGTGGTAGCTTGCTGTTTCACGAACTGAGTTTTTTGATAGCTGTGTTGTGTGTGTGTGAAGCTGAAGTGGGTCTTGTGTTTGAGGTTCACAAAGAAGGGTATATGTTTCCCCATAACAGAGGTGAGAAAAAAACCCCAAACCACCAGAATATCTGGGCTAGAGATTCTTCCCACCAGCCCAGGACTCCCTGCTGATGTGCAAGCTGCAGCTTAGAGCCAAAAAGCTGCTTAATTAAACTGACCAGTTTTTTTTTTCCCCCTGCAAACCCAACTAAAAGAAAGACAAGCAAAACAGTCACTAGTGATGGTCATGAGAACTCCACCCATGAGAGACCCTTACTGCAGACAAGGTGACCAGTTGTTTTTCCTGAAAACCAGATGCTTTCTTCAAATCTGGAAAGTGTTTCCTAAGGGTCAGCACACAAAAACTGTCTTTCAGAACTGTCTGAGGTGGTATCTCTCACTGGCAGTCTAACTTGGTACTGTAAGAGACACTCAGGTGGTGCTGGTTTTGAAGGCATGAGGGTGTCATGGAGAGCAACTTAGGCTTGGCACCATGAGAAGCCAGGAGAGGCCATTGGTGAGCGTGCAGCCTCAGTAGTAGTTGAAGGCTAAGATTGAAGGGGCCATGTAAAGAAGTTGAGGTTTAGCACCCTGACAGGAGCCCAGGAGAGCCCATATGCAGCAAGGGACTGCAGAGTTTGGAGATGCCAATACCATGGGACCACCACCAAGAACAGCAGCAGTGGAGCGGAGCCGGCCAGAGCCTGGAAGACAAACTGTGTGTGCTACAGAGGGCGGAGCCAGAGAAGTGATCCAAGCTCTTTGGAGGAGCCCAGAAGATTGTGAGTGAATTCCAGATAATTGCATATTGATAATGTTTTTCTGCTGTCCAAAGATATTGTGAAAAGCTTGATAGATATTTGGTTTCATTTGGTCCTGTGCATTAGCAACCCTCATGATTGTTCCTCTTATAAATGGTTTTGCTGGTGTAGTGTTAAATTGTGTTATAGAGATAAAGCAATTTTTTGTCTTATACAGAAAAGGGAAAGTGTTCTGGGAGTTTATTTTTAGTTATGTATAAAATAATTATTTTGTGAACTGTTGGCTGAGAGTCTGCCTAGGTCTTGGCATATTATATTATCTGCAGGTGTTGAATTTTTGTGGGAGATGTTTGATTGCTTATGGTCTGCATGTGCTATCAGTAGAACACCCGAAGAATTCTGTATCAATAAAAATACTTGAGCTCAGACGTTCAGGTTTCTACTGTGGTTTCTACATGGTGTTGGCCATGACAGTAGTTTTGTCTACTGAGGTCTGGAAGGGTTTGCACTGATGAGAATGCCTCCTTGTCTTCTCTGCCGAGCCAGCCCAGCAGCAGTGTACAGCTACAACTAGAGGCTGAAGAGGTTACTCTGTAGTTAAGAGTAGTTGTTGCTTGTACAAAGGACCAGGGTTCAGTTCCCAGTACCCACATTATGGTTTGCAACCAGAAATAACTCCAGTTCCAGGAGATCTGATGTCATCTTTTTATCTCCACAGTCACCAGGCACACACATGTTACACATACGTTCATTACATTTATACATGCAGGCAAAACATTTATAGACATAAAATAAATATTTTAAAAAATGTAAAAGGTAGCCACTAATATATCTGCTGTAAGCCTTAAATGTACTTTTCAGTCAATATCTTACTTTTCATAATTTCCACAAATTGGATAAAAACTTCCCTCTTATGTCAGGAATCTTAAGAGCAGATGCAGGTCAAAATGTACTCTCATTGCAGTCCAGGGCATGATGCCCTGAACTTCTGAGAATTCTTCCTTTTAGTCAGAGTTAATCTATCTTTCTCAGGTTTTATATGTCCTAATTTCATTAAGACCATTAAAATGTGATATAATAATTCTATTTTTAAAGGTAAATTAATATGATGGAAGTACACTCTGAAAATAATAATTAAAACAATAGATGAACTATCAAATTTTCTGGGAGTATGTGAGGAAAATATTTTAAAGACCACTGTTTTAGTTCATTGGGACCCAATTTATTAGGGAATTACTGACTTGAGGGAAGATTGTAGCCTTCAAGGTCATCAGTTTTTGCCCAAGTTTCTTTTTCCCCTAACATTGAAACTGAATTTGAAACACATCTTCTCTTTTGCAACTTCCTCATTGTCTTAAATCTGTTTCATAAACATCTTGTTCTAGACTCCTGAAGACATTTTAACTTCTACTTCAATATCAGTTTGGGATGACATCATATTGATTAGAAGGAAATAGCTTCATTAACAAAAATGTGGCAAGTGAAATATGTTGGAAAATATACATTTTCCTGAGGCATGTAAAATTAAACCTGAATAGATGTTACAGCATCATGGTATGCTTAATGATCAAAGGTTCAAAATCATAACAGTGTTTGTTGTTATCAATAGTAGAATGAGGTGGACTACCATGGGGTTCTGTGGAGAGTAACGTGAGGTTGGGTATTTAGGGTTACGATTAAATAGTTGGATCATAAAGATTATAGTATAAGTATCTAAGCATTGACAGTCTCCTCTCCTCTTCATTCCTCTCCTCCCCTCTCCATTGTTACTGGGTCTTCCTAGTCTGCTTAGACTTGTCTTGATTCTGGCCAATTGTAACTACAGATAGACTATTGAACTTGGCTTGCCAAGGTCTTATGACAAGGAAAAAAATAGTAAGGACTGACTAAAAATTCCTTGAGAGCTCAAGGTAAAACACAAACACAACCATTTGTGAGGATTAAACTATGTGTTTGGCTCTGTCCTTCTGCAACATCTGTGTGTGGATGAGGCTAATTGTGGATGTGCCCACTGTTAAGTTTAGAACTGAACTAATGGACATAAAGATATATTCTCTATTGTGCCAGAGACTATGATATGTGTGAAGTACTAGTCATTTGTGTGATTTCTATCTGTATAGTTCAAGTTCAAACTAATTAAGAAATTGAAGGCCACTCAGAAAAAGAATATATTTTCACATCTGGGTCACTGTTTCTATTTCTAGGATTTCTTGACCTGTGATTGAAATGGCATGACTGTAAACTACCCATGTATATATGCATGTTTGCAAGTTGTTACTTAGAGAAGCCCTTAGCTTTCATTGTATAGGTAATCAATGTGTCTAGAGGGATGTTTGTTAACTGCATTGTAAGTCATTAAAATGAAAGAAATTTCTTTTGATGGGTTAGTAAAAATATGCAGGTTTATAAATCAAATATTGCTAATGTTTCAGGAAAATAGACATTGAATTTATAATTTAAAGGTGTATCTAATCTTTATTTTCCTGTAAAAGAGATATCCATTTTTATTCTAGATTTGTATGAACAAGATGGTATTAATCCCAATATTAGAAATATTGCACACTTTGTAGAATTTCGTAGAGACTTCCCCACATTATCTGTCTTAACCAAAGGAGAAACATGAAAAGTATTTTCCTCTCTTCACATATTTGGCAGCCTGTTGCTCACTCTCTGTCTAACGATATTAGACAACAATAACATATTGTTGTTAGTAGTGATCTAGTTCATCACCATCACCGCCGTGATCTAGTTCATCACCATCACAGCCGTGATCTAATTCATCATCATCACCGCCGTGATCTAGTTCATCACCATCACCGCCCACCAGCATCATCAGACACGGAGTCTTATGCATCTGAGGTAGATCTCAAACTCATTTGGTGGCAGAAAATGAGCTCAGAATCCTGATCCTCTGGCCTCCAACGCCCAAGTACTGGGATTGCAGGAGTGTACCACAAAGCCTGTTTTATGCAGAGCTAGAGATAAAACCTAGAGTCTGCTGCCTGCTAGGCAAGCTCTGTGCCAACTGAGCTGCATCACCAGCCATGTTATTTAAAGGTGTCCACTGGCCACAAGAGAGTTCTGTTCCAGTAGTTCTCAAGTGGAGAGATACTGTACTTTTAAATTTATTTATAAATATACAGAAATCTAGGCCCTGTTCTGGGCTGATTTCACCTGATTTGTGTTGTTGATCTAAAACATTAAGTCTCATAGTCACTTTATCATTTTTTTGGAATTTCTTCTTAGTAAAATAATGTTCAGACACATATAAAATAGATGTGACATTAACTTGCTTCTTTGAAAATAAATATATTTATTTAACAGCGATGTTTTATCTGTTTTTATTTTCCACAAAATTGCTACATTTTCTATTGCTTGCATCATTCCTAGTCTAAATCTTTATTTTTCCATTAAGAGTCTGTGACATCCTTTGTACACATGAACATAGTCAACAAATCATGAAAATTTGAATTTAGAATGTCCCCTATCTTCATTTTTGACCCTTTCATGGATTCTGCTTGTATTTTTTAATTTTTATTACATCATAATGGCTCACATAAGACCATTCTTAAGCAAGCTTATAAATGTACTTTAATGTGTATTTATACATATCCTTGTACATATCCTTCCATCCCACACTTGTATCTTAATTTATTTCTTTCCCCACAAAACTAATGGATTCTAATTGTTGGTGCTGGTCACATCTAACTTTGAAACTCCTACCGCAACTAGCCACATACTGTGTTTTTGAAGATGATTTCCAGGCCACCTGTGTACGCTGAGAAGATGGAACGCTGCACTATATTCCTGCCTTCATCCTGAAAGCTTCCTCCTGGAAACTCTGCTCTCAACATTGTTTCCCTTTGATCTCAAGTGCACTTTCCAAGCATTTACAAGACCAAGACTGACATCATTTACCGTTTGTAAAGAAGCCTCAGTCATATTGTATAATAACATACCTTCCGCCATTTAGAAATTGCTGCATCGTTTGGATGTCTGACCTTCAACATGGATATCTATATATATTCAAATCCATAAAGGCAATATTCCACTAGCCATTTACTCCTCAGTCTTGAGGCACTTAGCCCTAAGACTGTGATTGAACATACACTTTCTGAACGATGTAGGTGCCCATTCTTTAGAATTTAGGAAAACACTATGATTGCTTTTCCTTCAATTTTCAGGTTCTCAGAGTGCCTTGCCTTTCATCCTTTGATCACCACACCTGCTCTCTGTTTCATAATTCTCGATTCACTTAGTGTGTAGTGTGTGTAAGACACCCTTCTAAGCTTTGAGGATTCCGACTCAGATGCTGCAGTAATAGCTACAAAATGAGACTACACATTGGAACACACTAAATAGTCAATTTTATGGGTCACAGTTGGTAAATTATTCGCAATTTTGCGTAGCTTAACCTAATACTCTGACATGTCAATGCAATGTCTTTGAAATGTTAATGAAGACATTATAGGAAAAATAGACGCGTGGTGTTAGGCAGGCAGTAATGGGACTGGAAAAGTGAATGGTGATTTTGGATAAGAGTATACTGCATACAAAGGGGAAATCTTTTATGCTTGAAGATAACAATTAAACACATTTAGGGAAGGGAAAGAAGCATATTGCTGCTAAAAACTCAAGTAGCTACACTTGGCTGGGTTCAGACTTACCACTTTTTAACTATAAGACCATAACACTTACAATGAACTTGCTCTGTATCTCAAAATGAATTCAAGGCCAAACAGGCAGTGAAAAGTATAAAAAATGTAGGCGATTCAGCTCAGTGGCAGAGCGGTTGCCTAGCAAATGTGGGTTCAAGTCCTAGTAAGGAGGAGTGTATAAAAACCACTTAGCTATAAATTTCTAAAGCTCTCGACTTCTTTGCCTTTTCAACTTGGTCACTGCATCTATAAAATGAAGATTATACTTTACAGGATATATATGTCCTGATAGTCCAGGAAATAGTTCTCCAATGAAATCTGGAGAGCCACTAACAGCTGCTCCATAGATTAAATAGCAAAGAGTAAAATTAGTCCTTTGGCTTTTAGCCCTACAGTGGGTATGAAGTGCTGTCTCATGAAGGTTTAATTAATTAGAAGATAAAATTCCGATGACCAATGACAGTGACTACTTGATAGAGTTCAGAGGATGCTAGTCCGAAATGTGATACCTCAACACATTAAGTATTTAACCTTTTGTGTGTTTGTTGAGCACTCATATGTATTCCACTGTACATTATCCAAATCTGATTCATTGTTAACAAATGGAATATTCATGTTTTTAATATTGATATAAATGTTCTTTATCTATTATAGATTCAAGTCCTTTAACATGGATTGCCCTGTGACTGCTGTTAATTTCAGTAATGGTATATTTTGAAAGGCAGAAATTGTAATTTTTTAATTTTCTTAGTTGATTTTCAATGTTTAAGTGTTATTAATGCCATTTATGTGTTATATAATAACTTTTCCTGATTTCAGCGCCTGAAAAGCATTCTGTTAGGTTCTTCTGGAATATGTATGATCCTGGTTTTGATGATTAGGTGATGATATATATCAAAATTACTTTTGGGGTTAGTGTGAGACTCACCCAAAAGATGAGTCTCTTTTGTTTTCTTCTCCTCATGTAACATTGCTGTTATTAATAAGAAGATCTCTTACATTCAAAGAGACTGGACCGTTTGTTGGGCCTCACAGACAAGTTAATGATATACCCTGAAGTCATGTAAGATTTATACTGAAATCATGCTGTCTACTCATCTGGTTTGTTTAACTTGCCTTTAAAAGAACAACTAACTTATTTGTCTTAGACTTCGTATGTAATTTACTTCTACAGCCTAAGCTAATGCATAGCTTTAATCTTAAATTATGAGATCTTCCATGTCCTTGACTCATAGTAATGTATCTATATATGTGTTATGGCCATATATCTATATATATGTGTGTTATGGCCATCATTTTCTGAAAGTAGCCAACAGATTGAAAGCAATCTTATATAATAAATACCTGCCATATATTCTAAAAGCAGTGCAGATACAGCTTGACAATGGCAGTATTTGCAATACTGTTTGCTTCCAAGTTCAGCTAGGGTCAAGTGGAGTCAGTAACTCAACCACTTGTCAAACTCTGATAAAGATTACTGTAAAGTACCTCTCATTCCTTCCCTCATATTATGTTTTCTGTCCTGGCCAATAAATACAGAGCAAACCCCTATGTTAGAGACATACATACAGATGTAGGGAAAGTCAGACATCAGGGTAGACATATAGGGTGAGAAGTGGATAATTCAAACATGGGCTTGTACTTAGTCATATGAATTCAAGGAGGAGAGCTGTGTGTGTGTGTGTGTGTGTGTGTGTGTGTGTGTGAGAGAGAGAGGGGGGGGGGGGGGGGAAGAGGGAAAGAGAGAGACACCAGGCATATTTTGCTATCTCTAGGATTATCATTAATGCTTTTAACTAACACAGATGCCCATCTACAATGAAGTAACATTTGATGAAACAGTTTTTCCTTTGTTTAGGAATGGACCTTAACATCTACTGTAACCAATTATCCATATATGTATGAATTTATTTCTGGAGTGCTGTTTTCTATTCAAAAGTTCAAATGTCCGTACCTTTTTGCCCTGCACTACAATTATCGTGGGCTTCAAAATGTGACAGTGTAAAAGCTCTGCATTTTCTTTCTTTTATCAAGATTGTTTCTGATATTTTAGATCATTTATTGCTGTATGAAATTTTGAGAATGAGTTTATTTCAACAAAATCTAAACGACCCGATGAGTCTTAATAATAATTACAGTGAATCTATAAATCAATTTAGAGAGAATATACATCATAAAGATCCATGAGCTATTAGAACTTTCCACATATTTAGATTTTTTTAGGTTTCTTTTAGTTGGATTTTATAAGCTTTTTGTGTAGTGGTCTTTAATTTTTATGTTATTTGGTAGGTTCTTGATCTCAAAATGGCATTATAAAGTAGATTATCCCACACTGCAGGATGCTCTTTGAGCACTGTAGAACATTAACAACTTCCTGACCTCCACCTCCCAGATGCCAGATGTTCCCCTTAGCCATGACAACCAAGAGATTTCCAGCCATCACCAAAGAGCTCTGGGATCAAACTCATTTCTGGGAACCATATGTTAGATTTCATCCTAGGAAGTTGATGCTTCGGCTGTTGTAAATGGTTTCATTTTTTAAATTCTACTTACGGTTATGTTTTGTTATTTTATTTACCTTGTATTCTGAAATCTTACTAAATTTACTTTGAAATTCTGATAGGTTTTAAAGTCAATTCCAAATAGTTTGTATGCATACAACCATACCTAAGCAAAGAATTTTCTCTATTTTTATATTTATTTCTTTTATGTTTTTCTTATTGTACAGACTAGAAATTCTTGTAGAATGTTGAGCAGAAGTGGAAACAGACCTGGGTCAACATAAGAACAGGGCTGTCTATAGCCAGGATTGATGAAGGAACAAATTCTACTTAATCCCAATAAATCATGTAAGAAATTTGGTAAACCAAAGTCAAATTATTTTCTCTTCCACAAAAATTGGTCCAAGCAACTTCTCCTGAACACATAGATGTGATTTAAGATATGAACATGATTGGTCGAAGTACGAACATCTTGACTATGTGATTTTATCAGACTTTCAGAATGTATTCCAAGTTAAACCAAGAATGAGACTATATATAATCTACATCTTCCTTTATGAGACAAAAAATCTAGATTTATAAATGATGACAACTCTAATCTATATTTTATATTAGAGCATTAATCTCTTAATGCTCTACTCACAATTAGTATCTCAGTTCTTAGTCCTCCCAGCATTCAAGTGTCCAAAGTCAAAATTATGTATTGAAAGGAGAATTACTTCACAAAAATTGGCTTGGATTTTCCTCAGAATTCTGAGACTTGGCTGATTTTCACCAAGGTCAGTCTGTCTCTGTGTTACACACACACTGTCATAATTACCTGACAACAGTTTCCTCGCCTTTAGTGTGCAGCTCCTGGGTGTTTACTCTCTGGACACTACTAAAGCTGAGATGTCTGCAGATCACCCAACAAATGGGAGGTATATTGCTTCCAAACACTAAATATCTGGTCTTCCACTACAAACTGTATTTCTTTAGGGAGGTATCATTATTTTATCTATTTATTTTTAAATCTTTGAGAATTTCATACATGTCTACAATAACATATGATCGTGATTCCTACCACCATTTCCCGCCTCCAATGTCCTCCTCCTCCTCCGCCCTCCTCCTCATCCTCATCCTCCTTCTCGTCTTCCTCCTCCTCTTCCCTCCCCCTCCCCTTCCATCTCTTTCTCCTTCCTTCTCCTCCATTTTCCTCCTTTTAAAATAATTTACTAAGTTCACTTAGAGCTGTCCTACCTGCATTAGTGTGGAGCCATCCACTGGAACACAAACAACCTGCAAACTCCCAATAGTTCTTCACTTAGAGGTGGTGCTTCCTGAGTTTCTGGAAGTTGGGCTAAGTTGGTCTTGTACAGGTCTTATCAGGTAACCATTTCTGTCAGTTCGTGAATGCAACAGCTGTTTGGCCATGTTCCCTGAGCCTTGATTGCAGTGACTTAAAATTTTACCTGCTTAACATTCCTCTTATCTTCAGAAAAACAACAAGAGTCCTTCATTTTCCAATGACGTATTTTCTACACTCTGGGATCTCCATATTTACCAAAATATCTAGAATATTTTCATTCTTTTCTTTCCAGGTCTAATTAACATGTCATCCATATACAAGATATCCTATGAGGTGATGATATAAACTAGGTTTCTATTGATTAAATGATAATAAATGGTCAAGTTGACATAGTTCTTAAATACAAAACTAAGGTGTTCTCTTGTCCTCCAAAAATTACTTCTGGTATTCTTTGCTTCTCAGCTATAAGAAAAAAAAATTATTTGTAAAATCAATAGCTAAACACTCAGCGAGATGGACCATGATGACATGTCTCAGTAAAGACACCACATTGGAGCAGAAGAAGCAATTGGAGTGAGTAATCGTGCTTATTAGAAAGCACTGTCATTTCTCAAGAATCATCAGTTTTTCCCCAACAGAGGACAAAGAACATTAAAGAGAGAGAGATGCTAGTAGTGTTTCATATTGTCTCTTTGTATTTCAAGGTCTACAGAGGCAAAGACTGTATTTACTGTGGTAATTACAATAATAACAAAATTTCTTGGCACTTCATGAACATCCATCAAATACCTGTTGACTTTTGTAAGTATTTAGAAGTAAATAACTTGAAAAGAGATATGGTAGGGAATAATAAAGAATGTAGTTAAAGACACAAGCCAATGAAGATATAACTTGAAGACATTTTTATAGAGATGCTTTTAGAATTTGCTATATGAGAATTTGGAAATTACTAAATATATTTTAGTACAATATGGTGATCGTAATGTTAGAGTGGAGAACAATTTTGAATGTAAAGAGTCGAATTTCCCAAGTCTAGGAAGTAGGGCAAATCAGAGATATAGCAGTCTCCCTCTATCTGCAATTTTACTCTGCAGTCTTAGTTATTCGTAGTGAGCTGCACTCACAAAATTCCCACTCTCCTACGTCATAAATTTCACACCATTCCAAAGAGTGTGATGAAAACTTGCACCCCTTGTCCAGCCTGGCCTGTGAGTTCCCTCTTCACTCTGGGTGTTTGTACTGCGTGCATCTGCATACCCATGCGGTCAGCACGTATTATTTCACGTATATATTATTTGTGTGGTACACTTTATTTTGCTCTGTGGTAACTTAGTCCTCTCAATTGTCATAGTGATGGTGGATGTTTCACAGATCTTGCCAGGCTTGTGTTCAAGTAAACCGAAGTGCATTGATGGTAATGCTGGAAATTCACACATTCAATGAGAAGCCACAGAGTATTTATTTAAGATGTAAAAGAGTATAATTTGTGTGTGTGTGTGTGTGTGTGTGTGTAAGAAATTTATGATATATTGGGTTTGAGTGTATACTTTTTAAGGCTTTCCCAATGAATGTCTTAGAACATTTCTCCTATGACTAATGTAATGGAGGAAGACTATAACATGAGACTTTTGTGCCAGTTCAAAGATTGTAGTTCCATAATGAATTAATGTTACTATCCATGTGTGATCAAAAGAATTCTCAGAAAAGATAAAAACTTCACTTCACTGAAAGTGTCTTTGAAATATTATAGAAAATATGCTTAATGGTAAAACTGTAAAATGTTCTAATAAAGGCAGAAAAAGTCTACAAGGATGCCTCCTCAGAAAGAGATGCAGTCCCGACAGTTATCAGCTGATTTTGAAGCAGGCTGTCATGTGGCAAGCTGTACCACCGCACACTTTCATGCAACTACCAGTGCTGTGAGTGACTGTGATCGAGTGAGAAAGCTCAAGGCTTGAGAACAGAGGAAAACAGAAGCGTGTTATGCAGTACCCACCAGTGCCCAGCACCACCCTCTGCAGAAACCGTGAGCACATGAGTGATCGCTAGTCTTCTTTGCAGTTTCAGTTCTAGTGCTATCCCTTTCCTTCTGTTGCCTAGGCAAATGTTAAGACACACCATTACTGAATCAACCCCACTTTCTGGCAATAGCAAAAATCATGGCAAAACACACTTGGTCTATTTTCAGAATGATCTACTAGAAGACTTTTAGTAATGGTTGCCTTACAATTTCCTGTTAATGAAATACCTTGCTGTTTTCTCTAGATCTAATGGTCTCTCTTGTTACAGGAGAGCAATTGCAACTCAACTCCAAAATTTTTTTACATTAATTTATCTACTTTGTATGAGTTGTGTATGTGTATATATGGCTGCATGTGTACCACAGCATGCATGTGGAGGTCAGAGGACAACTTATATGTGTCAGTTCTTTCCTGAAGTCATGTAGGTTCTGGAGTCACTAGCCTCTGTGACAAGCACTACCCACTGAGAATTCTTGTTTTCTCCCCCCTCCTCCTGTGTGTGTGTGTGTGTGTGTGTGTGTGTGTGTGTGTGTGTGTGTGTGGTTTGACTTGTAGGCATCTCTACTGTGCTATTTTGCAAAGAGTAAAGATACTCTTAAAAGCAAGGCAGAGAAAAATGACACTCTTAAACAGGGTGCAGGTTCCCAGCACAAAGTTAAGTTTCTTTTAAAAGTAAAGAGAAAATTCAGAGAAATGAACAAGGACCATTTACAGCCCTGTAAATGTATGTTCTACTAATGGGCACTGGGCAGAGGAAACCTATGCCTTATGGGCCAACCCTCAGGTCTAGATTTCTACCTTTCACACTGGAAGGACAAAGAGTATCCCTTACAAATCACACTGCACATTACTGTTGTGCTTCTGTACTCTTGCAGGCAAAGATTATTTTGCTGTAAACTCACCATGAGCCTTAGAAGGTTATGTACACAATTCCATGAAGATGAAAAGCTAATAGACGAAGACTAACAATTTTGGGCTCCAAGCAGCAACTAAGCATTCAGGAATAACATGAATGATGCTCATGTAACAAGATGGGCACCACCTGTCTCAAACGCATCATGGAACTGGGGCTGTGGTATTAAGGTTGAGCTTCATTTTACCAGGACCACTCCCAGTATGGATTTCTTTTTAACTTTCTCCAGCAGGGAGGGAGAGGCCAGGCAATGGGGTAGTGTTTCCTAAAACTGCATCTTTGATCTCCCTCTAAACAGAAGACTCTTTGGTTCCAAGTTATTTCTACTAATTCTTTCAGAGATACCTGAGGGAAGGGAGTGCTTACTTCATGTATAGAAATTCCTGCCAGAAGTGAGGAGCTCAGAGAACTGACCCAGCTTAAGTTGTGTTCACTCTTGTTTGTCCCCTGTTCCTTCTTCCTCTTCGGTACATGGTTGGTTTGATAAATGCCTTCCCCTGGAACTCCATTAAAGAATTAAGACTTCTGGCAGTGAGATGGCTCAGTGGGCAAAGGTACTTGCTGTCAAAGGGGAAGAAGGGTTAACATCACTCACTATAAAACTTGAAAGATAGGGACATCTGATAGCACTGAATCAAATGAATGATTGGATTGATTTTAAGATAGTATGCATAATGGCTTGAATATGGCACCAGCAGATACAAAAGCTTCTAACGTAGTTTTTGTTAATTTTATTGATACGAATCTCATAATTTCTGTGCATTCTAGTTTCTTAATCTGTGAGTGTGAAGGTGTTGCTTAATCTCCACGATTAACATCACTACTCCATGATTTAGAACACTGGAGCTTATGTTTGCTTGTGCTGGTTGAATTTCTATAGTTTGTATTCAGGCCAGAAATTTATTACTAGGCATCAGGGAGTGAAGTTGTCATTGGTAATGTTTTGTCTCAAGGTCTCTGGGCTAACTCAGAAATATGACTGTAGACACTTGGAAATTTCCCATGGTCACCCAATCTCTCATACAGACAAAACCGAGCAGTGGGATAATTTACCAATCGTTTGTTGTCTAACACACGAAGTGACCTAACAGACTATTGAATTACCTTGAACATAAAAAGATTTATTTCAATAGGGCAGTTAGGACCCAAGATTTACTGTAATGATTTCAAAGCTTATGCACATACAGTTAACCTGTGCACAAAAGAGTGACTCCCATCCCACATTTTGTATTTAAAAGGAAGTTATCTGTTCCAGGAAGCAGCTATCAGAACAGTATGATTTCAAGTGAATCACTAGCAGCAATAGCCCTTGCATTATGAAGACGATGTCTATAAATGATTGAATTGCTTCTGAACTGTTTTCACACAGTGCTTCACCAGCCTACAAAACAAAGACCTTTCCATTATCGAAATTGTGCTATTTCTTCAAGCTGAGTTTAGAAAAGAGACACGTGATTTCACTTTGTACCTTCAGATGGATAAAACACAAGTGTATTTCTATGCAAAATGACATAAAATGAAATCATGTCTTTACCGATATGCAAGTTTTTTTCTATTGCTATAGATTTATGATGTATCAATATGATAAGAGGAAGGGATATGGTATTTGATGTGGTATTTGCACATTTCTGTTAATTTATGCAGTGATTTACATGGTTTCAGAAGTGTTGGTCAATGTATTGTGGTCATGGTCTTTGTCATTATTAAGTTATTAAGTCTGTGTGAACACAGATAGAGTATCAGAACACCCTGGAATTTTCCCATCTGAAAAGAACTAGTGTTACAATACTTAAACAATTATCAATTGCTTCCTATAGAAAATGCCTTTGAGTAAAGAATGGCGCTTGTACAAATGGTAGCTATTAGATACATTCAGTTTGAGATCTGAGAAGTAATTATTTCCCCAAATAGCAGAAAGCACATTTACTCTTAATTTTGGTGTGAGGCCAAAATAAATGTGCTAAAACCTTAAATTGTTTTGTACTGAAATGTTTCCAGGAAAACAAAGCATCTGTTCTTAGTAATAGTCCACTTAACCAAGGCTATGTTCCCGTATGAATTCCATGCTGCCTCATGTCCGTCATAGGCGAACTGATATTATTGGTGGAATTACAAATCAGTATCGCCCCAGGTGCTCTTGAATTTTTAAAACAAAGTTCTCTATACATATTGCCTTAGGACAACTAAGATTTATTGTGCTGTATTGCCTGAGGTTAGAAGTCCAACATAGATCTCAGTCAACCAAAATAAAAGTCTACATTCCTTGACGGTGTATGGATTATTCCTTTTCCTTCCCACATCCTAGATACCTTGAGAATACTTTGGCTCATAGCCCCTTCCTCCAGCTTCAAAATGCATCGCTCTGGCCTCTGCTTCTGCCACCATGTTTTCTTTTTTAGTTTTATAAGGGTCTTATGATAATAAGGCACAGATATGGATTACTCAATACAGGATAATTCCTCATCTCCACATCCTTAATTTAGTTACAAATGCTTTCTCTCCAGTGGGAGGTTAAGCACAATTGTTAAGCCAAGAAGACAGATTGCTAGGCATTCATTCATGTTTGAGAGGATTTTACATGGATGTTCGGAGAGGTTAGTCAGTATGGCAAAGTTCACAGCTAACCCAGAACAAAACAGTTATTAAACATTAGTTGTTCTGGCTCCCATGCTAAGCAGAAGACTGCTTTTCTACTATAACCTCTCAGATAAGAGCTCCATAAATATTAGTAATTATGATAATGAAGGATCTGTCTTAATATTTGGACCTCACAAATTATATGCCATTAAGCAATACACTTATTTTGCTATGAGGAGAAATAGCTTCTTTGTGGGGGAGTGTAATAGAAGGCACATATTTTACTAGATATTTACTGATCTAGACTTCGTCTATATTGTCTTATCTCTTTCTCCTGCCAATTTTTTGATAAATATTTAGAGGCACAATCATTTCAGTACAGGTCTCTGGAACTGAATTTCTAGCAACGTAAAAGAGCCTTTCAAAAGTACAATGTTTTTTGTCTTGAATGGCCTTCAGAGTGGTGCATCCCTCAGCCAGAGACAGAAGTAGGGGCACTGAGGAGTGATTGTATCATGAAAGTCTTAACTTCATCAATGCATTAATCCACTTAATGGATTCATATGTTAATGAGCTATTACAAGGTAAGACCCAGTTGGAGAGAGTGAATTGCTGAGGATGTGTTTCTGAAAGTATCTTATGTCCCCTGCTCCTTCTTCTCACTCTTTGTTCCCCTGTTGCAATGAAGTGAGCATCACACATTACTACCAAGAGACAGTCTTGCTTCTGGATCAGAGTAAAAAAACCAGGTGATCTGGGTCAGGCAGTGGTGTTACACACCTTTAACCCCAGCACTTAAGAGGCAGAGGCAGATGGATCTCTGTGAGTTTGCGGCCAGCCTGGTCTACAGAGTGAGTTTCAGGACACCCAAAATTACAACAGAGAAATCCTATCTCAAAATATCAAAAAAGAAAAGAAAAACAAACAAAAAGCAGGTGATTTGAACTGAAGCCTCTGAAACTGAGCTAAAATAACCTTTCCCCCCTTTAAGTTGACTTTCTTGGTGACTTGCATCACACTGGTGACAATCTGATATATACTACTGTAATGTATATGGGTATGGAAGCACACAAACATTGATGATTTTCTTAAAAGAAAACCTGGTCATACAACAGAAATTCAAAACATATGAGATGCATATTTAACCAAAATAACTCTTCCTCGGTCATCTTCCTATTCAGCCAATCAACTCCCTTCTCTAGAGATGGCCACTCTTACAAATTTCATATTGCCCAGTTTTCAGCTATTTCAAACATTTAAAATACTAAAGCTAGTGTTGGAGAGAGATGGCTCGGTGGTTAAGAACACTGGCTGCTCTTCCAGAGGACATAGGTTTAATTCCCAGCACCCACATGGCAGCTCACAACTGTCTGTAACTCCTGTTGAAGGGGATCCAGACACCCTCCCTCACATAGACATACATGTACAGAAAACACCAATGTATGTATGCATGTAAAATAAAAATTAAAAAATATTTAAGATATTAAAAATTGGTACCTGAGTCTGAAGAGAAAGCTCAGGAAAGCTGCAGATATTCAAATATAAATAAAACATAGCTGTCTAAACAAGATCTGAACAATGATAACACCAGTTGACATGCTAGTGTGGATGGGGGAAATCTCATAAGGCCTAACCCCTGGATGTAGAACTATAGATAACTAATGGCTTCTAAGAGGGAGAATCAACCTTCCCCAGGGTTGAGCACCCTACTTGATTATCCAGTACTAAGTGGTCATCCAAAATCATATACATATGAGCAACACTAAATGGATCCAACTGATTGTATTTATATATTCATAAGTGTATATACACATAACAATAGTAATTAAAGAGAAATGATAGATTAATAAATGAAAGTAGAAGGAGAGGTTGGAGGTAGAGGAAAGGGGGCAGAGGAAGGTGGAGTGGGATATGCTAATAGGAGACGGAGGATGAGATTGAGAAGATTGAGAATGAGATGATCAGAGTATGCCATGTGTAGAAACGAAATGTCATACTGAAACCCAAATTTTGTATAATTGATAAATAAAAGTGAAGATAAAGAAAATGGTTAAAAAGGAAAAAAAATTAAAGGAAGCTTGCTGATCTTCCAGTGAAACCCACCTTGTGTGGCTCTATGCATATGTATATGATACATATGTATCATATGTATTCTGACAGAATACATAGATATAAATAAAGAAATAAATAATTAAAAAATTAAAGCTTAATATTGGGGGTGGGGATTCACCAACCTGGCTTTTAATCTTTTTAATCTCTTCAATAATTTATACTGGTTGATGATTCCAAAGTTTCCAACTTCTCTCATTTAAGAAGCAATTAAAAATCAGAGCAGTTTATCTGCATGGAGCTCTGCAGATTGCTCTTGGTGGTGCCATTTTAGAATTCCTCACACATCCAGGATGCCAGGAGTTTTCTGTGATGAGAAATATACTTTTAAGACCTCAGATTCATTGTGATATTTTCTCTTATCCAGTTGCTAAACCTGCTATCAAAGAGTCAGCATACTGGAGAAATTAGAAAACCCCTGAACAATGCTTCCAGGTCAAATGCATAGGCTTTTTTTGTTTGTTTGTTTGTTTTTTTGTTTTTTTGCTTTGCTTTTTTTGTTTGTTTGTCTGTTTGTTTGGTCTTTTAGGGGGATGTGATTCAGGGTTTCTCTGCTGTAACTCTGGCTGTCTGTAACTCATTCTGTAGACCAGGCTGGTCTTGAACTCACAGAGATCTGTCTGCCTCTGCCTCCCAAACACTGGAATTAAAGGTGTGTGCTACCACTGCCTTACACATTTTTTTTTCCTTCAGAAGAGAAAAATGCCACCCTAAAGGAATATATCCTGTTAAAACATGTGTGTATTATGAACATTCAAGTATTTCATATGCAGCATGATAAGAACTGAGTAGTTTAGGATTATTGGACAGATCTCTATAATTATTCTTTCCAGATTAATTAAAAATCCTTAACCTGATTGGAAAAAGGAACAGTTGACTTGAATTAATTTTAAAACTCTGAGAATGAGTCCTTCCCCAGCCAATGACACACTGTGAAAGAAATTTTCTTTTATTCTTTGAAGGTGATTAAATTAAATTTCATCTCTGGGCTTACTGAGTTTCTCAGGAATTAATCACAGAAGGAGACACATTATTTCTAGGTAATACGGAGAAGGAAGACATGTTTGTTTATTAGCTCCATGTGAATTTTAAGTAGCAATGGAATACAAATGCAAGTAAACTCCAAAAATTAACAAATTAAAGAAACAATATTCTTTAAAGAAATGTAGATGAGAAATGTTCACTGTTGAAATCGGGGACAGCCACAGTATTCTCATCAAGAACAATTACAATCAAATTGAAAGATAATTCGAAGACATGATTCAAAACTCTAATTCCTGGAACAGACTAATGTGATGGAAGTAAAGAAGTTCACAAAGCCCTTGTGTGATGGTGTTAAGGTGTTGGATGGGGCTCAACATGGGAGATATAGAAAACTTCTATTTGAAATTTATTTCTTCATAGCAGAGTGGATATCATCCAGGTCCAGTGAATAAGACCATGTATAACACATGATTTACATTTACTTCCATCCTACTGGTGCATGACCACTGTGCTTCTCAGCCCATCACTAATGCCTGATATTATCCTGCTCCATCCCCTCTTCAACCATCTTCTGTGACTCTTGGGAGTCTCCTAACTCTCTGCTCAGTCCGGACAGTGGCATGATGCGTATGTCATTGTCATGCTGGGTCTACTGCTGTTGAAGGGTTTCTTGCTATCTTCCTTCCAATAGTATGGACCTATTGCAGTCAAGTTCAGAGGTCCATGTCTACCCAGATGGTACTTGGTGAGGGTTTCTCTTAGTTCTTGTATTCCCAACGGAAGACCTCAATTAAGATATGAATTTAGTTTAAGTGAGGTTTATTTGGCAAAGTAAAGAATGTGAACCAAACAGAGATTTCAGAAGGATATTCTAAAGTGTTGAGGTAGCAGCACAATGGTTCTGTGCAGTAGATTTATACGCTTTCATGAATAATTCATGAAATGAGTATGATATTCATGAGGGTAAGATGATCCTTGTTTTTTCCCAAGTCTTGGTAGACTCAGTCTTTCCTTATAGGGTTCCCCCATCCTCTGAAAAAGCCTATAGAAGGGTAAAAAGTACAGTGTAAGTGATACTAAGATATGACATTAATAACTTCACAATTCATCTTCAGTTAGTTCTGCTGGCCAGAACCAGCTGACACTGGTTCTTGTTGTGTTAGTCTTTTGATGTTTTTGAGCAGTGCCCTTGAATAGGTATGGTGTGACTATAACTGTATTTTTTCTTTTTGCTTAGGATCCTGCAAGCAAGTTTCTAGGTAGAAGGCTGTTCAGAGTCCCTTGCCACGACACCCATGAACTCAGCGCCTACTCTATCACAAAAAATCTTCTTCGTAATACCTCCATATTTCGGTGTCTCAAGTGTGAGAACTGCACAGGCAAATGACTTTCAACTCCTGAACATGTTTTTATTTTCTCTAATCAGAGTAAGAATATCTTTCAAGGTTCTGGAACTTGTCATTATAAATCAAATGAGTTCATCAGTTGCTTTAGACTTTCCAAGACTTCTAATCTGATAAACATAATCCTTAACCTCTAATCCTATTACTGCTCAAATGGCTTGAAAATTCTCTCTTAAGCATTCAATTACCTTACATAGATTGCGTGGTCTTTTCTAAGTATTGCTTATATGTCATTATAATGTTTGGACAAAGATATGGAGCAGAATTCATTTGTTCTTGTTCAAATCTTTATTTTGCTTGTGATTCTTCTTGTGTATCATTAATAATGTATCATATAGTCATAGCTTATAAAACAATGAGGCTGGAAAGGTGACTGCATATAAAAAGCTTGCAGTACAAGCCTCATGACCTGAGTTAGATGCCTGGACCCACATAAAGCTGGAAGAAGAGAGCCAACTGCATAAAGCTGTCTTCTAGCTCCATACCTGCATTATTGCATGTTCACACCAAACCACAGCTAAATAATCAATTGAATAATATAACCCAAGCTTTTCATCATTTTTTCCCAAGGTTTCCTGCTATAGCTGTGACTTCTAACCTGTCCTACTTACGTTTGTGATCTCACATCCTCGACAAATTAAATGTGATTTAATGGAAAGGACATAGGGCTGAGAATCAAGAGGGCCAGTGACAACCACTCAGTATCAAAGTTTCACTCTCAGGCACTTACTTTCCTGATTTTCAAGTGCGTTTTAAAGTCATAGCACTGAAACCTTTAAAAATTTATTTAATAACATGTTTGAACTGTATATACAAATGGAGCACACTGTAATATCGCCACACCTGCATTTATCTTATATCGATCATACGCATTCCCCTTTTTTTACACTCAAATTGAAACGTCTTGATAATTAACTTCCCTGTGAGAACCGATTTTGCCAAATGGCAGTCTAGGAACTACGCAACCATGCTTGCAGCACTCTCAGACATGGTCATTCTTTTTCAAATGTTTTAGATGTGTGACTGGATGGTCACCACCATGTTTGCACTGCAAAGTCATCTTAGTGCGCGATTCTGAACGCAGGTCTGATTTCAAATCGTTGCTTCTAACTACTTAACAGGGTGAAAAATAGACATGTTATTTTACCACTGAAACACCGACTGGAACTATTAAATCTGTCCCCTGTGGTCTCTATATTATCATTGCTACTTTTAGTCCTGCCTTCTCCACACACACAGTGCCTCCAGCCAATGGCCGCTTCACTCAGTTTTTCTTTCCTCATCTTCTTTGTCCTTATCCACATTACAGTAGTGTGCCTGTGACTCTGCACCCTTTCTTTCTTTGACTTCTCTTCCCATCTTCCACCTGCATCATCATTTTAGCTATTTGTGACATTTTTTCCTTTTAGAGTTTATTTGAAATGTCTCCATTATCTCCTAATGCATCTACAAATAACTTAGTGGCAAGAATTATACCATGGATGTCTTCTTGCCCTCTCAATCTATTATTTTGATGCTGAACATGACATAAAAACCTTAATTCTCACTGGCCAAATTCCTTTGTAAGATTGATGCAAAAATTACTGGAAGAGTCAGAAACATGATGCAAATATAAGCCATCTGTATTCCTGAATTTCAGTCTATATCTGTCTTTATCCAAGTTGGTTTTATGTGATTATTTGTTGTTAGAGTTCAATTAGATTTCCCCAAATACACAACCATTATTTGTACTGCAATACTATAGGTATAGTATATGAGCTGAATGTACGTGTCCAAAGCTTCTCAGAGAGTTGGGCAGCCATTTCCTCCAGAAACATTCATTCCTGGCAAAAGAAGCTAGGATCACAAAATTCAGGAAGGAAGAGAGGGAGGGAGGGAGGGAGGGAAGGAGGGAGGGAAAAGAAGAAAGGAAGGAAGCAAGGAAGAAAGGAAGGAAGGAAGGAAAGAAGGGAGGAAGGAACCCCCCAAACCTTAAAAGTCTCAGTATTTACAGGACTGACAAGACCCTCACCCAAGGCCATATACTAGTGACAATCACTGGGGAGCGGAGAGTCTCTTTGGCTGAACTGCCTGCAGATCATCAGGAAGCTGTAAGAATGCAGCATTTGTGAGTTACCACCTGTGCTGAAGTGGGCTTTTCCATAATACAGCCCCTTTAAGTCGTCCAGCCTCCTTCATAACTCCTCACTAATGTTCTGTACATAAACCTAATAAACTTATTGGTTTGCCAAACTGAGTTCTGGTGGACTTCTTACTTGGTTCTGTAATTGGTACCCTATCTGGGATGAATAGATATTTGTTTGCATCCTACCAATGAAATTCACACACAAAGAGTAAGATTCTTAGAGTATAATGACTAATACTACCCATTAAATACCCATAAGATGCTAGATACCATTATAATACAACTCCACAGAACTTAAATGAGTTGAGAATTATTTGATCACTTTATATATGCATCTATAGCTCCTGAACAACTGATGAAAGCAGCTAACCCTGCTAGATACAAACAGTGAATATCAATGAGACAGAGTGTTTTGTGTAAATATTCCCCATAAAACTTATGTCATTATCAGAAGCCAGTGAGTTCTGACTACAAAGCTTCTGGTTTTTCTTTTATATAAATACTCCACAATTTTGACACAACATTGGATAGTGTGATATAGTTAATAGGTGCTTTTGTGGTACAGATAGGGCTTTCCTATACCAGTTACTTTTTCCATTACCTTCTACATGATTGGCTCCAGGTGATTGACTCCAGTTATTTGGATGGGTTGATAACAACCTCTTTTCATTTACAATGAAGAAACCAAGTAATAATGCTGTGGTCAGAGGATCTGTTCACGAATGTCATTCAAAACCAGAGAATAAACTCTGAAAATTGAGTTTGGTAAAATAGTAATGTGGGAACTTGGTGTGACCCTTGTGTTTCTACTTGAAGCAGACCTCACACTCTTCCACCTGAGCTTAACAACTGAGCTGAAGCTCAAGTTAAAGACTGGGGAGTCAAATAATGGGTTTTAAGTATGTTCATCATGTCTGTGATTTGGAAAAATGACCTATCATAAAAGAAAAGTATTTTGTAGGTTCATAGCCCTTCTCTGTATGAGGAGACTGGAAAGCCAAGTCAAAAGTATAAAATGTCTACACTTAAAGAAAATTCTTATTCCATCAAGAATGTGGGAGGTGATAAGGAAGGAGTTAATAGAGCTTCATTCTTTTCTGAAACCTCAAAGAAGCATCCATTTCCTTGTCTTTTCTAGTTTCCAATGGTAACCTGCATTTCTAAATATGTTTCTCTTTTTAGGTATCTAAGGCAGTGACTGGCATCAAGTTACTGACACCTTGATCCACATGGATAACTCAGGATAGCATCTTCATTATCTCAATATCTTTAACTTACATTTACAAAGTATTTTGCCATGTAAGGCAACATTTTCAGGTTCCAGGGATTGGACATGGAATCAACTGGGACATTATTTTTTCCCTTCAGAAATGCTATCTTAAAAATTTGTGTGCATGTGTGTGCACAGGTGTACTTGAGTCTGCACTCCTGCCTGTGGAGCCCAGAGGACACTCTTGGCTGTTACTCTTCAGCTGCCATTCATCATGAGTTTTTGAGATAGGGTCTCCTAATGGCTTGTAACTCACCAAGTAGGCTAGGCTGACTGGTCAGGAAAGTGCCAGGTGTCCACCTATCTCTGCCTTCTCAGGGTTAGGATTACAAAAGGTTACTACCACACTTGGCTATTTAATTTTTTTCTAATACTATACTTATTTGGTTGTGGGAGATGGGGGCAAACCACAGCATGCACATGGAAGTCAGAGGTGAACTTGCAGGAGACAGGTCTTCCATGCATCCTCCAAGTCCTGTAGATCAAACTTAAGGACTCAGGTTATCAGGTTTGGCAGCAAATGCTTTACCCACAGAGACTCTGTCAGCTCCAGTGTTGGTATTTGTTGTTGGTTTGTTTGTTTGTGTGATTTTAAAGTGGGTTCTTAGAAATGAAGCTCAAGTCCTCATGCCTGCAAGGAAAACACTTCACTGACTGGTCTACCTTCCCACCCTGTTACATTAATAATACTGCCTAAAAATAGATAACAGACATTCTTAAAAACACTCTGGCAGTGTTAACTTTCAGGCCTTAGAAATGTTAAATATATTTTCAAAGATAGCATAGACTTTTATTTCTTTATCAGGACATAGTAAATTTAAGTAGCTATTATTCTATTGTTTAGTCTTCAATCACTAGCCAAATTACATTTGAGATTATATATAAATAGGTCCCTTGAATTGAAAATACTCTAATTTACTTTCAAGTGATGTGTAGTCAGTTTTACAATAATTGCTGAGTCCTAAGGAATCTTTTCCTGCAAACAGAGTAGTGCAAACTCAGAGATAATATTAAAACCCACATTAAAAAAATCAACCCAACTAGAATATATACTTTCAGCTAACAAAACTCTCAATCCTTAAATCTATACGATATGTAACAGATCTTGAAATAAAAACACCATAATGTCGATTTTTATCAGGATGTCATGTGGTCCATGAAGAATCTTCTAAGAGGTATAAAAAGTGAATAGATATAAGGCTTCAGGCATAGCTCTGTTGCTAAAGTGATTGTCTAGCAGGCATAAATCCCTGGCATCTATCTCTAGTACTACATAAACTATGTTGCAATTAATGCTTATAGTCATAGCACTCTGGAATTGGAGGTAGAGGGTCAGGAGTTCGAACTCACTTTGGCTACATATCAAGTGACTCAGTCCCAAAACAACAGCACTCCCCCCCCCCCAAAAATGTGATAGCAGGAAGACTACCCACTGTGCAAAAAAGTACACTACTCAGTGTCCCCTCATTCTGTTCTCCAAAGGCTCCTTTATGCATCCTTGATTCAACCCAGAATATAGGAGACCTACAGCTCATAAGTTTTCCATATCACCTTATTATCAAGAAGCCAGAGTTTTGTTGCTGTGTATGTACATGTTGAATGAGTATATGCATCACTGAATCAATGAGCAGCTTGTGGTAAATAGTATCCATCAGCTGCTAGTGTTAGAGCCTAGAGCAGTGATTTTCAACCTGTGGGTCGTGAACCCTTTAGGGATCAAACCATCCTTTCAGAAGGGTTGCCTAAGACTATCTGTATATCAGATATATTCATAACAGTAGCAAAATTACAGTTATGAAGTAGTAATGAAAATAATGTTATGGTTGAGGGTAACCACAAGAGGAACTGTATTAATGGGTCATAGTATTAGAAAGGTTGAGAACCACTGACCTAGAGAGTCACTTAGTTCACGCCTCCCTCTGATCTGTACACTTTTATCTGAAAGACCACTCTGCATTTCTTGGCTTATGATGACATGATCTTCAGTTGATGTTACTCTGGTGTCACCCATACATATGAAGACATGAAATTGCAAGCAGGTAGTCATCGTAGTCATCATCACTTATGGTAATCATTTGATTGAAACCTTACTTGGCTTTTAGTTTTCATAATAGTGAAGGTAGATACTTGGAGCTGCCACAGAGATTGAAAACCTAAAATCTTTGCTGACAGAAATTTCTAAAAATGGTATTTTATATCTTTCTTCCTGATTGATGGTTGGCACAAATATATATTAAACCTTTCCCTGAATGTATGCACATAAATTTCTTAGTATTTTACTAGTCTTATTATTGAAGCAAATAAAATAAGCAAAGATTCTATTTTTCTTTTGATTAAGTTCTTTCTTTTAGTATTTTCTGGTACTGGTTTAAATCATATATATATATGTATACTTATATGTATATATACATATATATGTATATATGCATATATACATATATATGTATATATGTAGATATATAATAGATCCATGATATATTCATTTTGAGACAAGGTCTTACTATGTGTCTTTGCCTGGCCTGGAACATAGTATGTTTATCAGGCTGGACTTTAACATACAGATATTCACTTGCATCTGCCTCCTGAGTGCTGGGAGGCACCTGGCTAAATGTTTTTAAAATTAAAATTTATGGATATTAAGCTATGGGCACTCTATATAAACACTTCCTATGACTCAAAGGAAAGTCTACATTCAATGACTTTTGCAAAAGTCTTTACTGAATAGTAATAATTTGACAAAGTCAATTTCTAGTTTCTTTGATTTTTGTATTTAAGTTATGCATGCTTTTCTATCTATGTAATTTTATAAAAAATAATTATATAATGTTAATAGATTTGGCAGCTTCAATTATGTTGAGGCATACTTACTTACCTCACAGAGTTTCAATAAAAATTTCTTGGCTCACAATTTTCCTGTATTTGAGGTAAACTAGCATTGAAGATAATGTTGATCTCAGCCATAAATAGGTAAGTGTTTGCCACAAGTACAATCATTATGAATATAGTCAAATTGCCCCTTGACCATAAAAAATCATTTGATCAGGGATATTCCTCTCTTTAGGAGTCTTGCAGAGGCTTATTTATTAATGTCCTGGGCTTCTCCTTTACTCTCATAATTTTCTGCTTCTTCTGTCCTTATTTCACCTTGATAATCGTATGATATCCTACTTCCCCTACCAGGTACAATATTGTCTCATCTATAAACTTACTGAGAAGAAGGTGATCTAAAGTAGAAAAGTCATGATAAGAACTCAGTTTATTTGGTTTGTAGCTAAAAATCACTGGAAAATCAGGTTTGTTAAAATTAGAAACTTGATACTGAACTTGAGGTTTAGGCAAAACCTAAACTAGTTATATTCCTTTCTCTACCATAATGAATTAGTCCTCCTTCTTTGTCTTGAAGTACATAGAAGGAAGGAAATCATACCTGGTATTGAAAACCTAGCCAACTACCCAGGACTAGTAAAGTCATGGGCCTTAGAGGAGACCCTACTACTAACTACTTAGTCAACCAGAATAATCCCTAAGTGAACTATAAACTCTTATCCTCACACCAACTGATAAATCTAGTTTTCACCCCTTATCAAGAAAGCTTCCCTCTGCAGCAGAGACCATCACAGAAAGCAAAAACTGGTCAAAATACAGAGAACAACTGGTCATAGGGTGTCCAACCCCATCCGATAACATCCATAACACAATTCTTCTACCTAAGGCTCAGGTAGACATCATAGAAAGTGGAGGAGTTGTGAAAACTAGAGGGCTGGGAAGTCTTTTATGAGATACGTCTCCTAGAAACAGCAGGAAAGCTACACCTGTAATACTATGACAATTATGGCTGTCTTAACAAGGCTCAATCAATGAAGCACTAATAGACATGCTAATATGGAAAGGGGAAATCTCAAGGTGATCCACCTCTAGAAAAAGAACTACAAGCAACTAAGGACTGCTTAGGAGAAGTAAGCCATCCCCAGAGATTAGTCTCCAAATCGGTTATACAACACCAAGTAGTCAACCGTGAAATCATATATATACAAGAAACATTAAACAGACACATCAGATTGTACATGTACACATATGCATATATGTGTAATAATAATAACAATAACAATAATAATAATAAAGAAGCCATGAATTTGAGAGGGAGTGGGGGAGGGTATGGGAAGGGTTGGGGGGAGAAGACACAGGAGGTTTGGAAGAGAAAAGGGGAGAAATTTTTCTGCCTGAAAATAATTTAACTAATAGCCCTGTTTCACCTCAAGGTCTTTCCTAACCACATCGCTTATTTTTAAGCCATTTAGGGATGTCACTCTCATTTCTGTATTTCCTGATGGAGAAAGTGGAATCGAGGTCAAAATGACTTGCTTGAGGTTACTTGGTTTTCTACTGACAGATCAGGATTTTACAAAAATTTGGTCCACAGGACCTGCCACCTCAAACTATTTCTTCGCACACTAAGCCATGTATTACCATGGAAAATGATTAATGTAATGCCTTTGATGATCTTTCTATTCAACCCCCCTACCAAAAAAAACTGATTTCAGAAAGTTGAGGAATGGATATGAATGATCTTATTAAGTCTGAAGAATTGCTTTCCCCTCATCACAGAACATGTTTTTTTAAAATGACTTGAATACTCATGTCTGCCAAAAAGGAAAAAAAAAAAGTCTACCATATCTGTCACCTGCATCTTTTGGACAGACAGGGACAAATATTTCACTCATCTCATTTTCATTATTTAATTTTGTCACACTCAAGAATTCCTAGATGACAAACTCCTCATTTGTAAATTCTTATACTTTCTAACATTGTAGGCTTTTGTGTATTAGCTGTGACTTTGGTACATGCTTATTCATCATCTTAATATTGTGAGCCAAGGTGATCTTCAAATCACGATTCCAGATGGACTTCACTTGCTAATACTGTGCTGGATTCATTTGCACTTGTTTCCCGTGACCTCTCTTTCTTGTTTCTGGGGTGTTCTTATCTATTAGTCTATTGACTTTTTTAAACTAAAGTGTTTATGAATGATTCATTATTCCACAGATATTTGTCATGACCCAGCTCTATCCAGGCTGTTACACTAAGTCATTCTGGAAGTGCGGTAGTGACTGTGAAGCAAAAAGCACCAGCTCTTAATTTTGTAGCTAAGAAAATCAATCACTGAACTTTGAATTTTTAAATCATTTTTAGGCAAGGCACAGTGGTCCATGCCTTTAGTCCCAGCACTTGGGAGGCAGAGACAAGCAGATCTCTGAATTCAAAGCCAATTTGGCATACATAATGAGTTCCAGAACAGTCAGAGCTTCATAGTGAGACACTGTTTAAAAAAATCAGTTCCATCACATAAAAGTTACCTGTGTTTAATAATTTACAGGCAGTTAGTGAAACAGACCATAGTAGTTACAATTCAGGAATTTTGGGTAATTGTTATATATATAATACAAATTAAAATATAGGCTTCATTTGGTTTTGTTAGAAACACAGTTTGGAATGTTGAGATGAGCAAAAAATTTCTGACAGGAAATGTGTGTGTGAATGTGTGCGCACGTGCGTGTGCGCACACACACACAAACACACACACACTTCTAAGAGCTATTGAATTAAAAATTTCAGGATGAAACCCAGATAATACTTGCCATTATATATGAAACTCAAATTAAAAGTAGGAGTTGAATAAAGGATTATACAATTATATAAACAAAATTTGTGATAGCAGATGTGGTTTTCATGGCAGATATAAAAGAATCAAGGATATTACTTCACGATTTTAATACTTTGAAAGGTTAAGTTACAGTAGCTTCAAAAATAATTTTGTATCATTTTAAATCATATTATTTTGTTATCTTTTTGATTCAGAAGAGACGTTATGAAAAGCTAAAGAATTAAGAGTTTACTGCTGACTTAGCGCTATGAAATTCTTGCAAGTGTAATTTTACAAAGGATAATTGGAAAAATTGACTTTGCTTGGTATTTTCTCTCTGGGTTGGAACATTAAAGTGTAAACATGGAGTCAAGTCTTGGTTCAAATCCTGGTTCCACTGGGTAGCTTTTACAGGACTATGGGAAAGTGAGTTCTCTCCAAGCCTGTTTGTCATTTGTGAAATATGAATGATATAAATCTTAAATGTAGAATGAAGAACAAATTGTAATGTATGTAGCAGATGTGATGACAATGACTTTGGCATGGCTGATATCACCCAATAACGAATGTTCTTATTTGGGATTGTGAATATCTCAGGATGGCCTTATTTAACTCCTGTAATGTACAGTAATCCAATATCATCCGAATTTTTATAGTTATTGGTCCACTTTAATGAGAAAATACAGAACTCCAAATTATGACAATCTCCTTAAATTTCCAGAGGATGCAGGATCTAGTTTATAGAGAATTGATGGTTAAAATACTGTCTTTTACAGTTAGTAGATTATTAGTTTGTGCTAAACAAAAGATAGAATCATAAAATATAATTTTTTATTCACTGAAGATCAGTTCAATTTTAAATCATTTCCTATTTTTCTTGCAATTCAGGCTCCTAATAATTACATTTCTTTTCAATTCATGCTTTTGACTGACATACAAATTTATCTCTGTTGTAAGTTTCAAGTCAATAGTAATTAGGATAGGCTAAGCTTTAATAACAAAAACTCCCAAATCCAGAAATCTAGAGAATAAGAAGATTTGAGGTAGATGGGAAAGTCAACAGAATGGCCTGTGTATAGAAAATTACTTGTTGATAAGATTAGCAGCATCTAGATATTGTTGATGTGTTACATCTAAAGTCACCCAGTGCATTTTCATCCCATCAGCTACATGGAGGAAAGAGTATGAAGAACATAGTAGACTTTATGAACCATGATTGAGGATAACACATGTATTCTCTGATCATAGTCCACCAGACAGACACCGACTCACATAAACAACTGCAGTGAAGAGGTGTGATTAGTATGATTGGTTGCTTTTTAAAGAATTGTTCATATATATATATATATATATATATATGTATATATATATATATATATATATATGAGAGAGAGAGAGATAGAGAGTGTGTGTGTGTGAGAGAGAGAGAGTGAAGAAAGAAGATAATGGATTTTAATGAACCTCTAGCAGTCTGACGTCTTTCAATGTCAGGGAAAAATCACTTAGCTGAAGCAGCGTTTCTACTCACTACTTCCTTTAGGGAATGTCTCCCCAAATATCATAGAAATTTGATCTGTTCTGGTTTCCTAGGCATGTCACCTACTGACAAGAAAACAAAACAAAACAAAAATCTGAAGATGCACACCCTTTAGTAAATGTTAATGAGAGTAGGAACAAAAAAAGAACACATGTCTATTAGATAGAAAATTGACCCCTGAGTGAAACCATTAATCCACAGTCATTTCATGTTCTTTCTAGGTCACCATGGCAATAGAAATGCACCAGGTTTTCCCAGGACAAAACCTTTACTTCACAAATGTGATTCATAACAGAATAATTTTCATGTTCATTTTTATAAAATGCATGTTCTCCTGATTTTAACCCATTTACTACGAGTTTAACCCCCTGTGTTCAATGAAAGTGATGCAATCTATGCAGAGATAGAAGGTCAAGGCATTTCTCTATTTTCACTCAAGTCTACTGAATATCACAGAAAATGAAGAATCTCCTCATTTTGTTCTTATTAAATCTAAAGATACAAACAAAATTAATTGACATAGGAGGAAAAAACTCCATTTTTACATACCCACATTTTCTAGCTAATTAAATTAAGCCACCAGGTTTGGACATGGGATGTAATAAATTAATCCAGTTCTCAATATTTTAGTGATGTTCTAAACAAAAGTCATGGTAGTTGTTTGCCAACCTACTCTTTAAAAAAAAAAAAGATACATTTAATTAATGTCCCAGTGAAGGCATGCTCCCAATTATAATAGATAAAACAGGGCTGGGGGATACTGAGAAATATTTTATCCAGAAACATTACACAAGTACAAGCATTTAGAAACATTTTGAAATTGTCAATCAAATAATATCCCAAGACAATATATAATGAGCCATTGACATTGTAGAGATCATGCAACTGTAGAGGCTTCAGGAAGGCATAAAGTAATAACCAGCCAATAACCCTACACCATTCTCCCTGTTTACACGTCAGTAGCAACATGAAGATCCCATTGCCTATCCTTTATAAGGCAGGCTGGCTTGCTGATTTAGTTGGCCATGCATAAGCCTTTCCTCTGAGCTAAAACTTTGATATGAGCAAAAGTTCCTAGACAACAAAAACTATAGTGGATATCTGATCCCTTATTTAATTTTGTAGCTGTTTTTCTTCCAAAATTAATTTTAGTTTTTTCAAAGACAAGTGCACATTTTTAATACATAGAAAATAGAAAACAACGCGCAGAAACTGACTCAAAGATAACCACCAAAGCAAAGTAAACAAATATTTAGCTTTTGTTTTTATGCATCTGGGATTGGGAAGATTGTAATTCTGGGTGCTGATATCTGGTCTTACCTTTGTTGGTGGGTGTTTTCTTCCTTAGTTTCTGTCTCCTCTATGGTTCTTATGAGAGGGGCTGTGTTGCCTGTAGGAAGATCTTCTGGGGTCTTGATAGGTTTGGACACTGGCAGCTTCCAAGTAAAATGTGTTTCTGGGTATTGGGACCTGAAATTTAAAAATGAGGGTGGGCTGGGTACAGTGGAAGGTCTTTGTAAGAGGGAGGACAACTGGGTGTTTCTCTGGGATCTGTTTTATTAGTCCCCCCCCCCCGGAGGGGACAGGAGATGGGGCAGGGAGTGAGGAGAAGGCACAGCAGAAGATCTGCTAGAGAGCTGGAGATGAGACTGACGGATTGAACTTGGAGAAATGGAGGGAGAGGTGAGGAGCTACAGTTAGCCTGCTGGCTTCTGTGGCAGGGGTGGCCTGTTGGTTCCCAGGGAGTGCCTGCAGGAGTTGGGGGCTCTGATAAAGCAAAGACTGGGAGGAGGGAGGTTAGAAGAAAAGATTTGGGATCTGTGGGATCAGCTAGAGAGATTTCAGAGGTGGGATCTGAAGGAGAAATTCTGCTGCAGAGCTGGGGATGAAACTGGGAAATTGGATCTTGAGGAGCAGAAGGGGAAGTGAAGGTCTGAAATTAGCCTACCTGCTTCCCTGGCCTGAATGAATTTTGCAATTTTTTTCTTGTTTGTTTGTTGTTTAACCTTGAGCTATGTGTGGCCAAATGCAGCTATTGAAGGACATGCACATGGTTTGTGAATAGCATTCATGTATTCATATGCATACACCTACAAGTCAAATAATCCGAGAGGTGGGAAGGATTGGGCAGACATAACTCATGACATATGCAGGACACTGTGGGCCAGAGGAAGAAATATGAATTAGAATTTGAAGGTGATAAGACTGAGTTTTGAGGGAAGAGGTGCTATGAATGGATATTGGATTATAAAAGATCATCATGGCTTCCCTTTTATGTTGGACTTCAGTGTATAAAAGTTGTAGTGTGGTTCTCATTTAGGTTACTCTGTACAAATTTTAGTATGATATAGTGAACATACAGTGGACTTGAATAATAGCAATGGAGACAGTATCAAGCAGATCTTTTCATGAAACGTAGCCAGAAACTCTCATGCTGATAGTAGCAAGAGAAAACACATTTCTCTCTGCCAAAAACAGGTTATTTCAAAGTCACACTTTAACCAGGAAACAGTATTTGTCTTAATTGTCCAATAATTTATTTATTTTTAATATGTATATATACTTTTATTAATAATTGGAGTTTTATACAATGTTCCATAATGTCCTCTTCCCATTTCTCCCTGTTCCACCCTCCCACCCTTGTGCCTTCAAAAAAGAAAGAAAAAAGAAAAAAAGCAAACAAAAATATCACAAAAAAGAAAGAAGGAAGGAAGAAAGGAAAGAAAGAGAGAGAGAGAGAAAGAAGGAAGGAAGGAAGGAAAGGAAGGAAGGAAGGAAGGAAGAAAGAAAGAAAATTAAGTTAAGCTTGTGTGGCAGGAGCATGGATGGCCGGCTTCACCATCGTCTTTGGAGGCAGAAGGCTGCTCTGATTGTGTACTTTGACTTGGTCCATACTAGTCTGATATGAGGCATAACAGAGCTTGACCTGTGTCTCACCCTGTCCTTTTCCTCTGGCTTTTGTGTCTGCAGTCCCTGGTGGATTCTTGACATATACTCTCCCTTCACCTATCAGGGAGAGTAAGCAGCCATGGCCATGGGAGTGGCAGAACTGGTCTGGCAGATAATGGGGAGTCTAGGATGGTCTGGTGGCAGTCAGAGGATTTATCCATCTGTTGTCTGCTCTGGGTGTACATTCATGCCTGTCCCTGCCTCCAGCCATGTGACTCCTTATGGAGTTTGCCTCCATTCCCATGTTTGCCCATCCCAGGGTCTGCCTTTCTTCTCAGTGTGAAGGTTTCATTCAGAGAGTGGCAGCTCCAGTCTGGTGGGTTGCAATAGGACAACCCGTTTGTGCCAGCCTCATGGTATCCCAAGTACCTCTCCTTCTTGAGTACACCTAGCTTCCTTGTCCTCCATCCTGTTCTTGACTTTGTCTCTAGGTCAGTATCATTCATGCAGGCTGAGCCTGCAGACTCATTACTTTTAATTCACTAAGTACCTCCTTGCCTGACCAGGAGCCAGGGCCAGTCTCTCGATCTACAAATGTGTGAGGAGCCAGGGGCGAACTGAATGGGGTCCATATGCAGCTGCCAGAGCCACCAGATTCTGTCCACTGCTTGCAGCCATCTTGGGCTGCCTGCTAGATTCTGATTCTGCAGACCAGATCCCCTCACAGCCTTCCTCCTCCACATCTCTGGCAGTACCCATGGACTGAGTGGGGTCCCAGCCCACCAGGCAGCCATGATGCCCGGCATGCCCACTCCTGCATTTCTCTATTGTGGTTTCTGCCTTGCCTTTCCACTCCTGATTCTCCTCCCAGCTCACTTCTCCATGCTGCCTGGGAACAGCGGGCTGGTGAGCTGAATCCAAGGACTGAACCTGTGGGCGGAGTGGGAGCCCCTGACCTTGCAGGCAGCGATGTGGCACCACTGCCCTGTATTGGTGCTGCTTCCCCAGCCTCTTCTCCCCACTTGCCTTTTCTTGTGCTGCGCAGATCAGAAACACCATTCATTTTTGCCATATACCTCTGTCTCCGCCACTGCGTCTTCCCAATCACTCTGGATTCTTAGTTTATGTCGTAGAATCCAGTGCCAATGTAGTGTCTCCAGTTACGTGAACTCATGAGGGGCAATGGATGCCCTGAATGGGAGTCCTGAGTGAGAGGTGGCGAGGCAGCTGCTGGATACTATGTGACAGACCCTGCTCACTGGCCTGCTACCATCTTGTTTCTCCCAATGACCTATTAAGTACTAGAGGATGTGGGTAAGTACAGTTTGGTTTATGCCAAGGAACGTGACACTATGTCATGAAAATGGCATTTGGGGTGCATAAAATGGGCATCCAGTTCTGCCCTTCCTTATCTCCCTGGATGATATTTTTGGGTGTTTTAATTTCATTTCATTACTGTTAATGAAGGGAAACCAGTTTCCAGCTTTTTAACATCATGGCATATGGCTGATTGTGGCCTATGACATGTGAGAGAAACCACTACTTTCAAGATGGACACACATGTACCTGCACCTTTCCCTTGATCACTTCTCTACTGAAGACTCCATAATACAATCATTAACTGCAAGTGCCAGGAGCCTGAGTCCCTTGCTTCAGACTCAGACAACTAAATATTAGTTATTTTGAACTATTGAGAGTAATAGTTTGTGGCTACTGCAAATTGGACCAAACATTAATTAAACTGCCATTATAATATATGTCTACAGAAAAAACACTATATGAAAGCTACACCCATAAAGGCTTGCCAACATGATGCCTAAATATGAACTGAACAAGGAGAACACCAATAGACATATCTAAATGGACAAATGGACAAGGGAACTTCAACCTCTACAAAGAGCTACTGGCAACTAAGGTATGCCAAGAGCAGGAGAAATAGTCTTCTCCTGGAAAGAGCATACCAACTGGTTGTCCAGTGCCAAATGATCAACACTGATAACATATATATGAGGAACATTGTACAGGCTCAGAAGGTTATATTTAGGAATGTATGTGTGTGTGTGTGTGTGTGTGTGTGTGTGTGTACATATATATATATATATATATATATATATATATATATATATATATATATATACATGAAATAAAAAATTAATGAAAACGGAGGCCATGAATTTGAATGAGAACAAGAAAGGGTCTATAGGAGAGTTTAGAGGGAAGAAAGAGAAGGGAGAAATGTTGTAATTGTAATTTCAAAAAATTATGACACTGACTTTCTGAAGTAAAGCTTTTCAACAGAATTATATCAACAATGTTTTAAGGCCAACATTGATGCAGATCTTTCTTATATGTTCAGACATATTCAAAGCAAGCATTCAGACACAACATTATTGATCTCAAATTTTTAATACTTGAGATAACTGGCCTGGAAAAGTTCTGATAGGCTGTGTTTGGCCAGTTAAACTCAGTGAGCTATCACTGTACTCTTCCAACTTTGCTAAATCTGAAAGGTGCTGGTGAGAATTTAGAGGAACCAGAATTCTTGGTGCCACAGGTGGGAGTTAAACTTAATGGAGTTGAATTTTCATGTCCTCGGTAAACATGTTTCTTTGTGATCATTTGTCATCTGATTATCTTTGATGAAATATTTGTTCAAATCTTCTATTCATTCTTCATCAAGTTCTTTATATTCTTGTTAATGAGTTTTCAAGTTCTTTATGGATTCTGTATAAGATGCTTTGTTAGAGCTATACTTCACAGAAGATTTTTTTTTTTTTAATCTGAAGTTCCTTACTGTTTTCTTAATGGAATCTTTGAAGGCCAGAAATTCTCAAATTTCATACAGCTGAATATAGTCATTTGTTCTTTCTTGTTGTATCTATAAAACGTTTGTTAAGCACATGGTCACAAAGATTTTCTCCTCCAAGTTTAAACTTTTATATTAAGATTTAGAACTGTGATTCATTTTTAGTTAATGAATATGACCTTTAATGATTAAAGTTATCAAATATCAAGGGGTATGATTAGTTTTTAAGATTTTTTTTCAAATATTACAGATATCTGTTTCAAATATCTTATTTCAGATCAGGTTTCCTAGGAAACAATTGGATTTTTGTGTGCAGTGGTTCTTTTGGGAAATGCTTTCCTGTGAATGAAGACAGAAGGGTAGGACAATGAAAGAGTAACTCCAGTGTCCTCCTGGAGGGTCCTGGTACAACCTATTTTATAGCATTCAAGGAGATGAAGCAAGAGGACGCAGCATTCAAGGCCAAGGATTGGCTACATAGCAAGATAACATCGAAGGAAGGAAGGAAGAAAGGAAGGAAGGAAGTAAGGAAGGAAGGAAGGAAGGAAGGAAGGAAGGAAGGAAGGAAGGAAGGAAGGAAGGAAGGAAGGAAGGAAAGTAGTAAGGAAGGAAGGAAGGTAGGAAGGAGAAGAAAAACAGAAGGGAGGAAGGGAAAGGAAGGGAGAGAAACTGGCAGGAGGAAAGTAGATCACAAGTACACTAATAAATAAAAAAGAAGAAGGGGGAGATGCTCTTTGAGATTTGTTACCAACTGAGCTAAGGAGAAAGGTCTTGCATAACAAACCACAAAGTTATATACTGCAGTTCGTCCTGGGGAAAGACTGTCACCCTAGATGAAATGGCAACAGTTCCTAAAGAGAATCTTGCTCTGCATCCTCTGCAGGCAGCATCCTAATGTCTGGGGACTGGGTGTTAGACACCTGAAGAGGGGATGTTTGAAGGGAAACATGAAGAGAGAGATATCTGCAAAAGTCCGCTACTATGTCAAATTCTTTTTCTTAAGGTGACAATGAACAAAGCGGGCCACACGGCTTGAGTGGTTGCCTAGAGATGTACGTCTTGCTGATGATGGAGATGGGAGCTGAACTTTCCTTTATAAGATTTGGCAAGAAAAGAACTTGTTTTAAATTAAGAGATGCTCTCAAATTAGTATAATGAAAATCCATCAAGCTAACTTCTAAAAAATCATTCTTTTATCTCCTGAGAAAATGATTCACGATGACAGAATCAATGTATTTTATATTTTGATTTTTTTTTTATTAGTGTTTTAAAATTTTTTTCTTCTCTCATATAATACATTGCAACACCCTTCCTTCCCTCCCTTCACACCTCCCAGCTCCCCCTTATCTTCCCTATCCCCCATTTGTACCCCCAATCCTCCCACTCCTACCCCCATCTCTCTTCAAGAAATAGCAGTCTTCCCAGGGTTACAACTCAAACATAGCACAAGGTGAAACAGGGTCAGAACAGTTGCCTACTTCTAAGTTGGACTAAGCAACCCAGTAGGGGGCAAGATACTCAAGGCCCATTTAGTTTATAACATCCGTTAGTGCCAGTATTTCTCTGTTTAGTTTTTATCTGAATGAGCTGTCAGTTGGTGAGAATGGGGTATTGAAGTCTCCCACACTCAGTGTGTGAGTTTCAATGTGTGTACTTATCTTTAGTAATGTTTCTTTTACAAATGTAGGAGCCCATGTGTTGGGAGCATAGATATTAAGAACTGAAATGTCATCTTGGTGGATTTTTCCTTTAATGTATATGACTTGTCCTTCCCCATCTCTTTTGGTTAATTTAGGTTGAAGTCTATTTTGTTGAATACTAGCATGGCTACATCAGCTTGATTTTTAGGTCCATTTGCTTGATAAATGTTTTCTGAACCCTTTACTTAGATGTAGTGTTTATCTTTGAGGTTGAGGTGTGTTTCTTGTATATAGCAGAAGGCTGGATTCTGTTTTTTAATCTATTTTGTTATTTGTGTTTTTTATTTGGGAAACTGAGACTTTAATGTTGAGGAATATCAATTGCCAATGATTGTTATTTTGTTGTTGTTATTGTTGCTGCTGCTGTGTGTGTGTGTGTGTGTGTGTGTGTGTGTCCCTTCTCTTGATTGTGATGGTGTGAGATTATTTATTTCCTGTGTTTTCCTGATTGTAGTTAATCTCCTTGGGTTGGAGTTTTCCTCCTAGTACCTTCTGTAGGGCAGAATTTGTAGACAGACATTGTTTGAATTTTGATTTATCATGAAGTACTTTGTTTTCTCCATATATGGTAATTGAGAGTTTTGTTGGGTATAGTAGTCTGGGCTGACATCATTGTTCCTTTAGAGTCTGTCGTACTTCTGACCATGCCCTTCTGGCTGTTAGGGTCTCCATTGAGAAGTTGGGTGTAATTCCAGTATTTTTGCCTTTGTATGTTACTTGTTGTTTTTCTCTTGCAGCTTTTAGTATTCTTTCTTTGTTCTGAATTTTTTGATTATTGCATGGTAAGAGGACTTTCTTTTCTGGTCCAGTCTATTTGGTCCAGTCTATAAGCCTCTTGGACTTTCATAGGCATCTTTCCTTAGGTTTGGAAATTTTTCTTCAGTGATCTTGTTGAAAATATTTTCTGGACCTTTGAGCTTTTTCTTCCTCTCTTCATATTATTCTTAGGTTTGGTCTTTTCATACTGTCCCAGATTTCCTGGATCTTTTGTGTCAGCAATTTTTTGGATTTGATATTTTACTTTTCCAATGTATCCATTTCATCTATACTATCTTCAACTCCTGAGAGTCTCCCTTCTATCTTTTGTATTCCATTGCTGTAGCTTGCCTCTGTAGTTCCTGATCGCTTTTCTAGATTTTTCGTTTCCAGGATTTCCTCAGTTTGTGCTTTCTTTATGGCTTCTATTTCCATTTTCAGGTCTTGAACAGTTTTGTTCATTTCTTTGTATTGTTTGTTTGCCTTTTCATGGCTTTCTTTCAGGGATTTATTCATTTCTTCTGACTGTTTATTTTTGTTTTCTTGTGTTTTTATGATGTGTTTACTCAATTCCTCCAATTGATCTTTTCATAGATTTCTTTGAGGGATTTATTCATTTCCTCTTTAAAGACCTCTATTATGTTCATAAAGTTAGTTGTAAAGTCATTTTCTTCTGTTAGGCCTGTGTTAAAGTGTTTGGGATTTTTTTTTTTTAGAAGAACAGTTGGGCTCCGGTGGTGCCATATTGCCCTGGTTGTTGATTGTGTTCTTACGCTGGTATTTTTGGCATTGGGGCTTTGGGTGATTCTAGGTTTAGGTGCTAAATTGCTGAGATTTTCTATTATTGGATGAGTATCTTGCTCCTCAATTTCTTTTTTCTCTCTGATCCTCTGTTCTTTGTTACCCCTTATCAAGCAGGAAGTCTCTGCCCAGACTGAGAGCCTGCAGACTTCCTACTGGTTCTTCTGTCTGGCTGCCTTGTCTCTTTCTGGCGTGGGGTGTGTCTGGCCTAGTTGGTATTTGGGACTTGGGTGAGTGGCAGTGGTGGAAAGGGTTGATATTAGTGGTTGGAAAAAGGTGGTGGGTTGATTTTAGGGGGGCACAGGCTGTTGTAGCGGGAAGGCTGAGCAAACAGGTTTCCTTACCTGTTCTTCTCTGGTTGCTTTGTTGAGCTCTAGTATGGTAGATGTATGCCCAAGCTGGTATGTGGACACAGGTGAAGCTGGGGAGGGGTGGAAGGGAGCAGATGTGGGGAGATGGCTGTGGATTGGGATTTGGGGACACAGGGTGCTCTGGTGGGGGGGTTAGGTTTAGAGTTAAGGATAGGGTTAGGATAAGTGAGAAAATGGTGCCCTGCATGCAATATATTCTAGTGCAGGCTACCAAAGAAGAAATATAAACACCAAGTCACCCACAAACCCTTTGATCTTCAATATCCTGTCTGCAAGATACGGTAGTGCAATGGTGACACAAAGTTTGTGGGAGTAACCAACCAATATTTGATTTGGCTTACAGCCCACTCCATCCACTCCATGAGACAGACACCATACCTGACACTCCTTAGGTAACCAAGAACCAGAAACTAGATAGTCCAGAGACTTAGGGTAAAACAAGATACTATTGGTCTAGAAATAAAGAAAGGAAGGAAGAAAAAGACAAAAAACCCATAGTAACAAAATGACTCCTAATGACATTCTGCCATACTCATAGATCAGCACCTTGATCAGTCATCATGAGGGAAGCTTCCTTCTACAGCAGATGGAACAAATACAGAGACTAACAGCCAGACATTATGCAGAGAATGAGAGACATTTTAACACACAGCCCTAAGTGGAATGTCTCCATCAGATCCCTCCTCTCAGGGTTCAGAGAATCTTGTGGGAGAGGAGGCAGAAGTAATATTAGGGCCAGAAGAGATAGGGGATATCAAGGAAACAAGGCTCTCTGAGCATCTGAATTAACTGAGCAAAGTTCATATGAACTCACAGAGACCGAAGCAGCATGCACAGGGCCTGCATGGGTCTGCACCAGGTCCTCTGCGTATATAATATGGCTTCCAGTTTATTGTTTTTATAGGATTCTTAGGTGTACAAATGAGTAGATGATTCTTGTGCCTTCTCTTGGGCTCTTTTCCTTCTGCTTGTTTATTTTGTCCAATACTGTTGTGTTGGTTTTGTTTTATCTTATATTTTATTATGTTTTATTTTATTATTATTCCTTAAAGGTCTGTTTGTTTTTGAATGAGAGACAGGGAGTTGATCAGGATAGGAGGGGAAGAGGAGAGGATCTGGAAGGAATAAAGAGAGGGGAATCCCTAATCAGGATACATTATGTGAGAATAAAAACTATTTTCAATAAAACAAAAAATGAAAAACATGAATTTCTTAGTCCTCTTCTATTCCTCCTCCACACCCTCATGGTGTCAGTGGGGCCCCAGTAATGTATATTTTTAAATAATTATTTTTCTGGTGATTCTGAGGAAGGCGATTCTACATGAAAGAATATTGTCAAAAGAATATTGTTCTGATTTACCAACTGGTCATAAACATCAGTTATTTTGGGAATCAGCAAAGCTTAAAGCTTGGATAAATAAAGTTCTTGGCATTAAATCTTAAAAGTATGCTTCAGAATTATCTCAAATGTCAATCACCACACTCACCAAACCCACTGTTTCCATCATTACAAAATAGAATTAATGTCTAATCATCATTTTTTCCCTTTGGAAAAAATCATTTACACATAAACTCTGATCATCCTCTCCCTCCACATGTTCCTTGCATCTTCATGGTCTCTGCCAGAAGTGCTGCCAGTCAAAGTCATATTTTCACAGCATTAAAGTAGTGATCTCATGCTTACCTCTGCAACACTGACTCTTCGTCTCCTGCTGATATAAGGCCGAGATCCTTTAACTCCAGCTCATGGCTTGATTAGTAGATAGGGACAATATCACCAGGAAGGGTTTCCATCAGCAGAATCAAATCTGAAAGGCTCTGATGAAAACATAGATTGAGACTCCAAAACATCCCCATGTTTCCAGTTTGTGGCATTGCTACCCTTGATAGAATCTACCAAGGTGTGAACCCTCCAGAGCAGCACTGATAACTGAAGAAAAATGCCACATACCATTTCACTTGATACTAAGTATCAAGTGAAAACCACATCATTCTTGGTCTACATAATTTGATGGGAAGAGTTGCTTTGTGACATAGGAGAAGAAATACATCTTTTTCTCTCAAAGACCAAAGCCCCCAAATTAGTTAATTAAGTTTCCAGATAGATATGTTGTTTGCAAAATATCCAGCCATGGTTTCCCATCTCTGCCATGTAGCTCTTCCGGCCTGCAGCAGAACTCCACCAGGGCGGAAGCTGCTTGGCGTGTGTCTAGGGAGGGTCCATGAGGTCTTAGATTGGAGAATCTGTGAGGCAGTAAGAATGTACAAAATTCTTGGGAGCCCTCTGCAGATGGGTGTGAATCAACTTTACTGGGAAACAGGGTTACATATATAGGGAGGGGAAGGGTAACAGGATAACTTCCTGTTATCCGGGGAAGTCACTGGAAGCTCATTGGTTAGGACAGTCCCATTTGCATACTGGAGGTCTAGGATCTAGGTATTTTTCGGGGACCAGAGGGGGAGGAGAAGTGCCCCAGCTCCAGATAAGCAATTTTGCCAGGTCACATACCTTTGAAGGGGTGGTGCCTTGCTGTGAGCAGAAAGCGTAGCTTGTGGCCTGTCAGAGCTGTGGAAGGGAGGGGCCGAACTACCGCCACTCTCAGAATGAGAGTTCCAGGGTTCTAGGTACACCTTCTACCATTAGTTCTGGTTCAGTCCTACACAGATACATATTTGAAAGAATTACTATCAAAGGTAGATTAGATTTCATTTAGTGAGAAATATAGAGGAAGTATTTTATTTATCTAAAGCAGGAAATATTTATCAGTAATAACATAACAGTTCAAATAAAATTTCAAAGATGTCTTTGATGTTAAATATGTGGTCTAATTTGATTTTTTTATGTGTACAGTTGAAGAAAATCAGGGTAACTGTATAACTCAGAAAGGAGTGATTGGGGTCAAGGACAAAACAGTGGCTGCGAGGTTCGAGGACAAGCAGTGCCAGCTACAATGACTGTGTTGGCTGAAACGTTAGTAAAAATTGCCCACAAAAAGTATTAAGGGATACTTAAAGGGCTATGGATTCATGCTAATCGGAAGTAAAGTGTTCATTAGGCATGAATGAGACCGAAGGTTTTGTAACAGGGCCCCAGACATTGTAGGCCCTGAGACCTTAGCACAACTGACTCAGCGATGGAAGTGCCATTCAGGCTGTAAGACTCAGCGCGCAGACAGCACCACCTGGCAAAACTAAAACAAAAGCCTATTCCATCAAAGTCCATACAGTTCTGGGAAAGGCGCAAGATGTACTAACCTTGCTTTTTAGCTTCTGTAGTTCTGCTTCTGGCTAACTTCTGGCTTCTTGCTAAATGAAGTATGTCAACCCAGAATATGGTTTTTGCGCTTAAAAGCTCATCCTGAGAAAGGCTCAGGGCTACACTGGGATACTGAACACCAAGTGTACTTGCAGGCTGGCTTATAAAGACTTTCTATTGGCTGAAACCTTTGTCTGAGTAGTCTTCTTTGGTAAATACCCCACAACATTTCTGGAAGCTTCACTGGGATCGCAGGGACTAGACATCAAGATACAAGAAGTCTCAAAGCTCCTTGAAGCAAGGAAGAATGCAGTGGCGGGAACTCCTAGGGGTGCACAACCTGAGATGTTCCAGGTCCCCAGGGCTCCCTTTGATCAATAGTTGCTTAAAGCTTCAGAGGAATCTTACACCATCCCAAAAAGAAACAAATTAAAAAGTCATCTGCTCTGTCACCTTCAGAGGTAAATCTGGTTAAGGCACCCTCTGTTTGGACACATAGGAGAAGTCAGATGTGAGTGTTGATCCAGCGTCCTGGATCCTGTGAGATGTCTCAGGATTACCTCCTGGGTCTTGTGAGATGTCTCAGGACTCCCTCTGTTCAGGTGTATGAATGTGTGGCTGCCACCCTTTGTGTCTTCACTGTGTGTCTCTGTGTGTGGGTCTGTGTGTTTCTATCAGTTCTGTTTCCCTGTATTGACCAGTGGTTTTCTCTGGTATGAAAACCCCCTAGTTTAAGATCTGTGCCCTCTCCTGTTGGGGACCCAAATCCTTTTAGATCTGTCAGGTCCCTCAGAGAAACCAAAAAAAAAAAAAAAAAATAAAAAATAAAAGCTCCACCTGTTCTACTCTGAGAGCAGGAACATTTGCTTGTTTTGGTGCTTGACTCCTGTTCACTGTCATGGTTGGTTCCTGTGTAGATGTGGGGCGGGGCTGGGCCTTTCAACCAAGGCCTCTTGACATTTAAGCAGAATGCACACAGGAAGGGGAAGTAGACCCCCAAGGTGAGCAGCTCCAGAAAAGGGAAGAAGTTCCTCTGAGCTGAGCACAAAAGAAAAAAAAATTCCACTCCTTTCTCATTCATAATTTACGACTTTGTTCAATCAGTGATCCGTTAAACCCATCATTCTCTTTAAAAAGTAGAAACAAAGTCTGAACATGATCCAATGAGTAGCACAGAATGAACTTTGTTTTGTGTTTGCTTTTGGAGGGACAAGGGTGGGAGGGTGGACTTGGGAGGAATAAGAAGTGGGTATGATCGAGATACATTGTATGAAATTCTCAAATAATTAATAAAAATATGTTAAATAAAAAATAAGTTCAGCTACCCACATATATCCTTAAATGCTAAAGCTTGACTGTAATCTGAACAGTTTATTTGGAGTTTGTTTTCAGTCAAGTAAATAGCTAACAATTTGAACAAGGAAAAAAAAACTGAGTTGAAGATTTAATTGAAGATCCTTTCACATCAAAATAAAACTTTAAACCATAAATGCAGTCCATATATTTTGAATTTCACCAATCCTTTTACAGTGTACCATGAGAGAATATCATTTTCTTGTATGACTCAATTTATCCAAATAGCTAAGGCTTAAATCAGTTACTGTTAACCTGAGTAGACCATAGGAATTTTTAAACCTTATTTTATATATATATATATATATATATATATATATATATATATATATATAATCAAACGTATGTTGTTTCCTTTTTTTAAATAATTTATTTTTATTTTATGTGCATTGATATTTTGCCTACATGTATGCCTGTGTGAGAGTGTCAGATCCCAGGGAACTGGAATTAGAGACAGTTGTGAGCTGCCATGTGGGTGCTTAGAATTGAACCCAGGTCCTCTGGAAGAGGCCTCAGTGCTCTTAACCACTGAGCCATCTCTCCAGCTCCCATTTTGCTGTTTCTAATACAGTTGGCAAAGACATAAGTAGTTAGACATACATTTGTTAGTTTCTTTTAACCTGAGTATACATAAATAACTTTAGGAATCTATTATCATACAAAAATCCATCCTAATCCAAAATATTTTGGAAAGCTGTTATTGTTTTCCTTAGTCTAAAAGTAAATATAATGATAAACCAAAGCTCAGTAGGAATAAGAAGTTTTACAGGTGCTGCCTTAGTTGGTTTATACCATGTAGCCATCTTAAGATGTGGCTAACCAGGCGATGGTGGCACATGCCTTTAATCCCAGCACTCAGGAGGCAGAGGCAGGCAGATCTCTGTGAGTTTGAGGACAGCCAGAGTTACAACAGAGAAACCCTGTCTCTGTTGTAAAATAAAAAACTAAAAATAAAAATAGAAGGAAAGAAAGAAAGAGAAAGAAAGAGAGACAGAAGGAGGAAGAAGAGGAGGAGGAGGAAGGAGAAGATATGATGGTGGTGGCTAAGTCACATGGTATGTACGTACACTTTAGCTTTAGTAAAGATGGCTGCCAGCCACGTGGCTGTTATTTAAAATATTAATTATTTTTAGTGGATTTACATTTTAAAGGAGTTGGATTCAAGTTTCATATATGGTATATTCTAAAAAAAATTGAATCTCATATATAGTAGGTTGTAGCAAATTAAGATTCCCCAATAAGCCTTTTGTTACAAGTTTAAAGCCTATTTTTTTTCACATATTTTATAAATTTTTAACCATACCCAGTGAACTTACAAATCCTGAGATAGAGTTTACAACATAGTTTTAAAAGAATTTTTTTTTTTTTTTTTTTTTGGAGCAGAGCACAGAGAAATTACAGAGCTAAAAGATTTTTAAGAGTGGGAAGCAGAACCTTAAAGATTAAAGACTTCTGGAAGTGTAAAGCAGAGCAAGTTTAGATAAGAGACTTTGATGTCATTTGTTTGTGCAGTGGCAGAAGATCTGCGTGAATTTGGAAATTAAATGTCCCAACCTTTGGTCATTGATCTGTACTAAAGCCAAGCTGTAGTTCAAGGAGGAGAGAGAGAGTCAAAAAAGCAAACCTCTGCTGGAGGGAATTATAAGCTCCAAGAGGGGCAGAGTAGGTAGCCCGGGCAGGGCTTAGAGACGCTGAAGGACCGCAGGGGACAGCTGAGAGTATAGGATCCCTGTCTGAGGGAGGAGAGCTTAAGGAAGAGACAGAACTGGAAGCTCTGAGCAGGGAGAGTTATTGAAGCCAATTATCCCTTGAAAAAGTAAATATTAGTAAATATGTAGATAGAAAGAGATACCATCCAAAACATAGAGAAAAAAAGGAAGTTCAAAGATCCTTATCTGAGGAACTATCTGTAGTGATCTGATAGACATGTATTTAGAGTAACTGTTGGTGAAGAGTCAGAACAGCAACACACAGGAAATGGAGACAGCAATGGCCAAAGGCATGTTTGAGGCCAGCCAGGCTTCAAAGGGGATTTTTTTTTTTAAAGAAAGAAAAAGAGAGCAAAATCCACAAATAAAAACATTTTATGAAGCAATTCTGTAATATGACTCAAATCCAAGAAGAATAATGGCCACCAAAGCATGGAAAAATACCTCATCAGGACTCATAAAACATGCTCAAAAAATTGTGGTAGAGAGAGCATCTTACAAACAGGCAGAGGAAAACTACACCCTATCTACAGACAACACAGGGAAGCCAAGGCAGGGATTTCACCACAACTCTTGTCAACAGCAATGTCAGCAAGAGGACAATGGGTCACATTCTCCAGTACCTGAGAAAGAAAACCCTATCAAGGGGAATGCTGCCAGTCAGTCACTATGGCCTTCAAAAGTGAAGTTCAAAGTCAGGTGTTAGAATACACATTTATAATCCCAACATTAGGGAAGATATCTCTAAATCCGGGTCTAAGTCTGTCTGGAGACATGGCTCATTTGTAGAGCACTGACTGTAACGGTCCAGGTTCTGGATTTGATTCTCCAGCACAGCAAATAAATAGATTCGAAAATAAATGAATAATGTTAGGTATCAACACTCAAAAATACCGTCAGTTTATAGTCCGATATATTCCATTTACTCATTTTAATCTATTTATGTAATGCAATATCTTAAAACACTTTTGGAACTACCAGATTGATAGGGACAGGTTCAGTGCTCAAGAGCTCATGAAGTTGTCCACACTGGTCAGCTCAGCAGTGGCTTGGGTAGCCTACCCCGTTTGCCTTGCAAAAACTTCATCCTAATACACAGGCTCCCATTGTCTTGCCTGGGGTACAGCGTCCCACATGTGACCCTGTTAAGCAATCTTCTTGTATCTGAAGTTATAGTAAAAAAACAAAACAAATCAAAGCAAAACAACCAAAAGAACAAACAAAAACCTCTTATCTAGCCATGTGTCGTATAGTTGTGTACTGCCATCAAAGACAATGTTAAAATCAAAGAGAAATATTATAAATTGGTGGAGATTGGTGCTGACTTTCTTAGGTGCAGTTTTACTTTTTGTTGCTATGGATTGCACCAAAGGCTTCAAGTCAGAGTCAGTCAATGGCACATACTGGTAAGTACTAGAGGTTTCAGGCTTCTAATTTTAGCACTGTGGTTAGGCTCTTTTCCTATAATTGCTGCAAGTTGATTGGGTTCCTCCATCAGAGACTCCCTAGCGGTAGCTCTGTTTATAATGGTACCTTCCCAGCCTTTCTAATTTCACTCTCTCTTGAAACTCAAAGCCTGTGTGGGGTAATAGCTCTTTGCTGTTGGTAAGCCGTAAAGTACTGTTCCATCCCTAGCTGAGTTCTTTATATTATGCTCATCTCTTCGTAAAAAGCCCATTCTTTAGCTGCGTTAGGTGTATCTAGACTTTGGTACCTTTTAATCCATCATCTTTTTTCATACTGGAATCTGGGACAATAATGCAATAGTTATCATTTAAGTTGACAATTAAAAAGCTCTATGACACTTGGCACCTACAATTCCAAATGTTCTAAAATATGCTTTGCTAAACTGTTTCTTTCTCTCCAATTAAACAAATCTTACATTTACTTACTTAATTTATACATGGAGCAGGGCAGTATGCACACGCACCATGGAATTCACATTGAGGTCAGAGGAAAATCTGCAGTAGTTGGTTCTTATTTTCTATGATATGCATTCTAGGGACCAAACTCAGGTCGTCAGCCTTGGCAGGTCTCTCTGGAGACCTGTCTTTGACAGTAGTACACGGTCTCTTCCTTTCCCTGCTTTCTGTCCACTGTCTAGTGACTGACTCCTGCCATGTGCTTCCACCACCGTGGTGTTTCTTTGGGTCCAGAATGAACAAATCCGAGGACAGAGAACTGAAGCATCTGAAAACATGAACAGTAACAGCACCAACGAAAGACATTTCCAGCCTTACTTGTTCATGCTAGGTGTTTTTTCACAGTGACATAAAACTGACACGGTGATAAAAACATAAACCTTTATAATGGCAGTATTAAATGTATTGTTTCCATATTAGCACAAACACAACAGGATGGCATATTTCATCATATGTGAGACATATACAGTCATATATGCAATAACGAGCATAATTAGGCTGTATAGACTTGCCCAGGGATTTAATTTAATGTGTATTTGGGACTATTTCTCTTTTAACAGGAATTATATGTGGCTTCAAATTATTGTATTTTTAAGCCTTTTAAAATGTGTATGTATCTCTGTATGAGTATGTGCACATGTGTGAGTGTGCCTGTTGAGGCCACAAAAGGGTGTAAGATTCCCTCTGGCTAGTGTTACAGATAGTTATAAGCCACATAATGTGGGTGGTGGGACTCAAACTCCAGTCCTCTGCAAGAGCAGCGAACACTTCAATCACTGAGCCATCTCAAGCCCCCCGTGGTTTCAGCTTTGAGAAAAGTTCCTTAATATTTTTTTGAATGAGAAATTAAAGCTGTTTTAAATATTCTTTATATGTTTGCATTATTTAAAAACACACTCTAATACATTAATTTCTTTTCACTAAAATGGGAGGAAAATTCTGTGTTTTCCTGAAAAAAGGACTGCCAAACATTAAATGTCACAATCACAGCTACCAAATATTAGTTTTAAACTGGTTACCACTGCATCATTGCTCCTGCTTCATTCTTTCAATGCATTAATTGAAGTGATATGCATATGCCCTTAGTGATAGAAATAGATGTTCTAGTTTGTGAGACTAATTCATTAATAGTTGACACAGGATCCAGCAACTATAAAAAAGAATATTTTTAATATGCTCGTTTCAAATTAAGTTTGTCAAAATCTGAAAAGTGCAAACTTTTTTCAAAATCAGGAAGTGGGGAAAATGGTGGATTTTATCTGCCCAGGCTTCTCTAAGGGTTTTGTGTCAGATGAGCCATTATATCTTACAAAGGTCCATGAGTGATTCAGCTCGCTTCCATATCCTAATGGTGGTGACATAGGTAATTTGAAATGAGTTGACTGTTATTAATGGAAGAATATAAGAACAAATGCAGGGCACCAGTTGTTAATCTAGTTTGCCCCTGGTACTGCATTCCTACCTGTGCTCTCACCTATTATCTTGACTATATGTACCTCAGGAAAATATTTTTCCTTCCATCAGTGCTATAGCAAACTTTTCTTTTACCTATTGATGTTTCTCTCATAAGGCATTTATTCTTATTACTACCTTGCAAACAGATGCTCACCACATAACCGATTCTCATCATTATCAATAAACTCCCAGTTGATCTTCTCACTAAGCAGAGAAGTTCTGTCTCCTTAATGACATGAGCAGTCATGCTGATTCAATATACTCATCAATTAAGCTGCATCTGTCTTCAGTAAGATGGATACAGGAGCAGTGAATAGACTAGATGCATTGCTGTACTCCCTTCATACACAGTAGAGAGTAATTTTCAAACTCTGTAATGACTTTAATATTTTCTGTGCCAGCTTTCTCCTACTGACTGAGTTGAAGAGATGAAATAAGCTATTTAGAGGCTGGGGATTCAAGGCTTTGCTTTTAAAAATTCAGTATTTCTATTAACGTTTTTGATAAGCTTAAGTAGGACACCAGAAATTGGATTTCTCTTACTTTTTCTTTAAGCATAAATAATTTTTTCTGTGACAAATGATTGTCATATTGGCCAGGAATAAAAACAAAGATTCTGCTGTTGATGATTTGATATTTTAACTGTGGCAAATTTAGAAGAACTAGCTACATAGGAATTGATCACTCGTTTGAGTGTTGTTTATCAATTTAAACTGTGAAACAAAAGTGTAAAGAACTTTATTTGGGGGTCTTGGGAATCACAATTCAGTGGCACAGGTTCAGATAGCTGTGAATCAGAGTTCCAAAGAAATTGGAGATGGAGGAGCTCATTATTGAGCAAATAGTATTGACATGTGTCCAGGCAGTAGAAATTCTTCTGTGGGGGAACTTCTATCAGAAGCAGTCATACAATTCTAGAAGGTAAAGAAAAGAGTGTATACATTCACTAAAATGCCTATAAAACTTAAGAGCAATAGCCCTATGATGTATATCTCGAGTCTCTGTGCACAGGGTACTCACCCCAGTTCTAGATGCCTGTAGCCAGATGACCCAGTTCTCATTTGTTAGAATTGTGCATTAAATACTGCTGCCGAACGACCTCCTGGCCTCATGAAAAATGTGATTGCAAGGACAGCAAGATGGCTAGGCAGTACTGTCAAGCCTGACCACTTGAGTTCAAATCTCCAGGACCCACAAAATGTAAGGAGAGAACCAATGCTCACAAGTTCTCCTCTGAAACACACACACACACACACACACACACACACAAAACAAACCTTGGCAAGTGTATGTGCAAGCACATGCAGACACACATATGATGCATTAGTAAATAAATAAATATCTGAACACAATGAAAATTTCTTCATAGTTCTATAATTCTTCCTTTTATTTCACCATGTAGATCATGTTTAATCTTCTCTAGACCAGAAATATAAATATTTAAAAGTAATAGAACTAATGAGAAGGCATTCTTTCTCTTTGCTTCCCTGTTATGGGGCTTTGACTGCTCCCCTCTGTCACACACTACCTACCACGCTGTATTGAAACCTCTGAAATTCTGACCCAAAATAAGTCTTTCCTCCCTCGAGTAGTTTTTTTGCCAGGTGATGGAAAGAGAACTACCCAGGAAAATGGTACTAGAGAAGCAGGGTGATGGCTGTGACTAAATCTGATCACGTAAGTCTCCCTCAGAACTAGTTTGTAGGAAGAAGTTGAGAAAGTTAAGTGAGAGAGCTAGAGGAGTCCTGCATGGCAGTAGGCCGAACTTGACCCGAGCTCTGGAGTTCTGGAGTTCACACAGCATCACCGGCTCCCGGTGCCCGACATGGAACCGCAGGATTCAACATCTGTTCTACTGAGTTTGGGTCTTCCTTTGGTCGCATCCCTTTTTGTCCCTCGATGCCTCTCTGTGAGATGAAAATGTTTACTTGGTGCCCTTGAATAGTGGAACTGGAAGCTGGCAACTCTTTTTCTTTTCTTATCTTTATTTAAAGAGGTTCATAGCTAAGAGTTACCCTGAATCTTGAAGTAGACTCTTTAAAAGTTGAACTCTTTTTCAGTGCTGGTGACTGAACACAGCCAGGTCTTGTACATGTTAGGCCAGTGCTCCATCCCTGGGCTGTATCTTAAATTTTCATTTAATTTTGACACAATTTTTTATTTATTGGTCAGACTGGCCTTGGATTCATAATAATCCTCCTGCCTTAACATCCCACATAGCTAGGATTGCAAATCCATACTACCAGGCTCAGTTTGGTCTTGATCTTTTGAACAGTATTGGAACTATGAAGACTTGTGAACTCTTGGGAATGAGCCTGATGCATTATGAAATTGACATGAGCCCTTCAGAAGCAAAGGAGGGAATGTGGTGATTCAAGGAGGTGCATTGTGGTATCAAGTTAATAAATTAGGACTTGTGAGAAATAGTCTTTTTTATCAATTTTGTTAGATTGAGAAATAACTATGAAATTTTAAAAGTGCACCTTTGATAAAGACATGGCTGTACATCCTTACAATTCTAGAAATTAGGTAGCTAAGAATGTTAGCCTGGAGTTGAAGGCTAATTTATACTATACACTGGCATTTTGTCTCAGGAAAGAAGAATATTTCAGGATATGTGTGTGATGTGTACAAGCATCCCTTCAAAAGGACTTAACTGATGGGGGAACCCATTATGTATTTAGGCAGCACCACCCCACTAATGAAGGTCTCAGGTGAAATGAATACGGGAAAGGAAAAAAACACATGAAAGTAAGTATTCCTTTCCATCTTCTTCTCCCTCTCCCGCTCCCTCTGCCTCTGCCTCTGCCTCTGCTTCTGCCTCTGTCTCTGCCTCTGCCTCTGCCTCTCTCCTTCCCTATCCCTCCCTCTCTCTGCTTACTAGGTGTCCTGATGGGGTATACTGAAATTTTTCAAACCACGGACCAAAATAAATCTTTCTTCCATGAAGAAAGATAGACAGACAGACAGACAGACAGAGGAAGAAAGAAAGAAAGAAAGAAAGAAAGAAAGAAAGAAAGAAAGAAAGAAAGAAAGAAAGAAAGAAAGAAAGAAAGGAAGAAAGGAAGAAAGAAAGAGCGGGCAGACTCTAATAGCAAATGTTTTCTAAAAAATAATGTAAACTCACAGAAACCATGTTTATGTTATTCATTTATTGAGCATTTACTATATGTAAAGTATTTTAAATAAATGATATATACATATATATGTATATATATGTATCTATATATGTATATATGTGTGTGTATATATGTATATGTGTGTGTGTGTGTGTGTGTGTGTGTGTTTCCATGAAGTATATTGCCACTTTTGTTCTTGCCAAGTGCCCATATGATAGATTTCATGTTCTGAAAATATTTGTGTAAAGGTAATTTCTAATCTTACTGCATGGGCAGATTTTTCATCTTTTTAATTACACTAGCCCACATTTTTCCTGTGATGGCTATTCTTGGTTGTTAACTTGACTGCATTTGGAATTAACTAAACCCAGGTTTCTGGGTATAATTGAGTAATCTGAAGAGGAAAGTGAGAAATCACTTTTAATCTGAAACTTTTGAGGTCAGAAGATCCACCTTTAATCTGGACCACACCTGCTGGCAGACTATATAAAGGATATGGAAGAAGGAAGCCTGCCCTCTCTACCTGCTTAACCTCCCCCTCCCTGGGAAGTTCATTCCTTTACTGGCATTAATGCCTACTTCTTCAGAGAATACATTACTTTCCTTCCTTTTATGGTCTTCCTTATTTAGAAGTGAAGGAACCAACTTCAAGATTTTGGAAAAATACAGAAAATTCATATTTTAAAGATTTAGTGGGTGCCTGAAGAGATGTCTCAGGAATTAAGAGCACGTATGCTTTTGCAGAGGACCAGAGTTCAGTGCTTAGCACCCACTTGGAAACTTACAACCTGCTATAAAGCTAGGTTGAGAAGATCTGGTGCTCTTTTCTGGCCTCGCCAAGTCCCAGGTTTGCACTTGGTGCACATAAGTAAAATAAAATAGCTAAACAAATCTTCCAGAAGTTGAACTGAATGTATAGAACAAGATAGAGAAATGTCCAATATCATCTATAGTTTTCTCCCTTAATTTGCTCTCTGCCTGGAGCAACACTGTCATCTACTTTAGAAGTATCAATTTTGCAGGGGTCATTTTGAACCTAATTTTCCATCCTAAAGTCATCAGGAGCTTTTATATTATCAGGAAACAACATTTGGTCACATTAAAAAGTGCTAAACATATTTTTGAAATAATTCTGAAAGCTTCCTGGGGTATAAATTTAATAGCACTTCATGTACTGAAATACTGAGAAAATTGGGAAACCAAAACAGATTAAGTAAGAAAGCTGTCTTATGAAGTATAAACTTCATAACTAACATTGTAAGGCTGTGGGCACAGTACATGAAAGCATTCTTATATCTCTTTAAATGGAGACAAGATGCTTACTCTGTACCTTTAAGGAATGTCTGTGAATAATACATTTTGTACATCATAAAAATGTTGGCCTTTAAATGAAACTGTCAAGTCTTTCATTGTAAGGTGTTGGAGGCTCAAGAGTCTCAATCAGTGTCTGCGTTTTGCTGATACAGTTCTCAGTGGTTAATATGACACACACTTGTGTGCTTCCTCACCAACCTCTTCCAACTTTCAGATGAGTGAAGGAGACTCAAGTTGCTCCATAAGTCTCGGACTGGGAAGTGGCACTTCACCAGAACTTTGGAGACTAATTTCATTCAAAATGTATTCATCATATTTAGGAGATATTTATTACTTACTTGATTTTCAATGCTACCCTCCGGACAATGTGGTTCTTACTGACATTTTGGTAGAGAGCATCCCTTCATGAAGAGATTCACTATGATTTCCTAATCCGTTGTTTTTCCTAAATCTGTTTTTTTTTTTAATAATTGTATATATTCAGATGGTGCATTTTAATTATACCCATGTCATTGCCTTCTCTTCTCCTTCTCCCTCTTACTGAACCCTGCCTTCCTAGGTAGCCAGCTAGTTCCTCTTCTACTTTTATGATCTCCTCTCTTTCTATCTGTCTCTCTGTCTATGTGTCTCTCTCTGTCTCTGTCTCTGTCTCTGTCTCTGTCTCTCTCTCTCTCTGTGTACGTGTCTCACTGAATTTAATTAGAATTGCTTGCACAAGCGCAGGAGGGTATTTACCAGAGTATGGACAACCTACCGCTGACGAAATGTCTCTCCCTCCTCTGACAATCATTAACTGCTAATAGCACCCTAAAACTGTATTTGTAAAATGTATTCAGGACTCCAGGAAGGCTGCTAAGGACCCAAATGTCACATTCTCTCACAGCTGTATCAAGGCAGGGAAAAGTATGTTAATTCTAAAGGTTTTATTTATTTGTTTATTTAGTTTGGTTTGGTTTGTGAGAACAGATCTGATTGACCAGAAACTCTGACTGTATAGACAAGACTGGCCTTGAACACACAGAGATCTGCTTGACTCTGCCTTCTGAGTGCTGGGATTAAAGGTATGAGCCACCATGCTTAAATTTATTTATTTGTTTGTTTATTTTATTTAGATAATTAGGGAAAAAGTTCTTTCCCAGAATCTCCTCAATAGACTTCTGGGGTGTATGCTCATGTTCTCTCTATAAAGAAAGATGGGAATCCAACTATTTGGCTTGGGGTGGGACTCTCTTGGAATTAAGCCCTACTCCTAAGGAAGCCTGAGTAGTTCAGTGATTATCAAATCACTCTCTGAAGTTACTTGCTTAACCAAGAAATTTACTTATTGCCTTAATCAGAACTTTCAAGGTAGGTCCTCTGGTATGGGGTTACACACCTGTAACCCCAGAGTGAAGCAGGAGGATCATGAATCAGACACCCTGTCTCAAAACAAACAGAACCACACACAAGGCAGTTCCTCAACTAGCAGGCTGCCCATGCCAGACACAGCTGTCCGTACTCAAACTGCCAGCTTCTCTCACTTCACTGAAACAAAGCTAGTTAATTTAAAATAAAGCATTTTGTTTTAGCTTTAGGTATTATTGGAAAATAAAAACTATGTGTGTTTCAGATATATATTTTTATCATATACATAATATATATATATGACTGAAAACAACAACAAAGATACTACATGAGACCTCACATCCCAAAGATATAGATAAGTCAACAATATAACATTGGATTTTTGCAAGGAGAAGGCTTTTTGGTGGAAACCACCAAAGAAAAAGTAATTGTGTCTGATTCTGCCACGCTGGTTGGGTGCTACTGGAGGAACTAAACATGTGGAAGAGGAGAGAAGTTGAATGGAGGCCGAGAAAGGAAGGTTTAGGAGTTCTTTGGTTTATGGCGCCTCGTGTGTTATTTGTTTCTTTTGGTGAAGAGGATGCTATGTTAATTCTGGAGGATTTTGAACTTGAGATTTCAGGGGTCTCCTCCTGCGAGTAGACTTCTTTCATATGTGTTCATTACTAGACAAGCTGATTTTAAGCTGACCATGAGTGGATTCTGGAGTCACTTCCAGTAGGTAACATATGCCCTTTATTATTCAAGGAAAGTATATCCTGGCCTTAGCCAGCTTTAATAAGGCAAACCATGATCCTGACAAGCTGCCCTGGAGGGATGGTCTTGTTATCAACAGGTTTTTTCCCCCGTCTGGTCTTGCTTCTCCCATCTTCTTTCCCCACAAAGAAAAGTAAGACTGTGGCAAACGGCACTGATGAACAGACAAAATCAAAAAGATTTGGGCTGAGGGGAAGTGACTGGCACTGATTGAGAGAGTGACCAGCTGCCTTACAAACAGGACGGAGCCCTTCTGTTAAGGGCTAGGATGAGCTGGGGTGTGGTAACTGTCCATTGGTCATGAACTGATGTATATTTTTAAAGAAACTTATTCCTTGTGTGAGGTAAGGACCTGTATAGCCACTAGCTGTTCAGAAACGCTATGGTGCCACACTGCTCCTTACAGAATGCCTGGCTGCTTCCTCATAGTTCGAGCAGGAAGGTACAGAAGGGCATATTCCATGTATTTTTGAAAAAGGAGAATAGAGAAAAGACTTATTTTTACCTTTAATGGTGTCTTAGTTAGGGTTACTATTGTTGTAATGAAGGACCAGGACCAGTTCCATGTAGCAGTTCATCACCAAAAGCAGTGAGGGCATGAACTCAAGCAGGGCAGGAACCCAAAAGCAGGAACTGATGTAGAGGCCACTTCTTAAGTGTAGGCCACTATAGTTGATGTAAAGGAGTGCTGCTTACCTGCTTGATCCTCTGCCTGCCTCTGGAACACAGCATCTGTGTGCTGACTCTGCAGAAATTTCATATATATATATATATATATATATATATATATATATATATATATATATATACACACACACACATATATAATAATTTTTTTGAGACAGAGTTTCTTTATTTTAACTCTGGCTGTCCTGGAACTCACTCTGTAGACCAGGCTGGCCTTGAGCTCACAGAGATCCACCTGCTTCTGGCTCCCTAGTTCTGGGATTAAATGTGTGTGCCACCACTGCCCAGCTATTGCTAATTTCTTAGGTCCAGCTGACAAGCATTGATTGTAGAGCAAAAGTTTTCCATCAGTGGTTCTGGACTTTTGTTAATCACAACTGATTCTTCAGCCCCAGCTAACTAGAACCATATACTCTCAACTCAAAACAACAAACAGTGCTGATAGAGTCTTTAAGTGACTTTCAAACTTCCCTCTGAACACCACGAGCCAGGCCTCCATTGCTCTCAATATTCTTATCTTCCAAGTTCCCACAGAGAAGCTCCCCAAGCTTTGAACACTCAATGGCTTTTCTAGGCCAAAGTTTCACAGTTCTTCTACATTCCTTCCATCACAATACAGTCAGGTCCGTCACAGCAATAACCAGATACAAAATAGAAGTTGAAGCCAATTGAAAATTAAGAAGTTTTGTTTTTAGGAAGGCTTTCAAAGCAACGGATGAGATAGGGATTGGATTGGGCATGACAAAGGAATCCTAGACTGGAGGAGAAAAACAAGGTAAGGATTTTTAGATGAGGCTTGCCTAAATGCTTCACACAGTTCTGAAACCACATCAAACCCAGCTTAGATGAGAGACTCCAGAGGAAACAATGCTACAAAGTTTCAGGTCTGAGAGTCAACACTGATTATAAGGATAGGTGGTTTGGGTTCTCACTTCCAAGACTAAACTTTCAGTAAAGCAATTGACCGCCACAAAAAGAGACGTTTATTTATTTATTTATTTATTTTATTGTTTACCTTGGGAAATGCTTGCATAAGCTGTAGAATTGATGAAAACTAACTCATGTAATTCCAGGAAAGGCCTATGTCAATTTTATTCCTCAAGGATTAACAGGAAATCCATTTCCCTTAAGACGGGTGAAATGCAAAAATTCAGGAAACAACCACAAAAAAGCTTTTAAAGCTACCTCTGCAGATGACTCTTTGTGAGTGATTGACAGAGGTTCCAGCTGGCTTTCTTAATCTCCATTAATCAAAAACCTTGAGTTGTACTGTTGCCATATGCTAACTCTGAAACAAACTGCGTCATAGCCTCATTTCACCATTGATCGGACGCCTCCTTTTCTCTAAACTCTCAAATGGGACTTGGGGAAAAAAAATCTGAATTTTCAGTGCTGTCCTTAACCCAGTACATTTCAAAATGTGCCCTACTTATGTAGTGAGTTTTAATTTTTAAAAAAGATTTATTTTATTCTTATTTATGTGTATGCATATGTCTCTCTGTGACTATGTGCTGTGTGTGTTTGTGTGTGCCTCTGGATGTCAGAAAAAGGTGTTGAATCCCCTGGAGCTGGAGTTACAGATGCTTGTGAGTCACCAGATGTGGGTTCTGGGAGCCAAACTTTGGTCCCCTAGAAGAGCAGCAAACACTCTTACCCGTCAAGGCATCGCTGTAGTCCCCAGGTACTAATACTGTCTTAGAAGATTATACTCAGCTGGGCGATGATGGTTCAGGACTTTAATGGCAGCACTGGGGAGGCAGAGGCAGGGGGATCTCTGTGAATTAGAGGCCAGCCTGCTCTACAGAGTGAGCTCCAGGACAGCCAGAGTTACAACAGAGAAATCTTTTCTCAAAAAACAAAACAAACAAAACAAAAGAGTAGCAGATTATAGTAAGTTATTTCTCATAGTATAGTTGTTCCTATGAATCATTGGGAATATTAAGAAATTTAGGAAAAAAAGGTGATGTAGATCAGTGGCCTAGCATGCATGAAGCCTGGATTTGATCAGTGCGAGGTATGGTGATTCACTCCTGCAACCCCAGCAGTCAGGGGGTAGAAGTAGGAGGATCGGAAACTCAAGATTTGTCCACAGAGAGTGCTGAACTGGCTGGGACATGCATGGAGTTTGGAAGACAGCTTTGCAGATCTGGTTCTCTCCTTCCACATTTGTTTGGGTTCTGGGGGTCTAACTCATTATGCCAGGTTCATTTGGCAAGATCCTTTACCCTCCTGAGCCATCTCCCAACCAGATTACTGTTTCTTTTGAGAGCAAGTGTATAACGGCTTGTACCTGCTTGCCTATAGAGAACCTTCTTCCTGTGTCGGCAATCTCTTCGTTCCCTGCCTGTGATATATATCACATTCTCATGTGAATTTTTTTTAAAATAATAAGGTTTTTTTTTTTTAATATCTCTTGTACTTTTATGTAGTGGCTTCCAGAACTAGGAGATTTGAGGATTATTTTTCCCCCCAATGAGAGAAAACACTCTTCAGAGAACCAGAAGTCCTCGTAAGACTTGACTTGTGAATGCAGGAGAAGAAATAAATACAAGACTAAGAAGCAATGCCCATTTTGGCAGTGGGAATTTGAAAAGATGTATGTGACTCACTCATAGGAGAAATTCATACTGAATTATTCTCTTTGGAAAAAGTATAATTTCCCTGTGGTCTCCTGAAGTTTTGTCATAATAGACTGACAAAAATCAAACAGGAGAAAAAAGCAATGTTTATTATTGTGCAAAGGAGGGGGTGGAAATCATAACACTGGAGAAACATCACAAGAGTGTAATTACCCACCAGCCCAGTGTAATTCACAAGTTCACATATTTCCAGCATTTTATCTACTGGGAAGGCAAAAAATGGGGAACACAAAAATTTTTGAGGGCCTCTGTAAATAAAAGAAGGGTGGTTGCTTGTCTTTTATGTATATACTCATCTAATAATCACCTGTGTTAATTTTAGGGAATGTTATGAAGCCCCAAGACTTCTGGAAAGATCTCTCCTAAGCAGAAAGGGGGTTATTGAACAAGAAAAGCTCTGTTTGTGCCTGCTATCATTTTTTAACTAACTTGATGCATAGATGTAAATTTTCTTTCCTGAGAGGATGGGTTTTCAAAATCCCTGTGTTTGCAGAAATCTACTGGCACTCTGAATAACCAACTCAAAAGTGGGCCAAAAAATACACTTGGAATGTGATAGCTCAGATCAGTATCAAAGAGATGTAGGGTTAGTCTTTTTAGAAGAAAATTCAAATTTTCTATGGAGGTCTTAATTGTGTGATTGGATGTGTTGAGTATGGGGAGACTACATATTTAAGTAATATATATGTATATATATATATATATATATATATACACACACACACATATATATATATATTAAAGAAAAGTGAGGTTGGTAAGAGTAAGACAGTGATAGCATACACTATTACCTCCACCACACACACACACACACACACACACACACAAACACACAAAACATAATTATTTTAAAAAGAAGAAGTATCAGGGGCCAGTGAACTGGCTCAATTTGCAGCCAAATCCAAGAACCTGAGTTAGTTAGGAACTCTCATGATGGAAGCTGAGAATGGAAACCTGCAAGTCATCCTCTGACCATGACACGTACACACTCACCTACCTACCTACATGCATGCACACACACAGTAAAGAAAAAGAAAAAGAGAAGGAATAACCACTCATCAAGCAAAGGGAATGGACAACACCATTTGCCACACGTGGTTCTAATTGGAGAAAACATCTGCGTTAACTGGCTTTATCCAAAGGGAAAAATTCTCTTACATCTTTCTGCCTGGAGGTGGCTCTGTAAGTCAGGAAGGGGGTCCCACCTTCCCAAGCCGTGGGACCAGTTCCTCTTACCTGTGCTAATTTATTCCCACTAAATGTTTCCAGCTGTCCTTGGGAAAGATAGTTCTGGGTCTAAGGCCTAGGAGAGACTTATTTAGCTTTAAAGAGAGTTGCATACTCCCCAAATTGGCAGAGAAGTCACACTTTCGAGTTTCTAAGGTAAATGGTTACTCATCTATCCTCCTGTAGTGGATCGCCTCCTTCATCTTAAACCGAGTACTGATGTCTTACACATCAGTAGGCAGCCTACTTCTTACTATATGTAAGATCGGTTTACTGATATGGAAGAAGGATACAGCTGCACACTCTTCTGACTTAATTTCTAAATTGTGGAGCATATTTCATATTGCTTTGTAATAAAAACATGATTACAGCCACATGGTTGCATATATTCCTTAAACCTTTAAAACACATTTGTGTTGATTACCTCAATTAATCGTCTCATTAGTATTTAGGAACAGTTATTAGACACATTGTTTTGCTTAGAGTAAAATAAAATTTTAGAAGTCAGTTGAAATGGTGGCAGATTAAAAACCAAGTATGCCACAAGATCACAACACAAGGAATTTAATGATGGCGGGGAGCCCTTCGTGAGAGTGCACGGATGAGTACACTTGCTTCTCTTTTATACTGATTTTGGATAGACAGAGCAAGTAAAGAAGAACAAACAAACATGCCGTTTGCCTTTAACATGAAGAATGCAATTAACAAAGCCATATCATAAAGCTTAAAAATTGGCAGTTTAGATGGAATGTGGTTAAATCAGCGGCATCTCCAGGCAGATATTCTCTTCTTCCTGTTGTCCTCTGAGGGCTGAAGCTTGGTTTACTGATTACTAGACGGAAATTGCACTGTGGAATCCAGCAGTTTGTGAGTTTAAGACCTCACATTCCAACCTTTTGCTGGTGATAAATGAGATAAGGGGCAATATAATCATCTGTGACTACTTCCTGCTGACGTGAGGCATCATCATTGGGGACCCCAAAAGTTGGAACACAGGTCGAGGCTGGGAAATGCAAGCTGATCCACTTGCTGTCCAGGTCCTGTGGGACCATTGGGGAGTAGAGAGGACCAGGCTGTTTTGAAGCAATCTGTGACTCGAGTACTCTAAGGTTTTGCAGCATACATAGTCTGAAAGGGACTGGAGAGACAGGTTAATCATGAGTTAAGCATAGATTCATAAGAGGGAAAAGTGACCTTTAACCAAGGCTACAGGAAAAAAACATGTTAAAAAACAAATCACCCAGTCATCTGGGAAGCAGGTTACAGGTAATTTGTAAAGGTGCAAAATGGGGCCAGGCTATAACATCAAGGATGTTAAACTGATCACAAAATATTAGTAACTGGTAAAAGCAGCATGAGTGAGAAATGAAACTTCATCAAAGAGAAGAAAAGTTTAGATCTGTTTAAATTAATCTGAAAAAGCTCATCGCATGGTGGACTATTTGTAGTAGAAAAAGAAAGCTTAGGTTGAACACAGGACAAGGGTAAAGCTGACAAGGCTGTTTGCTTGACTCAGCTTTTCCTGAGCCTTCTCAGCCCCTTGATGGACTTCTCAATGTACTTCCTAGTAAGCTAGTAAGTTTTACTTCCTAGTAAAATCAAGTTTTAGCAAGAACCTTGCTGTTTGTTCATCCAGAACCTGAATGGACCTGGATATCTCATCAGGTTCTTTTTAGAACCTCTGCCTCATAGAAAGTGTCTGGTCAGCCTGGCTGCTTGCAGCAGGAAACCTGCCAGGGCTCCTTAGCCACATTTGCTTCCTGATGCCGCTGCTTAGTGATTTTCCAGTTAGCTCTCCCACTACCCTTTTCCTTGGCTGTCCATGTTGTATGCAGAATTGAACGCAGTTTCAAACTAAAGTCTGTTTCTCCTTACTCCAATCATTTTGAATCAAATCATGTTTTTGCCACATCAGCTTTTTTCTTGAATATTTGTTCATAACACATCAGAATTTTACTTATGTGTTTACCACTCATTAATTTGTCATGTACCATAGGAAGCCCTGTCTGAGTTCTAGTTGTTATAGGAAGACAAATATGCTTCTCTTTGATAAAGACTAAGTAAGATGTCAGGGCTACACAGTACAAGGCACAGAGTATCTTCAGGAGAAAATTATCTTTTTCTTTTCTTTCGGGAACTCTTATTGGTGGTCAAGTTAGGATAAAAGTTGCAGTCTATTCATTGATCCATGTCCTGTGTCTAAGAGCCCTAATTTAAGCTGTAAGCTATTGTTAATAAAAGGAGGTTCAAAATTTAGCAGGCTGGGCCAGCACAAGCGAAGGCTTCCAGTCAGGTACCTTTGGGGTGTGTGTGTGTGTGTGTGTGTGTGTGTGTGTGTGTGTTAGGAATTGAGCCCAATGTCTGCCATATGCTAAGCACACTCTGTATCAGCTGACTTAAATTTGATTCATAAAACTAGAGAATGTATTTAAGGCATATGTAGCCTACACATTTTTTTTAAATTTTACACTGTAATTTCCATCTGCTGGTGTTTAATAGCTTAATCCAAAATATTCTTAAGTTCTAGAGGAAATTTAGCATTAAAAGGATTATCTAAAGTACAAGTCAGGAACTGGAGTGATGGATCAGTGGTTCAGAGTCCTTGCCTCTCTTCCAGAGGACCTGAGTTCTGTTCCCAGCATCCCTATTGGGCAGCTCATAGCTTCCTGAGCCCGAGACCTTGGTCTCTTCCCAGCGGCTCTTTTTGCAAACCTAGAAGTTGTACAGTTAGAATCACTCTTAGTACTCTTTCGTAGGTGGTTCTGGGCTTTGTTGCACTGCTCTGGCCTTGCTTACTTAACACATGCAACCACCATGTGGCACGACCCATTCCCAAGCCTTGAGGACTACAGTGAGGAGCCACAGGGCATGTAAAGTTAAAACATGTGACCTCCACTGCCAAATTGCCACTGCAAATTTGTTTATATGTAATCTTTTTCAAGGCTGCAAATCTAAACATACATTCAGAGTCACGCAAGTTAATGTCATGGTTTGAATACAATAACGATTAGTGGTCTATCTCTGGACATACCAGAAGCTGGATAGCAAAAGAGGAAAAAAACAACATTACCTTTTGCTCTGTCTTATGAAGATTAAATAAAAACAAATGAAAATAAGAAGGAAGTAGAGATTCTTTAATTTCTGTTTTGTTAGAGGTAATGTACTGTGTTCTAGCTCCGGGAAATGAGACATGAACACATCTAAGTGAGGAACAGAAAGGAAAACCAAATTACTGTGATAAAAATGTTTACTTAAGTCATAATATGCTATAAAATGTTATCCTTCTAAGTGATAATATTTTTATTTAACAGAACTACATTACAAAAACAAAATAAAAACCAGGGTTGGTACATGTCTCAGCGATAGAAGAGTACTTCCCTAGAATACTCAAGACCCTGGAATCCAATTCTCAATACCAGGCTGAAGTGGCAGCTCAGTTGGTAAAGTGTTTGCCTTGCAAGTATGAAGACCTGAGTTTGGTCCCAGGTTGGGAGAGGTGGAGTCAGGTTTCTCCCTGGAGCTCACTGGCCAGTCAGCCTAGGCTACTTGGCAAGTTCTAAGTCAGTTAGAGACCTGGTCTCATAAAACAAGGTGGAGCTGAGGATTGACAGCTGAAGTCATCCTCTGACTTCTACATGAACACACACACACACACACACACACACACACACACACACACACACACCTACAAAGTAATTTCCCAGTACTGCACACACACAAAGAAAATTATCTGAGTGTGGTGATATATGCCTTTATTCCCAGTTCTTTGGAGACAGAGGCTATACAATGAAGTCCAAATCACTCTGCCCTACTACATAGACACATAATAGTCCGATTTTCTCAAAACATAACTAGAAAATTCAGCAAGGATTTTAGCATACTCTGCATTGATATAAGAACTTATGTGATTTCAGTTCTTAGAGAGCAAGGTCCTCAGTTGAAGCAGTGTACTTGGTGTGGAGCTGGTAACAACTAAGCATATTGGGAGGGCTGAATGAATCAGGTCCTATCAGAATCATATGTCCCTAGAAGGAGAATTAGTTGAAAAAAATGGTATAAGTTATGCTTTCTCTATAGATTAGTCATTTTATTATGTCAATCAAAATGACAAGATTATCCAGTGATGCAGAAGTTTATTTTTAGTTATGTTTAAAATGGTTGTTTTACGCATTGTTGGGTAAAGGACTGCATTTTGTATTGTCTGCAGATGTTGGCTTTGTGTAAAAAATGTTTGGTTGTTCTTGATTTTTTCTTGATCTCCACATGGTATCAATAGAAGTCCTGAGGACCTTAGGTATCAATAAAAAACCCTGAGATGAGAGGCTCAGGGTTCACTGTCCAGTGTGGTGCTTGCCATGATGATGGTTCCCTCTGCTGAGATCTGTCAGGGTTTGCACCTATGAATATGCTTCCGTGTCTTCTGTGCTGAGAAACAAAGTAGGTGTACAATTACAAGCCAGTGTAGTAACTCTTTGCAGAAGAACTAAGGAGCAACACGACTGTTCAGCATCGTATTGGAATGATACTTATTAAGTCATTAATACTTAAGCAATACTCGGACCAACTCTCTCACGTTGAAGAAATTTTTGCTTTATTTCTACTATACCAGTGAAACTATTTACAAGAGGAACAATCACAAAACAGGATCAAATGAAACCAAACATCTATCATGCTTTTTACAATGTCCTTAGACAGCAGAACAACATTATCAATGACATCCAGAATATTTCTGCTTTGGTGATGGTGTAGGACTATGACAGCATGAGGTGATGATGCAAGAAATTTTGGATGGGTGAGCTGGACGCATAACTCAGGAATAGAGTTCTTGGATGCACATAGTCGTGGGATTGATCCTGAGCAGTACAGAAAATAAAAATAGCGAAAGAGGAAGAATGCAGTATTACTGTGATCTTTAAAATTTTTGTCAAAAAGTTAAAGATATTTCCCTATTAGTTACATACATGTAGGGAAATTAAAAATAGTAAAAACTAATATTCACTTAATACACTGAAATTTGCTAGGTGGTAGTGGCACACACCTTTAATCCCAGCACTCAGGAAGCAGAGACAGGCAGACTTCTGTGAGTTCAAAGTCTACACAGTGAGTTCCAAGACAGCCCTAGGTATGTCAGAGAAACCCTGTCCCAAAAAAACAAAGGAAAAAAAAACGTGATATGTAAAATCATTAAAAATGGTGATTATTAATGGGTTTCATTTCTTTATGAAAACATCAGTAATAGATTGAACTGAGCTATCCCTCATCTTGGCACATAATTTCTTATTGAATAATGATACAAAGTCAACATTTTTCTATGCCTTTGAGAATTGTCACATTTACTTCTGGATATTATTATTATTATCTCTGTGTGTGTGTGTGTGTGTGTGTGTGTGTGTGTATGTTTTCTTGTGTGTGAGTACAGATATCCCCATGTCACATCATGCATGTGGAGGTCAGAGGACAACTTTCAGAAGTTGGTCCTTCCCTTCTGGTTTGCTGAGGAGGTTCGGTCCTGTCTTCGCTGCTGTGCTTCAGTCTCTACATACTCCATACTGGCCCCCAAGCTTCATGGGAAGTTCTCTGTCCCTGTGACCTGAACTGCCCTAAGAGTGCTGGAGTTACAGATGCAGATGCTTTTGGCTGTGGCTGCTTTTTCTCTTTCTCTTCCTCCTCTATTCCTCTTTCTCTTTCTGAGATATGGTCTCATTTTGTTGCCCATTTTTGTTGCTCTATTCATATTTAATTTGAATTTGATTTACTGCTTTATCCTTTGTTTCATCCTGCATATGGGTCTTTTTTGCCCAATTCTTCTCTTCACTTCTCTTCTTTTCTCTTCTCTTTCTTCTCTTCTCTCTTTCCTCTCCTCTCCTCTTCTCTTTTTTTCTTCCTCCTTTTCTTACTGCCTCCCTCTCTCTCTCTTTCTCTACCTTATGCTTTTCACTGAGAGACAAAGAGGCAGTTCAATTTCTTCCATTGTTGTCAGAGCTTGAACTGAATAGCAGATACCTAGACTGATCACAAGGAGATGTTGAGTGGCAGATGTGCTTGATCAGTGTCTATGATGCCCACCTGATTTCTCAGTAGTAGCTGTGGGCTAAAAAGCCAGCAGTGACTGACTCTTTACCCTTTACATAATTACTCATTGTGTGACAGCTGAAATTCGAGTTGATTGATAGTGAGCTTGTAGTGCTCAGTAAGTTGTAAGAACTGAAATTCATGTATATGAGACTGACTGTGTAACATACTGGGATCCAAAAAGCTCACCTTGAGACTGTTCTGAAAAACAGATTTACACAAGAGAATTTTATACAAGAGAATTATTCATCACTCTTAGTCATACAATTTCAGCATCCCAAGTGTCTAAAGCAGCCTCTACCAGAAAGAACCAGCATGACCAACATAGCAGGGTTATCACCTGTCTCTGCATTGATTAGAAAATGAAGCTCTATGGAACCAGGAACGAGTCAGTCATAAACTTTGTATCTCTGATGGTTAATATATTTTCTATGTAGTAGACATGAGAAAAACTGCACTGATAGAATGGAAGAATGAATACATGGCTAAGGTTTTTATTATAAATATAAACAAATTATGTATTTAATAAACTGAACTGCATATCGTACATTAAGAACTTCACTTTCTAAAAGTTTCAAAGACTAATGTCTGAGGTCAAAACAAATTATATATAATTTCAAAGCTTCCCTAAGATTGGAGTGACAGAATGTCTTTCATTAAAGACTGCATATTTGGAATTCTATCACAAGAAGTTGTTTTCTTTCTCACTTAGGATAATGGAACTCTCATTCTCAGGAAGCTAATTGAACATGTCTAGGACACAGTGATACTTTCTCTTTCTTTAAGTTGGGGTTTGTTGCGATTTTTGAGAGCTGTCAAAAAGACCACATGATACCTATATGAGTAAAATATGAATATATTTTGCAGTCATGCAAAAATGAAGACAAAGAATGAAACAGGGCAGATGGAAGCCACTGTATCCTTCAGAGAATGTTCATTCATTTCTTTGTATGGAAAATTCTGTCAGCCACTCTTAATGCTATTTGATTCTTAATTATACATAGTGAATAACATAGAGTTACTATTCCACAAACACATAAAAGGAGAGAAGCCCAGGTGACTGTCGCCACCAATATATTCCTGTTTAAAGAAGGCAGAGCAGGAAAACAGCACCCTTTTACAAAGTGCTTCAACAAGATATATTCCCATCTGGAAGAACTAAATATGCTAACGATTAAATCCAGGACTATGTTTGTTTAAAAACTTCTAATAGTTTGTTATTACTTTATGACTAAAGGTATATTTGGCTATTTTTAAATATTCTGTGATTTTATTACGATTGCTAAAGGGAGAGCATTTAAAAGTGAATTTTGTTCAGTATGTTCAGAACACAGCATCATGTTGTGAGATACACACAGGTGGTGAGATGGTTACTTCAGTGAAGCTAGGTTATATCTCTATCATCTCACAGGGTTTCCGTTTTGTGTGGATGTGTGTTCAAAACCAGCTACATTCTACTCACTTAGCAAAAGCCCAGAATACATCCTGCTTTTATTCAATACAGTTCTTGAGTTTGACATAGCCATTTTAAATGCTGTAAAGTGATGTAAATGAGGAACTAGTTCTGGTGTGACGGAGGACAACATGCCTTAATCCTGGACATTATTAAGTGGCTGCTCTGCAAACCTAAATTCATGAAGTTAGTCACTTAAAGGCACCCCCATGTGAGTGTCGTACCAGTGTCTTTATCTGCTTTTTCTTGAATTAAACTGGAAAAGGAAGAAGATGCTGTACTGTTTTCAGATCAAGCATTCTTTGTACAACACTTGCTAATGTTTCTAGATTCCATTTCTGTCCAATAACAAAGAAAAGCTATTTTAGAACTTCATGTATTTTTAGTTTTAAATGAAAACTGTAGGAAATATGAAAAAATTAATGTTCAGAGGGAATTTCAGGATATTACTTCTTTGTGCTGCCTACTATAAGTTTTCAAGACCACCCTTTGCATTTAAATTCTGTGAAAGAGCATTGAAGCCCAAAATACTTTCTATTTTAATGAGTTCCCTATATTTTAGAAATAAGCCAGCATTTTATAAGATAGTATGAGACTTTCATCTAGCAAAAGAAAAGGAAAATTTGAATATATAAAAGGCATAATGCTAAAATTTTCTTTGTTCCTTAGAAATATCATTAAGCTTTAGGATTTTGAGAAATGGTGTTTAGAAAATACAAGAACTTAGCTGTTGTAGAAATATAATTTTAGTTGTGTTTAAAATATTGTTTTGCTAACTGTTGGGTGAGAGTCTGCCTAGGTCTTGGGATTTTATAGTTTCTGAAGGTGTTGGATTTCTGGGGTGGCATGCGGCTTGTGGGGAGTGTTTGATTGCTTATTATCTGCACCTGAAGAGTTCTGAATCAATAAAAACACCTAACCTCAGACTCTACGGGTTCCACAGTCCAGTCTGGTGCTGGCCAGGATGGTGGTTCCATATGCTGAGATCTGGCAGAGTTTGCAAATATGAGAACACCTCTTTATCTTTTTGGTGGGGTCACCACAGAAACATACAACTACAAATGATGCATCAAGGAGGGGCAGGACATCACACCAGCTAATCCAATATGGAGACAAGGAAGAAGAGAAACTCCAGACCTCACAGAGTCCAGAAAAGTGCACTCAGAGCAGTTCCCAGAGGACAGAGATTAAGGTACTCATAAAAGAAAAGCTCTATAAGAGAGTTATAAAGAAGAAAGAAGATCAAAGGTGAGAATCATGTTTCAGACAAACATTTGGGATGAATTTTCATGGTGAAAACAGAGTTCAGCTGGGAGCAGGAAAGAAGCAAGGTTTCAACCACTTTTCCTGATCATGAAGCCAATGCTGCCTTATGCTGCTGGTGGCAGCCAGGGCACTGGAAACAGAAACCAGAGTGTACTGTTCTCTAAACTGAGTTTGGTGATTGCTTTTAGTGTGTATGAACACCAAGTGGGTCTTGTATTTGAAGTCTATGAAGAATATATGTTTCCCCATAGTGATGGTGAGAAAGAACACCAAAGTGCCAGACTGTTTCAGCCAGAGATTCTTCCCACTGGCCCAGGACCCCCTGCTGTGGAAGCTTAGAGCCAAAAAGTCCCTTAGTTAAACTGAACAGTTTTTTTTTCTGCAATCCTGACTATAAGTGGTCAAGATACTGATGATGATGATGTGAGAACTCCACCCATGAGGGAACCCTTACTGCAGACAAGGACTAGTTTTTTTCTGCAAATCAGACTCTATCTTAAAATCTAAAAAGTGTTTCCGAAGGATCAGCACACAGAAACTGTCTTCTAGAAATGGCTGAGGTTGTATCTCATGCTAGCAGCCATACTTGGTACTGTAAGAGTTACCCAGGTGGTACTGATTTTGAAGGCATGAAGGAGTCATAAAGAGTAGGTAAGGCTTGGCACCATGAAGAAATGTCAGGAGAGGCCACTGGTAAAAGTGAAGCCTCAGAAATAGTTGAAGGCCCAGATTGAAAGGGCCATGTAAAGAAGTTGTGGCTTGGTACCTTGAAGAGAGGCCAGTAGAGGCTATTGATGAAGGTGCAGCCTCAGTGGCGGTTTGAAGGTCCAGAATGAAGGGATCATATAAGAAGTTGAGGCTTAGCACCATGAAGAAAGCCTATGAGACACAATTAGTAAAAGTGTAGCTCGGTTGCAGCAGAGGACCCCAGCATTCTGGAGATGCCAGTACCATGGGACGACCACCAAGAACAGCAGCAGCAGTCAAGTGGAGCCAGCTGGAGCCTAGAGGGCAAGCTGTGTATGCTGCAGAAGGTAGAGCCAGAGAAGTGAGCCGAGCCCATTGGAGGAGCCCAGAAGATTGCGAGGGAATTCCAGACAACTGGACATTGATAATGTTTTTCTGCTTCCCAAAGACATTATGAAAAACTTGATAGATGTTTGGTTTCATTTGGTCCTATGCATTCGCAACTCTCATGGTAGTTCCTCCTATAAATAGTTTGCTGGTGTAGTGTTAAATTGTGTTGTAGAGATGAAGCAATTTTTTTGGATTGGTTTACACAGGAAAGGGGAATTGTAGAAATTTATTTTTAGGTGTGTTTAAAATGTTTTGTGTACTGTTGGGTGAGGGTTTGCCTAGGTCTTGGTGTTTTTTATTGTCTGCAGGTGTTGGGTTTAGGTAGGAGGGGGATGTTTGATTATTATCTGCACCTGAGGAGTTCTGAATCAATAAAAACACCTGAGCTCACATGCTCAGGGTTCCACCAGCAGGATGGTGCTTGCCATAATAGTGGTTCCCTGTGTTGAGGTCTGATGGGGTTTAAGTCTATGAAAATGCCATCATCTCTTCCTTGCTGGGCCTCCACAGCAGCATACTACTACAGTTAGCTGATAGATTAATATAAACATAATATTCACAAGTGAGACTGGAGTCCTGTGCCATCATATATAATATATAATGTGTTGTGTGGAATCAAGTAAAGAATCCAAGCGAATGTGAGAATGGAACAATATGACTTCTGAGAAAGGACACTATTCAGCCTAACAATGACTTGGCAATGATCAGAATAGTTTGCATTTGAAAAAGCAATCAGGAACTGTCTATCCATCAGAATAAGCAAATATTACATTTGTAAATTGTTTTATTTTCCCCAAATAGGCAAGCCTTGTTGATTGCACTCTGATCCTCTCAATCAGATGGTTAGTGTATGATTGTCGCCAGTCGCATGATGTTGTAATGAAATGGACATGCTGAGGCTTTGTGGAAAGGAGTTCTAGCCAGTGATTTGCATTAAGAAAGACATGCCACTTGCTAAACAACCACATTCATGCCTCTTCATGTGTCACTTCCTCACCACTGAAGCAAAACACAAGGTGCTAAATTACAGCACTTTTCCACCAAAGTCCTAATATCATCTGCATCTTTGACCTATTACTCATGAATCTTTGTATCATTTCTTTTGCCTGATTTCAATCCTTTTTCTAAGAAGAAATGACACAGGGAGACGTACGGAAATTGTCTCAAAGTCATTATCTTTTCTAAATGTAAAAGAGAACACTGTTATTTAATGATTCTTTATTATTTTGGACTAGAATTTATCTGGAAAATCATGAAAACCATAGCTCTGTCTTCTATGTGGTTCTATGCTTCTATATCAGAGTGAAAAACAGCTGTCTTTTTAAAGAGCATCAATATAAACCAGCTATCCATACATTCCTGCACAAACCCAGACTTTCCCAATGGCAGAACCATTATAACAGAACCATTATAACATTATAACAGATGGTAGTCTGAGAAGTGAATGAATGAATCAACTCAAGTTTCATCCTATTTGGAGCATGCTCAAAAATTATATAAAATGACATGTGCAGATAGCCAACCTGAAAGAAAAAAAAAAGAATTCAGGTATGGCAATGTAGCTCACTCAGTTGGTACACTGCTTGCCTACATTGCATGAAGCCTGGTGTTCATTACCAACCCTGTATGAAACTGGACATGGTAGTACATGCCCAGTGCTCCAGAGGATAGGAAGTTCAAAGTCCTCCTTGTTACATAGCAGACTTAAGGCTGACCATCTCAAATGAGTAAATGAATGAATGAATAAATGAATGAATGAATAAATCCAGTAACACAGAAGGCTAAAAGATGAAATAAAAACTTTTTCCAACATGGTTCCAACTCTTACTCTATAGCTGTTAAGTCCTTCTAGAAAAATTTTCAGGCATACCCAGATATGATATATCTCCATATATCATCATCAATTCATATAATTCTATGAATGACAAAGGATTTCTTAGTGGTCCAAGTCTTAAAAATCTGTATTTGCTTCTTTTAAAAAATTATTGTTATTTATTATTATATGTATGTGTGCTTATATTGAATAGTTAAGAGCAAGCACATGTGCCATGCGCCTGTGTGAAGGTCACTGGACAACTTTCAGGAGTTGGTTTTTTTCCCTCCATCAGGTGAGCAAATGCAGGTGGTCACCCTGCATGACAGACAAGTGTCACACAGAGCCCTGCCTTAACTTCTTTTTGTTAATGTAACAAATCACTACCCACCTGAGGGTTTAATACAACTTAAATTTATTATCCCCTGTGTGAGGTCACAAGTCTAAGAGTTGGCAGAACTGTAGAGGAAGACAGACCCCCTTACCATTTCCAGCTTAGAGCTATCTCATTCCTTGCCTGGTAGCTTCATGTCCCTCAGAATTCTCCATCTGTCCTCCACTGCTTCCTGGTTCTGAGGACCCTTTTTATGATTTTTATACCACCTTGATCATACACAATAATCTCTTCACCTTAATATAAGCAATCCCATCTACAAAGTCCTCTTCACTTTGCAAGGTAACTCATTCCTTTGTTTCAGGAATCACAACACAGCCTTCTGGAGGACTTCCTCATTTGCCAAGAGCATCTCACTTTGAAGCTTTTGCTTTCATTCAGGTCCAGTATTTTCCTTCATTCACTGCTATTGTGTCATGTGTTTCTGTTGCTGCTCCTAGTTCATTCTTAAATTCACATTTGAGATGTGTTCTTTAGCAACTGGAAAAGTTTGACATCTTTTAATTTTCTGTTAAGGACAGGATGCCCCAGTGAGCATAAATTAATAGAGAAGAAGTGCTTTCTGCAGAGAAAATTCAAAACCAGAGAAATACTTCCTGGCACCGAGAAAGGAAAGTAGACAGGGTCTCCAAATCCTTACCAAGAAGCTATATTCACAAGTGATACTTGCTGGCAAGAGGAAAATTATTAGTTTCTTCAAAGGGTGTCACTTGGTATAGAAACCATACTCCAGGGCAAGTTCCATGTCCAGGAGTAGTTGGTCACCACAAAAGGAATGCCAAGAGTTTGTTTCTGTTTTTGTTTTGTGGGGGTTTGTTTCCTTTTACTTATCCATTTGTTTTTTGTGGTTTTGTTTAATTTTCTTTTTGACTGTTTTTATTTTTGAGAGAGAGAAAAACAGAGCAAGAAAAATAGCATGAAGTTGGGTAGGTAGGCAGATGGGGAGGGTCTAGAAGTTGGGGAGGGAAAGTAATCAAAATATATTTTTAAAATCTTAAATTAAGGAAGGAAGAGATAGAGAGAGAGATAGAGAGAGAGAGAGAGAGAGAGAGAGAGAGAGAGAGAGAGAGAGGAAGGAAGGAAGGAAGGAAGGAAGAAGAAAGAAAGAAAGAAAGAAAGAAAGAAAGAAAGAAAGAAAGAAAGAAAGAAAGAAAGAAAGAAAGAAAGAAAGAAAGAAAGAAAGAAAGAAAGAAAGAAAGAAAGAAAGAAAGAAAGAAAGAAAGGAAGGAAGGAAGGAAGGAAGGAAGGAAGGAAGAAAGAAAGAAAGAAAGAAAGAAAGAAAGAAAGGAAAGAAAGGAAGGAAGAAAGAAAGAAACTCTAGTTTTGGACATTTTAGCATCTCTGGTATCAGGATTCTGAGGACATGAGCAGCTTTCAATCAAGATAACAGGTGACAACCCTACTTGGAGAGGGACATTTCCTCGCAGGCTAGACAGTATAGGAAGCATTCTACAGCAACGTCTGGGATGTAAACAATGTTCTCTTAGGTAGAACAGAGCTTGGTCATGGAAGGAATCAGCAACTGCACTTGGACTGTAGCCAGAGAAGTCAAGAATGTAAACAGTGGAGGAAATAACTACTGAAATCTCAAATTCAACTCAGCTGTTAGTGTAGGCTAAGGCTTCATAGACACAAGGCTGTTGGGTTCTAGGGAAGCACCCTGAGGCAGTAGGAATAACAAGAGAGCTGAAAAAGAAGATCAAGGAGATAGAAACCTCCCGTGGGGTCAGCCCTCCTCAACCCCAGTCTGCTGCTTCTTCATCAGTGCCAAATGCTTAGAAGTCCTGAGATTCATTTCATTTTAAACTCCTTACAGGTTATTTTGCTTTAAAAACCAATGCTTTATTTATTTTTCTTGGGCCTTTATCATTTCCGTGTTTGTTTGTTTGTTTGTTTTAAAAAAAATATCTTTCTTTGTATCCATCTCTCACTAAAACTTTTGTTTCGGTAGCAATATGTAAACAAACTTCCTCCAGCAAGCAGAGTAACAAGGAAGTCAGCCATGGGACTTCCACTTGGGTGTTTTTCAAAGTAGCAGCGTGACCTCAGCACTGCATGGGGCCATGATGTTCTCTTTCGTGTGTGGTACGGACTTTGGTCAGTTCATAGGCTTTTAAGTCATTAATACATTATGACAGTTCAATTTCTCATGACTCATTCTCAAAAAGATCAATTACTGTAAATATCTTTAACCCTCTCTCCTAGACAGTAAGTTTTCCAGAGCAAAACCTTTTTGCTGATGTGAAATCGTATTATGTATGAGTCGCCAGGATACAGCTTTTCCATTATCATTTTGTTTGTATTCATTTCTGACATTTCTTAATCATAATCTTAAAGTAAACAGATTGAAGAAAACTTAGCTGTACGATGCTTCAGGTCTACAGCTGTTTCAGGTGTGCAAACCATCTTATAACTGTGTCCTCTCTTTGTTCTTCAAAACACTGTAGCTAACTCCAGATCAGCACATTTGTTTAAAAATAAGAAATTAGAATCAGCAACGTTTAGTTGCTTGCTAACAAAGTATCAGCAACAGAACTACAGCCTATACCTTTTAATTCTTAAAAAGTAATAATGTGTTTATTCTTTGACCATTCATGTGTTTAGGCAATGTATGTTGGTCACATACTTCCAACTCCCCCTGCTGTCCTCCATTTTATCTCTCTCCCAATTTCATTTCTTCATTTACATTGTTGCCAATAACCTCCCATGTCTAATCAGTGCTTCCAATATGCTCATGGTTTGTGGCTATCCACTGTGGCATGATCAACCTACAAATGGTCACTTCTCTAAAAGAGAGTGACCCTCCCTCAGCAGCCATCAAACGCTAATATCCTTTCCAAAAGGGGTAGGTCACAGGTTCATCTACTCTATCCAAGCTGGAATTTTGACGAGTTTGATCTTGTGCAGATAACAGCCGCTGGGAATCAAGGCATGCGCCAGCCACGCCATGTCCTATATGTACAGGTTCTTCTACTTTGTAACATAGTGGCCATTAAATTTAAAACAAAAAAAACTTATGAGAACATAATTTAAGATAGAGATGGTTGTGTGGAAACTATTAAAGTTTCGTGTTTTGGTCCTCTATGGATTTCTTTTCAATTCATATATAATCAGAAAATGTTCCTTTATGCCAAATTTAGCACAGTGGAGGAGAAAATTAAATTTCCCTGTGGCAGCAGGACAGAAAGAATGGAAAACACTGGGGTTCTTGCCAAAGAGTGAGAATCAATAAAACAACTTGGCAACAGGGCTTTGCAGAGCTCAGTAAAGAGAAGCCAAGCCTTTCAATGAAGTAGGTGATGAGCCTGCTCTGGATGAACCCAGTGTAGCAGTAGACACAGAAACCAGAAGTTTTCTGTAGAGAGCTAAATCATCTTTCTGCTCACAGTAAATGATGTTAGAACACACAAGGGTGATAGAGAAGCCTGAAAGTATGCAGGAGAGTCAGCAGAGCTCATCAGCAAAGGAGGAAAATAGGTATGAGACAGGGGACAGGGGTTTTCTCAATTCCTAGAAGTAAAGCTGGAATTACATACATGTAACACACACAGTAGTCATTTCTACATCTTCACTAATTCTTTGCAGTTGTGGAGGGGTTTCAGCAGAGAGGGCTCTGAATGAGAACAAAACTCCTTTAGTTAGGGTTGCACCTGCAGGGTTGACAGTGCTCTCCTCTAGGGAATGCCAGTGTCAAGCTATGGCAGACAAATGGCTCCTCTGTTGCATTTCAGCTACTCTTAAAGTGAGAAGTCTTGCCAGCTTATTCTCTGCTCCTACCAGCATTCTGTGAGTGTGTACTGCATCTTTATCCCCCGAAGGATCAGTTGTTATATCAAAGTCTCACCTCTTATCCAATATTCCTATCAACCTCTACCTATGCTTTCTGACCCAATTATGTTGTCTTCAAAGGAGATCTTACTAAGTCAATGTTTTTTTTTTAATTCATTTATTTGTATCTATCATATTTACTCTGCTCCATGGAAGTACAAACTTCCTTTGTGAGTGAGCCATAGAACAGACAAGTACCTGGAATCAAATAGGAGCTCCACAAATATTTGTTGGCTAAAAATTAGTAAATCTGCTGGGTGGTGGTGGTGTATGCCTTTAATCTCAGCACTTGTGAGGCAGAGGCAGGTGGATCTCTATGAGTTCGAGGCCAGCCTGGTCTATAGCATGAGTTCCAGGGCAGCCAGAGTTACAGCATAGAAACCCTGTCACAAAAAAAGAGGAATAAGTATAATAAATAATACTTGGTAATTAAATAAAATAGTGATAGTAATCTGACTCAAAATAGAATGTACTAAGAAACCTGTTTTTTTTCTTTTCTTTGCCATGTCCTGATGTTCTGAGAAGTCTTTATGAGCTCACTAGATTCCTTAGTCACCTTTTGCTTCATTGTATTTGCCTGCAAAATGTCAATTCTGGCTAAATCTGACTCTTCACCCTACCCTGTTACACCAACACACCAGGATAATCAACAATCTTTCATGTTGGTCTTTCTTTAAATGTATGTCTTACGCAAGTGAGGCCCTTGCGCTGCCCAGAACTTCAGATCCCCGTTTCCTTTCTTTTCTGCTCTCTGTAAAAGATTTAATGTTGTCTGTGTGCGTCTGAGTCTACTGCCAGCCTTCCCCCCTCTGCTGATTATCTCTTTCTGTTAAGAAAATAAAAGTAACCAAAAAAATTCCACACAGTTCTCTAAGAATCTGCTCCCAAACAGGGTTACATTCAATTGAGTTGATGGCCAAAGGGGTCCCCTGGAAATCCCCAAACAACTCAAGCTGTTGCCAAGGTAATATTTTGCTCTCCACAAACTGTCAGCAAGCTCCTATTTCTGAAGACAACCCCCACACAACTCCTTGAACATGGAGAGGTCAAGCTGAACTTTCACGCCCTAAGTCCTAGTATCTCTAGTACAGAAACATACTCTACAGGCCACCAAAATAGAAATGTAAACACCAGCCCAGCCACAAAACCTTTGACCTATAATACTGTTCTGCCTTCAAGATATGCTAAAGCAATGGTGATAAAAAGCTTGTGGGAGTAATCAACCAATGTCTGACTTGACTTAAAGCCACCTCCACAAGATGAAACCCCTTACCCAACACTGCTTGGGTAACCAAGAACCAGAGACTAGAAAGCAAACTAAATACAACTGTTCTTAGAAGAAAATAAAGTGTGGTGATAAAATGGCTCCTAATGATATATGGCTATACTTACCTATCAGTGCCTTATTCTGCCATCATCAGAGAAGTTTCCTCATACAGCAGATGGAAACAGATGCAGAGACTCACGGCCAGATATTCAGAGAAAGAGATGGGTGAGAGATAGAGAGGTGGGGAGACCTTGGAACACACATTCTAAATGGGATGTCTCCATCAAATCCCTCTCCTCAGAGCTCAGGGAACCCAGCAGAAGAGAAGGCAGAAAAAGTATAAGAGCCAGAGGGGATAGAGGACACCAGGAGGACAAGGTCCTCTAAATCAACATGAGCAAAGCTCATATGAACTCGCAGAGACTAAAGCAGCAAGCACAGAGTCTACTCTGGTCTGTACCAGGTCCTCCGCATATATACTATAGCTTTCAATTGAGTAATTTTCCAGGACTCTTCAGTGTGTGTGAGTAAGTCTCTAATTCTTGTTCCGTCCCTTGAGGCTCTGTGTGTTGTTGGTTTGCCCTGTCCAACTTCGATATAATGGTTTTTGCTTTTTTTTTATTATATTTTATTTTGTCATGTTTGGTTGTTATTTCTTAGAAGCCTGTTCTTTTTCTAATGAAAGACAGAAAGGGAGTGGATATATTGTATGAGAAAAGAACCTATTTTCAATAAAAAGGGAAAAAATCTGTTCCTGGTCTTCACCTGGGCTAGATTGTCTTTCGTGGGTGTAGGACTAGAGCAGTCTTACAGGAACTCACATTGAGAAAAGCCCTGCACTTCATGTGCTTGTAGACAATGCTTTGTGGACCCTGCCTTAAAATCAGATCTGATTTGCATTTTGTAAGTAAAGTTTGACAGGACAATACCACATCCTTCAGGGTCTTGAAGACCTGACTCAGAAATCTTCCTTTACATGGCCTCAGCTTCACCTGAACTCATCACTCAGACCCTGACATAGGTTTCTTTTCCATAACAGTATTCTTTCCTGTTTCTCCCTACTGTTCCTGTCATCTCCCAACCTAGACTAAAAGTTCTTTACAATTAGTGCTTTTCATTGTACATTTCAGGATAGCCAGGCACTGGTACAGAGTCAGCCTGGGTTATGTATCTGTCCCATAGCATCTTGAGTCAGCAGTGGCTGGCCTGAAAGCTTTTCTGTCCATTCATTCAACAGGCAATTAACTAATGAGGCGAGGGTGTCTAACCACACTGATCCCAAGACAGAGCACACTTGCAAGAAAAGGGATGTAGAACTTAGAATTCTGTGTTTGGAGGATCACTCATAGTAACACACATAAATCTGGCTGATCCAAAATGCCAGATATGTGCACATATTCTAGATATTTCTTTGAGGTTTCTTAATGTAGCACTTAATTGTTGAACTTTTAAAGTAAATTGACCTTCATAGTATGAGTTTGGCTTCTTCCATTCAGCTAAAGGGCTGGACAGAACAAAGTGCAGACCCAACCTCTAGCCAAGAAGCTTCTGCCAGAGTTCTGTCTTTGGAATAGAGCTGCAGCATCAGCTCCTTCTGTGTTGCCAGCCTGCCTGCAACTCTGCAGGTTCTGAGCCAGCAGCATCTGTAACCACATGGGCCAACTCACTAAAGTAAATCCTAGGAATATTTAGTAGAACCCCAGCCAACCTACCTGTGTACCACTGTTGGGGCAAGCACTTCCAGAGAAGGAAAGACTGATTCTCTTTCTTTTCGCTAGACTCTGACCTTATATTTGTACAACATACACAGCCATCTCTGATCCAGCTGTCTATGCTCTGCCCTGCTTCTGTTCCTAACAATGACCTCCCATCTGATGTTGCCCCCCCCTTACACACTAGATCCAGTTTTTCTAGCTTGCTCAAGAACCCTGTTTCAGAAATTCTTTCCACTTTTCTCTTTGTGATTTTTCTCCTCTGACTGAATGATACCTACCATCATGCCAATTTGCTGAAATTTCTCTTTGGAAAAAAAAAATCTCTTCTGATCTTTCGTACTTCAGTTACATTTCATTTCTCCATCATGCCTTAGATTAAAACCTAATGGTGTAGATTGTACTATCTCCAATCCTTCCATACTCGAGAAGTCAACAACTGACAGGGACATTATTTAGTTATCCTGCTGGTTTCTAAAGGACTCCCAGATCATTCACACCTTGACCCATGCAGGTGATCATCTCTTTGCTTTAACATGACCACACACACACATTATCCCAAGACAGCCAGAGAAAAATGGATGGTGCATCATTACATTGAATATTCTACACTGTCAACCATACAGTACTTTAGCAGATATGCGTCAAACATAATCCATAAGCAAGTATATTCCATATTATGTTACTATTTACACCCTATCTTGAAAGAGGAGTTGGTACCTTTTCTCAGGCAATTTTCATTCTCCTTGTTTTCTCTGGGCATGAAGAAATAGAGCAAATATTCCTGTGTATGCAATGAATGCCATCCTACCGTGGTTTTAGTAGTTTCTGATAAGAATAACTAAACAAACTGGCATTTTCATTTGAAATAAAGCAACATCAAACAGCAGCAAATACCCTCCTGCCAGAAAAGTGTTTATGTTTTTGCTTTTCAATGTACTACTGTCTTTTTATGTTACTACATGGTTGGAAAACCTAAAGCTACAATTGCTCTGAAGGCTTTTTTAATGAGTGTTTTATAATGAGGAATTTATTCCAGGAAGCTGCATGCCCCATGTTTGTCTCACTGGAGAATAGAGGTAATGAAAGTACAGAGAAACCAGATAGGCTAAGCTAAAAGCAGGGTGCATACATGGAAAACCACAGGAGAACAGGAAAGGCACTGTGGCAATGAAGCAGCCCAGCAGCATCAAATCTGCTCAGGGAAAATGTGCCTGTGGCCCAACCTGCAACAAATAAATATTGATAGCAATCAGTTGCAAAAGCATCTGTATTCACAAGGAAAATTCCTACCCCTTTTCATTAGGTCCCATCTCCATATCTGAAATGTTTCCTTCTTTCTGCTCACATTGTTTCCTTTAAATTCAAAAGTTTAAAATCATGTTCTCAACATTGTATAACATTTTCTTTAATAAAAAATGTAGATATAATTTTCCTTTAAATAGCTATTATTTTTAAAAAAGCAGTTTTGATTTATAGCAAAATTCTGTGGGAAATTTATAGCATGAAAACTTTTAAAATTTGCTATTCTTCACATACTCATCATGACCCCGATCTTCATCCCACACACAGTGGTACTTATGATGCAGCCATGAACCAAGACTGGCTTGTCACCCAAAGCCCAGATTCTGAAATGTTTCACTCAGGCATTTCATAAACTATGGCTGTTGGCAAATGTATAATAACATATATTCATCATTACAGTGCCACAGCGAATAGTTTCATAAATGCACTAAAGTTACTGCTCCTCCTGCTCCAGCCAGCCCTTCCCTGTAACCCCTGAAAACCACTAACCACTTTTATTTACCTTTCTCTGTACTTCTTTTCCAGCATCATAAAGTCATTAATACATTCTTTCCAGATAAGTGTCTTAGTAATATACATTCATACGTATAAGGTCATGGCTTGATGGCTCATTTCCTTTTTCAAGTCAATAATGTTTCATGGGCTAAGCAAATCAAAATGTTTATTCATGTATGTAGAATTAAATTATCACTAATTTTGTGCATGTTTCTGATTATTTTTCTACTAGAATATTTATTTTTAAAAATATATTTACTTTATTTCATTTATTTGTTTACATATGAATGTGTGTGTGTGTGTGTGTGTGTGTGTGTGTGTATCATGGTGCAAATAGAGATTGGTGTAGAACTTGCAGGAGTCCATTTTTCTCCTTCTACAATGTGAATTCCAGTAGTAGGTGCCTTTGCCTGATGAGCCATCTTGACAGCTTAAAAGTACCTTAGAATAAGATTCATGGATAAGTAAAATGAACATTTTAAGGCTTTTGAAGAAGGCTGGCAAATTATATTCTTGAAAGACTATGGATTTACATAGGAACACCTATGTGCATCTTTTTGTATGGGCATTACTATGCAAGTTATTTGATAAACATCAAGAATTATGATCACTGGATGCTATGGTGAGAACTTGTGCAGTTTTGTAAGAAAATAGTATACATTCTTATTAAGTGGTTGTGCCATTTTGAAACCCCATCAGTAGTAAATGGAAAATTGCTCCATGTACTTGGCAGCATTTGGTGTACTGAATAGTAGTACTGTGAACAGGTGTTTGGTATTTTTTTTTATTGTTTTATCATTGTATTCCCTGATGTTCTGCATTTGCCTCTTGGACAAAATTTGATAACTCTGATTTCATGTCTCCTCCTTCCCCCTGTCCCCTCCCCTCCCCCTCCTTCTCCCTCCACTTCCCCTTCCTCCTCTTCCTCCATATTCCCCACATCTCTCTGTCCCCTTTCCCCTTCTTTCTTTTAAAGCTTATTTCTTGCTCCCCATATATAATTCATTCTCTCTCTTTCTTTCTCTCTCTCTCTCTCTCCTTCTTTCTCTCAGGAAAATAATAAATAAAAATGTGCAACTAGTACTAGTACTAGAACTGAAAATGCAAAAACAAATATTATCCCTGGCTAGCCACTCACTGTACCTTGTCTACTTGTCTCTTAATAAACGCCAGCAACTTTTCTCAGGGTGGAAGCTATGGAAATTTTCTCTCTCTTTTTATTTCCTGAGGAAAATGGTCAAGAAGTTAAACTCTGATCTCTCTAAATGATTGCTTTCTTTTTAAAGAGACAGTAACAATTTGTTGGTGTTTAGACTCTTCAGAAATATTAAATCTTTGAGGTAGAACCAATTTTTATCAGCTAACTCTAAAGCACCTTAGCATCCACATTGAAGAGTAATATATGATCTATATTCATCCCAACTCTAACCTCTTGAAACACTTACTCCCATTTGTATTTAAATAGATAATTTTGTACTTTCCTTTTTGGTTTTTAGCTTTGTAAGGCATATATATACCATATATATACATACATATATATATATATGTAATATATATGACAGAGACAGAGAGATTTTAGTATTTCAAAATATAATCACTGTGATTTTTGCTCATTTTATTCAAGTGTGTATATGAGAATATTCATTATCAATACAATATTCTTTCATTTACTGTTTATATTATATGTATTATATAGTTCCATGTTATTGATAACATCGAAATTAATTGTGACTTCATAGATATTTTGATTAGTTTCATCTTTAAAATGATATAAAGCATTCCATGCATATCCTACCACCAATTTTGTACATATTTCTGATTATTTTTCTACTAGAAATCTTATTTTAAAAAAGTATTTTCATTACATTTCACTTGTTTGTGTATGTGAGTGCGTGTGCTTGCGCATGTGTGCACGCATGTGTGGCATGTGCATGTGCGTATCGTGGTACAAGTAGAGCTTAGGGTACACCTTGGGGAATCTATTTTCTCCTTCCACGGTGTGGGTTCCAGGGATTGAAGTAAGGTCATCAGGTTTGATGACAGGTGTCTTTACCTGCTGAGCCATCTTGACAGCCTAAAATTACCTTAGAATAAAAATTTTGAATAAATAAAATGAACATATTTATGTCTTTTGAAGAAGATCAGTAAATAATAATATTGAAATATTATGAACTTACAGTCCTTTAGAAGGGAGAGTCGGAAGACAATGTCTGAACCACCACAACACATCTGAAGCCTGTGTTGCAGGTAGGGGTGGGGGAGAATTGGCTTGTGAGTGGTGGATGGAGGACTGTGCTCTGAGTGGTGGGTGGAGGGCTGTGCTCTGAGTGGTGGATGGAGGGCTATGCTCTGAGTGGTGGGTGGAGGACTGTGCTCTGAGTGGTGGGTGGAGGGCTGTGCTCTGAGTGGTGGGTGGAGGACTGTGCTCTGAGTGGTGGGTGGAGGACTGTGCTCTGAGTGGTGGGTGGAGGACTGTGCTCTGAGTGGTGGGTAGCATTTGGTTGTGGGTGATGGAAACAGAATTGAATTTTTTTCTTGAATTTTTATGAAAATCTTTTCTCCATACACTCTCATCTTGTAGCATAAAAATAAGAAGGCAATTATATGGACACGAGGACATTTTGCTATTTAAAAAAAGAACCCAAATGCTGAATCTTCCATCATTCCTTTTCTAAAGTATTCTATCATAATGAAGCCATTTAGGTAAGACAGTAGTTAAGAGTTCATTTAACTTTTGGGCAAACCTGTTTTACTGCTGGAATTCAGTGGAGACTGTGCTCTAATACAATCTTCCCCTTAGTGTGGGGAAAATTGGGCAATTATCACTCAGACATGATTTATAGAGAGAACTCCCAGAGAGATGCTGCCTGCTAGTTTTGCAATAGGATGCCTGCCACAACTCCAAAATGCTAGTTTCATCCTTCTGAAATATTCTTTGATTATTGCTTTCTTTCTGTTAGGCCAGGCTGAAATCCTACATGAAATAAAAGAGGAAATAATAAACAATGTTTCTACCTTTAATTAAGATCCTGATTAATCACTCTAGCTTTTGTACATTTGATGAGAAGCATCTAAACACTTCTGTGGTGCCGTCGTGGAACAATCATGTAGCTATGGGTCAAGGGAGCTTGCAACCCGGCTCTCATTCTGAAGAGCTAGTAGGAGTTTGGCCCCTCCCTCTGCTCTGACAGACCACAAGTCACAGCAAAACTCTGCCCCCTCCCAAAGGCAGGCCAAGAGTTGTTCCCCAGAATGTACCCAAAGCACTTCGGGATGTAAATGGAGCTATTCCAGTATCCCTGTCTTAACCAATGGCTCCCATTCCTGGATACCAAAGACCCTCCTCCATTTGTTCTCCTGGTTCTAGAGTTACTGACACTTCTGAGCTGTCTGACTTGGATGCCAGGAACCAAATGCTGGTTCTCTGGGAGAACAGTAAGTGCTCTCAGCCACTAAACCATATCTCTAGCCCCTTCGTAAACAATATTTTTTTGCTTCAGTATTTTGCAGAAACATAATAAAGATAAAGGGAAAAAGTATTTTCCATGATTTGTCAGCTTCACTGGTGGGAAGATGCCTACATGCCTAGAATACTGTCCCACAGATGAGACATGAAGGTGATCTAGAAATAAGACATCTTTCAATTTTTTGAGTACATGTAGCCATCTCATGTTAAGTCTTGTCTTCTTAAATGATGAACAAAAGAAGATCCTGATCCTGTACTGAAATTGCAGCATGGTCACTCAGTTTCTAATTTTTTTTTGGATTCCATGTACAGATTTGTAAGTTCTCAAGCAGTGCTCATTCACACGCAGTCTGAATATTTTGACAGTTACTTAATTTTTGATGAATAGCACCTATGCTGTAAAGATAGTGCATGCTAACTTATTTGTAACTCTCAAAAGCACTCTTCTGAGAAAGATTAGCTGACTTTGCAAGTGCGCACAATATTCTGGGGAACTTCTAACACCACTAAGATTTGGCGTTCTCTTTCACCAGGTCAGCATGACCACTTAGGAAAAAGTGGTTAGTGAAACGTCTGTCAGATGGACTGTCATCCTTCATTATGTTTGAGGATGCTTCATTTCCCTTGAGCCATGTTGCTAGGGTGATGTATGACCTCTTCCTTTAAGCTATGATGCTGAAGAAATGAACTAACGCCAGAAGGACTTATTTCTTTCTTTTTCTTTTTCTATTCTTTTTCTTGTTCTTGAAAACAGTGAAAGTACAAGAAGTGAAGTTGAGCAGAAAGTTCCAAGAAAAGGCAAAAAAATTTTAATCAAGTAATCACCAATAATTTTTTTCCCAATCAGACAAAGGCACCATGAAGAGCAAGAAGTCCTGCATGAAAATGACCGATTTATGTCTGTCTGTTCTGTTGAACTTTTGAGACAGAAACTTACTTTTTAACCATTAAAGTTTTAAAGATGAAGTGTTAGACAAACATATTGCTTTTTGTTTTTTTTCAGGTATCCATTTCCTGAGTCTGTTGGTAATTCATTTTCTTCAGAAGAAAACTGAAATAATACAGTAAATGTGACTCAATATTTATTTGTGAAATCTTAAAATTCTTTGTAGGAACAAAATCACTTGAAGGATAGTAGTGAGTTAACAAATAAATGTGACTTTAATAAAAAAGTAAGCAACCATCCAAGTCAAGTAAAAAGTAATGGAATACAAGACTTTAGTTGTGTGTGTGTATGTGTGTGTGTGTGTGTGTGTGTGTGTGAGTGTGAGAGTGTGTGAGTGTGTGTGTGTGTATGTGTGTGTGTGTATGTGTGTGTGTGTGTGTGTGTGTATGTGTGTGAGTGTGTGTGTGTGTGTGAGTGTGAGAGTGTGTGAGTGTGTATGTGTGTGTGTGTATGTGTGTGTGTGTATGTGTGTGTGTGTTAGTGTGTGTGTGTGTGAGAGTGTGTGTATGTGTGTGTGAGTGTGTGTGTGTGAGTGTGTGTGTGTGAGTGTGTGTGTGTGTGTGAGTGTGTGTGTGTGAGAGAGAGAGAGAGATTATCTACATTGATCAGTATTTATTGAAAATAATTGTTATATAAGATGACTGCATTTGACTAAGGAACAAGAGAAAGAAAAATCAAAAGTCAAAGGCAGACTATCAGTTCACAGTTTCCATATACTCATTTGAACTTGGAAATTAATTGGAGAGAAAAATGTAACTTTATGGAAAGACAACATTAGGAGCATTTTAATGTAAGACCAGTAAATAATTCATTTCTGTTTTCAATAAAAACTCTTTGAGCACCGGGTGGTGGCGCCACCTTTAATCCCAGCATTTGGGAGGCAGGTGAATCTCTGAGTGTGAGGCCAGCCTCCTGGTCTACAGAGTGAGTTCCAGGACAGCCAGAGTTGCAACAGAGAAACGCTGCCTCGAAAAACAAAGCAAGCAAGCAAACAAACAAACAAAAAATTCTATGGGAAGCCCACCTACCCTTTCTGTCCTCCTGCAAGGACTGACTGTTGTCCTGCTCTGATATGCAGAGCTCACCTTGCCCAGCTGGGTGATCATCATCAGTGTCAATCAGCTCAACGTTGCTGGCTTCTTTAAAACAGCAGAGCCTTCTCAGAGTTGATCACTGCAGCATCAAATCATGGACACTAACTAACTGGAGCTATTGAAGGACAATGGATGACTGTTTTCTACTGTGGGACATGAGAAGTGAGTGTGAGGTGTTGCTCAGTGGTGTACTGTGTAGGGAAAACTTCATTTTCAAACCCCAGATCCAAAAACATAAAACAAGAGATGACAACAAAGGGGGTGTCCTCATGGAATCACTGTGGAGTATTATGAAGACAGATGATTAAATGAGAGACGACAAAAGAAGCCAGAGGAGAGGTGTTTCTTAGCTACACAGTAACGACAACAGAGCTGCTTCTCTTTCTCTTTCTTGTTTTTTCCAGTGCTGGAGACTGAATCCAGGGTCTTGAGGATGCTAGGCAAACACTCCACCACTGAGCTTCACCGCCAATCCCACCATTTCTCTACAAATTAAGGGTTATGGAAATACCAGTAAATTATTATTATTTTCAACATTATTATTATTAAATATTTGGTTTTGGTTTTTTGAGACAGGGTTTCTCTATCCTGGAACTCACTCTGTAGATCAGGTTGGCCTCAAACTCACAGAGATCCACCTGCCTCTGTCTCCTGAGTGTACGGATTAAAGGTGTCTAGCACCACCACCCAGCATGAAAATCATCTTATGTAAATGAATTCTAACTTAGGTGTGAGTTTGGAGTCCATATGACTCAGGCTTTATAGAGAGTGACATTCACAAGACATAGTCCAGAAAGTCAATGGTAATTAGGAAGAAACATTAACAATTGTGTGAAGTCTTTAAGGAATATTAATATTATGACCATTTGACTCATAATGACTCAGGATAACTTGGTGGGAGAACACGAACGTGAATAAAACCCTGAATTCCTAACATCCCACTCACAGAAAAAGAAACCAATTCATAACAAGGTATATTTTTCAAAACTCATGTTTGTTTTTACTCAGAAAACATATAAATATAACACACACACACACACACACACACACACACACAAATATGGATAGCTATATGGTTATTGCAGGAGCCCCTGTAGACAATAAAAATCTATGGATGCTCAAGTGCCCATATGAATGTTATGTACAGTTTTGCATATAAAAAATATAAAGGTACTCTTCTGTTGAGCTATATCACCAGCCCATAATTATAATTTTAATCTATGATAGATTAAATTAAATACCATGGACTTCTCACATAGTATTACATTTATCTTAAGTAAGATATATAAAGTGGCGTATTCTTGTAAAGAATCCAACACTACAGAAAAGCAAAATAATGAGGTTTAGAAACCCCACAAACATCATTACCTGAAAAACATTAAACACTGTTTCATAGAAAACACAGTAATTGAACAGCCACTCTCTCTGTGTAACACACAGAGTCATATTTCACTAACAATGAAAAGATATTTAAAGGACACCTCCATATGTAAGAAATGGAGCATGAGTGGGGACCTTTCATCTGCAATGTTCCAAGTTGTTCTTCTCAAGTAAGTGCAACCTTGGCATCAAAGTTGTAGTTAAGCGAGGAGGCTTTATACTATTTGCTACCTGCCTGTAGTCAAAAGCAGGGACAGATTAAAGTCACTTAATCTATTTAGAATAAGGAGATATTAGGTTTGAAAAAAAGAATAAAGCAAAATAAAAAATAAGTATGGTAGAACCAGGAAAGCTGTGAGTTTGAACACTCACCTCGGCTCTTGAATCATAACTTTCCTACTATCCACATGTTGACCTCTGTAAGTAATTTAGTGCTATTAACCTATGCTTTCCCGTCTCTGAACTCAAAATGAGTCCATTATATTGTTGCAACAATTAATTATAGCAGCCTATTAAAATACCTAATTTATCCTAATCTTTATCCCATTCTTCACATTTCTGATTGTTCTTGGCCACTAGTAATAAAATGACACTATGTAGCGGGTTTAAATCAGGTGATTCAGATGTTTAGATAGTTCCTGAAACACAAGCTACCTCTTGTGTTTCCCATCTGTGTTCCTCGGGATGTGTTATTTCTCTGAAGGGCCAGCTCACTTTTAGTCACTCTTAAAAGTGAGTCCTTTTCTTCCTTCCTGGTAATGAGGACTACATTTAGCTTCACATCATGAAGGAGGAGGAAGTCTTTTGTGTTCGCTCGGATACTGACTCTGGCTGTTTCTAAGGGAAATAATTCAAGGATATTAATGGGTAAAAGTCAATGATGTGTGTCTACTGCTGTTCAGGAAATGGAGATCTCACATCAGGGCAAGGAAAGGCAGAGAGGCTGAGTAGAATCCAGATGATATGATCACCAGCAGGCTGGAGATGCTGAAGAGAAGGAAGTAAAGGAGCTTGAGTAGTACTGAAGTGCAATGATCAGTCTTGCTTCTAGACTGTTTTTACTAGTTTTATTTTTTAAGTTTTAGAAAAGTCAAAGTATTTTTTAAGAGAGCAAACACAAGCTCTTTAAAGCAGAAAAAATTCTGAGACAATGTCAGTGATGAGTGTACACACTTAAATTTTTCCAGGAAATCTTTTGTCTTAAACACATCATCTTCTCTTTGTCTTTATCTGTCCAATTCTGATTCTGAAAAGTTTAGAGCCACGGAGTTAACCTCAAGGAGGATATATGGTGATGACTAGAGTGTGGTGACAGTAAGAACTGTTTACTACTTCCTAGGTAGCATCCTTGAAGTCCTTATACGCATGCTTTTGGTCAAATTTCACAGTGCTCAACAGCAATGATGATTCAGTAGGTAGCATCATTGACTGCCAGCTTCTCCTTCAAGAAACTGCTTACACAACACCATTTAGTGTGAACTTTATGGGTTGGTATGATTTCTTTTTTCACTTTAGGGAAGTAGGAACTTCTTCTCTTGTTAAGTGATTTGCATCCTATGTATGGACATACTTCACAACTGGCGCAGCTAAGATTAAGATGCACACCTATGTGATTCTTCACCCTGAGGCAGGTTCAATCATTATTTAACATTATATTTGCTCTGATTTGCTTTCTGTTGCTGTGATAAACACCATATCCAAAAGTAAATTGGGAAGGAAATAATTGATTTCATCTTATATTATAGTCTATCATGGAGGGATTTCAAGACAGAAACTTAAGGCAGAAGCTTGAAGCAAAAAGTAATGGAAGAATGCTGCTTGTGGGGCTTCCTTGGCTCATGTCCTAGGCCCTGCCTAGGGACAGTAATACCTGCAGAGGTCTGAGTTCTCTATATTCAATTAGCAATTAAGAAAAAAACCCACAACCATTCCCACAGGCCAATCTGATGGAAGCAATTCTTCCACTGGGAAGAGGCCCCCTCTTCCCAGGTGTGTCAAAGTGATGACCAAAATTAGCTCCAGAGGGCTGACAGTCTCACTTCCCTGACTACTACCCACAGCATTCACAGTTTGGCCAGCTCTACTCCATACTTGCTGCTATCCTTGGCGGTCATTCCATGATCCTGATATCTCCACTGGATGTAAGGCTGCACCTTCACCCCTGGCCTCTTCCATACTATCTCCAGGGATTCCAACCCTGCCAGAGGTGTCAGGTCTCAGTCACTGTCCTTGCCCCCTTTAATCTTGCATCTCTCTAATCTTCAAAACCAGTACTATTGCCCTAGTAAGGCAAATGTTTTACTTGTCTTCACTGGGTTGAAAATACCACACAGATTGCCCAATATCGTATTTGCTTCCCTCTGAAACTTTACAAACCAGAACCCCACTGTCTGCATTTCTCTCAACATTCTCATCTTCCAAGTTCTCACATTAGAGCTTTTTAAGTAAAGAAAATTCAATAGCTTTTCCAACTAGAATTTCAAAAATCTTGCCTGATTCTTCCTTCAAAGCAACATAGCCATGTCTATCACAGCAACAACCCTAGTTTGTGTCTAATTTTTATTCTAGATTGATCATCATCATTGAGGAAAAAATCTTCTGGGAAATATTTCCTCAGGGCCAGAGCACAGAAGCTGTGGTCTAGGGGAGGGGAAGGGGACGGTGCTGCATCTCAAGCAGCCTTAAGCAGCACTTAGTAGTCACTAAAGTGTTTCCATTTTTCCCTCGCCACAAACACTTTCCCACTCACCAAGTTTATCTTTCTTCCTTACTAGACTTAGCACTGTGGGGTTCTCCTATCTCCAAGTCAATGAGGTAAAATTGTCCAAAACATCTAGTTGTGTATGTGGCTTTTTCTCCGTGTCTAAAAATATCATGTGTCTAGGCAGGAATTACAAGTGATCCCAACGATGAAAATTAGCAAACAATTAGTAAAAGGTATAGTCAAGAGATACTAGACAATATATTTGGGATCCAGAGGTATAACTGGGATTGAGATGAACGGATAGGAATAACAAGTGCAAATTTTAAAGAAAACAGACTGAACAGAAGGGAATAGTTTGCAGAGGAGAGTAAATACATATAAAGCTTGTAGGCACTCAGAGAAAGCACACACATAAGACATAATTGGATCTACTCAGCGACAAAATGTACATGTACTGAGGATCCCAATACTTCAAAGATTCTGACTCTCCAGTCAAAAAATAAATTACTTTTGTTGAGATTTTCCATATATCTCTTGATAAATTCTGCTCTTAAAGGTTTTTTTTTCTTCATTTTAGTTATTTATTTTTTACTGCTTTCTCCGTGTCAAACCCTGAAATACACTTGGGCTATGCTGATGACTAATTCAGACAGATTTTTGCCTTTGTGAAACTGATAAAGTCGACAGTATTATATATTCCATATGTTTAAAGGCATTTTTCAAATAACTACTTCAGCTTGAAAGGATAATTAGCATTGAAAATGATAGGGGGAAGTGTACAGTTTAGAGATACTAGACAGTATATCTGAAATCTCGAGGAGTAACTGGGATTTCAATGAACAGATAAGAACAGCAAATGCAATTTTTAAAGAAAACAGGCAAAGAGAAAGAGAGAAAAAAATTGCAGGAGAGAGTAAATATATCAAGAGCTGTTAGAGAGAAGTACACACATAAGGAATTATTGGAGTTACTCAGTGACAAAGTATGTGCAGTGGTCCAGCACGTGGTTAGCATGAGTGAGACCCTGGGTTCAACCCAAAGCACCAAAATCAAAACCAAAATAGTAAGTGAAAGTTAGTAGTATCAGCCATAACACCCCAGCAGGTCTTTATAGTCTACTGAAAATTGACACCTGTTTCTTTGAATGCATGGTTAGTGTGATGGCTATTCTTGGTTGTTAATGTGTGTGTGTGTGTGTGTGTGTGTGTGTGTGTGTGTGATTTATTTTTCTTTTCTCCTATAACATATCCCTACCCACATTCTCCCCTCCCTCCATTCCTCCCAACTCTCCCCATTTCCTCTCTTCCTCAGATTCAACTCACCTCCCACTTCCCCTCAGAAAAGAGCAGACCTCCCAGGGTTAACACTGGAACAGGGCTTAACAAGGTGGAACAAGACCAAGCCCCTACATCAAGGCTGGACAAGGCAACCCAGCAAGAAGAAAGGGGTCTCAAACACAGATAAAAGGGTCAAAGAGAACCCCACATACACAGTCCAACTTTTAGGAGTTCTACAAGAACACCAAACCAGACAACCATAAGATATATATGTAGGGAATCCTGCAGGTTTCATGTCTGCTGCTTCAGTATCTGTGAGCCCCTAAGAGTGCTGGTCAGTTGACTCCATGGAGCTTGTTCTCCTGATGCTCTAGACCCTCTGGTACACACAATTCCTTCCTCCTCCTTTTCTACAGAGTTCCCAGAGTTCTACTTGATGTTTGGCCCTGGGTCTCTGTTCCCATCAGCTGCTGGAAGAAGCCTCTGTTGCATAGATTGGACTAGCCACTGATCTATGAGCATAGCAGAATATCATTGAGAATAGACTCAGGACTGTCCAGTCTCCGATTCCTGACCAGCCCTGGAGTATCACGCATGAGCTACCTCCCTTGGTGTGGGGTTCTGCCCTTCCATTGCCTCAGCAGATCCTGCAGGCAAGAGAGGTTGTAGGTCAAAAATTCTGTGGCTAGGATGATGTCCTAGTCCCAACGCTGGAAGCCTGGTTGCAGGAGCTACCTGTTCAGGCTCCCTATCCCCCATTACTAGGGATCCTCATTATGGTCACCCTTGTAGATTCCAGGGAGTATCTACTGAACTAGGCCTCCAGATCATACCCTAAATGTTCTTCCATCCTGTTCATTTCTCCCTATATTCTCTTCCTCTATCCATCTCCCCTTACCTGATCCCTCCTGTTCACATTCTCACCCTCCCCCAGCCCATCTGCAAAGTCTGCTCTATTTCCCATTTCCAAGGAGATCAATATGTCCTTAGTGGGGCACTCCTTGTTGCATAGTTTCTGAGTCTGTAGATTGTAGTACAATAGTCCTTTGGTTAACAGCAAATATCCACTTATAAGTGAATACATAGTGTATTTGGGAAGACCCACTTTTAATCCAGGTTTTTTTGAGGTGAAAAGATCCACCATTAATACAGGTCTTTTGAGGTTGGAAGGTACACCTTTAATCTGGGCCACACCTTCTCCTGGAAGCTATATAATGAGCATAGAAGAAATAAGCTTTCTCTCTTTGCCTGCCTCTCCTTATTCTCACTGGCAAGTCCACTTCTTTACTGGCATTGAAGCCTACTTATTTAGGATTCTGGTATGTGCTAAAGACCAGCTGAGACATCCAGTCTTATGGATGAAATAACTACTGGATTCTTGTACCTTCCATTGGTAGACAGCAATTGTTGAACTAACTGTACCACAGCCTACAAGTCATTCTAATAAATTCTTTCTATATATGTAGATAGCTAGGTAGGTAGATAGATAGATAGATAGATAGATAGATAGATAGATAGATAGATAGATAGAATATACATATTCATTCTCACAGTTTAGTTCCTCCAGAGAACTCTGACTAATACAGTCAGTTTACACTGTAAACTAGGTACTGTGAGTTCCTTTACTTGCCATATTTAAGGACATCATACTATAGCACTAGATCTCTGTCTAAACTTCAGTATTTGAATCCACTCCCAGCATGGTAGAAAATGCATCAGAGAAAAAAAGATGTGGAACAGTAACCAAATCACAAAGAGCAAATGAAAACATGCATTTGGGAGACTTCTTTTCATTGGCTGTCTGATCATTCAATCTATTTCTGTTCATGAAGCTGTTATCACTAATGTTTGGAGAAGCTAGGAAAAGGCAGAGTCTCCATCTCCTCAGTCTATGTCTCTGTCTCTGTCATCCTCCCATTGTCTCTCCCCCTCCTCCTGCCTCTCTCCCTCATCCTCTCTGTCTCTCCCACCCCCATCTCTTTCACCAGCTTTCCCTGGGCTTCACTAGACTTGGCATGGGCTTTTGAAACCTTAAGGCCCAGCCCCAGAGACACACTTCATCCAACAAAGCCATACCTCCTAATCCTTTCAAAGGAGTGTCACTCCCTGGTGACTAAGCTCCCAGATACGTGAACATATGAGGGCCAAATTCTTATTTAAACCAGCACAACAATGCAATAAAAACAAAATAAACAGAACTAATTACAAATAATATAGGAAAATATTAGCAAAGAGAGGTTAAAAAAGCAAAAAGCATAGTAAAGAACAAGATACTGTCAACCCTTGAAATAAATTGTCCAAATAATCCACCGAGCAATCCTTTGGAAATGGCTCTTATTCCAGTAATGATGAAATCAAAAGACTTTTCTCTGAGATAGGGCTTCTGGCTGCACAAAGATTTTTGCAGTGAATGCTTGCAAAGTGTGAAGTTATAACAAGGGATACCTGAAATGACAGTCGGAAAGCACTGGCATTTATAGTCTCAGAAGATGCATTATCTCAGTTTCCATAAGTCTGTAGGAAGTGGTTCTAGACACCAACTATCTCTGTTACAAATTGGCAAAGGTTTTCAGGGTGGTTATCAATTAACCTGTTGCCAAAGGTGACTTATCAGCTGGTCATTGAAAAAGCTAAAATAGAGTTAGTACTGTAAAAGCCTACTCATGGTTGCCATAATTACAACACCAATTTTCTTATCTTCATAAGACTCATGATAAAACAAAACACATATGAACAACATACACCAAAGGAAGCAAACCAAAGACTTCAAAATGACAACACGTAGGTGCATAAAGATTAAATGAGAATGTAATTTAAAAATCAAGTAAAATAACAAAATCAGCCTAAAAAATTAATAAGTGTATTCCATTATAGATCATTCTCTGAAACAAACTGGATTTATGTGAGACCAAAATAAGTATACTAGGAGTTCTGGGAAACAAGGCAGCAAAAAGAAATGTATGTGTGTTTAAATGCAAATATTCAAAACAACCTTGAAAAACTCACTTTCTGAATTAATTTCAAAAATCAATATACAATTTTGATAATCAAGGTGGTTTTTGTCACAGAGAAATTACTACTATATGTTAAGGAAGCAGAATCCAAAGTTCCGAAATGCTCTGTTCATTTTTTACAAGATGGCCAAGACAATTTGATGAGAAAATTTCAAATCTTCTTAACAAATATTGCCAAAACAACTGACATCCACACGTAAAATGAAGATTCGGACTTCTGCCTCAAAACACATACTAAGTTCATTGGAAATGGGTTGTAGAATAAAAATGTTGGAACCATAGCTGTTAAATGCACAGACTATCAGGAGTACATCTTTATGAACTGGGGTCAGGAAGTGGCTTCTTGGCTCTTACAGTCATGCTCAAGTAACAGTGGCAAGCTGGGGAAACTGAACTTCATCAAAATGACAAACTGTTGTGTTTTGAAGATCAGAACAAAAAAGAACAACTCATAGCATACGAGATCACCTCTCTCTCCCTTCTCCTCCCTTCCCTCTCCTTTCTTTCTCTGTCTCCTTCTATTTTTCTGTGTCTCTCTCTCTGTCTCTTGCTTTCTGTGCCTCTATCTTTATCTTTTTTCTTGTGTGTGTGTTGTATGTGCATTTTCATGCATACATGTGTGAATCCAGAGATTGTCCTTCTTTATTCCTCATCTTATATCGTGTTTAGTTCTCTGCCATTCTAGTTACCCTGTCTCCCTTTATATTCCTCCTGCCTTCTCTTATTTCCATTCAACTTCTTTTGTACAATACAGTTCCTATTATCCCTCCCCCAAAAGTTTCTTTCACTTTCATGACTCTTGATTTTGCTGTGAATGGGACTAGACATTGGAGGCTGGTGGTGCTGTCGATGGGCACGCAACTGAAGGCAACAGCCCCCCTCTCCTTGAATCTAGCAGTTTAGCAGTGAAGGGGTGGAAGCTCCTGAGCTCCAACTCCATCCATGCCTGGTTGTTAGTAGGCCCATTCTCATGCGGATGCAGGTACGGCTTCCACAGTTGCTGTGAGTTCATGAGTTCAATGGTTGTGTCTTCTTGTCCTTCTCCCTATCTCCTGGTTCTTGTGTTCTTTCTGTCCTTTTCTCTGCAATGATGCCCGAGCCTTAAGGGTAAGGTATCAATGTCTTGTTACAGGCTGAGCACACAGTGAACACTTATTCTCCATACCTTATGTGGATAGGCCCACCTTAATTTCTGAGACAGGATCTATCTCTTCCTGAACCTGGAGCTCACCAGTTCAGAACAGTTAGCTGGCCAGCAAGCTCCAGGGACCCACCTGTGTGCCTTCTCAGCACCAGGACTAAAGCATGTGCCAGTGTGTTTCTTATATGAGTGCTGCATCCAGACTCAGATCGTCATGCTTGCTGGAAAACATTTTTCCTACTGAGCCATCTCCCCAGACTCCACGAATATAAACAATCCTTACACCCATGAATGGAAGGAAATATAACACAGTTAAAAGCAAACAATTTGAATAACGTTGAAGAGGATATACATGCAATCAATGACCAAGTACAAAGTGCTCAACACCATTGGATATCAGTGAGTACAAATCAAAAGTGCAAGTGAAGCCAAATCCTGCTAGCAACCTATCAACAGGTGACGAGTGAAGCAATGTGTGGTGCATCAAACTGGAATACTAACCGACAATGAAAGATGAGTGAATGTTTGCCACATTGATGAGCCTTGAACATGCTACACCATCCGATGAAGCCAGTTACAAAGGAGCATATTCCAATTCCATTTATATGGAAGAGGGAAGTAAGAAATGACTGTGAATGAATTCCAGTACTTTGGAGTTGATTAAATGTTCTAACACTGGAAAGATGTTAGTTGCACAATTTTGTGACAACAATAAAACAGACCAAATTATAAGTTTAAAAAGATGAAATTTGTACATTACTTATGTCTCAAAAGAGCTGTTATCAAAATGGCTCTGAACCAGGCTGCTACAATAAGGGAAAGATGGGTTTGCTGAGGATGATTCGGGTCCTTCTTCTGAGGCACTCAAGAGCTTTCTCTAGCAACCTGAAAGTTAAAAAAAGTGAAAATATCAGCTTCTTATATTGACCACCCAAAATTTTTAATTTCCATAAGCTGTGGGGGTTCCCTTTTTGTCATTCCATACCATTTCATGGTCTTATGTGATCAGGTTAATAAACATATCCATGTAATTAAGAACCTGTGAGGATATATTTAAAACAGAATACTGCATTTTCTAATTAAAAGAATCATAACAGAATCATCTAGCCACATCCTTTGTGTTATCCCACTCTCTTTTCCACTATTTCTTTCAATTAAGTAATAAATTGCCACAGCTTTTAAAATATTTGGGAATATAATGGAAAAAATAGACTGAATATTAGTACCTAAAGTGATTTGTCTTATCAAATATTAAAAGCAAAAATGTGTATGTATGTGTGTGTGTGTGTGTTTGTGTGTGTGTGTGTGTGTGTGTGTGTGTGAGAGAGAGAGAGAGAGAGAGAGAGAGAGAAAAGAGTGAAGTAAAGACAGGAAAAGTAGATAGTATAGGACTTGAGAATTGAAAGAAGCACCTTAATTCAGAACTTTGCTGCTTCTCCCCTAACAGGACAATGTCATGATCTGAACAAGTCAATGCTTCTAACATAGACCAGGTTCAAACAAGAACTTTACTTTTCCATTATGGTGTTCTAGAAAGAAAAAAAAATCCAGTCTCTTTTGATTAAAATCCTCCTCCTTCTCCTCCTCCCCCTTCCCCACTCCATTTTAAGAAACATCAAAGTGAAAGTAGGGGCCATCTGCCCCAGTTTAACTCTGGATGTAAAAAAAAAAAAAAAAAAAAAAAAGATGTAGAAAAAGTGATACAGAAAAAAATAGAGTATGAAGAAAAAGACAAAACAGGTTAATTGGGAAAGAAGACTTCAAATGTTTAGTACCTAGTGTGGAATGCCCAAGTCTGAGCAAACATTGAGAGCAAAGTGTGCAGAAAATCCAGGGTGATGGCGAACACCTTTTGTCTGTTTTGCTTTCATCCCCTAAATTGCCACATAAACTCTTCAGTCCAGGCTATGTAGATGTGCATAATAGAGGCATCTGTTGAAACTCCAAGGCAAAGCCTAATATGCTAACCTTTTCATTTTAGAAAGATTGATATTATGTTTGAAGTGACTTTGAACAATACTGTCTACATCTCTGGAGTAATATTGCTGTGGTTCAAAGGAGAATTCCCCCCATAGGCTCACGTGTTTGAACACTTAGTTCCCAGCTGATGGCTCTGTTTGCTGAGACTACAGGGAGGTGCAGCTGGAGGAGCGATGTCACTGAGAGTTTATAACCTCACCCACTTCAAGTTTCACCACTCTGCCCCACACAGGCAGTTTTAAATGTGATCTCTCAGCTTCCTGGTCTGGCCATGCCTCCCCCGCCAGTATGGACTCCCCTCTGGAACCATAAACCCAGATCAACTCTTCCTTCTATACATCCTTTGGTCATGGCGGTTCAAAACGTATTACAAATGCTGTATTAAAGTGACTTGTATCAACACTCACTACCACTCTGGATGGATTTTGATGGTCCTTCACATTCATACTCTTCCTCTTCCTCTAACTTGGAATAATATCATGAGTTTACAAATGAAAATACTCTTTGATGGTATGAGTGCTTTAACCTAGAGATTTAGAGGCTAGTAAATATTTATGAAGTCAATAATATGCTAAAGATTTTCTACAATCCTGCCTCAACAAGCTAATCTTTGAAACTTTTAAATACTGTACTTCATAAATTCAAATCTTAAAAATATTTTTTGCCTTTTAGTTCTAAATAGCTAAATATGTTGCAAGTTTAGGCTCTCACTTATAGACCATCTCTCTGAAAGTCTTATTGAGACTTTAAACAATCGATTACCAAACAGCAAAATGATGCCATTATTTACTGAAATGAACAATATTCTATTAGGACCTGATAAGATGGCTCAGCAGGTAAAGATGCTTGCTGCCAAATCTGGTGATCTGTGTTCAGTCCCTGGAAATCAGTGGTGGAAGGGGAGAACTGACTTCTATAAGTTATCCTTTGGCCTTAACATATGTGCTTTTGCACATTAGTGCCCACACACATACAAATAAATAAATAAATGTAAAAATGAACTTTAAAAACAGTGTTTCATTACATAGAGATGTCTTTGCATGCTATACCAAATTTTAATTAAATAATTCATTTAATTAAAGTTGTTGAATAAGACAAAAGTTTTATATTTATCATCTACCATACTTCCTCTTCTCATTAATTTGTGATTTAGCCAATGTTCTTTTTTTAAGATTTATTTTTATTAATTTTTTTTGTTATGTGTATGTGTGTATGTTTGTGTTGGTGTGTGGATACTAGTTTGAGTGCCTTCAGAGCCCAGAAGAGAGTGATGTATTACCTGGAGCTGGAATGACAAGTAGTTATGAGCCTCCTGATATGAGTGCTAGGAACCAAACTTGGTTCCTCTGGAAAAGCAGAATGATTTCTTATGCTAACGAGCCAATCTCTGCAGCTTTAGAAACATAAAATGACCCACATTGCTGCACATGCATACTGGTCAGAAGCGTCAATGTGGGTTGTGATGGTGTTCTGCTAAGGGCTTTATTAATGGCATTGTTGATTCACTAGCACATTTTTGGACCATATTTATTACATGATCTTAGGCAAAATGTACTCGTGTGAATTCACAAAGCTGTTCTGTTGAAAGAAGAGGGGGAAAAAAGGATAAATACCATTTTTGTGAACATTTAGACAGAACCTATTTGTGTTTCTTAAAAATTATTTTAATGACCTTGAATCACTTCGATAACTACCTAAGAAAACACTGGCCCAAGGTAGCACATAATTTCATAACAGTCAGCACTGTTTTTGAATATATGTATGCAAGTGAGATCGTTTATTTTCATATCCCTTCAGTGATTGTGTTTATATATTTAAAAATATGTGGGTATGGGTGTGTGTGTTTGAGAAAGAACAAGGAAAAATGCATGGAGGGCTGGAGATAGAAAAGGGAAAGGGGAATAATGTAATTATATTATAATTTCAATAAATTATTAAAAAATATTCCATGGTCAGTAGTGACAACCATGATGGGGATAAAAGAACCCTGTGCACTTTGTCATATGAGTCGCTAGCACAATTCCTTTTGTGTTAGGTTTTAGTTCTAGTACTTTTGGTTGCAGGAAACTAGAGACTATGCATGGATCAATGAGGAGAATGGATTGAAGTCTGCTCACAAGTGTGGCTCTGCTTGCACTTTTGTCCCTTCATGGATGACTGTGATGACCCTTCACAGAGGCAGCGCTCCCTCAGAGACCACAAAAGCTATTGAGACCCTTGTCACATGATGTCCAGGTACCTAGGACCCATCAAAGTTGTGGCACCTGAAGCGGAAAACTATTGGTAATCTCTCTAAGGGTCTTATCTCAAAGACTTGAGATTGAAATATGAGAAGTGTACCTAAATTAGTATCTAAGGAAAAAAAAAACATGAGAGAAGTAGGAGATTTTAAATTGTGTGATGGATCTGCTGTGACTACTTTTAAATACAGACTTGCATGCCTGCAGACATAAGGATCAGAGACAACATGTGGTGGGGGCAGGGCGCTCCACATGCCACGGAACTTTTGTGGAGGTCAGATGACAACTTGAGGGAGTTGATTCTCTCCTTCTACATGGTGGGTTCCAGGGATTGAACTCAGATTGCCAGGCTTAATGGCAAGCACCTTCACCAGATGATCCATGTCTCACCAGTCTCAGATAAAATGTCTTCAGTACACAAAAAAATTACGTACGAAAGTGTAATTAGTGGGGATAAGGAAAGTAGTAGGCACACAGATAGCATATTCATAAGCCTTTATTATATTATATAATATATATATTATAATATATATTATATTATAGTTGTATGTGTATTAAGGAAAGTATACTAAATGTTTTTCTGTTAAAAGTTATCTAGAAAATCTATATCATTTATTTTATTACTCTAGTGTTGTCTATGACAGCATTCTATAATAAAAAAATTATTAATATTTCTACAGCAAGATGCATAAAATACCTGTTAAGTTGGATAAGAGCTTAAGTTAGAGCAGGCCAGTAATGACAGATCAGACTGAGAAGCCTGTATTTAAGGCAGAATACTTGAAATGAGAAGTATCTTCATGTATAAAACATGAAGACACTTGTAATATCTCGACATTTTTTTCTTACTGTCCTCTAAAACACTTCTACTGTGGATCTAAGAGTGACACAGAAGTCTGGTTGCCTTAGTTTCTTAAAACTGTTATCTTCTAAAACCTCCCTGAATATCCACTACTAAAGAGCTCTGGCTTCTTAGCCCTCTCGAGAATGTATCTAGTTTGCACTGGGTTCTGTCATGACCTTAGCCTGACTTGGGTACTACACCCCTGGAGAACAAGACCAGCAGTCAAAGTGTTCCACACTAAAGAGCCTCAATCTTGACATCCAACTCCACAGACACATCTTCCAAAACAAAGGAAGAGGTAAAACCCAATGAGAAAGGACTCTCATTCCTTCAAATTCGTTCTATCAGTTAAGATTTCACTGTGCATAAACGAACTCTGAACTCTGCTGTTGCTGTGAAAAATATTGTCTACTAGAAACAACTCTCTCACAGGTACAGTGTATAAATACAGGAGGCAAAAAACAAAAAAAGAAATGTGGGGACAACTGGAAGGGACTCTTGCTGGTTAACGACAGAAATATTTGAGCTCCTTCAACAATGACAACTAAGGCGGCATCCAGACTGACGGAGTCTTTGTACCCTGGAGTTGATCACTTCGTGAGAAGTAAGAAAATGATTCTGTCAAGCTTTTCCATGCCTTTCCTTAAAGAGTTCCAATGCCAGGTAACAAAATTGTAGATTAAAGAAAAGTAAGTTTATCCATTCATCTGACCTAGTAAGTGTGAGAGACGCAGCGGAATTGACATATCACTCCCAGTTTATCCTCATATCTAGAATGATCCTTGTAGTATGGATTTAAGTTTCACCTGTGGTCATAAGATGGTTGCCAGATCGACATCCCTACTCATGGCTTCAAGTACCTAAAGGATGGTCCATGAATGAGTTCCTTACTTCATTTCCTTTTGCAATGATGTCTTCCTCTTTCTTTTCTTTCTTTGAGACAGGGTTTCTCTGTTGTAACTCTGGCTGTCCTGGAACTCACTCTGTAGACCAGGCTGGCCTCAAACTCACAGAGATCAGCCTGCCTCTGCCTCCTGAGTGCTGGGATTAAAGGCGTGTGCCACCACCATCCAGCTCTTTCTGTTCCTTTTGCAGAACTCCTAGCTGTCTATGTTTTTCCCCTCTAGTCCTCTTTTTCCTTGCTAGAGCCACCCTCACTTTTCTCAATATTTTTCCATTTCCAAGAAGTTTTTTTATTGTTTACTGTTGCTTTGGTTTTTGTTTTGTTTTGTTTTGTTTTTTTCTTTTTTCTCAATGAGCATTCTGGAACAATCCCCCAGGAATTTCCATCTATGTCACCTCACCTTCTCACCAGAGGTTTTCCTTTTCCACTCCTAGTCCGTATGCGTCTAAGGCTCACGGCAGTATTACTAAAAATGCATTATGCCTCAGAATATCACCTTATTTGGAAATGTCGACATTTTAGATAGAATTAGTGAATTAAGATTATACTGGAATAGAGACTGTCAACCCAATATGACTACTGTCCTTAGAAGGGTGACATTTACATACATGTGACAAAAAGAGCAAAGATTGGAGCTATGCAGATGCAAGTAGCACCAGAGATGGCCAGCTATCCACAGTAGCTAGGTAGGACTCTCCTATAAGCTGAAAGCATTACCCTATGGACATACTGAACTCAGACTTGTGGTTTGCTGACCTATGCCTCAGTACATTTCTGTTCTTTTATGCCATTCAGCTTGTGATACTTTGTTATAGCAGCCTTACAAAATAATGCATGCATTTATGAACTGTATTATTCCTACATGATCTACTTTTGTACATTATTCCTTATTGCTTTTATACTTCTTGTCACTGGCTTTCTCCTTCACAGAAGGGAAATTCCAAATGATCAGTTTTCTGGGTCTCTTCCTATTCTTCTTGGGTAGGAGTCATTATGATTGGGATCAATGGTTTTATAAAATGATTATGATAATTTCTTCTGTGGAAACCTACTTTATGAGTTAAACAGTTTTTGTTCAGTCATATCTCCATTATTCAAGGGCTGATTAAATAATCACTATTTGATTACACAGTTACATCCCAAGCACTCAGGAGAGGACTGTCAACACTGTAAGCTTTAGTCTGGCTTCTGTTGCTATCACAGCTAATTCCAAACTGGGGTAATTATGAAAAAAAATATACCGCTTACAGTTGTGTAGATTGGAAGTACAATACCAAAGTGCTGGCATCTGGTGAAGGCCTTCATGCTGCAGCTCCACATGGTGGAAGGTGTCATGTAGCAAGGGATCCCATGAAAGTAAGAAGGCTGAACCTCCCACTACCAGAAATAAAAAAGAGTCTCTGCCACCTATCACCTCCTCATGCCCCACCTCTTAATGCAGTGGCCATTAAATTTCCTCCTGAGTTAGGGAGAACACATCAAAACAACATCAGTAGGACTCAATAGGCATAAAATAACCTTAACATGGATTTCTTCATCACTCAATCATTTCCATTGCTCTTTGCAGTCTCCTTGGCTTCTATCCTCTTCCATGTAGTATTTTGTTGCCCACTGTAATGGGTTACAGAAAGCAGGGGTAATCTTAATAGGCACAAAAACTCAATTGAAAATGCTTCCTGGATTAAATATTTTACAATGATTGTTAAAAAGTAATGAGGTTGACTGTTTATAATTTCATCACCATCTATTTCCCTCAGCCTTGGTTTTAGGAGGAAGCTATTGGACAAGTAATGATGCCAGATCCCAGGAGAGAATAAAACCAATAACGTAATCAGCCCTTGAGCAACAGGGAAATGACTGAATGGAGGTTGTCAGACTCACTAAGCAGGTCTCCACAGAAGAAATTATCACTCAAGATAACTTTCTAAAACCATGTGTCCCAGCTTCAGTGGCTTCTAGCCAACAACCCGTTCAAACTTCTTAACGCTCAATTATTGAGAACATTTAGTCCTAGTTAGGGAGGACAAACTGCTTCCTTTGAGTTCAGTAGTTTACCAGCTTCAAATTAGTTTATTTAGTTTCACCAAATTCATCCAACAACAACTATAGAGTCTGAGAAGCTTAGCAGTTACTCTACAATTTCTGTTGTAGGTTATCCAGGAGAATGGAATACGTCCCCAAGTATTTATCTTTGTCTTTTATTGGTGTTGCTTTACATTTCACCTAACAGCAAACCTTGAACTTGGTTGCCCTGGAGAAGGTGAGAGTGCTTACTGCTTCAAATAAGAATTCATTCTCTTGACAAGACTCTCCTTTGCCCATGGTGAGACTTAGTTTGATCAAAACTGCAAGATGGTTTTCCCAATAAAAGCCTGGCTTCCAAAGACAAACCTGGTTGGTGTATATATGGCTTTTCTGTAAGCCACACATAGTGCAGGGAAGTAGGAAGATGTAGTGAGAGACATATTAATAGGAAAAAATAAGTAGAAGTCCTTAGTATTAAAAACGAGGAGGAGGGAAATCGAACCACGCTGTTTCTTCCCTTTTCAATAGTGATACAAACACACAGGGGAAGGCATTCATATAACTCCAAATGGATTACAGGGAAAGGAGAAGCAAATGGGGCTCATATTTTAAAGTGTATGGAATGAGAGAAAAGCAGAATGTTCAAGTACAGATATGAGGTGGATACTGGAGGAAAATATGGCAGACATAAGACCCAAGGAAGCCATGCTGCTGGTCTCAGTCTCCTGAGACCCATGTGAGAATTTGATTAGTTTTCATGAATCTTGGGGATGCATGTAAAGTGACCTGAAAGTTCCCAGACTTGACAAAGGGTGAGATCCTTGGCTGCATAGTAAGCTAAACTTGGAATGATATGGTTAAATATGGCTGAGACTCAATACTAAAGCTCTGCTCTGGCTGCAGAGGTGGATCCTGGGCTGGTCCTAAGCCTCTGACTTCCCTAGGGGTCCATATATTATATAGCAGAAAAGAGGCTGGTGTGACACGTAGACCTTGGCTGGAATTCATTAGAGACCACGTTGGGGCCCAGCACCTTTCCATATGTAGAAAAGCACAGCAGTTTTTTCCATTCATAGACCTCTTAGATGAATAAAGAACAGTGCAGAAAGAAGCCCCTTCTAAAGATTTTGAGCTTTTAAGTGAATAAACATAAGACCTGTTACTTGCAAACCTAGAGAGTCTTTTTGTAGGTGAGTTGTTTGTTTTATTGCTTTTCCCTTGTGTTTAACAGGAATCAATGTGAGGGAATGCTTAAATCGGTTACAAGTACTGAAGACATCAATACTATTTATGCACCTGGCTTATATGGGCAAATCATCAATTATTTTTATAGGGGGACTTAGGCCTGGCTAAAACAAGGGTGGGGACAGTGACAGAGTATTTGCTAGCATGCTCAAGGCCTTGAGTTCCATCTCCAGCTCTGAAAATGAAACCAACAAAACAAACAACAGTAGCAATAAACTGGCTCAATGAAGAAAAACTTCAAATAGATGAGAAGTTTGATCTCGCTTTAGAAAGACAACATGATACCTAACAGGCATATGACATAGAAATAACATGAAATCTGTCATTCATTTTTATTTTATATTAACAAACAACCAACTAATCATACCATCTGTGGACTCTTAAAATAATCTTATAGGCTATTTAATAATTGGAACTACAGATACCATTTAGACTTCACATTTTAGAACATAAAAAGATGTATATGAAAACAACTTTTATTTGACAGCATTTAATGTTGTTATATAAATATAAACAAGATTTAAAACCTATTTGTATTTCATAAGTTAATTATTATTAGTAGGACAGGCAGGTTAAGCTGAAAATTTTATCAATCTTCAATAATAGGAGAGAATAATTCTTCTCTAAATTTATAATCATGATTTAAGTATATGTCTGTAATATAGTTCTGATTTTTTGGGCATATTAAATATTTTTGTACTTTTCCAAAAAAATATTAAGAAGCCTGTGAAATAGAAATGAGGCTACCTAGATAATAGAAATTCTGTAAGTCTACAGTGCAATATTCTTTGGGACAACATTTTTTCTTCATACATTTCTGTACAAAACACCAATCTGGTTAGTTATAACTTTTACATTACACAAAAGTACCACCTACTTATTACCAATGACATGAAATAGAAGGTAATGTAACTAAAACATTAAATTACATATTATATTGACATTGACTCGGTACAACTAACTGAATTAATCATAATATAACATTGAAGTTATCTTACATATGTTATGGACTGGCATTCAGATCCAGAACACTTTCATGTAAATTAAATGTATACGTACATCATTAGCACAGATGAATTTTAGACGGTCTGAACGTTTTTTTTCTTCCCTTGGTAAACAATGAGAGTCATGACATGTGTAGGCAGTGTATCAGGGCTCTCAAGTCTGCTTTAATTCCATTATTAAGAAATCCATATAGGATTGGGTTAAGACAACAGGACATCATGCCTAACAAGTGGCAAATGCAGTAAACTAGCTTGAAATGTCTATTGGAAATAAGGTTGTCATTGAAGTCGGTCACTACATGGAAAAGGTGCAGTGGCATCCAGCTAACAGCAAACACCAGTATCAGAACAGTCAGTCTGTAGAAAACACTTCGAGATCTCTTTTTTATTCTAGTGATGGAACGCTTGACTCTCATCTCATGGGCATCTGAGTTCTCTTCAGGTTTCACTTCAAAGCAGATTGGGACCCCTGGAATGACCTTACTGGATGAAGACAGCTGACTCCTGACCAAGCCCAGGTTTTCTGGAACCGCTGAGTGCTTCTCCTGCGAAGGTTCTGCTGGAGCCGGTAACACACATGCTGTCTTCTTGCTGTATCTTCTTCTGTGCTTTCTGATGAATGAGTAACTCCACTTTTGGGTGCTGGGAGATTTTGCCTGGTTCCCACTCTTTTTGGATGGATGAAGAGTTAAGTTGATCATCTCATTTTCTTCCAGTCTGTTTTCTTTGTGGGACAATCCGCAGCTTATACTCCTGCAGACACTAGTATGACTTACTGTTAAGCAAACTAAAGGTAGAATATACTGAACTAACAATAAAGAGATTGTAAAAGCAATTCTATATGAATCAGTGGGCCATGACTCAACACACAAATACTTGCTGCTCAGCAATGCTGAGCCAAAGGTTTCCTTAAGTTCCACAAGGCTGTGAAAATACTGGGAGGGGAGAACAGATGGCAAAACCCAGTGTCCACACAGTAGCTATCAGGAAGTAGCCATGATTTGCGGTTAAATTGTTAGATATAGGGTGCTTTATCATGTGATACCTGACAATGGCAATTGATATTAAAATCAAAGTTGAAACCAGAACTGACACACACTGAAGGAAAGGCATAATATGGCACATGGCTTTGCCAAACATCCACTGATCCAACAGGACAGAGGTCAGTGTAAACGGTGAGCAAAAGAGCACTACCAGAATATCGGAGAAGGCCAGGTTGCCTATGAGAAAGTTCACTGTAGTCTTCTGATTGCGCTTTTTCATAACTGCCATTAAAATAAGTAGATTTCCCATAAAGCCAAGAAGACTTACAAAGGTATAGAGCCCAATCAGAAAGTATTGTAAGTCATCTACACTGCCTCTGTAGTCCTCCCAGACGGGGAAGGCAGCATTCCGAGCAGCAGCAGTATTGTTCTCTGTACCTCTGTAGTCCTCCCAGACGGGGAAGGCAGCATTCCACGTGGCAGCAGTATTGTTCTCTGTGACAAATGTCTTGTTAAAATGCTCTTTGAATTCAAAATCCATACTAGGGTCCTGCTTGGAAAAAGATGATGCCCATTAGCAGCTTGAAGAAAAATCACTCACCACTATAACTTAATGTGCTCAGAACAAAGCTAAAGTCTATAGCCTGACCCCATTCCCTTACAAACCTCTAAGATCATAAAGGGCCTTTTACTTGGTTCTAAGTTTGATACAAATTCAGCAATAATCACAGAAAACTTAAGTCTATCACCAGTTTCATACACCTTTAACTTCTGCTAAAATCACGGACTTTGTTTTCCCATTATTTCAGAAGTAACATAAGGAATGGAAAAGAGAAATGCAGAGAAAAACTTCAGGACATGTAATTTATAATAGCTTAATACTATTATTCCCTAGTCAAGGTGCCTAAAGTATATCAGCCTATAATCTTGCCTCTTTTTTTCCTTATTAAGATCAAACTTAAAAGCCACTGTCCTGCATCTATGTTGCTCACTCTAAGTCTCAGGGAACATTGTAGAAGAGAGGACAGAAAGCACATCAGAGCCAGAGTGGGTGGAGGCGATGTGGTGTGCTGATGGCAGGACATGATATGGTTGCTGTTCACTTGAACTCTTAGAAGCTGGGATTACCTGCATAAATTCTGTATAAGAAGGGCCTGTCCACATCCCGCTGAAGAAGGTAGAGGTTTGTGGGACCCCAACCCTACCTCAGAGTTTTTAGGTATTTAATGGTTCATGGGAGGAGCGGCATGTTCTTCAGAGATATAGTCATTGGTAAAATGCTCCTTCTCCTGTAAGCAAATCTTCTCTGATGAGAACTCACTGGGACACACACACACACACACACACCCACACACACACTTCACAGGAAACTAGAATGGGGGTAGTTGAGAAAAAGGAAGAGGGGAGGAAGAAGGCAATGGGGAACATGATCAAAATGTACTCTGTACGTGTGTGAGACGATATCATGAAACCCATTGTTGTATATAATTAATATATACTAATAAAAATATTTTTTAAAGTCTCCTGTCCTAAAGTGTCTCCTGCCTGTTGGATGTGATATCTTTAGATCTCCCATGACAGTAAGATTGTAGCTATCTGACACTGGTGTTGCAGTCTGCCTCCTGTAGCCATCGCAGTGCCTCTGGTTTACTGTACTTGCTTCTAAGCAATGGGAAGTATAGCTGCCCCTTACTCTCCACGAAACACACTGAGACACACAGCGCAATAACTATCGCTGGGTGTCAAATATCTATGAGTGGATAAAAAACTCCAACAAAAAGTCTAGACTTCAAAATGTGATCTAATTCATAAAGTGTTTAAATTTTATCTCTCCACATAGACAGCATAATCTCTCCACATAGACAGGCATAGACAACATTCATCCCGGGACCTAGATGAATACAACATTCATTCATTAAAGCCTTCAGAAGCTGACTGAATTGCTGAGGGTTAGTTCTCAGTCTTATGAATTTGAACTGTGGGCTGACCAGACATGTTTTTGGAAAACAAAGATTGCCTGTTTGTTTTTTGTTTTTTTTTTTTTAATCTAAAAACTACTTATAAATGTCAGCTCAAGAAGGATCCCACTAGTTCATGTTGTTTCTGGAAAGAAATAAATTTTAAAATTAAATGTAGAAGTGAAATTAATGAGACTTCATAAGATTCTTTTATATCAAATGAAATCAGTGATAATCATAACGTACCCTCACCCCTTCATCTCCACATATTAGAAATTCTGATATTGACCAATGCAGTGATAAGTAACCTCTAATACATCAGAAAAGAAAAAAAAATCTCTTTTTAAAAATAACTGGCTGGTCTTGAGATTCCCATTATCCTGCTTCAGTTCCTGAAGTACTGGGAGTATAAACATGACAACACGAAAGTGCGCTTTCGGTTGTCAAACAACAATTTCCTAGTGAAAACTCAATGCAGCAATAGTCAATTAACTCTGATAAGCATATTTTGTTATAAAACTCTTGATAGATAAATGGATAGATAGATAGATAGATAGATAGATAGATAGATAGATAGATAGATAGATAGAAAGAAAATAGGAGATAGAAAGGTGATAGATGATACATTGGTAGGTGATAGACAGATGATACATTGGTAGATGATTAATAGATAATACATGACTGATCTATGATAGACAGATGACATATACTCATACACACAGTTAAGAAAAACTTTTATTATATATCAACATATGTTGGCCTACTTATTTCTGCAGCCATAATTGAAAACTACAAAATTACTAGTGAACACTGTTCTCTTTGATTTATGAGGGACCTACGGGTCCTGATTCAACACATTTCCAAACTAGGGATGCTGTGTTCACAGACAGCCATTATAAATGAAGACTAATTTCATTGTCATGTACAGCAATACTCAAATAGTTATTATTATATGAGGAAAGCTGGACATTCCTACAACTGACTCCAAGCTGCTGGAATAACTTTCTGAAATTGACAACAACCTCCCAAAGAAAAATTAAGCCAAAAGCTCCAGACTGCGTTCATTTGTCCTTGGACCCTAACCAGTAATTCCCATTGGTTCTGACTCAAGGGAAAGAGGATAGCTAGTACAAAAGTGACTCACACGGCCTCCTGAATCATCCCACTCACCACATGACTAGACAATAGCCTTCTAGCAACTGCGGTGGCTAAGTCAGTGTGCTTCTAACGAAAGCAGCCTTGACCGGTGCTTCAGCCCCATTTCCTGAGTTCTGGTGACCGCTGGGCTCTGTGTGACTTGCTCATGATCCTATTTATACTTGGACCATGCATGGGCTGTTTGTAACAATGCTCCGGCTTGACTGTACTTTTGACTCACTTTTTTGAATCAACTCTTTTAACCTTGTGGTAGGTCAGTAGTCACTGATTGGATTTTTACTTTTCTATGACCAAAATAAGGAAAAGGGACAAATTGGACATAGACATCTACAATGGTTTTGTGATTTCTTGCTATATAACATTCAGAATAAAATTGCTGTCAATTTTTTAGGGAATAAAGAAACGCAGCAGGGTTTGTTTTTTTTCTGAGATATAAAAGTAAGATTTTGAAGGGCTGGGGCTATAGTTCATTGGTAGAGTGTTTACTCGTCCAGCATCTGCGAGGCACTGTGTTCAGGCATTAGCACAAACACACACATATACCTATACCTATATAGTTTGGAGTCCAAAAGCCATATTATCTTCAAAACATGAAGTCCCATCTCTTGATTAGATGAGATTAGATGTAGGAAAAGGTATCCATTATTATAATGATAGTGAGAAGCTTGATAAAGCATGTTAGACATATTGAATGCTAAGTAAATATTTGCTACTAATCATTTTAGAAAGCTTTAAAATAACAGAAACAGAGGATTCTCAGGATACAGTGTGATTATGTGTGCATAGCTCTGTGTGTGTGTGTATATACATCCACTGAAACTGGGGGTTTTAAGTGGCCTTAAATGAGATATCTATAAGACAGTAATGATATTTTAGCACTTCACCTACTCAAATGCAGTATCCTCATTGATAGAGACACACATAACAAACAGGAAACTAAAAATGCCACAAATGTTACAACGCTCTTCTTAACTAAGTGAAGATGTACACTAGACTGCATAGTTTTACTCAAACATGTATATTTTAAATATGTGATAATTACTGTTGCATTTATTAAATAACAAAAATACTACTCTTGGCAGATCAAAGAAATACTATCTGAAGGATTCATTGAACACTGGAGAAAAAAATGGATGATAGCATTTCTTTCCTAAATTATTTCTCTGTTTTAAGAAAGTAGATAATTTTAAAAATGAAGACCATTTAAGTGAATATCTGAGGAAGACAAGTTACTTCTTGCCACTAAGCAGGTATTCACTGAACACCTAATACAAGCAGTATGCTGTTTGAGTATGAAGACACAAGCACCTCCACACGCATGACAGCTAGAATACTCTGAACACTAGGAACCTTCTGCAAATCTTAGCTCCCTTGAATGACTACTCACAACTAAATTATAGATACTGCAACGTGTGTGGGAGGACACATTAACTAGTTTATTTAAAACTGCCTCCTTGTAGTTAGAGGACAGTTTAACCACTATGCAATTTTGCCCAGGAAGATATAAGTAAGCCATTCACCTTATAGTTGAAAATGTGAACTAGAGGAGCTACTTTGAAATCAAAATAAATAGATGAATAACAAATCAAAAGGTCTCCTTGCTTACACTTACCCTTTTACTTTCTCCTTAAAAAAAAAAAAAAAACAACTGAATGACAGAAATCTAAATCCATGTAACAACCTCCCTCTGCTTCTCAACAGTTCAAGGATCAGCTCCTTACAGTACAGTCTTATGTAGTTTAAATGCTTTATAGATGATGAAAGCAATGTCATAAGAGATTCTTAATTCATCTTAGATTAGTGTGAATGATGTGAAAGATAGGCTGCTTTAACAATTACATAAAGAAGTATTATTGCAAGAAGAATGTTTCAGGCCATGAGAGCTCTTCATTTCTACCCCTTTCTATACCTTGTTCTCTTTCTTTATGTGTCAAGCTTTCGCTCCACCGCAGTTTCCACCTGAAATGCTGAAGTTCAGTTCTGGAGTAACAAAGTGTGTATGGGGGCGGGGGGGGGGTGTTTTCATTAAACTGTGGAAACTTTACAAAAGTATTTTCTTACAAATCGGTCTGTATGTGACACCGAGACAAGTGAAGTCTGAATAACCCTTAAGGGTATTGAGAAAGTCAATAAGTTCTTTAAAGTAATAAGAGGAAAAACTACAGTGAACCAAAGGATAGAAAGACTGGTCTATACTTAAGATTTCTCTGTTAGGATAATTCCCTGCTTAATAAAAATCTGTATCATTCTTCTTGCAAAAGATGCCAATCATGCAGAAGAAATAAATATATGTAGTTCTCCCCTAACGATAAAATATCAACTGCCTGTTTGCTATGGTTTTGAAGAGATGGCACAATGCCATTTCTCCATATATTCGCATGGTGCGTTGTTGTTCTGCAAGGCAAAATCCTGCAAAAATTGGCCTCGGAGGAATAAACAATTCTGTTTAGCTAAAAACCACGCAGGCACTCACCACCCTACTACTCACTACAGACTCTTAGCAACACAGTCTCTCTCTGTGAGAATCTGGAATTTGAAATGCATTCAGTCTCAGGCTGTTGTCACGGATTATGGCAAAAACCTCTTTTTTTTTTTTTTTTTTTGGCTTCCATTTAACAAGATGTTCTTTGAACAGCTAAACTAAAGGTCTGTAAACTTACGGATAAGAATTCCAATTCCTTTTTCTGGAATCGAAGCGTGTTGGTAGCTATCTCCTTCTCCCAGTTGCCTTACAAGCCACCTTGTAAACCAAAGTGCACAGCTGTCTCTCACTGTGTGTGGCCAACTGTGGGACAAGGAGGCAGCTGGATCGCCCAAGGAACCGGTTGGCTGTGACCTGGGCACCGCCAGAGCTGGGCTGCACGACTGGCCTGACATCTCCTGGGCTGGGGTTCCCCCACCTCAGATGCCCACCGGGCTGCACCCCGGGTTCCCCTCAGCCAGGGACACCGCTTCTTCCATCCCTCCTCTCCATCCTCGGGACCCTCCCAGGAGGATCCGGTTGGGTCTGGCAGGATCCTGCTCCACTGCGAGTTTGGCACTGGAGAAACCTGCCAAGCAAGGAAGGATTCCGCAGCGACCGTTTCCCCGCGCTCCCTTCCCGCCTGACAACTGCGGTTTCTCCACCTCCATCCCCTTTCCCGATCGCGCTGCCTCCTGGTCCGCACCCCACCCTCTTGGAAGCCGCAAGAAGCTCCAGGACCCAGGACAGGGACGCGGGCTCCTGGGAGGGGCAGGCGAGGCCTGAAGTGGGTACCTCGGGATGCCCGGGCCGCTGTGGGTGTCAGGTCTCCGGGAAGCGCGGCTGAGCGCGGTTGCTTCTGCTCCCGGTGGAGGCGGCGGCGGCTGGAGCAGGACCTGAAGGCGGCGGTGGGAAGGAGGGGCACGGAGCCACCAGGGTTTTAGAACACGTGACAGTCCCCAGACCCCGGAGACTTGGCTCAAAATCGCCTGCTCTGGCTCCCGATAGTGTGGTTTAGGGACCTCCCAGTCCCTGTCGCCCGTTTAGAGGCCCCAGGCAGCAACTCTTGGGCTTTAGGATGTGTCTCCTCCACCCAGTGCTTCCAGGAGTTAACTTAGGGATCCCACAGATGTTTACCAGTCCTAAACTCAGCCTCCTAGTGACCTGTGTGGGAGTGGGCGTTTCTCTAAGAAGTTTTGCTAGAAAACTCAAGGCTAGGTTTTAATCCCAAATCCCAAATCCCAAACAGAACATCTCCTTCCTGCCTTTCTGATGCGAAGAGGTCTAGGCTGGAAGTTGACCTAAACCTGCAGGGAACAAGCTGTGGCGCACCCTACAAAACAGGCGATGGGGCCAACTCCTATTCTAAGGGGTAGTTGTGTGGGTATGAGCAAGGGACCTGGAGCGGGGAGTGACTGGGTAATGGAGAGCAACCCTTCTCTGAAGTTTTCCATAACAAAAAGAAGATGGGGCAGTTGTTTTTGTTTGTTTTTTTGTTTAATTGTTATTAGGAAAAAAGTAGACAGTATAAAAATAAACAAGTAGAAACAAATAAAACCCAGTCCTATTGCACCAAAGCTTTTCATTTTTAAGGTCGCCAAATTTGTATCTTTTTGAGCAAGATTGTCATAGTAGTTGAGCAACCATTAGTTGACATACTTTAGGCTTCTCCGTCTGTGGTGGTGCAGGGTGTGTGTGTGTGTGTGTGTGTGTGTGTGTGTGTGTGCTTGTATGTGTCAGGATGTAGCCTGCCATCACAGCAGTTGATTTCCTGCACTGTCATGATTACAGTCCACAGCGTCGCCTCCCGTAGGCAGGGCTGTAGGACTGAATGCACTGCTTCAACAGAAGATGACTTTTATCCCCTGGAAATAAAGCAACATGCTAATCTAAGTGCTGGGGTAGTAATTGCTAGGTGTTTCTCAGAGGTCAGAGGACCTTTGCCCCTTTCTGCTGATTTAACATTCAGTACTCAGGCAACTGTAGAGCATGCCATTCCATCAGCCCAAGTAACCCAAGAGCTTTAAAAAGCTTCAAGAATATATGATCTGATTCTTCTGGGTTTCATTTCTGAAACACTATATTCACCTTGATAGTTGAACACAGCATGTACCTGAGCATGGCCCTGGGATCCTGCAGTGAGGTAAGGGAGGAGGCCAGATGTTAAAAAGGATGACTTTTAGCAAAAAAGAGCTTGGTCCTAGGCCTTCTTAACTCCAGTCTATTGTACGGTTCGCATACTACATGTTGCCTGATAAGTCTCCATTCTCCCATCCATTGCACAGTCTGATATACAGTCCAAATGCACTCTGACTTTCAAACAGCTTCCAAGGTCCTCCCTTAGTGGATATCTTCTAAAAAAAAAAAATCAGGGTATGCTATATGCTCTTGCCTATCCCATATTAAAAATAATACAAGAATTTTTCCTTTTCCACACATTTTTTTTTCTCTTTTGATGATATTAGTTTATTAAAAATAAAGGCTTGTGTGGCTTTGAGATGACTCTGAACTTGCCTGTTTTCCTTTCCAGGATATTCATAAACATGCAAGCCTAGAAAGAAAGGGTCAGTGGTAAAGTGCTTGCTATGTGAACATGACAACCTGAAGTTGGATCCTCGGCAGCCACTTTAAAGCTGAGCATTCTACATGCGCCATAAGAAGACAAGGACCCTGGGAACTCACTAGCCAGCTGGCAGAGTTGAAACAGGGAGCTTCAAGTTCAATGAGAGACCCTACCTCAAACACTAAGGTGGAGAGTGGCAGAGGAAGACATCTGAAGTCAACCTCTGGCCTCTACACATACATGCACGAGCAAGCATGCACATGCATACACATGTTATGGTGTTTTTAAAGGTGCATTGCTGTTTTCTGACGTTGGGATCTGGGCTCTCAAGCCTTCTTTGTTTGGGGACAAAAAGGTAAATGTTTTCTTAAAAGGTAGTAATCATTTCTAAATGCTGTATCTAAGCCTTGAAGCCTTTTGTAACTGTTACTGTTCACTAGAATCTTGACTCTCCTGGCCCTGGATGTTGACTGTTATTGAGAAAGATTCCTAACTTCTAACTTTTTAAAACCCCTTTTAGCTCCAAAAGGTTAGGAAGGAAAGGAAAAGAAGAAAGAAACTTTTTACAGCCCTTTCTGGCCATCTTAATCTGTCTAAACCTGGAGAACTGGACTAACATCTAAAATCCTTTATCTCTTTAATGTTTTTCCCAGTTATCTCAGTAACCTCCTCTGTCTGAGTCTTCCCAGCCACTGTCTGATTTCTTTTTTATTCTCTTGAACTATCTGTCTTTTTCTAAGCCTTGTTTCTGTCTGCCTTCCCTATCATCAGCTTCTGGAGCTCACTGTCTGCCTTGACACCAACTCTGTGCTCACTGTCTTCCCTGTCACCACCCAACCAACTCTGTTGCTTACTGTTCCCCTGATAACAACCAACTGTCTTTTCTAATGGTCATACTCTCTTAAATAGCTCCCCAGAGCTGATACTAGAAGTCCAAGTGGCATATAACCAAAAGGAAGGTACACAGTACAAAAAGCTTCTTGGCAAACATCCCCCTATATACCTTATAACCCACCATACATATACCACAAAGAGAGTCAGGAACTTTTTCTATGAAACACCTTCTTGTATACAGTGCTAAGGATATGTGGAAGGACCAAATTATAAGGAATTGTTTGTTTGGAAGAATATGTAGAATTGAAAATTTCAGACATGTGTTGTACAAAAAGGCAAGCGTAAATGTAAATGAGCTTTTACCTTCAGTCCCCAAAGGAACTGGAGACTAATCATCATTTCTTTTGTAATACATAATAGAGTAAGTTTGTTTCTAGTTTATGAAGTCTTTCAGGTGGAGAAAGTACTGTCTCTGGGGGCAGAAACAGTAATGTCCACCTCTGCTGTACATTTCATTTTTGTGAAATGTTCACCTGGGAAATTAAGTTGGATTTTATGCATGTTACAAAATGAAACTGGCTACTTCCCACTTTCCATGATTTGTTATCAGCTCTAAAAGAAAGCTTAACTGGAAAGGTGAGAGTTGTGGGTTACTTGGGAGTCCTAAGACCAATTATTGAACAACTGTGTCTGGGGTAACATCTTGCTGAGGAACATGTCCATGGCTTCTGTGAGTTAGTGCTCCAATTTAATAATAGCTTCCATTTGTGGAGAATGGTAACTGAAATGCTTTGACATACTCTCAGCTGATGTGTGGCTCTGATACATCAGTTTCAGGAATTGTGGGGGGTAAGTGAGCTTAGAAAATACTGTTAGTTTACTAGATGAGCTGTGCTTCCTCTAATATTTTATTATATTGATTAAGAATTTTTATGGTAAATCGCAGTATATTAAAGTCCTAAATAAGTAAAAGATGTGGAAAGGGAAATTTCTGTGTGTTGTGAAACTTTTTTACAATGCTTTTTGCTGCATTAACATCTGTGGAGTAGAAATGGTTGTTATATAACTTAACATTTCAGGTTTAAGATGAAGTACTAGCATATTATTGTGAAACAACGCAGTTATTTTTTTGGGAGATGTTTTAGAAACATTAACCTACAGTAGTATGTGCATACTCATTTTGTCAAACAACTTGGTAACAATCCTGAGAACCTAAAGAAGCTCTCTGCAAATATTTCATTGATTCCTAGTAAGTACTGTTCTCCTTAAGCAGCACATTAAAGCCATCAATACACATCTGTGACTGACTTCCAGACAGATTCTACAACTCTTTACAAGTTAATTTTTCACATTTAAAATGCATATACATATATGAGATACATATGCACAGTTTAATCACATACCTTATATATTTACAGATACACACTTAGAATACCTGAATTGTAGCCATGTTTTATACCAGGGTAATAGTGTAGCTTTAGACAAGCAACTTGATCTTTTAATGTTTATTTTCTTAGTCTGTGAAGGAAAGTGTTTCAATTTGCAGATCTGGAGTCCCTTTTAAGCCCCAAATAGATACGACTTTATCCCATTAACAAGCACACGTTACAGACGTGTAAAAATGCATGTTTTTTTTTTGTATCTTCAGAAATTGGCAGACATAAATATTGCATCCCTTATGTTTTAGAGAAAAAAGTAAAGAAACAAAGGTATAAGATACTATATTGATAAATTTTCTGTCCTTACTGGTATACGTTCTCTTTTCTGCAGCTAAGTGTCTATAATTATATTTGATTCTTTTTCCCAAGAAAATATGGTATGGGTATCTTAGATGTCAACAAATCACACTTTGTATTATTATATCATTTCAAAATTTTGTGGCAATGTATATGTATATATGGTGTGTACCGATTCCTTAGGAGACATCATATTCTATCATGTGACTACATAAGACTCCACAGTTCTTCCCTTTCAAAACTCATGCTCTTAATTAGTATTCTGTAAAACTAAATAAGTTTTTCCATTTGCTGTCTAATTTTCAAGGTTAGTATTTTAAATCTAGTTCGAAGTCTAAATATAGCTTTACTATATTTAAAGTGAAATGAAAGGAAAACTTATTTGTTTATATAGGTTTTTTTATGTGTGTGCCTTGGTTTGTTTTGAATTCTCTTTTTTAAAAAAATGTTTGGAGAAGTGTTCAAAGCGTTAGCCCAGAGTCAAAAGTTAGCATGGTTTAGTCACGTGCTCTTCCAAAGAGCATGCTGCTGCACTGCATTCTCACCCACCAATCTTGCTGGTATTTCAGCTTTTTAAAGTAGGTCATATAGTGGGCAGAAAAAAAAAAAACTGTGAGAGATTTCACCCAGGAGACATTGTAACCATTTTCAAAGGCAATAACATCCATCATTCAAGATTATACCAAAAAACCAAAACAAAATCATCACACTTTATGTATTGGAGGACCTGCCAGGTAATATCCTTATGCTCTAAACTTGAATAGATGGGGGAGAAAAACCGCAGTGTACTTGTCCATCCGTGCAAACAATCACTGGCAAACAATGTGAGTTCTGCATCAGAAGTAACCCTAGTGTTCTCTGAGACTGCAACTAAGAATGCAAAGCTCAGTCTGAGACTGAGCTTCAGCTGAGCTCCAAGTTCTATGGATTATTCAGTTAGAGGGTTGGCAAGTCAGATGTGGGCCAGTAGTGTGACGGGGAAAGAGTGTCCATTCAGATAAATGTGGATGGCTCAAGATGACTGATGACTCCAGTGTGTATGTGTGTGTGGGGGGGGGAGGGCAGTGCAAATCATGATAATGAATGTGGTTGAAAGACTATTTGCACTTTCTTAAAATATCTAGATTGAGAGCAATTGACAAGCTAAGCTGGAGAGTCGTCACGTATGGGACGAAACACCTATGGAAGAAAATGGTGGCAGAACTGTCTATCGGAGTGGTACATGGCTTTGAAGGCAAAAGAAGAGCTAAGGGAGAGACTTCAGGGAGGAAAACATCAGAACCTGAGATCAATTGGCTTTGAGAGTGTGAAAGGTAGGGAGACTTGGACAGTGCTTGGTTCTGGTTTGAGAAGGAGGCTACCACTAACTGAGATCATAGCTAGGAACTGGGAAGCATAATGACCCAGGAAACCTGATAGAGATTCGGACATTCGAGCATACAGGACATAACTGATGGCAAAGAGTGTGACTATGTATTCAAAGTGAAACCAAAGACTGAGTAAACCGATATCTAAAGTGTGATTTCAGAGTCAATCAAGGAGGAAACAGGACCACAGATGGCACAAGCTTTATCTAGGAAGTTCTTGGAAGGGACAGGAGTTGTATTGCCCAGTAAGAGAAATTCCAGAGACAACAGGTGGAACTACCATTAAGGAGGAAGGGAGAAATTCATAATTGCCCCATGACTAGGTGACCTTGCCCCATAGCAGGGTGGCCTGGTTTCAGAGAGCTCAGGAGGGCATCAGTGGTTTGGTGTACTTTATTGGTCAGTATATTCTAAGGCATGTAAAGTAGGTGGGCTATAAATGGCTAAAATAGTTTTAAATAGACTGTGTTTAAAGGAATTAGATACATGGCTATTTGAGTTGATGTTATATTGGGGCTACTAATAGCTTCTGACAAGATTGAAAATGATTCTCTAGATATCGACCTGTGTAAGCTATTGAAAACTTTACTAAAGAGCATTCCTATTTATGATCAAGAACAAATTACCAAAATAATTTTAACATCTTGGTGGTTCATCCTCATTGTCAACTTGATTGGATCAAGAAACACTATTAAGGAGACATACCGTTGAGTGTGCCTGTGAGGGTGTTTCCAGAGAGAATCCACTAAATAAGGAAAGCCCATCCTGAGTGTGGATAGGACCATCTCACTGGCCAGGATTCCTGACTGAATAAGAAGGGAATAAGGATACAGCCATTTGAGCACTGCCATTCCTCTTTCTCTGCTTTCTGGTGAGCACCACAGACCAAGCCACTCCCACTGCTGTGTCTTCTCTGAAGGACTGTAAATCTCTGAACTATAAGCCAAAATAATCCTCTAGTAAGCTACTTCTGTGAGCCATGAGAAACATAATACAGACACTACCCTAGTTAGCTTTCATGTTCAACTCGACACAGCCTAGAGTCACCCGAGAAGGAAGTTTCAGATCAGATTGGTCATGTCAGGGTATTGACTTGTCAACTGATGCAGAGCACCCAGCGTCATGTGGGGAATACTATTTCCTGGGCAGGTGGTCCTGAGCTATATATAAAAGCTAGCCAAACATAAAGCCTTTGAGTAAGCTAGAAAGCAGCATCCCTCCATGACTTCTACTTCAAGTTTCAGCCTGAGTGCCGTCCCTTCATTTCCTCAGTGACATGCTGAGCAGTTTAACTCTCCTCCCCTAAGTTGCCTTTGGTCTTGCTGTTTATCACAGCAATAGAGATGAAGCTAAAACAGACGCCATCTTCACAGAGGAGATTGTTTCAATTGCTTTTCTTGGTATGTGAGTACTTATGTTTTAACTACATAAAGTTGCTGCTTCTGCTAGTTACTTTTCTCAAAAAGAAAAATAAACAAGTGATAGTATTGGCTTTGACTGTACTTAGTATTTAGTCAAATTGCCCATCTATTGTATTTAATTATTTCTAATATGTGAAGCTAAAAAAAAAAAATCCTAGTCTTCTTTTGTTGTTGTTTGTTGCTGGGTTTTTTGTGTTTTTGTTTTTGTTTTTGTTTTTGTTTTTGTTTTTGTTTTTTTGAGTCAGGATTTCTCTGTGTAACTCTAGCTGTCCTGGAACTCACTCTGTAGATAAGGCTGGCCTTGAACTCAAGAGATCTGCCTGCCTCTACCTCCGGAGTGCTGGGATTAAGGGCATGTACCACCATGCCCAGTTCAATTCTAATACTGTTTTTTTTAATTTATGTTTTCTTCTTTCATACAACACATTCCAACCCATATTTGCCTCCCTCCACTCCTCCCAGCTCCCCTCAATCTTCCCTCTCCCCCAGAATCACCCCAGTTCCCCTTCCCTTCAGAAGAGACTAAAGCAGCAGACATGGAGCCTGCGTGGGTCTGTGCTAGGTCCCCTATATATCTTAAGGTTGCCTGGCTTGGTTTCTTGTAGAACTCCTCAAAGTTGGAGTGAGATGGGGGTGGGAGATCTCTGACCCTTTTACTTGCCCTTGGGACCCTTTTTCTTCCTACTGGGTGACCTCATCCAGCCTTGATGTAAGGTCATGTGCTGACCTTGTCCCCATTTTGTTAAGCCCTGTTCAACTGGTAATTCTAATATTCTTAACCATAAGCTCCATTTAAAACTTTGTTTTCCTTATATTTTCCTAGATACAATACTATTTAATGAAGAAACATTTCACCTTGCATTCTTTGGCATCATCCTTCAGAGCTATGCTCTCAGCGGATACCAGAAAGGAAAATTTGGCACGCAATCAATTCATATGCTATGAACTGATTCACTAGCACATTTCACTGGAAGTTCTACTCTGATGGACAGAATTTCCTATCAACATCATTCAACTGTGCTTTAGTTTCACATAGAGTACTAACGCCTGTCAAGATTCATCTGAAGGATCGGTATGGTAAAGTAACCTGCATCGGGGCCTAGCAGCATTTCAGGAACTCTTGTGAACCTTTGGAAGACAGGTGTATTCTACTGCATTCAGCAGTGTGAGATTATGTATACATTTGTAGTGCTTGGGGTCACACAATCTAGGTAAGCTCACCACTGAGCAACATCCCTCAGCCGTGTCATGAAAATTTAAAGCTGGGCTAGACTGATAAAATGTTGCATTTTTGAAGGGATAAAACCAATATTTACTTAGATTTGATGAGAAAATTATTTCAATTTATAACAGAGAGAAGCTGTTGACCAAGAGAACACTAGAATGGGTCTTTAATTATCGTAGTCAAGGGTATTATGTCAGTCTGTTACAAAACTTCAGAAAAAAGAGTTCAGAATTATCTCTCCTTGGCAAATTATCTCTCCCCAGAATTAATCTCCCTGGGATTTTTTTTAATCTATCAAATCCCAAATACGAAAGTAGACAACTGATTGTTCATTTTAGAATAGGAAAAGAGATGTGGTTCAGTTGGTAATGCTTCCCTAGCATATACGAAGCTTTGGGTTCAATTCCCAGCATCATACAAACTAGGTATGGCAGCATAGACCTGTGATAACAGTGCTCGGGTCATAGAGGCAGGAGGATCAGAAATTCAAGACTATTCTGTGCTATATATTGAGTTTGAAGCCAGCCTGTGCTACACAGACCCTGTCTCAAAATAGAAAATAAAAATAAATCATCTTAAAACTTAGCATACATCTTCAGAGGAATTCAAATTGTTTTGCTTATTGTAAATCTCTCATAAAATTATATTAAAAGGGGTTTTCAATCTCTCTAGCTCATGTACTGGATGGAGATGGTCTTCAATAGATGGTATTTCTAAAGCTATACAAGTATGCTCTTGATGGGCATTTTCAAACTTTAGACCACAAAGTTTGTCATAAAAAGCTTTTGAGACCAATAATCTCTCAAGAGTTTGATTTGTGAGATTAATATCTCAGGAACTCAGCTTTATACATGTGCTTTAAGGAGACACTTCATAGAAAGTAATGTAATAAAACAACAAAGTGCAATGGCCATATGAAAGCAGACCTCTTAGAGAACTTCGTTAGTATTCTTGGAAAGCACATAAGTACCCAAGTCCAAGTTGCATTCTCAAAATCCAAAATAGTTCCTGGCAAAAATGATTCCCCATGAAAACGTATTCTTGGTGAGGAACTGAGCCATTTCACCCGTTGTCCCCATGGCAGCGTGAAACTAGCTGGTGTGGAGACAAAAACCGTTGGACAGACTCCCTAAGAACGGTGTCATTTGGAGGCATGGAAAAGACAGAGGATGAGTAGAAACAAGAACATAAACGAGAATAGTATTGCACTTCAAAGGACCTGTGATTCCTAAATTGTCCCTATGTCCGTCCTCTATGTGAGGTCAGCTATCCAATGCTCTACTCTTTAAACCATTAGAGCATTTTCATATGTATATCTAATGTCCTACAAGCCCTGTACATTTTATAGCATGATCTTGGCATCTTAAATTTGCTCAAAATCCTCTTCCAGCCACATAAAAATATGTTCAGTGACAAGTATTTTAGATAACTTTCCCACAAAAGCCTCAGGAGATTGCCTACATCAATATGTGCAAAAACAACCAAGCTTATATTGATGAACAATCTTTATTCAAGCTAACCCTCAGAAAAGGAAATCATTTTTAACAGTGTAAGTTTCGTGTGATTCTGTGCCATGGGATTTTATTGCTTTTTACTTTAATGTCAAATAATCGTGGTTATTTTGTAATGAAATGCATACATCTTAGGCAATACTCATATATTGGGAAGATTCTGTATTTCTTAAACAGTTTGAATTGAAATAAGATCTAGGTTCCAGATCAGTAAATCATGTGTATGTGTGTGTTCGTTCATGTGAGTGCATTACTCAGTCTTGACTTTTCAAAGTGGAAAAAAAATGTGAAATATGAGATCAGTCTGTCAGTAATTAACCTGAACCACCAAATACTATGAACCCTTTGCCAGGACCATGTCCTCTGAGCACACCCACAGGGAAATCGCATCGACTCTTTCCGAGACCACCGACCACCAGGGAAATGCTGCCTTCACCCAGCCCGGGCCAGAGCCACTTTCCCCCTGCCCCCCCACCAAAAAAAAAAAAAAAAAAAGAGCAAATAAGTCGCTGGGAACAAAACTGACTCGAATGCATTTTCTCAGTGGAGGAGAAAAGGCTCAAAGGCTCTCAACGGAGATCCGCTACTTTGGCTTTTTAAAGGTCTTCGTTTTGTTCTCTTAAACTGGAGAAAATAACTTCTCGGTACTGGCCTGCGGAATATTTGAGCGTCACAAAAGCAGCCGCAAAGCCATTAGCGGAGGCTTTGAGGTGAAGTGCACCCTTCCCCTTCCCCTAAATAACCTCTCCCTCCATTCTTGACTCGGCTTAAGCTCGGACTCTCGAGCAGACGGACTTCGCCACAAGATGGCACTGACCTGCAGACAAAGGAAATCGCAGTGGCCCTGACTTTTTTAAACAGGCTCGTAAGAGCGCCTTCTGAGAGTCGAAGGGGTGAGAACTCGGTGCGTACGGGTCTGACCGCGCGGCTTACGTTTAACTGCCTTTCTTTCCCTAATTCCTAGGCAACGCACCCCGGAGGTGTGCATCCGAGGTGCTGGGTTGGGAGGAGGCAGTGGGGGAAACCTTGGGTGATCCTCGTGGGGTGCAGTCACATGATCTAGGATGAGGTGGAGTTCGGCTTTAAGGGGGCGTCTCTTTCTATCTTCCTGAATCTTTAGGGTTTGAGCAGGAGAAATACCAACGGATCATTCCTCCCTCCAGTCACAGTTGAAGCTTCCAGCTTCAACACGGGCGAACGGACGGACTCTCTAAAAGGTAAGTTTCAAGTTGGCGTTTTTAAGGGACTTTTGAGAAATCTCTTATTGATGGGGTGAGGTATGCGAGAGGAAGGATGCGGCTGTCTGGTCCGCTTGTGGGAGCTTAGTGGGGCGTGGAGTCAGCCTTTCGCTGTGGCTCCCCGGTGGGAGCAGGTGGCAGTATATTCTTGTGGGACATCATGGATGTGAGACCTCAAAGGGAGTGAGGGTACCACTCTTAGAGTTCGCGCGTCCTTGCGCCCTGTTGGTGGGGCTTCCAGATGGAGACCTAAGTTTTCCTCTCCTCCTACTCTCTCAGAAGGCGAGGGAGATGCTCCGATGGTCTTTCTGCACCCGAGTATTCTTTTTTTTTTTTTTTTTTTTTTTTTCTGGAGCAGGCTAGAGAACTCTACCCCGATGGAAATGCTGGAGTTTTCCTAGGTAACCTGATGGGATGCACTGGGCAGGGGTGGGCTGGGAGAGATGCCTGCTTTCGCCTGGATTCCGGTGCATTTGTCCTGCTTCACACCAAGGGGGAAAGTGCGAATTGACTTGGGTACACCGACCAGAGTGGGAGCGCCCCTGCCCCCATCTCTGGTGTCTTGGCTCTTCAGGGCTGCGTGTGGTACACCTTGCGAGACTTGAGCCTCACCTTCCTATTTTGGAGTTTTAACCACTCAACTTCTCTACTCTTTAGAAAGGCAATCATGCTGGGTTAGCAGGTTAGGGATGGACTAGAAGCCGAGGGGGGTTAGTAGAATATCCTACTGCTTCCCAGGTAGATTGCTGAGATGCTAATGTTTGACAGTCTCATATCTGGCTAATGAGAGAGGCAGACTGACTTCCGATTCTTGCGGTGCTTGTTCATTTGGGCTCCTTCATTTCTATTCTGTCAGTCGCTTATTCGGGTAGAGGCGTCCTGATAGATTAGTGCCCTCCACCACCCCCACCCCGTGTGTGTGTGTGTGTGTGTGTGTGTGTGTGTGTGTGTGTGTGTATTAGGAATGGGGGTAATCAAGGGGATTCACATAGTTATATCATACAGAAAAGGGTGGCGAAACAGGAGTTTATTAAATCTACCCGATTTCCCTCTGGTAACTCCCCTAGATCATGAAAAACCTAGGGGAGGGGCGGGAGGGGAGAGAGGGAGTGGAGATAAGGTGTGTCTCCAACTTGCATTGGTGTTTGTTTGTTTTTTAATTGGAGTGCGCGCTCAGCGATTTGCTGGGCACACCTGGGTCTTCCAAGACGCGTAACTCCGAGTGACACTGAAGGAGGTGCAGGGCTTCTCTGTCAGTACTGGGACTGCTCTGTAGCTGTCCGTCCTGAGCAAGCTCCCTAGTGAAGTAACACACACACGCGCGCGCGCGCGCACACACACACACACACACGCGCGCGCACACACACACACACACACACACACACACACACTGTGGGGGGAGGGGACTAAGAGGGGGGAAAGAGAGAGGTAGGCTACTCCTGCAGAAAGTCCAATTCCTTACCCATCCAAAAGACTGGGTGCTCTTCCTGGCTACCATTTACTAGTGTTTCCTTTATAACTGTCTTAAGAAGGCAGCTGTCTGTTGAAGAAGCCCTTCCCCCATTCCCCGGAAGGAACAAGAGATTATGTAAGTCATTTAGATAAGCTAGCAGTAACTTTGGCTGTGTATAACAAGGCTGATTTTTTTTTTTTTCAAAATAAGTGAGGGAATTTGAAGAAGAAGAAGAAGAAGAAGAAGAAGAAGAAGAAGAAGAAGAAGAAGAAGAAGAAGAAGAAGAAGAAGAAGAAGAAGAAGAAGAAGAAGAAGAAGAAGGAGAAGAAGAAGGAGAAGAAGAAGAAAATACAGCAGGTTATGGCCAGAGGGCTGTATTTTTTGGTAGAAACAGCACAGTAAACAGCAAGCTGCAAAGGACCAGCATTCCGAGAAAGAAAGAAGGAAAAGGAAAGGTCTGGAAAAAGTGAAGGGGAGGGAATTAATTCGCCAATTGTTAATACACGGAATGTATCTTAATGTACATGACAGCTGTACTGAGGTTCAGTCTTTAATTTTTGCAGTGCTTACAGTTGTAAGACATGTCATTGAAGAGTGAATGCCAACTTATTTTCTTCTACAATGACATGCAAACTCTCTCTTAGTAACGTTATTTTTTCCTAACCATTATTCTTTCTTAGAATTATACTAAGGTAAACAAAACATACCCAATATCTAACACAAAATTGTCTCCCACAACTGGAATGAGTTCTCCTCCCATACTTTACAAAAGAAGTGAAATTTGCATTGTCTATAGAGAAAAGTCAGCTTCTATTTAGGGAAACTATTCCTCATAGAACCTGTCTATCAAATGTAATTTCATAGGTATCAGAATAGAGTTGCAGTATGTTTCTTTAAACTCATTTGTAAGAGATCCATCTTCATAGCCCATGAGTTAAAATGATTTATTGTTTTTGTAGATTCCTACAGTTGTCAAAATAGGCCACATTTAAAATGTCTCTTTTTTTTCCTCTCCACTTTGAACAAGTTACCCTATACCCCGTGTTCCTCTCCCTGGATCACTGCAAGAGCTTCCAAATGTGTCTCCTTACCTCTCTTTCCCTTTTTAAATGTGGTGCAAGCAACAGGTAGACTAAGGATGTATTTCACTTTTGTGTTTATTTAGTGGGGGCTGGGAGGATACCTGCATGCTGGCATACATGTCCTCAGAAGACCACTTGCAAGAGTTTCCACCATGTGCGTACTAGGGATCAAACTAAGCTTGGTAGTAAATGCCTTTACCCACTCAACCATCTTACTGTCCCCTAGAGTACTAATTTTAAAGGAAAACCGTATGACATTTTGTGTTTCATCAAAGGTCCCTCATGTCTGAGGGTAAAAGGCAAAGACTCCGTTAAAGCCCACACTGCCATCCCCTTCTCTTTTGGTCAGGCCAGCGAGCTCCTTCCAGTCCTCATTTCTCCTTTGTCTTCTCAGCACAGCAGGTATGCCTCAGCCTTAGAAATTGATTTGTTTTTTCCACCGGGGTGCAAGCCCTGAGATGCCTGCAGAGCTTCCTAACTCAGCGCTCCTGGATCTGTACTGTCTTAACTCACAAGTGCTGTCTTCACAGGTGCTCAGCTGCCTTTGCTCACTACCCCTGATTGAATTGCAATCCGTTTCTTGGCTATCACACCAGGCCTTTTTACTCACTTTTTTTCCCTTGTCCTTCTCTGCCCATAAGAGAGAAACGCAATGAAAAGGTCACTGCTCTCTTCACCGAAACCATGCCTGACGAGAAACAAATGTCAACTAAATACTGGTTAGACGAATGACTGTTGCTTCAGAAAACAGTTGTGTTTTAATATACAAAGCACACTATTTTCCTCTAGCTACCTGACCTAAAAGAGTGACTTTTCTAATTGGCATTTGTTTTGCATATAAACAATATGCAATGTTAGCACACACTTACACAGAACAGGATTCCTCCATTATGTACCCATTTACAGTGGTCAGGATGTTTTTATTCTAAGTCAAATATTTTCAAGGTTCTATGAAGTTGGCACAGTGTAATAAGACATTACACTGAAATCAATAGAGGCTGATGAGACTAGGGAATAAAAATGATTAGGATGAAGGGAAGAATTTGAATTGCTCTCGAGATATAACACTCAACAAATGGCATGGCAGGGGTGAGGACATGGAACTACAGTTGTAGGCTGTGGTAGATTGGTTTTCCTAGAACATTCACATTCACGTTGGGGTTATTAAAGAGTGGGAGGGGAGACTTGCTTTCCCACCCTATTTGACATTAGTTGATAACACTCTCCTTGGTTTTGGAATTCTTGAAGGGAAAACAATGTGTAATTATCCAGAAGTCATTTCAGATAGAAGAGAGAGTTGGATGCTAATAATGTCCATACTTTAAGACTGTCCTAATTAGAGTTCCAATTGCTCTGATGAAACACCATGGCCAAAGCAAGCTGGGGAGGAAAGGGTTTAACTTGGCTTGCACTTCCAAATCACTGTTCATCGGTGAAGGAAGTCAGGACAGGAACTCAAGCAGGGTAGGAATCTGGAGGCAGGAGCCTATGTAGAGGCCATGGAGGGGTGCTGCTTACTGGTTTGTTCCTCATGACTTGCTCAGCATGACTTTTTATAGAACCCAGGATCATTAGCCCAGGGGTGGTACAACCACAATAGGCTGCCCCTCCCTACATCAATCGATAATTAAGAAAATGCTCTATAGGCTTGTCTACAGCCCAATCTTATGGAGGCATTTTTCTCATCGAAGCTCCCTCCATTCATGACTCCAGCTTGTGTCAAGTTGACGTAAAGCTATCCAGCAAAGTCATTCCATTGCCATGTATTAATGTTGTAATCAGATCTTGTGCTGGCAATCCTTTACAATAGAAAAAAACCTCATGTTCTAGAAAGCAAAATTGCCAAAAGAAAGGTTTATTAGAGATGTCATTTAAAGAGCAAGTGCATTTTTGCACATTAAATTTCTCATTTTCCTTTTAAGAAGTAAATCCATACAATTTTCTTCATTGTTTTAAGAAAGACAGACAGAATACAGCCTTTTAACATGGGCACAATAGCTAGTTAATTAGCATGAGAGTTCCGTTCTGTGGGTTTCCTTAGCAATGGGGAGAGAGCACCAGAAGCTTCTTTTCTTTCGCTAAGGGAGCTTCTGATCTCGAGATTGCTGTCTGTAATTTATCTTGTCAGAAAGAGAAGTATGTTTATACTACATGATGGGGTCAAAGTTTAAGACTACAACTAAAATCACACTCTCACAGTGGACACTCACATGGCTGGGTGAGGAGAGAAGATGGTCCTTGGATAACATATTAGAAATTCCTTTAAATCTTCTGAAGTGATATTCAAAATCATATCGTTAAGAATATGTTAGAATCTCCCACATGATGAAAAACCTCCAAGTGGCTCCTCTTGTGGTGATCAGCACTTTTGAGTACGAAATACCTGCTTCTGTGACAAGTGGTTTCTTCCATTTGATTCAGTTTTTGTTTCTCATGGTGACATCATTTTGTCCTAAATAATGTACATCCTTTGGTTCTACATCTAATTTCATTAGACATACCACTAAACTTGGTTCCGTATACGCTATAGACCACCCTTCAAAACATAAGAAATCAGTTCTGTAGTCTGAAGCATTTTCTGCTTTAAACACCATATAGTTTTTCAAAAGGCATCCCCTATATAACCAAATTTCTTGATGGCCCCATTGCATATAGGTCATACCCTTGTGAAGATTTTTGTCAAATAATACCTGTCTTTCAAAACAGCTCAATGCATGGTGAACTGTTACTACAGCCTGATATCTGCACTCACACCTTCATTACACATTCCTTGGTGTTGTTTTTGCCTTGTTACATGTTTCCGTCTGTGCATTATGTTGTTTCCTGTACATTCACATTCTTGCTATGTCTGAGAATCTGCTGTTGGCACCATTTGTCTAACACTTGGGAGGCATGAGATTTACAAACACTATACTGATGTGTAAACCACTGAAAGGCAACATGTGAGCAAGTCCAGTTATAAATATTTCTGGGGAGCTGGGGGTGCAGCTAAGTTGGTAGAGTGCTTGCCTAGCATGCTTGAATCCCTGGGTTCAATCCTTAGCACAGCTATAAAATCAGATCTGCTTATATAATCACATCGCTCGGGAGGTGGAGACAGTAAGATCAGAAGTCTAAGAGAGGCTAAAATGTGAGTCCAAAGCCAACCTAGGCTACATGAGGGAGACCCTGTCCCAAAAACATGATAGTTTAAATGTTTGCTCCGTTTGTGGGATCTCAAAAAAGATTATAATTTTATAAAATATTACGATTTGTTTATTTACTTCTGTGCCTTAATTTTAGAATGCTGTGAGTCAGAATTCATTTTGACTGCCCTCAATTAAACTTAGTAATGTACCTGGCCTTTTTTGTTGACAGAGTATTCAGTTCAAGGGAATGAAGAATTGAGAATCATTTTAGTGAATGGATTCCAATATATGGAATAAGAATAAGCTGAAGATTTGACCTGTTTTAAAGGGACATACAGCCCATCTGTCTAATCAGTAACAACAAAACCTATAAAATGAATTCATCACTGTTCTCCCGGATTGAGAATCACTCAGTTCACTATAACATCTCAGAGAATTCTCCACTTCTGGCTTTTGAAAATGATGACTGCCATCTGCCCTTGGCTGTGATATTCACTTTGGCTCTTGCTTATGGCGCTGTGATTATTCTTGGAGTCTCTGGAAACCTGGCATTAATCATAATCATCCTGAAACAGAAGGAGATGAGAAATGTCACCAACATCCTAATTGTGAACCTTTCCTTCTCAGACTTGCTGGTCGCCATCATGTGTCTCCCCTTCACTTTCGTATACACATTGATGGACCACTGGGTCTTCGGAGAGACCATGTGCAAACTGAATCCTTTTGTGCAATGCGTCTCCATTACAGTATCCATTTTCTCTCTGGTTCTCATCGCTGTGGAACGGCATCAGCTGATCATCAACCCAAGAGGGTGGAGGCCAAATAACAGACATGCTTACATAGGCATTGCTGTCATTTGGGTCCTTGCTGTGGCTTCTTCTCTGCCCTTCCTGATCTATCAGGTTCTGACTGATGAACCCTTCCAAAATGTAACACTCGCTGCATTCAAGGACAAGTATGTGTGCTTTGACAAATTCCCATCAGACTCTCACCGGCTATCTTACACAACTCTCCTTCTGGTGCTGCAGTATTTTGGCCCACTCTGCTTCATATTTATATGCTACTTCAAGGTAAGAAAACCATTCACCCCTTCACCCATCATCTCGCTTCTTACCTTCTTTGTCTAGACCTCTCTATGAAGTGAATGTTCTACCTGAGTTCACCCTTTCCTTCCTTCACAGATATACATCCGCTTGAAGAGGAGAAACAACATGATGGACAAGATGAGGGACAGTAAGTACAGGTCCAGTGAGACCAAACGAATCAACATCATGCTTCTCTCCATTGTAGTAGCCTTTGCTGTCTGCTGGCTGCCCCTTACCATCTTCAACACTGTGTTCGACTGGAACCACCAGATCATTGCTACCTGCAACCACAACCTGCTGTTCCTGCTCTGCCACCTCACAGCCATGATCTCCACCTGTGTCAACCCTATCTTTTATGGATTCCTGAACAAAAACTTCCAGAGAGACTTGCAGTTCTTCTTCAACTTTTGTGATTTCCGGTCTCGAGATGACGATTATGAGACCATAGCCATGTCTACCATGCATACAGATGTGTCCAAGACTTCTTTGAAGCAGGCAAGCCCAGTCGCATTTAAAAAAATCAATATGGATGACAATGAAAAAATCTGAAGCTGCAGAGAACATGAGGTCCCAGATGATATCTGTGGAAAAGCAAGCATAGCCTGCTGCATGCTCTCAATACTTGTGCTCCCAAGGAATGGGCGAAATGGCTTTGGAAAGTCCAGGACCATTCTGTGTTGGGTTTTACTTCTTTTGTTATGGTTGCAATGGGATCACATAGGTGGACTTTGTAATCTTCTGGCAACAGTTTTGAATAGACTTTGTGTGTGTGTGTGTGTGTGTGTGTGTGTGTGTGTAATTATGCACACGACAAAGATTTTTATATTGTATTTATTGGAGTAAATTTCTCTGAAGTATTATCATGAGCTAACTTCAATAGCAGTAGCCACCTGATATTCTCAAGATACTGGGCCTTCGAGATTAGATGAGAATTCCAAGACCCTGGACTACCTTTGTTCCCTGCTAGGCAACATTTTAGTCTGTTACAAGGTGACAGTATACAAAAGTCACCTGGAGCCAAAAGAGAGTCTTAAGTCATTCAGCAGCATGTTCTTTCCCTCTTCTTTTGAGAGGACTGGATTTGCCATTCCTAATTGAGTATCACGATAAAAACACATGAAACACATGTTTTCAGCTATGAATTTCACCGGGAATTAGGCCACCCAAAAGAATGAAGTGGCAAAGCAGTTCCCTAATTTCAATTTTTTTCTGACAACCAAAGAATTTCAGGGTAATTAGTTTAATAAATAAATCAGTCTTGCTGCAGATAGTTAAATTGCATCCATAGGATTTGTAGTCAAGGAGTTTTTGCATCGTTCATAGGAGTGTTCAGCACCGTCAAGCTTTCTAGCTCAACTATGTGACCATGAGAGCATTTCCAGTTCACACTGCATAGAAACATAAGATGCATTTTTCCATACAGCAGTGCCTACTTAGTATTTAACTCTCACCATTTATCTTTCATGGGATAGAACACAAAGACAATGTTTAATGAATGTTCACCCCAGCTAGCAGGTGTCTATCTGCACCTAAAAATTTCATATAGTCAGCCCATACTAACTTGTATAAACCGTGTGATGTGTGGAGTTTTATAATCATAATATATTGAGTACTGAGTAGCCATGTCATGTTAATATATTTACTTTCACCTATCTTGTAATCATGATTTAGTATCAGAAAAGAACAAGACAGTTTCAATGTATTATACATGTTTGATTTTAGAAGGACAAATTGTTTCTGTATTAAAATCATTTGGACTCTTTTTCAGAGGAGTCTCTATTGTGTTTCTCTTGAGCTTCATTTCTTCCTGTCCTGTGACTTCTCTCCCATGATATGGTATCTCCACCACACCCAGTATCAATTTACTGGGTGAGATACTGTCCATTCTGTAACCAGTGATGGCCAATTTACTTCACTTTTCTAGATTTGGAAGCTTCTTCAAAACAGAGACAATATAATAATGATGGGTCCACAGTATGTCTAGCACAGTGACAAGTAATTAGAAAGTTGCTTTACGCATATTTCAGGGGCTGAGCAGATGGCTCAGTAGGTAAAGAACGTGCTGCACAAGCATGTTGCCTGGAGTCGGATCCCTAATCCCATGCATGTAAGTGCTGGGTGGGTATAATCCCAATTTTCCAGGGAGGAAACCAGGGATCCTTGAGCCAAGCTCCTTAGCTCGACAAACTGACCCAACCAGCTCTGGGTTCAATGAACTGAAAAACAACTGGGAAAGACACTCAGCATCAACCTCTCGTGCTAACACATGAGCAAACCTTCACAAAGCACAAAATCTCATCCACACTCTCATGAACACACATGCACACCACTCATATGCAAACACCTATATACATATACAATACACATACATATACATATGGAGATATAATTTCTAAAATATGTAGATGAATGAAGGCAAAATTTCTTCCTCCCCTTCGTGTCACACAGAATTCATATCTTGGTGTTTTCTTAGACTCTCCTTCCTATGTCCCTCTGCCAGGGAACATGTTCTCTTCTACTATATTGTTTTCAACACTAAACTAAACAGTTAATGACCTTTTAGGTTTTAGGATTGTTCACCATCAGCCTTGTAAGAAACACAAGCTGTCTTATGGTAGATGCTAGTATGAACTCACATGACAGCCTAAGGTTGTTCTTTAGTTGCCAAAATGATGACGGAGAGGCAATTCCAGAGCCAACTTTTAAGATTCATTGAAAAGTAGCACATTTTAAAGATATCAAACCTGGGAGTCTTACTGCTCCCAGGAAATAACGGGAAACTCTCTTTTTCTAGTTAGGTACCCTAAAAACCAAGTGCTACTCCAAAGCAGTCTTAACACAGGTATTTCTAGATCAGTACACTTGTGGAGGCAGCAATTTCTAGGATCCTTACAAGACTGCTATCCCTTAACTATATGTACATAAGGAAGTGATTCTTCTATTTCATCCAAAGATGTAGATGAGCTCTAACAGTTCAATCCAGGGCTAGCACCAAGGTGCTAAATTTGAAGTAGAAATAGTCACATTAAAGACAGACTATGGAAACACTGAATTAGAATGCATCACAACACAATAAAGCTGTATCGAACTTCAGTGGACTGATAATCACTAGAGATTTTAGACCTCTAATAGAGCAAGCGCTATGTCAAATGTGGAAGTCCTGACTAACACTGTCACCACTCCAAAGAAGAGGAAACCAAAGCTCAATCGAAGCGTGAGTGACACAGGAATCCAATCCAAGCACAAGTCAAGGCTACTAAAGTAACTACAGAGCTGTAATTGCAGTTCCATAAAATAATCTGAGCAATTGTGGTGCAAACTGTTAATAAAAAGTTTACCTGGCATACATAAAGTCCTGACTTCAATCTCCAGCACCACATAAACTGGTTATGGTGGCAGCACAAGCCTGTAATCACAACACTCAGGAGGTGGGGGCCACAGGAGGATCAGAAGTTCAAGGTCATCCTCAGCTTCATAGTGAGTTTGAGGCAGTCTTATCTTTATGAGACTTTTTTTTTTTCAGAAAGGGTCTCATAAAGTTTTTCTCATTTTCTTGAATTTCACATTACTTAGTAATAAGAACACACCTGATGATCCTAAAAATTTCAGAACACAACAGAATGAAATAGAAAAATGGAGAGGTGACCGTGGTAGTTCTTTTCATCGGTTACCTCCTTCTGAGTCAAGAGAAGCCTACTTTAAAATATCACTTGATTATACAGTTTGGTTTCATTTCTTCACTGTTTACTGGATATTCTCATCCCCTATTTGATCTCACATACTCCTAGTGAAATATTGTATTCTAATTCCAACTAGACACATTGACAATGAAAATACATGTCTTCTGTGGCATGAGAGAAACCCTCACCAATTGCAGATGTGAATACAAACTTGTAAAACCACTATGGAAATCAGTGTGGTGGTTCCTTATGAAGATGGGACTTGCTCTACCTCACGAATAGCTATACAACTCTTAGGAATATATCCAAAGGACACTTATCCCACCAGAGAGAATTATGTTCATTGCTACTCTCTTCATAATAACCAGACATTGGAAACAATTTCCTAGATGTCCCTCAACAGATGACTGGATAAAGAAAAAAAAGTGGTACATTTACACAATAAAGTATTATGAATTTGAAAGAAAAAAATTAAAAAAAAAAAACAAAAAATGACAAATTTTTCAAGTAAATGGATGGAACTAGAAAAAAAATATTCCGAGTGTGGTAATTCAAACACAGAAAAACAAATATGGTATGTATTTGCTTACATGGGAATATTAGCTATTAAGTCAATGATAACCATGTTACAATCCATAGAAACATAAAGGATAGGTAGAAGGGACTGAGGGAACAAATAGATCTTGATAGGAAAAGGAAAGAGAATAGTTATGGATGGGAGTCAGAATGGGAGCATCATCTGAGGAGGTGGAGGGGGACTGTTTGAGGGAGGAAATACAAGGAGAGACAGCTAAATTTAAAAGGTATTTGAGGGGTAGTATGAAAACCTAATACACTAGAAGCATCCTAAAATATTTGCACATATGAAGGTGATCTAAATGAAATCACCAAATAGCCATCTCATTGCCAAAAGAAGCTTACAGTACCAGGATAGGATATCTAATTGAGTTGTTGGCCAAGGGTTCTCAGGGAAATCCCCAACAACCCAGGCTGTTGTCAAGAAATAGGCTGTTCTCCACAAACTGACATCAAGGTTCCATTGCTGAAGATCACACCTACTCAATGAACATGGAGACGTCGAGCTGGGGCCTATAATGAGCCTTTACCACTATGTTCCATCATCTTTGCTACAGGAAGGTACCCTGCATGATATCAAAAGAAAATTGTAAGTATCAACACAGCTCAAACCCTTTTGTCTACAGTGGTGTTCCACCTTCAAAATATACTAGGGCAATGGTGGCACAAAGCTTGTGGGCATAATATCTTATTTGACTTAAGGTCCACTATGTGAGATGGAACCCATACCTGACACTTCTTGGCTAACCAAAAACCAGAGACTAGATAGCCCAAGGACCTAGGATTGAAGCAAAACTAAATACCCCTGCTATAAAAGCAAACAAAAACTTAGTGACAAAATGACTCCTAAAGACATTCTGCTAAACTCATTGATCCACGCCTCGCTCAGATATCATCAGAGAAGCTTCCTCCTGCAGCAGATGGGAGCAAATACAGAGACCCACAGCTAGACATCATGCAGAGAGTGAGAGACTTGGAACACTCAGCACCAAAAAGGCTGTCTCTATCAAATCCCTCCCCTCAAGGCTCAGGGAACTCTGCAGAAGAATGTTCTGTTTGCTTTTCCAACTCCAATGTGTTAGCTTTTGTTTTATTATATTTCATTTTGTTATATTTTATTACTGCTCCTTAGAAGCCTGTTCTTTTCTAATGAGAGACAGAAAAGGAGTGGATCTGGATTGGAAGGAAGGAGTGGAAGGAGTAGAAACATAATCAGGATATATTATGTGAGAAAATCTATTTTCAATAAAAGAAAAAGAGAAAATCCACAGCCTCACATTGTGCATGTGGACAAGTGGCTGTGCCAAGGCTCTGAGGACATGTCCTTGTCCCATCGCTGCAAGGCATCGTGATTGCAGGCTTTTTTTCTTCAGTGCTGGGGTAGTTTCTGCTCGTTACGATTAATGCAGATTTTCAATGTGGCTTAACTTCTTCAGTTTCTGTATTTTTTTCTTTAAACTAGGTTTCTACAATCAACAACATGCTGCACTTAAGTAACGTAAAAATGAGGACTTAGCCTATCAGGATAAAGCGATGAGATTTCCCAGACTCCACTAGTAATTGAGCATATGCCACACATTGTTTGGAAATGTGTGCTTATAGCGTGCTGGAGTTGAAGAAGGAATAAATGACCACAATTAAACACAGATTGTGGAAAAGATGTTTTCCTGTGAGTTGGTTCTACAATCACTTGTCTTTTTATCTGTGTATTAGTGCATGGCTGTAGATAGACAGGCAATACATCCATCCATACATCCATACATAGACGTACATTCATATTTAAAGTTGCTACGTGGGTTTGCTTCCTCACTGTACATTTTTTTGGCCCGTATAAAGAACTCTCATGTATACAACACCTATCACACAAAGCACCATATAGAGAATTATTCCTCATTTCACAGAAAGAGAAACTGAGGCGTGAGAGGATAACTTGGCCAATGCCACTTAGTAAATTTCAGAGCCAGGATTCAAATTCAAGCAAGTTAGTTTCTAAGTCCTATTATGAAAGACTATTCAATAAATATTCACTGAAAACTTGCAGGACATGCGGTTTCGAACCCACACAGGACTGTATCAACAAATCATGTCTTCTCAATCATTGCCACTACCTGAATTGTAATTCTCTTCTTCTTCATCTTCTCATCCTTTTTCTTCCTAGTCTTCCTTTTCTTTTTTTGTGGTAATAAAGACTGAACCTAGAGGCTCGTGCAGGCTACACAAATGTTCTACCTCTAAGCTATATATCTTTAGCACTTCTGTGGACTTTTCTTTGGAGATAAGGTCTCACTGAGTTATTTAGGCCAGTCTTGAATTTTTGATCTTCCTGTATCAGCCTCCCAAATAGCTAGGATTACAGGCCTAGCTGTAATCAGTGCCACCATGCTCAGCTCTTCAACAATTTGGAATGACTTCAGAAATGCTTTTAAAAGTACTTTTCATAGCTAACCTATGGTATCTGAGACAAACTCCTAGCCATGCCCATTTAGGTACAGCTACAGAATTGACACACGAGTCCTGTTCACACAGGGATGCTATTACATCCGTTTCTTTTGTTCTCTCATCTCCTCAGTTCTTGTGGTTGATGAATCATCTTTCTAGCTTCCTAGCTAATGCTTCAGTCATCTTCTGAAAACATTTTCCCAGTGTGCCTCTGGATCTTTGAAACTTAATTAGTACCAACCTTCTATTTAGTGTGTGTGTGTGTGTGTGTGTGTGTGCGCGCGCATGTGTTGGGGGAAGGGGTGTAGGAGTAGAGTATTATCAAACAAAGTCCCAGATTCTGGCCCAAAGGCTTAGGATTTAACAACTTTGCATACGGGAAAGGAATTGATGCCCAGCAGATTCTAGAATCTTGCAACTTATCTAGGAGCAAGAGGAAAAAGGTTATCAGTTAAGGTTGGTGACTAAGGATGAACAGCATTTAACCCAAGGCAAAAAAACAAACAAATCTAAACAAACAAAAAGAACAGAATCCTGAAGCAGTGTATCTGATAAAAGCACACTCCTGCCTTCTCATCCAGCAGTCATACACCATTCTCCATACTTTCTTTTAGTTGTTTTTTAAATTTTCTTTTATGTGTATGAGTCTTTTGTCTGCATTACATATCTATGCACTACATCTATGCAATGACTGGAGAGGCCAGAAAAGAGTGTCGGATCCTCTGGAACCAGTGCTCCAGAGGGTTGTGAACCTCATGTAGGTGCTAGGAATCAAATCCAAATAATCTGGAAGAACAGCCAGTAAGTCATGACTCCAGTTCTAGTGTCCATATTTTCCAGCATCAAAAAGTATCAAGTATATGTTTTGTCTGTTTTGTCAAGGATATTATTTCCTCAACTCTCATTTGCTTTGTAATTAGCTATGAAAATTATGACAAATTTAGATTTCTGGGTAATGTTTTCATTATTTTACTATTGGAAATAACTCACATACCACAAAATTTACTTTTTGGATGGTGTAATTCAGAGACTCTGTTCAGATTGTCCTATGGCCATCTTTCTCTAGTTCCAGCATATTTTCATCATTCTAAAAAGAAACCTGAATTCCCTGCAAGAGTGGGAAGATGTCACTTAGTCCCAAGAAGCAGAGAAACTGGGCAAACTGAGAAATCAAGAACTCTTCTTAATTTCAGAGAATGATCCACATACTTCCCATAGGAGAGATAAGCAACACAGAGACTCAGCAAAGCTAGGCAGAAAGCAAGAGAAAACCAGTGGTGGGTAGGAAGACCCACACAGTGGTCTGAAAGCAGACCTGCAATACAAGAGGGACACACCACTTTTATGAGTTTTACTTGCAGAAGCTGGACCACATTTTTCACAGTGACTGACAGAGAAAAAATAAATAATTCTCCTTGTGGCAGGGGCAAGGAGGCAGTTATAAACGGAATGCCAGAACATTCTGTTCTCAATAAGGACTGATCTTAAAAGAAATGCTTAATGCAGTCAATCGAATCTGACCAAAGTTCACAGATAAAAGGCGGATGAGAACTCAACCATCCCGAAGCATGGAGATATCACAAAAGAAGGGACAGAAAGACTTTAAGAACTGGGAGATGAGAAAGCCATGGAACACTGCCATTCACATACAACACTGCCGGTGTAACCATGAATGCACCAGCAGCAGCAGCAGCAGAAGCTTCTATTCCTTCTTCTAATCCTGTTCCCCTTTCTCCCTATTCTCTTCCCTCTTTTTTGTCCCCATTTTCCCTTTTGCAGTCCTAGAGATTCTATAGTCCTGGAAGCACCAGAGCTTCATGTATGCTTAGCACAAGACTCACACAAGATTGGGCCCACTAACATTCTTCCACCATGGCTACAGGAGGCGTTGATGAGACCCCATCCTTTCTGGGGAGCTGACAGTTGTTAACGGAGGAGGGTGTGTTGTTTTCTCTAATGATGTAGCCACTGGAAGACTAGGTGGGATGAAATGATTCAGAAGGAAAGGAAGAGGGATAGTAGAGGGTAATGGGCAAACATAATCACAATACACTTAGCTGTCAAAAAGAAAACTGTTTTACCAGAGTGTAAACCATTAGACAAGGAGTGAGGCCCAGTGGCTGATTCCCCTCGCCATCCTGTTCCACCCAAGAAAGGGACAGTCCAGGAAGCATTTGTAAAGTTCACTCTCAGAGCCCTAACAGGTAGAGATCAAACGTGGGGACCAAATACAGAATGCTTCCACACACCTCACACACAAGCAGAGCATCGTTCGAGGTTCACTTACAGATCTTTTCTTTACAAAGTGCCTCATATGCAGCTATCAAGGGCAAATGACAAGTCATACCAAAAGCAACACCATAGTTTAAAGGGTCAGCAACCATTAGGAGGAATCTAAGGTAAAGCAGGGATGTTAGAATTAGCACACCAGAGTGTGAAGCAGCCTAAGAACTCTTAACTGATGGAGGAAGCAGTATGCTGTACCAGTTGAGGGTGTAAACAGAAGAAAGTCCAACAAACGAAAGTTCTAGAGAGTAAAATCAAGGTATAATTAATGAACAGCAACTTGAGTGGGTTCCCTAGTAGAACAGATGTGAATGAGTGAACACTCACTAAGCTGGATCATCTGTCAAAAGAAACATCTACAACAGAAAAGCAGAGTGAACAAATAACATCTAAGAATTGTGAGGTATTTACAAAAGATATCACGAAAGCAGGACGGGAAAACCAGGAGAGAGAATAAAAGAACACTGTTATTAGTAATGATAATCTTCTAAATCCGATGTATCTGTTGAAAATAATGTTTCTATGTATGGATTCACTGTATTTTGTTCATCTATGTATATACTGCTGAACATCTGAGTTGTTCTCACTTGGGGGATGCTATTTAAACATCCATTTACGTCTTGCATGAATGTATGTTCTCCGTCCTCTTATATGTATACCTAAGACTAGAATTGCTAGGTCATCAGCTAACTCCATGTTTAATTCTTCTATGGACCTGCCAACTGGCTTCCCAAAGCAGCTCCATATTTCACATTCCAACCATCAGTGAATGAGCATTGCAGCTTCTTAATTGTTTGTCCCTCATTCTAGCAGATGTGAAGGGGCATCTCACTGTAAGTTTGGTAGACATTTCTGTGGTGACTGTGTTGGTGGAACTTTTATATTTTTCTGGAGAAGTGTCTCTTCAAATCCTTTGCCAATTTTTAAACAAGGTAATTTGTCTTTTTAATTTTTAGATGAAGAAATTTCATAGATAGTCTGGATACTAGTTTCGTATTAGATACATGTTTTGCAAATATTTCTCTCATTCAGTGGGTGATTTTTTGCAATTTTTTTTTTGTTATTTGTAACTATGGCTACCCTGGAACTCATTCTGTAGACCAGGCTGGCCTTGAACTCAGAGATCCTCCCGCCTCTGCCTCCAGAGTGCTGGGATTAAAGGTGTGTGCCACCCTTTACCACCTGGCACTGCATTTTTAAAAAAAATATGCTTTTAGGAGTAAAGAACATGAGAGGCATTTAAAATATGCAAATATAACTTAATTTTTATAGTGACTTTTAAAGAGGAGAAAAAGGTTGAGAAGCCAGCAGAAGAGAATATTTGACTAACTCCAATTCCAATATTCCTCAATTTATATTGAGGGATATACACACACACACACACACACACACACACACACACACACACACAAATATCACTTCCTCTGGTCCTCAAAAATATCTGCAGAGTCAATTTTTTATCTTTATTTTAGCCTTGTAAGTGGAGGCTTAGACAAATTTAACAGAACTGCAAAATCACTGAGTTAGTAAAGTGTAAAGCAAGGACTGGAGTGCCTGTGTCTACCTATAAAGTTTGTCATTTCTAATCTATCCAATTTCCTCCCTCATTCCTAAACTTGGTCAGAATAAAATTATTCCAATAATTACTAGTCGTCTTTAATGGGCAAATTCTGTGCTATGCTTCGCCTTCTCCCAGAAGAGCCATTGTATTGTGATTCATATGCATTCACTAGGTTGGCATTTAGCATCCCCTAGAGATAAATGGAACACAGCCACAAACTTGTGTTCCTAGTAGACTTTGCATTTGCATCTTACATTCCTGTGAGGTGCAAAAGAGAAGCATTTGTTGATGAAAATTGTCTCTTGGGAACATTGCGATAAATACGTATCCGGATCAAGGATTCTTGCAGATGCAGACACTTGTATTGCTGTGCTATCTCATGATATTCAAAGATGATACAAAAATTAAATCTAGGTCTGTGCAACTATAAAGTCCATGAATTTTTCTACTATGCTTGAATGCAAGTGCAAAATTGAATAACATCTTAGACTTTAATAATTTTTGTCTATTTTTCATGTAATCAAACTACTAGTGGAAAATAAGTACAGACAATCAAGCAAAATGTTTATTTTTCTCAGTGACAGAAAAAAAAGATGACATAGGAAGGAAAGAGACAGAGAGGGAGGGAGGAAGAACGGAAAGAGAGAAAGCATGCCTTTCAAAAACTGAATATTGCTGTTTTCCATAACACCATCTTTGGTCTTCCTGCCTTCACTGTTTTCTTGTTAATCTTTCATTTTGACCCTTAGCATTTTATGACTTTTAAAAATATTAATTAAATGGGATGAGGAAAGTGCTTTGCAAGGCAATCAATCCCAGAACCCTGTCAAAACTCTGAGCATAGTGCTGTGTGCTTGTAATTCCAGCATTAGGGAGGCAGGGACTGGACCGGCAGATCCCTGGGACTCACTGGCCAGCCAGCCTGACAAAATCTCAAGGATGGAGAAATATCCTATCTCAAAACCAAAGAGAGATAGCTCCTGAGGTATTACACCCAGGGTTGACCTCTGGCCTTCACATGCATATACCTACATGTGCAAGTGACCACACACACAGACATGTCCTCAGAACTAATTAAATGAATGCAAGCAGTCTCTTCCTGTCCATAAATTTTGTTTACTTTTATCATCTCATCTCCCTTTAGAAGATAACTTTTAGAGCCTGCTGTATCTAATCTATATGTGTAACCCCGACCTCCATTCCAGTTATGGCTAATAACATTTAGTTATAGAATATAATGCCGGTTAATCTAGTGGTATAATATAGATTATAATAGTGGTATAATATACATGGTAGCTATTTATAATGTACTTCTGTTTCTAACCTTAAGAGTTAACCAAGGCAGAGAGTATGCAAATGCATGTATTCCAGCCCAGGTTTACCAGCCTCAAAGCCAATGATCACTTTTCTGCATATAACATATAATGCTCAATGTGGGAATTAAGTTTATCCCTAATCACTAATAGACTGGAGTGATAGATGGCAGAAGAACACACACATGTGGCACAGCGAGAGTTCAAGGTCGCCTTACATTGAATTTAAACACTGTCAGCATCATTTATTGTACAAAAAAAATGCACACTCATTTATTTGTGTCTGTATGTGTGTATGTATGTGTATACACATCTGTGCACACATGTGCCTCAGTGTGCATGTAGAGGTCGGAGCACAAATTTCAGAAATTGGTGTTTTCCTTCACCATATGGATTCCGGAGATCCACCTCAGATCTTCAGTCTGGATGGCAAGTGCCCTCATCCTCCGATCCATCCTCTGGCCCCTTCACTCTCTGTTATAAGCACAGCGCTTTAATGTTTGAACTCTAATGTTAGGTGAACGTATTTTACAGAATTAATTATTCTCTCAGCACCAAAACACAGTTAGGATGCATAGATGCACTAGGCTGTATACAGCAGTGGAATCTTTGCTCTCAAGGAGAAGTTGGGGCTGGAAAGAAAGGAGAGGAGGTCCTGACTATGCACCATTGTGTCTAGGTCTTGATACCTTCATTTACAAAATGAGCAAATTATACCAAGTGATATCTAAGACTGATGTCAGCTTCACAAGGTGCTCTATTTAAGCAAATTCAGGAATGAACTACCAGAGAGGGGAGACCTGGCCAAGAACTGTTTGCAGGTGAATGTTCTACCTCCAAGACCTGAAAAATGAAGGAAGATCTAGTAAAGAAAAGGAAGACAGGAAGCTGTGCTGTCTGAAAGGGTTGGGTGGAGGGGTACTGAAGGGAAGTGTGGCAGAGGGAGGCAAGCTGGGCTGGAGGAGCTTAGACAGGAGAGGGAGGGAGGCACGGCTGCGTGGAGCAGCTGCCTAAGAAAACATACTCAATTTTCAAAATGTACAATGAGTTTAGAAGACATTAAGACATTTTGCAACCTGCAAACAGAATGAGGCATTCAGAACTGTATCCAGACACGTCGAAGAGAGGGATGAAATTTGACCAAAGTAACAGACTTGATACTCAAGGTTAAAATTTAGACTATAAAAATAAGATCATAAAAATAGGTTCATAGAGGCCAGAAGGCTGCGATGAAGTTGAAGGAAACAGAAGATTTTTTAAAAAGGAAAGAAAAGAAGAAAGAAAAAGAAATCAGTAATTAGTAAGTATTAAAAGAAAAAGTGAGTGTAAGCTGTCTCTTCGAAAGATTTGAAATTAAGAAATATTCACTTAGATATTATGAACTCGAATGACAACAACAGTGGTAAAACAACCTCATTCAGATTGGAGGGAAGAGGCTGTGGAAAAGAAATCCTTAACTCATCAAGGAAATAGCAATCAACTTCCTACTTAGAGAGTATTAGTGGCCACCAGGAGAGCAGTTAGCACAAGATGAAAAACACGACGTTATTGTTTTGCAGATGAGAAACTATAGCTCAAAGAAATTACACAGTGTCCCCAAAGTTCAGTAAGCAGTTTGTGAGGTGGCGGTGGGATTTCACCTCTCATCTGGGTAACTGCCAAACAAAGCTCCTTTATTCCCGAAATATTACAATATCCACTAGCAACTGATAGACATTTTTAAAAATGCACAAATGGCTAAACCATTTAGATTGACTAAACCCAAATAATCATTTAATGTATTGAAAATTGATATTGTACTTAGCCTGTATGTGATGCTAGATATAAACACAATATAATTTTCTAAGTAGAAATCTGTAAACTGCCAGGTGGTGGTGCCACACGCTTTTAATCCCAGCACTCTGGAGGCAGAGGCAGGTGGATCTCTCTGAGTTCAAGGCCAGCCTGGTCTACAGAGTGAGTTCCAGAACAGCCAGAGACAACAGAGAAACCTTGTCTCAAAAAACCAAAACAAAAAAAAGAAAAGAAAAAGGGGAAAAAGGAAAGAAAAAGAAAGAAATTCATCCATAAACTGTCTTCAATGATAATTAGTTTCTCATTGAGGTGTTTCTATTTTTAATAATACTTTAATTTACTCCTTGGGAATTTCATATATATATAAAATGCATTATGATCATACCCACCCCCTGTTTCTTTTAGAACATATTTATAAATATAATTAATGTATTGAAACATGAAAAATTATTTCTTAAAAGAAAACATAATCTAAGGCAAAGAGCCATGACAGTATTCTAAATATTTCAGCTTTTACTAGTCTTCAAATGTCATTCCAATGGGAAAGACACAAACAGGGTAATAATGAAATTTGATATTACAAGCTAGCATACAACCCAGAATCTTACTGAAATATTGTCTCTTTTGAGCAAATCATAGACTTGGTACTAAAAAAAAAAAAACAAAGGAAAAAAAACTTCAATTGTTTCTAGTTTCCACTTTTAACTTTTATATCTCTGAGGGCAATCTAGTTCTTTCTCATGCTATAGTTCGAACATAATGTTCCTTTTCCAGATAGCTTTTCTGGGCTTTCCAGCAATTTAACACCATTCTTGACTGGAGCTTAAATAGGGGAGAAATTGAGAAGTCCTGTCCAATCTTTAAGTAGTAGAACATGCTCACCTCACCATCGGTTTATCAGAGTTTTGTCGAAGCATGGTATAAGTTCAGTTTCAAGAAACTGATATTTAATGAATAGCCCAGATGCTGCTAAAACCTGTCAGTGTTGCCAACAGTTAGAGATGATTGCTGTTGCAGAGGGACATGAAGTTCAGCGTGGAGAAACATGTAGAAATATATCACTTCACAGGCAGAACAGATGGGTATGTCCCTCAATATATATTCATAGTTTTCTGGAGGTACTTAGGACCAACAGAATATTGTTTAACACAGTCATTGGAGCATCTGGATCAAGCCTGAAAGTAAGTTAAAGTTCCTAGGAAGAATTGGAGAGAATGCTAATCGAGTCAGGTACATGACATACTTCAAAATTTTGATGTTCTTTTTCTTTGTCTATGTTATATACAATGAATGCACTCAAAAGCATTCATTCATTCATTCATTCAGGTGGTGAAGCCCAGGGCTTTGTACATAGTAGACAAGTTCTTTATCACTGAGTTCAACCCTCAATCTCAAAAGTTATTTTTAAATGCTTAGCAAAAATGAGAAACATTTTAACTGATAAAAGAGCTAACATTAATCAAATAACAGAATGTTGGATGATGTCCAAGTTTAATCATCTATGAAATGGTTCTTCTTGAATACAGCTGTTGGCTCATGAACATCACCTTGGACAAATCTGAAGACTCAAGCTTGTTAGCTCAATTAGATTGACTTGGGGAAGTTGTCCATTATGGATAATACCTACTACTTACATCAGAAATTTGAAAGTGTAACATTTACAAATGATATTCAAATACACTTTGATTTTCCTGAAAAAATTCTTTTCTGCATACACAATTGGCTCTGGGGATAGTAGCTACTTTATTAGGAAGAGGAGGCTTTCTCAGCACCTACGTACAGGCTGCTAATGACATTTGTAGCTGATTTGTATCTATCTCTGCTCATTTGAGTTTTTTGTCCATGTTGGTGCTTGCCAAACCAGACTGAAGCAAACTAGGAAACCAACAAATGGGCAGAGACTGTCAGTGACTCGCACTAGGAGACCTCTGATGCACTTGCTCTCAGTAATAGAGAAATAGTCCTGCCGTTCCACCCGTTCTTTGTCATCTATGCCTTCTGACCAATGGCCACTAAGAAAGCAAGTTGTCTGGTGAGGGTAAGAAAGGTCATTTTCAGTCTTCTTCCTTATGTGATTCAATCCCTTCAAATATGCCCTTGTGTCTTACATTAATTAAATTTATCAATCCTTATTTGCTAACCTCTTTTTAACATGATAACAACTTTTAAAATCTGGAGCTGGAGAAATGGGTTAGTGGCTAAGAGCCTGTACTGGTCTAACAGAAGAAATTAATCCAAGCCTGAGTTTGGTTCCAGCACCCATGTCAGCCACCTGTAACTCCATCTCCAGGCGGATCCAATGACTCTTGCTTCCTGGGGCATCTGCACTCACAAGCACATCACAGACACACACAGACACACACACACACAGACACAAACACACACACTTAAAAATAATAAAACAAATCATAATTAAAATAATAAATTATATTATATTATAAAATTTTACATTAAAGTGTCTTGTATTTAAATGTTTTCTATTTCACAGACATTTCTACATAATTTGCTTTATTTAGATACTTTCTATAAATCTTTCCACTAGAAAGTTATTAGCTTCCAATTTATGGTTAGTAAACCAAGATTACAGAAGGTAGAGAAATGAGATTTATTATTGAATGAGTCTTTGAAATCCATTAAAATAAATTTTATACATCCCATTTTGTAGTGGAGGATATTGAAGATTTAAGTAGAATGTGCAGTTATAAATGAATTGATGCTGAATCTGAAAATTAAAATTAACTTTTTGGCTCTGTATCATACATGAATGATGACTGGAACCACATATAGAGCTACATAAAAAAATTTCCATCTCTGACCCATATTCTCAACTAACTTAGTACTAAACAACTTCATACGAATTTTGAAAGATTCCAAAGTATATTATGATGTGTACCCTTGTTTAAGATCTATTGTTCAATTATTTCCAAATTTGATTATTTGTGGAAAGGGGCAGGGTCTCTGGTCAGGTGTGTTAATTTGAATAAGAATGACCCCCATAGGCTCATATATATGAATGCTTTGTCATCAGGTGGTGGCACTACTTGAGAAGGATTAGGAGGTATGGCCTTCTTGGAGTAGGTGTGGCTTTCTTGGAGAATGTGTGTCACTGGGAGTGTCCTGTGAGGTTTTAAAAGTCCAAGTCAGGCCTAGTGTCTCTCCTTTCCTCCTGTTTGTGGATCTGGATATAGAACTCTCAGATACCGCTCCAGAACCATGTCTTCCTGTGTGCTGAGATTCTCCCCTTCTTGTTGCTACTGGACTAAACCTCTGAGACTTTAAGCAAGCCACAGTTAAATGCTTTTTCTTATAAAAGTTGCCATGGTTATGATGTATCTTTATAGCAATAAAATACTGACTAAGACATCAGGCTAAGAATGACCTTGAACTTAAGAGTCTCCTGCCTTTTCCTCCCAAATACTAGGATTGTTGGCATGTTCAGCCACATTCTGCTTATGCAGTTCTGAGAATCAAATCCAGGCTTCATGTATGCTGGGTGTTGTGGTTTGAATGTGAAGTAAATCCCTATAAACTTATAGAGCTAGAGTGGAAGGGTATGAAACCTTTAGGATATGGAATCTTGCAAGAGGAATTAGGTCATTCAGGGTGGGCCATGGAGGTTTATAACCTAGCTTTTATTTTTCTCCACTCTCTGCTCCTGACTACAGAAGCAATGACATGCCTTTCCTGTTATGATCCCTGCTTAAACTGTCATCCAAAATACATCCTTCTTCCTTTCAGATATTTAGTTACGACTAGGAGAAAGTAGCTGATTTGCCAGGCAAGTACTCTACCAACTGAGCTGCATCTATGCACCTCACCATCTGATTCTTTATTATAAATTGTCTTCTTAAACTAGAAGATTATCAAGACTTGTTTATCATATTTTAATAGAACAACATGGCTTATCTACATTTGAAAATTCTATGCAGAGTTTGATCATTAACTTGATGACAAAAGATCTAGCTTTTGCTATCCTGTAATATTCTCAATATGCTTTATATTATGTTCACTTAAAACAACTTACGCAATGTAAACCATGGAGATCTAAGATAGTATTGGATAATTGGATAAGATAACAATAATAAAGAAACAGGAAAAACAGACACATGAGACAAAGACAATGACAGAGTCTAGAAGCAGATCCATGTTTCCAGTGAATATATCTGAATATATAAAATGAAGATTTAAAACTCCATATTTCTGCCATTGTTACTATCACTGTTGCCATTTATTATTACTAGAATACTATGGAAAATGAGTAAGATATAATCTTTTAAGTGTAAGTGCCTATATGAAAACATGTTTAAGAGAGAGAAAGAAAGATAAAAAGAAATAAACTGTATCCTTAGATTACAAAGGCTTCTGGGGGGCTATAAATTTAAATATAAAAGGCAAAAGAGTAACAATTTTGGTAGACACTGTTACAAACCATATTCAGGAACTTGGAGTCGGAGGGGATTTCTTTATTATATGTTAAATAATGTTTCACAGTCTAAAAAGTGCTTCCATACTATGATGGTTAGTCACTATGGAAACAGACCTCTGGGGATGTCTGTAATACAGAGAGTTTCTAGGTTAGCTCAACTAGGTGGAGAAGCATACCCTATGTGTGGACAGTGCCATCCCATGGGCTGGAGTTTCGGGCTGAGTGAAAAGGAGAAACGGAGCTGAGTGACAACATGTATTGTTCTCTACCTCCTGACAGAAGATGCACCGTGACCAGATGTGTCACGGCTCTGCTGTCATGACTGTCCCACCCTTGAACTGTGAGTCAAAATAAATCCTTCCTTTCTTGTGCTGCTTCTCTCAGGATGTGTCACAGGAAAAAGAGTAGTGACTAATGCCCATATTTAAGACACAAAATAGGTAAATTTGAACACACTGAAATAACTGGAATAAGGACTCATTTATCCAAAGAATAGTAAACATGTAAGTCACAGAACTGGGAGAAAAGTTTGAAAACTAAACACACTGGTAAACAGATTTTTCACACAAATACTGACACAAGAAAGGAAGGAACTCTAGTGGCATAGCATATGTAATACTTGAGCAGGAACTTTGCAAAAAAAGAAAAAAAAAGAACTCAAATTGTTTCTATAAATGTGAAACAAATCACAACCATAATACAATACCATTACAGATCTGTAAGGTCTGGGCAAAATTGAGAATAGTGATAAGTTGAACATACAGTTAGGAGTGAAAATTGCATTAGCCATTTTGGAAAGCAGTTTGGAATTAGTTAGCAAAGCTGAAGACATGTACATATTATCATCCCACAATTTAAACCCCAGGAATAGAACTCACTGAGTTTGCTCATGTGGACCAGAATGCATTATGTATAAAAGAATGTCTGTAGCTTTGTTACTCATAATTATGCTAACTAGAAACAACCCAAATGTCTAGAGATATTAAAAAGGGTAAATAATTTCTGATATATTCATACATTGAAACAGCCAATAGCCATAAAACAAAATAAACCCTGGCTTTACTCCAAAATCTTCCACAGATGCTATAAGTAAAAGAAGTCAGGATATATGGCAATATTTTGTAGGACTCCACTCATGAATTTCACACACAAGAAAGAACAAAATTAACTAGGGATGTGGTCATATTTGGGAAATTATGTAGAAAATTATTGTTGTAACATCTAGTCTTTGTCTGAAGCAAGAAAGGAAGGCACTGAGATCTGGAGTGGAGAGCAGTGGGAGAGAATCTCTTGGTGCCGTAGCTGTGTTACTGGATGATTTCTTGTATAATTATTTATTATAATTTTCATTGACTGTAGTACACTTGTTTGTATGAATATTATAGTTCATGCTATCGAAAAGCTTAGTTAAGCAGAAAATCTCCCATGAAATTTGTATTGATATTAAACTAAAACATAACAAGAATTTTAGGTTAGTATTTTTAAGGAATAACATATATGTTTGGTATCCTGGTGAGTGTGTGTATGTGTGTGTGTGCATATGTGTGTTAGGACCCATGTTTTTTAAGTTGTCATGTGATAGAGAGTGGTTATGTGGTTATCAAAATGAAATATTTCATACAATAACGTCTAGAAATGGGAGGGTGACAAGACAGTCGTCGGAATAACAATGGAGACCATGCAGACAAGCATGGGGATCAGGATTTTAATCAATCAACATGTTTTAGTATGAATCATTGTCTACCACTTCCTGTGTTTGGAGCCTATTATTAATATTTCTATGGAAGGAACATCTTCCTTTCCAAGACCCTGCTACTTTGCCGTTTTTTGTATTTAGCGAAGGGCTGTTATTTAGCTCTGGCTGTTTCTCACATGAGTCTTTTCAGAAGAAGAAGCAGATAAAAGGATAAACCAATAGACTTTTATTAAAATACAAAAAAAATTAAATTATGGGCAGCATGGCAACAGATTTGGTCATAAAACTTTGGAACATATTATGTCAGAACTAAAGCATATTTACACACCAAATAAGAATGTTATGAATGAGCACACAAGAAGCAGAACTGTTGTTAACAATGTAAATAAAAACCAGCCTCTCATTTCATCTGACACAAGTCCATCATCCAGGAAGCAGAAAACAACTAAATAACAAACAGGCATTCTTTCCCAAATCTCCACTTTCTCCTTTCTACCAGGAGATGTAGGCATTTTATTCTGACTCATGGACCATGGGTCAACAGACAGACAGAAGACTAACTTTGCAAGAAAGAAAGAGGCCTGGGGTCTCTTCAGCTGTTTGCAGCAATGGCTCATGTTCATGTGTCCACTTACACCTGGCAAATACCTTACTTATACTTACACATACTCTTTCCTTTACTCTTCACAAATTTTTATAGAATAAATTGTTTTTATTCCTTTCTTCCCATTGGAAAAGAAATTCACATATTGAAAAGCCTAGTGCTTGGGCTGGGCATAGTGATACATGCCTTTAATCCCAGCACTTGGGAGGCAGAGACAGGTGGACCTCTGTGTGTTCAAGGCCAGCTGGTCTACACATTAAGTTTCAGGACAGTCAGGGATACATAAAGAGACCTAGTCTTAAAAAATTAAAAGGAGAAGAAAGAGAAAGAGGAGGAGGAGGAAGGGAGGGGGAGGAAAGAAGAAAGAGGAGGAGGAGGAGGGATAAGGAGGAGGAAAGAAGGAAGGAGGAAGGAAGGAAGGAAGGAAGGAAGGAAGGAAGGAAGGAAGGAAGGAAGGAAGGAAGGAAGGAAGGAAGGAAGGAAGGCCCAGTATTGTGCACATTGTAATCTGGTTCCTGTGGAAGAATCAGAATCCAACCACAAGAGCCCAAATCCACAGGACTCACCCAAACTGCTCCAACTTATTTGGTGATATGCCCACCTATGACCCCTAAAAATGTCCTGGCAGGGCCAGATGGTGGAGGTACACATCTTTAAATCCAGCACTCAGAGGCAGAAGCAGGCAGATCTCTGTGAGTTTGAGGCCAACCTGGTCTACAGAGTGAGTTTCAGGGTAGACAGAGTTACAAGAAAGAAACCCCATCTTGAAAAACAAACAAACAAACAAAAAATGTCCTGGCAGTCTTGGAAATAAGTTAAGCTCCCTTATTTGATGATAAAAGCTAGAATAATTCTTAGACAGCACCTTCAAGAGCCTGAAGAAATCGCAGAAGATTTTAGAATCACATAATCTATTCTTAGATATCTTGCCATAGGGAGTCTGATATAGGCTAAAAAAAGATCAGGAAATATTTCTGAAATACTGTATCAGTGAAAGAAATTCCAGTACAGCCACCTAAAACATCAATACTGTCTTACTGTGACATCTGTCTTGGCTGTACAGGCTGTGCACCCGAGACCTTCGCTACTATTATACTTTCACACTACAGACGTCCTCTCATATCTATGGGTTTGCATTCCATACTTTTCAGTTAGCCATAACTAACTCTGGACTATGAAATAGTGAAACGGATGGTGCTAAATTCATAAATTTTATATTGCCTGGCATTTTTGAATAGCATGATGGAATCTCATGCTATCGCCACATTATGTCCCACTGGAATGTGAAGCATCTTGTGTTCACACTCGTGTTCACACTGCAAATGCTACCTCCCTGCTAGTCATTTTCAACTCAGCCACTTAGGTTACAGTATCAACTACCACTGTCTCACAGTGCTTCCCTACAGATTTTATCAAGTATTACTTGATAATGACCCCAGTGTTGAAGACACACAATGCAGAGAATCATAACGCACCAACTGACATCATCAAGTACTTCTGATAAGTGAAAAAGTAAAAGCTGTCCACTTGTAGGAAATAAATGTAGAGTGAGGTGACTGAGAACAAATTTTATGTCCAAGAAACTATAGAAGGAAAATGAATTCGTGTTATTTGGCTGTCATATATCTTAAAGGACAAAAATATATACAATGCATGTTGAATGTTCAGTTAAAAGACATTTGAATTTTCTGTATGCATATATAAAATACACATTATGCTAGGCATGGTGGCACATGCCTTTAATCCCAGCGCATTGGAGGCAGAGGCAAGAAGATCTCTGTGAGTTTGTGGCCAGCCTGGTCTACAGAGTGAGTTCCGAGACAGCTAAGACTGCACCAAGAGACTCTGATTCAAAAAATAAAACAGCAACAACAACAATACACATTATGGATATATGGCTCGGTGCTATTCGAGATGTGAGGTTTCTAGTATCTACTTGGGCATTTGTGATTTTTCCTAGTGCAACATGGAAAAGGAAGTGTTGTTGAGGATGAAAGAGACATTTTAATCTTAGTGTGTAAAAGTCTGGAGTTAGCTCTGGGGCTTTCATGAACTTGAAGAATTAAATTGACAGACAGAAGATGACTTTTAAAGAGTATTTTTATTATTATAGAAAGAAAAAGAAAGAGTAAAGATCTATCACAAAAATTAAAACCCTGGAAAGCAAACAAAGCTCCAGAGAAGACCCCAAGGGAAGAAAGAAACCTATTAAGATTGTTCTCTAAGGCCTTTTGATATAGGATTTATGGAAGAAACTGGAGTAATTTCTATGTGACTGGTTGATTCTCTGAATATATCAGGGGATCAGCCAATTGGGAAGGCCCACACTATGAATACTCCTCCTACCTAAGTAGGGAGATGATTACATGCTGGTAATATCCTCTATCCAGTTAGGGGTGGTTGACATCCCCCATCTCTGAATTACGCTTTGTTAGCTATTGGCCTTAACTGTGTGTTAGCCATTGGCCCACTAATCATCAACCTTGCAAATATCTTGTTGGTTGTTAATGAAACTATGCTCTCTTTGTTCTCACATTTACATGTCTAGCTTGTAGCTTTACCATGGCAGAAAGTCAACTCTATCATAGCTACCAAGATACAGCTGCAGTTAGACACAATAGTATATGAAAGAACAATGATATTTTCAAGGAAAAAGTGTTCTCAGGGGAGTCAGGTAGCCTACCACCACTGGTAAGAGGCCTGCCTTTTTTTTTTTTTTTAATTTGGTCAGCTCTGATAGGTCATATCCATCTACAAGTCCTTTTGTTTCTCATCTCTAGTGCTTCAGATCTTGCTGCTTTCATCCTAACCACCTTTATAAACATATCAATTCTCTCTGCCTTCTAGAGTGATGGGTACAATGTTTGTTCATAATAGATAGGGCCCTAAACAGACCAAGGAAATAATTTTACCCACCTGTGGTGGTTTGAATGGAAATGTTTCCCCTATAGGCACTATTAGGAGGTGTGGCCTTGTCAGAGAAGTGTGTCACTGGGGGAGGGCTTTGAATTTTCAGGTGCTCAAGCCAGTCCAAGTGCCACTCTCTTCTCCTGCTGCCTGTCGATACAGATGTAGAACTCTTGGCTCCTTCTCCAGTACCATGACTGCCTGCACGCTGCCATAATGCCTGCCATGACAATAATGGACCAAACTTCTGAACCAGTAAGCCAGCTTCAGTTAAATGTTTTCCTTTTAAGAGTTGCATGGTCATGGTGTCTCTTCACAGCAAATAAAACCCTAACTAAGACACCAACCCAGATTTAATTTGGTGAACCAATGAGTTTACTGGAATTAGTTACAGAACTATAGGTGAAAAGTTAGCTAAAGGACTGTGGATGACTCAAAGGCAGCTGTATCACTCAAAAGTCTATCCCAGCACGGGTGACATCTCATAATCTCATTCAGCTGCAATGACTTGAGGAATATTATGATTCCTAAATCCTGTAAATTTTGTTTGCTTCCTAAGCCTTGTAAGTTTCACTACTTCCTGAATCTTAAAAAGACTTCCTCCAAGGAAGAAATGTATCTTGGGTATCTTGGAAGCTTACCATCAGATAAAGGAGTATTATCATAAATTGCCATTTGTTTTTCTCTTCTCTCAACCAGAAAACCAGTAAAAGGAATCTAGACTTTCATGTCTCTAGAATGAGGTTAGGAATATGACAATAATAGCAAATAGTTCTAGATTGTAGGAGTAAGCGGTAATGTAATAGGACTTAACAATTTTTGTGTCTGTTATGTGTTAGTTGCTGCAGGACATATTTGGGTAAGTTGTCTGATTTGTTCCCCTCATGAATATAATAAAACTAAAAACACATTTCTTCAAGATGATCATTATAAACTCAGATTTAAGTGCAAATAGCCTGCTGATGGTTACATACGTAGAAACAGTGAGGCCAAATCACACTTGAGCTTTAATGGCTTCAGAGTTTATCTTCTCTAGTACCTGGATTTGTTCCTTAAAATTAATAGCATTTAATAGATAAAGCTGCTCATACTGAACTTTCAAGCCATCCTTTCAGATGATTTTATGATAACCTCTACAGTGTAGGCAAGTATGTATTAATATTCCTTGTAATTTCCTACACAGATGATTTTTTTAAGAGTTAAACCCATCAACCTCATTATAATCACCTTTTATATTACTTATGTAAACTTTCCCAAATTAATATTTTTTATTCTTTCTGGGATATAAAAATAAAATGATAGAACAGAAACAGCAAGCCCACGCTTCTGTGCATCAGATATTAAAATATAATAGCAGTGGGAGTCAGATAATAGAAATTATTTTTCTGAAATAGAGTCAGTACATTTTTACCTAGCTCTGACTGGCCTCAAGTATATAAGCCTCATGTATTTGAGAAAACAGAACAATGTAAAATAATGTTCCACTTTGGGGGAGTATGGATTCTTATTAACCATATTGGAAGACCTAGAAATATTATCTAGAAGCTGTATGACTAGTTCTATCCAGATCAGCTATTTTTACTAGAGTTAGCTTTTCCCATGCAGTAGATTTCTATGCTTTTTGTTTTAATAAAAACTTTAAGAAGGATTACCAGAACCATTGGAACAATTTCACACTTTAAGCAAGAGCTTGAGAAAAACATCAAACAACATATTTGAAATAGTTTTTTTCAAAGACACTACTGATTTCTACTTTGGAAACCATTTTTTTTAACTCTATTACAATGATGTGACACTTTGGGAACTATAGAATAGTTTTCTCTACAGTAATAAAAGTCAAAATAAGACCAAAGGGAAATGCTTGCTACACATGATTACCAAAAACTGTTTAAGAAAAGCAATTCATAGTTTTCAGGGCTAAATTATTCCAAACACACACACACACACACACACACACACACACACATGCGCACACACACACACACACACACACACACACACACAATTAGCCTGTGATAGTGTTCAGGAGCTACTCTTGGTTTTCTGCCTGTTCACTCCTCTACTTCCTCCTCAAATTGTGGCATTAAAAAATGTGTTAATCCCATGGTTGAGAATATGACTATCACCAACATTTTGAGCCAAAATTAAAGCAAACTTTAATTAATTAAATGCTGGCAAGTAACGAAGTAATGATGGACTCCAGTTTGGGGTTTCCATAAAATGGCACTGAATCACATAGGGCAGAGGCTTATAAAGGCAGAACCCATAAGGCTATGTACTTCTCACCAGGTCCAATCAGGGACAAGCATATATTCTGACGTACTTCCTGCCTGCGTACCTCCCACCTACATGCAATGGGGGCAAACTCTTACGCTAAGGAAATTAGTACATCACGACAACAATGCAGTTAGGATAGGAGAAAATTAAGCATTTATACTGTGTATCAGTTACTTATCTTATTGCTGCCAAAACACTTGTCAAAAGCAACCTAGGGAAGAAGGGTTTGTTTTGGCTCAGTCTGAGGGTACAGCCATCATGGAGGACAAAGGTGGCAGGAGCTGAGGCTGTGTAACATATGTAGTCAGGATGGAATAATGGGTACTGGCGCTCAGTCCCTTATCTCATATGCAATCAGGAGATCGCAGCTTCTACAGAAAACCTCTTTAAAGGGACACCCAGGCGATGGAGTCTCCTAGGAGACTCTAGATCCTGTCATGTTAGTTATCAATGTTAACTGTCACACACTGGAGGATGCTAAGTACCCACGATGCATTGTGTTGAAATAAAGAATAGGCAACTACTGGTCAGCATGTCATAGCTTATTAAGGACCAGGTCATGGTGACAGTCTATTTCAGAGGCTCAGGGTCCATGATTCTGATGCTCATTTGTGTTCACTGCTTTTCTTAACCTGCTTTGAGATCACCCACCCTCTCCTAACTTCTCTTCTGTAAGGGCAGGATTTACTGCCAGCCTCTGACTCCTGCTTCGCTGGAAACTGCACCTGTGGGGATAGCAGTTCATTTATTCACAAGGAAGTTTAAAATGAAGCAGAGGGGAAAACCTTTCTGTGCTTCTTATAATCTTTTTCCAGTTCCCTTCCCTACCCCAGCCTAGCCCACCCCAGTCCAGCCAGTTGCAGTTCTAATCTACTTAAGTATCTGTAAATCCAAGCTACTAAAAGGTGGTCTAACTCCAAAGCACATTCACCACACATCATCCATTATTCTAGGCTTTTGGCAAATGGGCAGTGGAATTGCTGATTGTTGCTGCTTATGCCATGGCAAAGACTGCCTAGACTGGAGAGTGTTAGGTCAGAGGTACAGCTAGACCAGACTGTAACAGCTGAAAGGCTTTTCTTCTCAGTCAGCCAGACCAGCCATAATGCCTCAAGCATCTCAGTCCCATTTTCTCAAGGAAATGAAGTTGCTGTTGATAACAACCCACACTAAGGAATGTTTCCTTTGAGACTGAATTTGCATGCCCTGACTGAATTTTGGAGAATCAGAGAAATACCAAATTACAAGAACAAATCTTTGAAGTCCTTGGATTTATAACTTGTAATTTTAGGACTAGAAAACAGGCTCAGTAAAGGACAAACAGCACAATGCAAACCAGCATTGATGCTGAAATTACAGGTCTAGCCTGAGCTCTGCAGCACAGTCCTTCCCACCACACGATGGAGGGAGCCTTGGATCAACATTAGTAACTTGAGTGAGGTATTGTCTTTTGCATTAGGATCAAGAGTCACAACAATAATAAAGTAAGCTCAGTGACCTTTTTGTTTTCAAGGTATGCAGAGAAAGTGCTCAAAGCAAATGAGATGAAAGAACAGATTTTTAATAAAGAAAGGAAAACCATGTAGATTAGATGGAATAAAAGTGAACACCTGATTTTAGTGTGCACATTCTTAAGTACTAATTTTAAAGTTTCTTATGTTTTAATGGCTTTCCAAAGGTTTCTTTTTCCCCCCTTCAAGGCAACTTAACTTATAAAAATAGTATAAATTTCTGGCTGTTGGGCAGATGAGGGAAAAATGCAGCTAATGCTGAAAATATCTCAAGCAAAGCTAAATATGGGAGCAGGAGCATGAAGTAAGTCCATTATTCCAGAACAGCTTCATCTTGTATTGCCAAAGAGATTTCTGTCAAAAGCACAGGTGGAAAGCAAGTTTAATTATGAATTGGCAACATGCTTTCTGTGATTTAAGGCAGAATTATAAACACACAGTGTCAAATTCCTACTTTTGATCAAATAGTGTATAAGACATAGAGACAGAGAAGTTGTTGGAAGGCAACTTTATGAATTTTTAAAATTATTTTCCAATTAGCTTACAAAGTAGAAAGTTTCCATGTTGGGTTTTCATACGTATTTCATTTTGAGTGATTCTCTCCTGAAACTTGATATTCTCCTGCCCTCCTTTGCTCACTGCACCCTTTCACACCCTGTAATCATTCTTTCACATTGCTCTATTGTCTTCCCCCATCCCCTTTCTGGGGTCTCTTTTTGTCTAGGGCCCCTTTCTAATTTTCTGGACTTCACCTATGTTTACCTAGATACAAATGTCAAAGAGTTAGTTAAACAGGCCAGACCACCGTGGGTGGTGCCTCCCTGGACAGGTCTGGTCTGTATAAGAAACCTAGATGAGCAAGCCAGGTGAAGCAAGCCAGAAAGCAGCATCCCTCCGGGGTCTGGGCTCCAACTACCACCTCTACATTGTAAATGTTATTATGCTCCGCTTAAGTACCATCTTACAATTAGTAGCCATGTGACCTGGGGCACCTTCTTTACTCTCTGTACACTCCTAATGATACCTTTTTGGAACTCTTAATTCTATTCATTCTGGGTTTTGGCTAAGGTGACTCAATACTTAGCATCCTGGATAATCTTGATCTTGTCAGTCTCCTCTGTTATGTCTTTTAATAGTCATTATTATCATATGCTATTGTTAATCCAAAATATAACCAGTATGTTTCAAGATCCAATGCTAGAGCAGACCCTGATTTCTGAAAATCTAACAACCACTCTTCCTCCTAAGCTCTTGGTTAGTGAGGACTCTGCCTACCTTACTGACTCACCCCTAAGAAGCAAGGCAGGCCTTCAAGTCTTTTTAGAAGCAGGCTTCCTCTTGCTTTGGGGACTGGACATGTGGTTCACAGCTCTTTTCTCTCTTGGTTTTCTTCAAAAATTTGCACTCTTGTGTTTGTTATCAATCCAGAAAGCTGCTCCAACACTCAAGATCCCAGTAGAGCCAGGCCTGGCTGCTACCCTCCACTCCTGTCAACACCTGGCAATGCTCATTTCAGGCTGTGAATTGGCATTCAGAGGACACTGGAGGAGTCATCTTCAAGTCATAATCTTTTTAGAATCTTCTAGTGACTTAAAAAAGTATTACACTTATTCATTATTTATTTGTGGTATGTGTGTGTCTGTGTGTGTGTGTGTCTGTCTGTGTCTGTGCATGTGTATAGCTAGTGTGTGGGGGTCAGATGACAACTCTTGGGAGTTAGTTCATCTCCTGCCATTCTTGTGAAATCTGGGAACTACAGTCTGGTCTTGAGACTTGCACATAGTAGGTACATTTAGACTTCTGTCTTGGTTAGGTTTTCTATTTCTCTGAAGAGACACCATGACCACAGCAACTCTGACTGAGGAAAACATTTAATTGAGACTGGGTTACATGTTCAGAGGTTTAGTCCATTATTGTCATGGCAGGAAGCATGATGGCATGCAGGCAGACATGGTGCTGGAGAAGTTGCTGAGAGTTCCACATCTGGATCCACAGATAGCAGGAAGAAAGGAAGATCTAGGGCCTGGCTTGAGCATTTGAAATCTCAGAGTCCACCCCCAGTGACACACTTCTTCCAACAAGGCTACACCCACTCCAACAAGACCACACCAAGTAATAGTGCCACTCCCTGGTGACCAGCTTTCAAGCATTAGCCTATGGGGACCATCCTAATATAAGCCACCACACCATCTCACTGGCCTGCCAATAGTCGTCTTTGTTCTTGTCTTATGGTTTTTATTTGTGTTCCTTATTTCTATTTGGATTGTTCATAAGCTCTTCTTGTATCAGGTTTCCCTTTACCCTAAAGCTTTCAATCAATAGTGATTACTTGGAGAGGCTTTTCCTGATCATTCTAAATAGGTTCTCTTTTAAAAAACATTTATTTATCTATTACAAGGGGACAGTATATGGAAATCAGTTCCCTCCCTCTATTATGTAGGTTTCTGGAATTGAACTCAGGTCTTCAGACTTGGCTGTAAACACCTTCACCTCATGAGCCATGCCACTGGCCTCAGCCTCTGAATTATATTGAGTAGATTAAATGTGTGTTAAAAGATATAGAAGATATACCCCACTCTCAAAACATTGACTGTTTTAAAAGGAGCTAATGTGTATATATAATTGACTATAATGTGACACACTAATGCCATATACAATATAAAAGACAAACCCAGTGTCATAGGAATACAGAGCAATATTAAAGAGTAATTGATATTGAACCTTCAAGTCAATATACATCAATGGAAAGTAAGGCATCACCTCAAGCAAACTATACAAAAATTTGGAGATAAAAAGTTCTGCTATGTATATCCAAGAAATAAAGCAAGTAGGAAAAGATGAGTTTATAGGGAGATAGATAAGGTGTAGTCAAATCTAAGGTCTGAATAATAGATTGATAAGTTTTCACTTTCTTAGTGGTTAACAGAAAAGTATTAAAAATATGAAGTTGGGTAATAACAGATTCAACAGAGGGCACAACATCAACAGAAGAGGGTGAGAGAGGATAACTCAGAACAGGAGTGTTATCAGGCTGACTTGGGTTATGGTGGTAGCACTGGAGATGAAATGTAATGGATGAACATTGTCTGACCTTGACTTTCTGAAATGTCAGAGCTCATGGAAATAACCCCAGGGATACGGAAGCCTCATGAATATTCATCAACATGATTATATGTTAGCATACTACATAGAACCTTAGGGTTTTTAAGGATTTTGGTAATAAGGATAGAAAAGAACATGTTTCTACAACATATTTTCATATGCGTACACCATTAGAGCTTGATCAGCTCCACAGATACTCCCATGATCCTCTCCCACTCTTACTGGTCTAGAGAATAGCTTTTCTTTCGTTTTTATTAATAATAAGTTTGCTAGTTGGTGTATATTCATTGTACATGATACCGAATTTCACCAGGTGGTTTCACACAAGTATATGAATTACTTAGAAATATTTCCCTCCTCCCACCTCTCATAAGTTGACTCTGTTCTTCAGAGTGATTTCACATCAGTCTTCATGTCATATATACATATGATTTTATACGCCAGTGTAAAATCCAGGATCCACAGATGTGATAAAACTATATTTGTCTTTCTGAGACTAATTTAGTGTATTTAAGATGATTATCTGCAATTGTATCCATTTTCCTGAAAATGACATAACTTTCTTTATGGCTGAGAAAAAAATGCATAGTTTACATAGAACTCATTTTCTTAACCCATTCCTCTGTTGGTAGACACAGGGTAAATTCCTCAACTTAGCTTTTGTAAATAGTGCTACAGTAGACACTGATATACAGTTATCCTTGTTATGTATTGATTTAAACTTCTTCAGGTAAATACCCAGGAGTGGTATCGGTGGGTCGCCAGGTAGTTTTATTTCCATCGTGGCTGGACTGGTTCATATTCCCACTAGATATGTTAAAAGGTTCTCTTTTTTCTGCATCCTCATTAGCACTTTTATTTTATTTTATTTTTTTAAGGATTGCAGGTCTGACTGGTCTGAGAGGGAATCTCGATATAGTTTTAATTTTATTTCTCTTGATGCCACTAAGAATGAACATGTTGTTTTCAAATGTTCATTGGCCATTTGTACTTTATCTTCTGAGAACTCGGTGTCGTTAGTTTATTTATTGATGGAGTTGTTTGCTTTCTCGTCTCCAGTTTGGTTTTCATTTCCCTGTATACTCTAGATATTAATCCTGTGTGGTCTGTGCCATTAGCAAAGCTTTTCTCTCATTCAGATGCTCCTCCTTCAGTGGTGAGGAGCTTTTTAATTTAATGAAATGTAATTTATCAATTCTTGGCATTATTTTGTGTGCTGTTGAAGTTCTTTTCAGAAATTCCTTGTCTATGCTGAGGCTTTGAAATGTTTCCCCTATTTTCCCCTCTAACTCTTTCGCACTTTCAGATCTTACAGTAAGGTCTTTCATCCATCTGGAGATGAGTTTTATGCAGAAGGAGAGATTAGGAATCCAGTTTCATTCTTCTGCCTTTCCCAAAATCACCCATTGAAGAAGTTTTCTTTTCTTGCACGTCTTTCGGCATCTTTATAAACACTCACATGTCCTTTGCTGCATGGGTTTGTATATGTGCCCTTCATTGCATTCCAGTGATACATGTGCTTGCTTTTGTACCCATTCCATGCTGTTTTTGTTGGTTAGATTCTATACGATAGCTTGATATCAGGTATGGCACTAATATCCAATTTTGTTCTTTTTGCTCAGGATTGCTCTGGCTACCTGGAGTCTTTTTTGGCTTTCATATCAATTTCAATATTGCATTTTCTATTTCTGATACATATTTTAAAGAGAAAGAGCCCATAATTTTTATCATAAATCTCAAAGGAGACTATAAATCCTAAAATGCAATAATCCCAGGATGCTTCATGTTGACTTTCTTTTTACCGGGTATGTTTAGAGGCCTTTAGCCATTGTCCTATGATTGATTTTTTTAACAGTGTTTCCAGGAGCATGAGTATGTGTGTTTGTACATGTGTGGACATACATGTGTGCATGTGTGTGGTACCCAATATTAACATCAAGTATCGTCTTTGTATGCTTTCTGCCTTATTCACTGAGCAGGGCTTCTCACCTGAACTGATTCAGTCAGCTAGTGGGCTTGCTCAGGAGATCCTTTGTCTCAGTTTCTTAGACACTGGGATTATAGGAAGGATGCAGTGCCTACCCAGTATTATCATGTAAATGCTGGGGACCTGAACTACAGTCTTCATGCTTGTGTGACAAGTGCTGTACACGATGAGCCACCTCCTCTGCCACCAGTCCTTCTTTCTCGTTTTGTTTGAATCACTTAGAAGACTAGGCACTTCACCCAAATTAGTTTATACTTACAAGACCAAGACCAAATGAACACTATGCTAATCTACTCCACTGTGTTCATAATTTTCCATTCAGAAGGGATGAAAAATAATCTCATTGTTTTTAGCTGACAAACAAAAGCTATGTGAACCAATGCTAAATATTTCTAGTTGATGGATTGAAAAAACCCTGGTAACTCTTTTAAACTAACATCCATTTAACCTCATTATAAATTTTTGTTCTAGACATCTAACAAAAAAAAATGACTTCTTAGTGGTTATTAAACCCACATTATTTTCCTACTACTTAAATCAATGTATCAAAAAAATCAAATTTGTAAGCAAGAAGAGAAATATTCCAGTTGTGTTTGCAGAAACCCCATTTTGCTGGGGTTGCAGCTCAGTGGTAGAGTACTTGCCTGGAATGCACTGAGGTCCTGGTTTCCAACCTCAGCATCAATCAAAACAACACAACAACAAAACGAAAACCACATGAACAAATTATTTACCTCATGCCATTTTTTAAGAATTATTTATGTTTCAGTAAGATCTGAAATCAGTAAGGGTATTGCCATGGTTTTCCTAAAAAACAGGAAACGTGTTTTTTCAGTAACTGAAGACATTTTAGAAATGTAGCTATTGGCTTGCTTCCACACTGCCTGATCTGGTACGGCACTCCTGCAGAGTTGAAGCACTCATTACTTCTGGCAGCTGAGCTCTGACTGCTTCTAATCTTGCCTTAACGGATAAGAAACTAACCATACTCTACTCATAGTGCAAAGAGTCCAGAGGCCAGAAGGACATACTCACACAGAATCATGTCTATCTGAATAATCAGGCCTGTGGAATCTTCCCCAAACAGACTCAATTTTGTTTGCTTAGGAAAAAAATATATAATTATTAAAATTATTCCACGAAACCTGTATATTTAACAGAAGAGGAATGATTGTCACTAGGAATAAAATATGCAGTGACTTAGAGCCCATAAAATGAAATGACCATTATTTTAGAGAAACTCAATTGCTGTGCTGTGGCCAGTTTAAATTCTCCTTTGTATATGGAGTCATGATGCGCTCATATTTATGGAGCAAACTAGACATGTGTAAGTAATGTGTAAAGATCAAGCCAAGGCGGTCATTACTTCCACCTCCTCCAATAGTAACCGTTTCTGTGTTGGGAGATTTTCTCCATTTTGAGTTGTTGCCATATATATCATCAACTGTTTATCATTATCCCACTACACTATGGAGGACCAGAAAAATTTCTGGTCCTCCCCAGCTGTGCCGCTTGGTCTAATGCTTGCTTACTCCTTATCTAAACCATACTTTCTCCCCCAACACACTATTCCCACAACCTCTCGGCTACTATTCTATTCTATTCTATGAAGTCTAATATGAGTGAGAGGGGATTTCATATTTTATAAAAACAAACAAACAACAGCCTCAGAGTAGTTTATCACTGAGCTTCTCTTTATTTATTTGCAATGCTGGGAATAGAATGCTTGTTTTGTTGGGCAAATACCCTACACTGAGCTCTCCTCCTATCAGTGAGCTTTATCAGGCAGTTTCTTAAAGTGCTTCTTTATGTTCGATGTACCATTGGCATAATGAGAAATTACAATAAACAAGAGCAGGTTTGCAAATACTTATATCCTGTGGTCCAAGCAAACATCTTTTTGTTGGTCTGGTCTGCAAAAACAAATTGCCTAGAGTACTAAATAAAATATGAATCCTTCAAAAATATTCACAAATACTATCTTGTAGCATGATATTCTAAAGATCGTCTGTTTTCAATGTCCTTAAATATGAGACAAAAGCAACATACAAGTACAGTGGTATGAAAAGCAGGGACTTAAAAACAAGGATTACTCATTATATTAGTTTGTCAAGATCTTAAAAGATTTGTTTTTGTTTGACAAATAATAAAAAGATGTGGATTTTGAACCAAGCTAAATTATTCCTAAATATCTCTAACTACAGAAATCTTAACTCTTATTCCAAATTTAATCTCAGGATTATTCAGAAGTCTTCATTCTTCTTGTGGGCTTCTTTTCCCATTTATTATCTGAACTTCAGGTAGAGTGATTTTTTTTTTGAAAATATATATGCAGTGGGGCTGGAGAGATAGCTCAGTGGTTAAGAGCACTTGATGTTCTTGCAGAGGACCTGGGATCAGTTCTCAGCACCCACCTGGTGCCCCATATGCTTCTGTAACTCCAGGGATTCTATCACCCTCTTCTGGCCTTTCTGGGCATATGAATGTGGTACATACATGCAGGCTTAGCACTACATGTGAAACAAAAATAAAGTATTTAAAAATGTGTGTTTAGGAACGTGAAGCTCTATGAGAACCCTCTTGCAATGCCTATCAGGACTTTGTGCTTCGCACCTGGTCTTCGCTCCAGAGGACATTCCCCACTGGTTTGGTTCCCACAGTTCCTCAGTGTCTAGTGGAGAATAATTCCATGAATTTGTCTCTGCCCTTTTTGATCCCCCTCTCTTTTCCATGTTTCATTATTAAACAAGGAAATTGGAAGAAAGGTTTGAGGGAGAGCTTCCTACTCCAACAATAAAATAAAACAACTCACAAAGAAATGGGATGAAGCTTTGAGGGCTACATTGGTTCAAGAGGCTTTTCATAAGTGCTTCTGGATTTCCAAGAATGAATGTCCATCACGAATTAGTTACCTGCAAACAAGAAGAAGCAGGCTGACCAATTAATTAGCCAATATTTCTATTATTAACCCTTTATCCAGCATGAAATTCTGAAACTAAGTGAGAGACAAAGTTTTATTCCATTGGCTCTGAAAATCGCACACAATCATGAATTATGGAGATGTAGCTCACTGTGTGGCCTAGAATGTAACTGAATTTAAAATGCATCTTTGGTATCTCCAAAAGATGCTGTTTCTAAGGTTTAGGTGCCTAACAAAAGATGCTAAACTAAGATTTAGTTTTTGTACTGTAAATGAACTGGGTATTATAAAAATGTGTCTTAAGTACAGACTCACACATTAACTGTTTTGTATGTTATCTTGAGATACTATAGATTCTCCCCTAAGGAACAGGTTTAATTTTTAAGCATGCTTGAGATAACAGAGATTCACATGTATCTATAAGAAATTGTGTTCCTCAAATCTTTATTCTGTTTCCCTTTTATGTAACATGGACCACAGCTCTAGTACAATGTCACACTCAGGAGTTTGGCATTAAAGCAATCTACTGACTTTGTTCAAATTCAGCATTTATTTGTTTATTTGTTTATTTATTTATTTACTTATTTATCTATCTGTCTATTTTGATTTTCCAGACAGGGTTTCTTTGTGCAGCCTTGACTGTCCTGGAGCTAGCATTGTAGATCAGGGTGGCTTTGAACTCATAGAGATCCATCTGCCTCTGACTTCTGAGTGCTGGGATTAAAGATGTGCTCCACAACCGCCTGGCCAAATTCAGCAATCTCATAAGCATTCATTTGTGTGTTTTTTAGTAATTTACAAAGTCATCATCTGTTTGCACACACGATGGTAATAGCTCTTTTATAACTTCCCCCATTCTCCTCACCTTCATCCCAGTTAAAATTTTCACCCTTAATAGCCACCAATCTGTTCTCTAATTCTATTGTTAAGGAAAAACACAAACCTAGAATTATAGAATATACAGCTATTTGGGATCTTTTTTTCATTTGTTCACTAAACATTTATCTTTTTTAACTGCAAGAAACTATGTGACTGCTTATTTCATAATATATCTAAAAAGTAGGTTAATGGCAAAATATTGCTGCAGTTGGTTACATACATTTCAGTGTATGTATGCATGTGGTGCATACAATTCTAATAACAACCCTGAAATGACACACTTCCATGAACATCGCTTACAAGCTCAATTGGGATCTTTTAAAATTAGGCTAATTTCTGAGATATTCACCCAAAAAGTCAGTTTATCAGTACTTTCCTCTTTGCTATCGCATAGTACTCTCTGGTATGGATGTGCCATCAGGTTCTTAAATTTTACGTGGCATTTTATTATTATTGTGTGGAAGTGTGTGGGGTGTGGGGGGGCACACATGTGAAGGCCAGAGGGAAACCTTTAGGAGTTAAGTTCTCTCCTTCCTTATTGGTTTCTGGAATCAAATTCAGACCACCAGACTCTCGCTGTAAACATGTCGGCCCCCTAAGCCATCTCGCTGGCAGGTTATTATTTTTTTTAACCATTCAACTATTTTAAGATATCGAAGGTATACTGCTATTTTATTATTTATAAGACTACCTCTTTTTATTTTTTTCTGGAGCAAATGTCAACAGTGTAATCAGGAGTACCATAAGTGCATTAGCAGTTCTATAAGAAACTAACTGTGTGGTCCAGATTGCTTTCACCATTTTGCAGGCACAGCAGTAACATACATATGGATCATCTTCATTGACTGTTGCCAACATTAGGTGTGGTCAGTATTTTTAGTTGTTGGTTTTCTAATGCATTTGTACTGGTGTCTCATGTGGCCTTCACTCGCATCTCCTTAGTAGATGAAGTTAAACATCCTTTCACAATACCAAAACTCAGAAGCTACTGAACACTTTTATTCCAAACAAATTTGTGTTTCTAGAGGTCAAGGAAACTTTAGTTATCATCTTCTACTGTCAGGGCTGGCCTGACAAGTCGGAAAGTGCCTGAATAGGGAGTGGGACTGAAGGGCCTTATGAGGAGAGGGGAAAAAAGAAGGGAAGAGAATAGACCAGGCACACACAGTATCACTGATCTCAGGTGGAAAAGAGCTGAAATTTTATTTTTTGTCTCCAATCTTATACCCCTTTCCTCAAGGGGCTACGTGTAGCTACAGGGATTAATGAAAAATGTGTTAATTACAGGGTGAGACAGCACATAGGTGAAAACATCCTGAAGCCAAGATAAGTAACAGAATAAAACATCTTCCCTGCTGGGGCAGGATGTTTACCTGGGGAGATAACTTCTCTAGTGGAGTTAGATCCTAGCTAGAGAAGGAATGTTTCCTTAGATAATCTTTGACTTCCTTGAAACTAGCCCCTCCATCAACTTGTTTTGTGACTCAGTTTTGCCCAGAATATTTCCCAATAATAAAACAGGCATATAGACATAGGCTCACAGCAGAATCTAGGCCCAGCATCTGAGAGGCTCACCACATTCTACACAGTGCTGTATGTGAAAGACTGGATAGAGAAAGGACACGTGTATACATACCACGCTTGGAAAAGCACGTCAAAGTTTGATAGAGCACAGCTATTTAAGACTGTCATTTTTGTTTTCGCTTTCAGTGCCCTCACCTCAGAAGTCTGGTGCCGTCAAAGCTAGCCTACTTTCCCTTGATCTAGAACAAGCTATCTAACCTTCAATCAAGACAAGATAGCTTAGGGGATTTTGTTTTTGTGTGCATGTGTATGTGTGTGCAGGTGTTGCATGAAAGCATGCATATGCATGTAGAGGTCAAAGGAAAACCTAGATGTCATTCCTCAGGCCCTGTTCGCTTTGATATTTAAGGCAGGGTCTCTGACTATGTTGAATCTAGGTTGGCTGGGTAAAGAACTAGGTCTCCACCTGGCTCCACCTCCCCTGAGATGGGACTATAATCACAGGGAAACCATGCTTAGCCTTTTTTGTTTTTTCCCTCACAGTTCTGAATATTGACTTTAAGTCTTAATGCTCACAAAGACAGCTCTTTGCCAACAGAACCATCTCCCCAACTTGTTTTGTTTTATTTTTAATTATCACATTACCTTGTCCCTGAAAGTGAAGAGCAATTCAACAATTCTCATTTGCTTCTTTTTCAGTCATATCCCAAGTATTATCATCCCAAACAAATTACGTCCTTGAATCCTTTTTTATTTTGAAGATGAGCATCTGCTGGTGAGAGATCATAGCAGACAATACAGGAAGGTATCTCCCAGTCCTTAGCTGCCAGTCCCTGGCAACTGCCATGGGTTAGTACGCAGCCCTCTGCCCCACTGCTCCCCATTCCCAGCTGCAAACATGATCATATCAACACAAAACACAGCTCTCTTCTCAAGGAAATAAGAGATCATTTATTCTTGAGCCAAACATAAGTGATGTGGCCCAGTAATGCAGATTCAGGCCTCCATGAATAAATTGTTCCAACATGGAAATGGTTTCATGAACGTTTTTATAGTTATAGAACAACAACAACCATGAATCAAAGTATTTTCCAAATACATTGTTGGCAACATCAGAGAGGTAAGTTGTAGGAGAGATGGGAAAATCTCTCCTACAGATCTCAGATGTTTTCTGATTACATTCCAAGGTTTTGGATTGGTAGTACCTGATGGATTGATAAATACTACAGCCCCCAAAGTTTTAGCTCATAGTCAAAGATGTTAGGGTAGATACAGAGGTGGGCAATGAGTATAGACTGACTAGCAGAATACAATTTTGCCTCGGGATTTACAACTTGTCATCTCTGCACAATCATGAAGTTCTATCTGGTCAGCCTTGCAGAATCTTTAACATAGGTGGGTGTGGCTTCTTTTTCCTGGGAACTCTAGTTCACAGTTGTGAGTAAATTGACCCCAGATAAAAAGTCAGCTAAATTCTTTCTATTCTATTGTCATGGGAGCTTCAGTTTGAGAAAGGCCATTATCCAACCTGAGGGCATAGCTACCCAGGGCTTTAAGCCTGTCACTGTGAAAGAATCACTAACCAAAACCCCATCTCCCAGTCAGTTCCCCTTTCTAACACTGAAGATAATCAGTACTGAGCGATTTTATCAATGAAAACAATTGATTCAAACATGAGCTAGAACTGAGATGTTTTGTAAATATAAAATCTCCTGTAAAATGTAGGTAAGGGAGAAGAAAGGAGTTCTTTGAGCATATGAACATGGAGAAGCATAAATTACATGTGCTAAAAATGCCCTGAAGATATATTTCCAAATTGAGAAGTGTGGGTGGCTTCCTGGGAGCGGAACGCACTGCAGGCCAGGTTTTCTGCTGTTATTGTTCTCCCGTTGTTTTCTCCACAAGATGAAGTGCTTTGTTCTGCAATACAAGGACGTGATACTAACCAGGTTTACACAGAGAAGCAGATTGGGTAGGTTACTCGGCTACCTTCAGAGTCCTCTTGTATTTGTGTTCATCTGTGTCCTCCACACTGGGCCCCCTGCCACTTTTATCTTGTGTGTGTGTGTGTGTGTGTGAGAGAGAGAGAGAGAGAGAATATGAAGCATCAATCGGGGATGACTCTATCAAATGCATAATATATAGGTCTGTAGAAAAGTAAGAGAGGCCGGCTGCCTTGATGCATTTTTTAAAATGGAATTTTAACAGTGCTCGTGTCAAGGATACGATGATCGAAGGCGCAACGCTGTAAGAAGAGATGCTTGACAATTCAGAAGGGGACATATACATCCCTGGACAGCCAAGAGAAAGGCTGGACTCATTTTTACAGTCTAGGAGCTCAGGGGGCCAGTCCTTCCCTGTGATCTCATAGGCTTTTCTTTCCTTCAACTCAAGATACACAGACAGCACAACTTTTGTGAGGGGCAGAGAGGCAAAGGTCAGGGTGTTGTTTCTCTGTTTTCTACCTGATTTGCTGTCTTTTGTTGTCTAGTCCTCCCATGTTCTCAGTCTCCCCTCTCCTCCCTCCTCTGCAGGGTTCTGGCTCACAGGCTCTCCCCCTGCGGTGGTGAACTGATTCTCAAGCTATTTTGCCCAGTTTAGGAATGCATAAGAAACCCCCAGACCCACCCCCAAACTAATATTTCCCCCGGTTTCTTAAAGTTGAAGCTAATTAATTGCATCTGAGTCAGGGCTCTCTGGGTTTCCAACTTCCGTGCTCCTTCCCCTTTGTCCTTCACCCAGTCGGGTTAGTGAGCTCAGGATGGCATCAGTGTTGCCAAGGAAAACTCAGACCATAGCTGCTTGTTTATCATAATACCAAACAGCTAAATTCTTTTAGAAATATTGAAAGTGCTATCATTTGCCTCTGTGCTGAAAAGGTTTATATTTCTCTACGAATGTACATAGTCATTTCACTCCAAATTCCTTTTAAAGTAAACACAATTTCTACTTAGGTCATGCACCAACTTTGAGTACAATTGCCAGGGATATAAAAAGAAATCCGAGACCATTTTTCTAACTGTTCCAGGGAGCTCATGTCAGAATAGTAATAGTATAAAACAGTAACAATGAAATCTCACTGTTCTGGGTCTGGAAAAGTGCCTCAGTGGGTAAGAGTAGTTGCTCTACAAGCAGGAGGACTTGCGTTTGGATCCTCAGCACCCAGATAAAAATCCAGGCATGGCCACAAGTGCCTGTGACCCCAGCATTGTGCGGTTGCTGGTCAACCAGCCTTGTCAAAATTTTGAGCTTCTGGTTCAGTGAACAACCCTATCTCAAGGCAGTAAGGCATAAAGTGATAGAGGAAAACACACAACACCTGGTTCCAGCCTCTGTGTGTGTGTGAACCCCCATGCACACCCACATGCATACCACAAGCACATAGTAGGCACATTAAAAACACACACACACACACTCACACACACTGCCATATTGACATAGATTTTTGCAACTATCACACATCATCAGGAAGTCTCTTTGTGAAGTATATAGTAGTAAACCCAGCTCATAATTGGCCAAAGTACCACAAATGAAACATCTATATGTCCCTTTTCCTCAACACATACATGTCAAAAACTCAGGGACCATCCCGAGGAGGAGGCAGAAAAATTGGAAGAGCTAGAGGTCAGGAAGGACTGGAGTGAAATCGAGTCTTCTAGACAGGATAGGCCGTCTGCACTAGTGAATGCATGGCAGTTACGGTTGCCTGCACAAGACTTACACAAGCTCAGTCAAGATTTTGGATGGCGGGGGTCATGAACCCCTGGTTCTAGGTGAGAAGCCATTGATAGTTGATGGCTTCTGGAGGAGTGCGAGTCAGTTTTCTTCAGGAGTGTGGCCCTTAGTAGATCAACCACACTCCTGTGGATGGAGCCACGCCCATGACTATATGAGCAGCATAGACTGAACTCTGTGGGTCACTGAAGAATAGAGAGAGGACACAAAAGGAGCTGTAAGAGATGGAAGTGGATCTGGGAGGAGTTAGCAGGAAAGGTGGGGAGCGAATATGATCAAAATGCATTGTGTTAAATTATCAAAGACTTAATAAAATACTACATTAAAATTAAATACTGGTTATTTAAGAATATAGTTATTGAACATATGCCAAACATTCTTAACTACTTAAAGATCATATTCAATCTTACAAAAATACTTCATAGATTTTTATGATCAAATAATTATTATCATTTTACAGAAGATATCAGGAGGCACAAAAAACTAAATTGTGGTAGAAATTGGAATAAAACATTCAGTTCCATCTTTAGAAAAACACTTTTTTTGCATTTCTTTTTAAATATTTCATGCATAAATGCTGTATTTACATCATTTCTACACGACCCTTCCTCCATCTTCTTCTGCTAACTGCCCTGTTCCTCCCCCCCTCTCAAAATCACTTAACTGTTTTACATACAAATACACACACAAAGAAAGAGAAAGAGAAACACACACACTACTGAGTCCATTTAGTGTTTGTCATGTGTATATATGTTTGAGGCTAACTACCTGAGATTGGATAATCTATCAGGAGGCTTGTCCATGTAGAAGACTTAACAGCCATTAAGTACCACCTATATCTCTTCGGGGCTAAAGAGATGACCCAGCACTTGAGAGCACTTACTGTTCTTCCAGAGAACCAGAGTTCGGTTCCCACACTCATATTGGGTAACTTACAACTACATAACTCCATCTCCAGGGAGATGTGACATCGCTGGCCTCTGCACACACCTGCAATAATGTGCACACATCCACAGTATATATTCATATATACAACTAAAAATAATAAAAACAAATTTTAAAGGTCTTTTAGAAAATATAACATTGAATTTAAATATAGCCATTAAAGAATTCATTCTCCATTGCCTTTCTATTTTTGACTTCTAAATCACTCTTTCATTCTCATATTGCTATAGTGTGAGTCTAAAATGTCCCTGAAGGCTCATCTGTTAAAGGATTGAGTGCTAGCAAATGAGGCTTTTGTGAGTGACTGGAGGCTCTGACTTTATATATTCTCACTGTGAGCATTTGGAAGGCAGAGACTATATGCTGACTCTGTATCCCAATTATTCCTGACACATTGTAGTTTATAGTTGCCTGTTAAACTGAACTGAAATGTTAATGCATGCGATAAAATTATGATTAATGGACGATTAATCATATGAAGGCAATTATCACTAACCCTGAATACCCATGTAATAGGAAAACAGATTCTCATTAGTTTCCCTTTGATTTCCACACATGCACCATAGCATGTGTGTATGCACACACAAATTAATATTAAAAATGATGACTAATAATAAACAGAGATATTGTTGAATTCCATGAGTAATTAAGAGTAATAGAAAGATTATGAAAAACTAAGTAGAAAATAATTTTCCTGGTAGTATGGCACTTTGCACTGGAAGGCCTTGGGCATATTCTCATGTGTCTTAGGGTTTCTACTGCTGTAATAAAGCACCATGACCTTAAACAACTTGGGGAGGAAAGGGCTTATTTCAGCTTACAACTCTCAGGTCACACTTCATCACTGAAAGGGAAACAAGACAGGAACTCAAGGCAGGAACCTAGAGGCTGGAACTGATACAGAGGTCATGGAAGAGTGATGCAGTCTGGGTTGCTAACCATGGCCTACTCAGCCTGCTTTCTTATACCATCCAGGAACATCTGCCAAAGGCGTGTACCACCCACAGTGTGCTGGGTCCTCCCACATTATCATCAATTTAAAAAATGTCCTACAGACTTGCTTATAAGCCAATCCTATTTTCTCCCCAGATGACACTAGCTTGTGTCAACTTGACATAAAAATTAGTATAGCATGTCTGCTGGATAAGCTAGTAGTCATGAAATCCTGGAGTGCATGTCACACTTCCTGATAGATGAGCACTGTAGCTGCTGATTTTCTCCAGTGGCATGGGGTTTTTGCTTTGAACAAGATGTGCAGAGAGTACTAATGCACAGCCTTCTCCCTTCCATAGGAACTCTAAACTCTGGATTACTCAACAGGCAGAGTAACCTCATGCTTAAGACACCAATGGTAAATAGCATCAGAAATTTTTCCAGAGTTTGATATCATCTATTTAAAGATGCTTTGATGCAGTGGTTATGACAAGATCAAAACCGTGACTTAAACTTTCTTATATTTATTGAATAGGCTAGAGTTGTGTTTTGATTTCTATGAAAAGAATACTCCGAATCCTTTTATACAGAGAAGCTAAAATATCCTAAAGGCAGTCCTACTGACCCTGATGTCCAGGCAGCAACTATGGTGGCCAGTCGGCATGTGTCCACATTTGTGCTGCTGGCTGGCATTGCCCAGTGTTCACGACCCAATCCCATACTTGACTGCATTCAAATCTCTTCCGTTCTTCTCCATTTTTATTGGAAAGATAACGACCTTTTTACTTCTCAGAATTAGCAAGTGCCCTGAGACAAGAGCAGAGGAATGGACAGCAGAGTTGGGTTTGCATGGAAAGCAAAGCCCAGTGGACAGCAGCGAAGGTAGCTCTGCAGTGCTGGGAGAGGTCTATGTGGAGACGAGACGTCCAAGAGGCCTGTGAGGAATGGAGATTACAGTGACATCCTAAGGAGGTGAGAGAGCTACACTCCTTGTGATGGTGTAGCACCCAGATTGTGAGTTCCCCCAAAACACCAGGAGTCCAAAATCATATGCAAACAGCAAGGGGGTTTTACTCAAGCTCGAGCTTGGACTCTCAAAGGACTCAGACACAGTGGATCAGTATTGAGAGCCATTCGCATGGCAATAAGCAGGGTTTTTATCATGGTTACAGTAGGGGGCTGGGGTTTCCAACTCAGCAGTTACGGATTGGGAGATATTTTAGCATGTAATGCTCTAGCATGAAGGAAAATGATATGCTAGAGGGTGTGACTTCTTGTTGGCTCTGTTCCAGGTAGCCAGCCGTCAGTCCTTGAGCGGGATGCTCTCAGTAATGTTGGCTTTAAAATGTATCAGCAGGAGCAGACGGCCTTACTCAAACAGATGGCTGTCCTTGGGATAAGGCCTTCCTATGTTCTTGGGCTCTTTATTGTTTCTGATTGCCAAGATTGCCCTTGGGAAGGAGGTGTTTATGGCTTTTTCTTAGAATTTACTTAGCTTGCAGGATCAGGCCCAGGTCAGGGGCTTGAACACATACATTGATGGGCATGGACTAGGCCTGAGACAAGGGACCTTGCATGTACACACAAAATGAAATGGAATTTAGGTTCTTCAGTGGACTCAGTAGAGTGCGCATGGAGATGAAGATCAGGGGCAATCAGATGGTTTGCTTGAAGAAACACCCGGATGTGGGCTCGATGCTTTTTTACCTTGGGATATATGGCTTACAGAAACAGGATCTTGACAAATCCACTCCACGTAGTAAGTTTAGAGCAAGGATCACTGGAATTAAGTTCTACACTCTTAATAACAAATCTCTAGATATTTTCAAGTGGTAATTTTTTTCAATGAAAATATTTTACTGCAGTTAACAAAATCCTTTACCCAAGCAAGTGAATAAGAAAGAGTAATAATGTTATTTGGATCTCAGAATTTTGAAATAAAAGTAAGAGGACTTTAAAATCAGGAAACACTTAAAAACTTTGAAAAAGCAAACCTAAGTCTGCCACGTATGACCAGTGTCCAAATTGTCTCTGCATAGTCGGAGACCAAGTAGAAACTTCAGAGTCAATTGAGGATTTATTCCACATGCACTACACAAGGGACCTCACTCAGGGGTGGAACAAAGTGTGGGCAAGCGAGCGAAGGCCACCTTTCAATTCTCATCTTAGCGCATCCCTGGCTTTTACTAAGGTGGCAGGGAAATTTTCCCAAATTCACGCTAATGACTTCTCTTCATTAAAAGCGAAAGCAGTGGCAGTGGCAGCACAATGGAGCCATCTGCTCTTCTCTGCGCTTTGCTCTGTAGCCTGTGGCGAGATCATTGTGCAAGACAAATCAGAAAATAAGCAAAACAGACCCCACAGCTTTGTATCTGAAACTGCTAAATGGCCTAATCTTGCTTTCTTTTCTTCTTTTTAAAGATGTATTTACATATAAAACTAAAATAAATATAGAAAATTCAGATGAGTTTGTGGGTACATGCTGTATTCATTTGGGTAGAAGACAAGCTGCCGCACGACAAACAGGCAACCCTGAGATGACCTCACTCACAAAGGAGCTCCATAGCATCGACTTTTGAAAACAGAAGCTGGGCCTGGGGAAATGGCTCAACGGTCAGGACCAGAGCTGGGCTCCCAGTTCCCGTGCCAGGCAGCTCAACTCCAGGGAACTCAACGTCCTCTTCTGGCCTACAATGGCACCCACATACATTTGCACATACACATATAGAGAGAGAGGGAGACGGGGGCGGGGGGGAGAAATTAAAAAAAAAAAGAAACAAATCTTAAAAAGAGGCTTATTCTCTGCTATGTAGTAGCTAGCTATGAGCTATCCAGAGTGGTGGAGCCGGTTGGGAAGCTCTGCCATCTACTTGATTTTGCCAAATGGAGTGTATATGTAGAGACTCTGTGTGTGTGTGTGTGTGTGTGTGCGCGCGCGCGCACGTGTTCTGCAAGATAGAAGAAGCCATGCCTGAGATAAAATACAGGTACTCACAATGAAATTCTGACTTACTGCTGCATGAAAAAAGTGGATGAAATTTTGAATTATCTTTTAAATTCTTATGTTTGTTTTGTTTATTTGACAACTTTGGTTGGCCTTCAAACTCACTATGTAGACTAAGCTAGCTTCAAACTCACATAGATCTGCCTGCCTCTCAGCAATCATGTTTTTGTTATTTTTTAACTATTTATTTATTTATTTAAAGTGTATGTGTGTTTGGGTATCTGCATGTACACTATGTAACATGTAGCTGTTCAAGATTGCCAGGAGAATGTGTCAGATCCTTCCTGGAACCTTCCTAAGCCTCAACAAGAGGGTTCAGTTGAATTCCCCTCTGCCGAATGGTAATCAAGAAATTATAGAATGGGATCAGTTTTCAGTTACTCTGATAATCCTGGCATCGTTGTTACAGATATAGTTGGAAATCAGTGATAAGTAAGAGACCTGGACATACTCTGTCAAACTGTACAAATGTCCTAAGGCTACTAACTACCATCTTGTTGAAACATCTAAATCATAGATACAAGTCAGCAGCAAATACCTTGCCTCGTGAATCTGCAGATCCATAAACTGTAGTTCATTGAAGAAATGTGATGTAGGGGAGCAGCTCAGTTGCTAAAGTGTCTCCTATGCTAGAATTGGCTCCCCAGAATACACACACACACACACACACACACACACACACACACACACACATGGGCTATGCAGTGGAGAGTAGCTAAAAGCCTAGTACCAAAGAGCAGGAGACAAGCAGTTCCCAGGGCTCTCTGGCCAGCCAGCTTAGCTGAGCCAATTGGAGACTCTATCACAAAATACAAAGTGGATAGCAAAGAAAAGTCCAAATTGAAATGTTTTTCTCCTTTCTCACTTGTTTTTGTGAAGGATTCCTGGCAACTGATGGGTTGACAATGAAAGGCCAGCAGCCATACTTTCCCTTATTTGGTGGCATGGTGAATAATCAAAACTGGATTTGATAGTATTTCTCATCTTCTCTCCTCTCTTCTGCTTCTTTCACTCTCATTCCAATGTGGCAGATGAAACCAAACTCCTGCAGGCCAGGTTTTATTCACCTTATTAGTTTATCCAACTGTTTTAAACCTTTTAAAACTTTTCCTTAAAGCAACTGCTCTGTGTTTATTCTCTTGAAAAGTTTAGGCATGCCAATGAATGTCTGTAGTCTGCGGAGATGGCTCTCTTACTTAAGAGGCTATAGATGTCAGCATGCACACACACAGATTGCTAGCTGCTTCTTATTCCTTGTCATTCACAGTGACTCTAGCCCAGTCTGTGAGGCCCACCATGTTCCACATCTGCACCTGTTAGGTATTACTGAACGACTCTAAAGTATCTCTCATTTCTAAAATTTTGCCATCGTATTTATATAAAGAACAGTGTTTCTGAGTGTGGGTTCTTGAACCCATTGTCTGGGCTCAAATCCTAATTCTCCCACTTACCATCTGTGTAACCTTGGGTGAGTGACTGAACTTTATGAATCTCAGCTATCTCCTCTGAAAGATGCACAAATGGTTGTCTCTTACTGAGCAGAGGAATGGGAGTAAGTGAAACAGTATGTATGTGTACATGTATGATATGTGCCTCCCAAGCATAAGGCTTGTGTAGTACTTAATTACATAGCACATACAAGGGTTATCTCTTATTTCATGTTAATTAGGTGCCAGACACTGTGCTGATCTTTAAATATTCATTCCTCACAACTCTTTAAAGTATGATTTTGACTTCTCTTTCCCTAATAAGGAAAACGAAGCCGAGTGAGTTGAGGTCATAAGGCCATAAAACTAGATAGCTACGTAGCAACATCTCCACAACAGGTATAGCTGACAGCAAATAGCTTTCCTCTTGAGTTCACATCTCCAGAACATGTAGAAAATTCTCTGAATTTGGGTCTGCGGAGGTGGCTCAGCTGATAAACTTCCTCCTGTTTACAGCGTGAGAGCCCAATTTGGATCTCCAGAATCCACATTTTAAAGAGCCTCATGTGATTTCCCGAATTTACAGTCCCAGCACTGAGGATGCAGAGACAAGCAGCTTCTGAATGTACTTGACCACACACAGTAGTGCACTTGGCAAGGTGCAGGCCAGTGAGAAACCCTGTCTCAAAAAAAACCCAGTAATAATAATGTAGAGGGCTCTTGAGAAAAAACACCCAAGGTTGTCCTGTGGCCTCCATGTACACACACAGTCCACATTCACACACACCTACACAAACACACACACACACACACACACACACACACACACTCAAAAACGAAATACATTTAAAAAGAAAGCTCTAAGAAATAGCTATAAGAAGCACATCTAAATCACGAGAATCGTGGAATCACTGGAAGATGATTCTCTGGGAATTCGACACATCATAAAGAAGTTTGCTTGCTAAGGTAAGCTTGATGTTCACATGCTCCTGTGGCAGTGAGAGACACCGTGGGTTTGGTTCCATGTCTCGGAAACAGTCCCAATCCTGAATCTCAACGCTTTCCTTCAGATCTTTCCCACGGGCCTGCAGAAGTATGGGAGTGTTGCCCACACATCAACCAAGCGGCCCAGAAGTCAGCATGTTCCAGTTAATGTTTGGCTTTTTACTAGCAGAGTGGCTTCTTTACTGGCCTCTTTGATTCACTCGTTTTCACAAGACGGGAGACAAACAGAGAGACAACAGGACAAGTGATCTGAGGTAAATAAAAGGAAAAGGAGAAACAGTCACAGGAAGGCAAAGCCAGAATTTTATAAGAGATAGCAATAAGTAAAATGTGAGGGGCTTGAACAAGGCTCACCACCCACCATTTTTGAGTTCCTCCTGTGAGCGTGCTCCACTCGGAACTCCTTACTCAGAGCAATACCTATAAACCAAATAGTGGGCAAAGGGTGAAGCCATTTTTTTTTCTTGGTTTTTGTTTTTTCCACTAAGAAGCTGAAGGAAATGCAGAATAAGTGTCCCTGGTTCCAATCAGTATTCCACACAATGGCGACACAACCTGCTCCTCTAGTTTTATTTATTTGAGAGTTATTCACTTGGAGCCAAGCACATGCTGTGTTGAGCAAGGCATTGGAGACAGTGGGAAACAGGGTAAGGGAAACGGGGAAAAGGGTTTCCTTAGACCTGTAATGTATATAGCATGTTACTGAAGATAATTGCAGGCCTGAGAAAGGCAGGTAAATAGTAATCTACAGAAAATGACTATGTGGGTAGTAGGAGGTGGTAGCTCCAGAGAGGACAGGGGAAGGAATTATTCATGGTGACTCATTCCACAAGGTCTTTCTTTGGTTTTTGGAAGGGAACAATGACAGCTATTTTCTCAAGGTGGTCCTAGTAAAGGATCAACATTGCACACAGGAAACAACGCTTAACACGAACAATTACCATCTAACACCTAACAGAAGTTTATGAGATGCTAAAAAAAAACTGAAACAGAAATTAAATTCTGTTTTCTGACTATACCAGCTTGGAGACAAGAGTCAGCTCAGATCTGGGGAATGGTGGTTAGGAAAGGACTAATCACTTGCATGTGGCTACTGAGAATTTTGTCCAGAGTTCTAAAAGTAACATGACATAGACTAAAGGAGCAGAGCTTGTTCACCAGAGAAGGACCAGACCATTTCACCAGGCCATGGGCAAATGGTGGAAGCCAAACAGATCTGACTTGGAACCCCTAAATTTGGCTTGCTTCCAGATCCTTTTCTCCATTGCCTAGTTCCCTAGTTTGTTTTTCTGTTGCTGTCATACATACCATGACCAAAAGCAAGTTTGGGGAAGAAAAAAGTTTACTTCATCTCAGACTTCAGGTCACAATCCATCTTTGAGGGAAGTCAGTCAGGAACTTAGAGGCAGGAATCATAGAGGAGCATTGTTTGCTTGCTCTCTGGCTTATGCTGGCTAGCTTTCTTCTTTAGCCCAGGGCCACATGCCTAGGAATTGTGCCACCCACAGTGGAATGCACCCTCCTACAACAATCATTTACCAGAACAATTGCTCACAGATATGACCACAGGTCATTCTGATGGAGGCAATTTTCCAATTGAAGTTCCTTCTTCACCGATATCTCTAGGTTGTGACGAGTTGACAATAAAAACTAACCAACACACCTGGTAACCAACATACTCTTTAAATTCCTCATCCCTCTTCACCTGTTTCTCCCACTGACTGCTAGTTGCTCCCAAAGTCCCCCGTTTCTATGATTCCTCCATACTCTTCCATCCAGGAAACACTCCTGTTTGGACCAGGGCTCCAGAAGATTAAACAAATAAACAAAAATTGGATTTCAAAAAGTTGATGTCCACAGTGGAATTTCCAGTTGCAGTGGAGGAATTACCTGAGGTCAGCAGACTTTTCTGGACTCCTTGGAGCCCAGCATACTGGAAGCAACGGCCTCCATCATCTCTGTAAGGCAGTCTGCATGTCAGCTGCTCTTTGGAGCAGAGCTGTCCAGCTAGAATCTCTTAGCCTTCGATAATGATTCCTTAGGATCTTTAAAAATTATCTACTGTGATTAGTAGCCGTTATATTATTTCCATCCCTCCCCCCCAGTGAAAAAAGCTAAAACAGTATTTTTTTAAATCTTCTTACAGAACCTATCGTAATAATATAAATGTCTTTTCAAACTGGCCAGCCACGTGGCCAGCCTTAGATTTTATCACTATTCCCCATAGGCCCTTATGCTCTCAAGTTTCAGTGCGCAGGAAAATTATTTTACGATGCACTAAAAACAAGTTTACATTTTTATGTAATACGCTGAGTCCTCTTTAAAAAAATAGTTTAAATCTTACTCTAGTTGCTTTCTAAGTCTTTCCTCTCCCCACACCAGGATGTATATTTAATGTAACATTTATTTACAAAATGGTATCTTAGCAACGGTGACACAGCACAAGAATGTGTTATCTAAAGCAAACCAATTCTGGCCATCAACTATATAAGCAAAGCAGCCAAATGTGATTGGTATAGCTCCCCTGAGATACTGGGAGCCTGAGGTGCTACATGAGATTAAAGGCATATTTTTCAAACTTGAAGTAATCCATTATTAATGTTTCACTCGAAGGATGGAAACACTTTTATTCTTAATTATGAAGTCATAAAATTTTAGAGTAGAAACGGAATTTGAAGGCTGTCTAGTCCAGACCTGTGATGTTATAATAGGTTCCAGGACAGGAAGAAGAAACAATAATTTACTTTCCCCAGAGCACACAGGTGGTGTGTGTGAGAAATCAGGTTTCCTGACTTTGGTCCAGTTATTCTAGCAACTGGTTTTCTTATGATAAACATTATGTGCATTTGCAACCAGGATGAACACATTTCAAATCTCTGGCTTTGAAACAGGGAAAACTTCATACCCCCAATCTTTGTATATTTTAACCCATGGCTTCAAACCTAGAATATGATTTCAAGTAAATAAATCAGCTAGTTCTTTAGTTACTGGATGTTTATTTATAGCTTTAGTAGAAACAGAACCAAGATCTGGGAAGTTAATTTATTCTAGATTTAAGAATTCATTCACTAATATTATTGCATGAGTTAACGGCTTAAAGGAGATTTTAAATGACAAGTCTGATGAAGTCTCCATACAAACATTATTCTGGAGATTATGTAAAAGGAAACAATGGTTTTTAAAGATATGCAATGCTGAGAAGGTGAAGATTTTCTTTGTATGCCTTACGTGTTTATCACCATCATTAAGAGATATTGTGTCAAAACTGGAGCATTTACTATTATTGAAAATAAACTCAATGAATGTCTTTCAAAGTTCTTAGTGGATTACAGATAAAACTAGTGAAGAAAAAAGCTTACCTTGTTTTTAACTAGAACAGCAACACATTCCCTTTTCCTTAAATTCTACACTAGTTACCTGTAGAACTTTTCAAATGATGTGATGCTTTCAGAAAAAAAGGCCCAGTGATTCACTGGCATCTACTAATACTCACTATTCTCTAATATGGCTCATATCTCTGATTTGAGTAGTCTGCAAAATCTACATAATTTATAATTGTGAAACTTCCATCCTCTAGCTGCATCCCTGATAAAAGTATACTCATCCTGATTACTGATCTGCTTAGAATGAAAGCATGAGTAGGAGTCAGATAGTTAAACAACCACTCTGAAGACACACAGAGGTGGGGCCACAGTAAAGATCAGTCTCTTGAAACCTGGGAAATAACTTATTTCCCTCATTCAGTTATCACAAGCACTTTGCTTCTGACAAAGAAACCCCAACACACCACAATTACTAATTGTTTGTTACTGATGTCTGAAAGAAGGGATACTTCAATGTGAGAATGAATATTACCTTAGAAAATGTTCTCCACAAGCTGTTTGGTGACAAAGGCTATAACCCCAGAACTCAGAAGACCGGGTAGGAGAAGCATGGCGAGCTCAGAGCCAGCTTGGTGAATCTCATTTAGTGAATTTATATTTAGTGAATTCCACAGTCAGGGCAAGTGTAGTATGACTCTGTTTCAAAAATATACAGTTATCTGGATACAGAATCTACATTTAAGCGCACACACACACACACACACACACACACACACACAAATACACCATGAATTCAGAAGGAAGCCCTTATGGAGGAAGAAGGGGACCAGTGAGACAAGGGGAGGATGAAGAGGTAGAGAGTAAAATATAAACAAATTATAATTTATACATATATATGTTTAATATGTTTAACTTTTAAGAGGCAAAAAAATTATTATAGTGCTCTCGCTGAAATCAATTTTGTCAACTGTCAGGACCCAATCAGAATTCTCAGGGATCGGACTTAGAAGCAAGCTTTCTAGATCATCTTCACACACCAGAGAGGAAGCTGGTACTCAGCCAGATAAAGTTAATCCCATATTCTCAGGTTTATCTTAAATGCAGTTCCCTCAGTTGAACTTCATGTTCCAGCCAAGTCTTTCCAGTTACAACTGTCTGGCCAAACTTATTCTTTCCCAGCTCTGGGCCTTTGCACTCATTCTCTCAGTGTGGAAATCCCTCTTCCTCCCATATCCATATCCATCTGGCTGGCACATAGTGATGATTCCTGACACCAGGTCAGGTTACTCCTACTTTCCCTAGCCTTTCCTTTGTATCCAGGAGCAAAGTCAATCACTTTGCAACTCTTCTGAGTTGGGCGTACATATTTCCACAATTCTTTGCATCTTGTGATACCTGGTATTCTAAGCTCCTAAATACAAAACATGCATGTCACAGGGAAGAGGAAAGGAGACTGGAGCTTCATAGGCAATCTGGGGTCAGGGAGTAGATAACATGGGAGCAATCGGAATCTTTAGAATACACTTTCTTCAAAACTGTCGTACTGAGATATAGTATCTATATGCAAATTTAAAGTGCAAAAAATTGACTGAAGTACAACAAGGTGAGCATACAGATGGTAGCTGTCTCCACAGTTCTTTGGAAAGTGACTTAGTCACCCTCAAATACAGACTACTCACCGATGGCATCCTACCATAGTCCAGATGATGCCATGTGTTTCAGAACATCAAATGATTCTCTAAATTTTCCTTAAGCAGAATCCAAAATCTAAATCAAGAATCTTCCCTTGTGTCAATATCTGCCAATCACCACAATACTGAATGCTTTTCTCCACAGTGTTCATCTTTCAGGTATGTTTTATATTGTTCAGTCAGTGCTGAACAGAATCTCTCCGAGTTAGACCCCATTGCTTACTACATGAGCAAGCAGATTCCATGGCTTCATTAGCTATACACACAGCTGAAAGCATTTGGAAGCATTGTCTTCCCTCAGAGACTCCATCTGTCTGTCCTTCGCTCTTACCATCATCACCAGATGATTAATGCTTAGCATTATTGCAGCTTTCAGCTCTGTACTTCTAGAGGTCTACATACTGACTTCATAGTTGTAGAAACGCACTGGAAATCCCAATAGACAGTCATTGCTTTATTTTGCTAAATTTCTCTTTCAGCCAAGTGCAATTTCACACCTCATTCTGAAATTTGAACACACTATTTACCAGATAATGACCAGATAATGGTTTCAAAAACTATTTATTATGAAATACATTTATTGGATACTATTATCGGGTATGTCTAGATGGAGAGGAAAAAAAATAAAAACAAGGAGTACAGAGTAAATGTGATGAGATCTAATTCTGAAAAGAATCTTTGAATTAAATAACTGTGAAGATGACCTTGAGTATTAACAAAGCTAAGTCACTGATTACTCTTGTAAGGATAGGTTTCTTGTTTTCTAGCATATGCCACAGTTAAGATAAAAGCAAATAAACAGTGTAAATGGAGAAAGAAACAGTGCTGGCTTTTTTGAATATTTGTAAATAGGGTATAAAATATGAGAGAAGAAGGGGGTATCATGAAAATTGAGGCATTTTACTGTGGAAACCATTTTTTGCCGGTACTGATATTTTAAATTTTACTTTTTATGTGTGTGTGTGTGTGCGTATGTGTGTGTCTATCTGTCTGTCTGTCTACAGATGCAAACATTCCACAGCTTGTATGTAGAGGTCAGAGGACAGCTTCCAGAAGTTGGTTCTCTCCTTCTACATTGGGATCCTGGATTTAAACTCAGATTCTTGGGACTGGGGGCAAGTATCCTTACCAGAGGATGAATCTCACTATCTTACCTGCCCCATTACTGCTTTAGATTGCTAAATGATAGAATGTAGTCCATAAGATAAAGTTGCTTCAGGGTGTCCTGAAGCATTTGCAAGGGATGACATGCATTTGACTTTCCATGGATTCACAGAGGCTATGACAGGAATAAACTGTTAAGTATTGAAGTGTGACTCTAACAGTTAACCTAATTACACAAGATCAAGCAGGGAGGGATCCCTTCAACACTGATTTTTCAAAAAAAGTAACTGTTATCCAATAGGCATTGAATAAAACTGTATCTGCGTGCTTGCCTTTAATCTATATTGTGACTTGATGACGCTTGTTTTCGTCTTGAAATGACTACGCTGACTGAGAGTTACTTTCCCACTGCCAACTCAGGCTCTCTGCTACTCCTCCTGCACTGTGCGCCTGCTGATCCCCACATTGTATCAGCATGTCCCAGGTCTCTGCACGCTCCTTCTTAGTGGCTCTTCACTCCAGGGTGGCTCCAGCTCACAACAGCCATTAGCCACTGTTGCTGCATATGGTTATTTTGCTCTACTGGTATAATTAAACTCCATCTTGGTGAATTAGCTTTATTAGTTTTAGAAATGAGAATCTCGAGAGATTCTTTGTGGGCATAAAAGCACAGAATGTATGGGGAAACTGAAAGAAATTTAGAAAGCCTGCATCTCAGAAGAATTAAATCAGCTTGTATTATCCCTATTAAGTGAGGATATTTGCAGCTCCATAAAACCTTGTGGAGTAAGAAGATGTGGGTGGTATATAAAGCAAAACCAATCCAATCTGAAATACATAAAGGCTGTAATGGTAGAAATAAAACTTGTTAATATGGCACGGTTAAACATAAAACCTAAAATAAGTTTGTCAAGGCATTTTTTCAAGCGGTCCAGTTTCTTTCTGGGTCATAACAAACAGGATAATTTTGGTCTTGTTTCCTACACTTGGAGACCCATTTCCTCTATCCAAGTCAAATAGCAACCCAGGCACAATTGTGGGAGCAGTCTTATGAAAATTCAACTTTTAATAAGTATGAGGGTTTTTTTTTAGAACATCCTCATTAATTCATTCTTAATTCTTTGCCTGCTTTCAGCCTTCTGAGATTAAAATATTCATTCACTACAAAAGCCACTGCAGCTGATGACCAGATGGGAAGCTGTGATTTTTCTTTTTGTTAATTCCCATAGGACACTTAAAAAATATTGAAGTTCATTGAATTGGGGAGACCAACATAGAATTTATATTTGATTTCCTATTTTGTTAGAATAAACCAGTACTGAAGAAATGGTTTCAAAAGTAAATATAATTCTACTCACATACACACACAAAAATCTTAAAAATTTTATTTTCAAATGCATACTTGTATTTTAAAATGTGCCAATGAACTTGGAAAGCAATGCTTTGAGAAAAACAAGTGAACCAGCACTTGATTCAGAACACAGATTGCAGTAGGAAGGATGTACAAGGATATGAGCCACACAGAAGAGTCAGAGAACTAAAACTCTGTTTTTAATTCTACTAACAATGAAAATTATAGTCCCTGAAATGTTTACTCTAAAAACAAACTGGGATTTGGGAAGCAAGGAAACTTTAATAACCTTCCAAGCAAAATAAGACAGTCAAATGATACAGTTGTAGTTGGAGAAAACAAACCACAGCATCTCTGTAGTTCTCCTGAAGCTGGAAAGGGAGACCATGAAGACACTGTATCTCAGTATGTGGCGCTGAAGGTCAAGTGCTAAGATGGCTGGAAAGGCTTCAAAGAGGTGTTAGGATATGCTACATTCTCTTCCTTGTAGACTCTCTCTCTCTCTCTTCTCTTTTCTCTCATCCTTCTCTTCCTTCTCTTTCTTTTTTCTTCTCCTCCTTCCCTTCCTCTTATCCCTCTCCCCTCCTTCTCTTCCTCTTCCCTCCTTCATTTCCTTCTTGTTTTTTAAGAGGTAAATACATTTAGTTACCCCATGGTATGCCTAGGAAAGAGTTCTTCCAGTAGATAGATGAGGACTGCCTATCAGCCGCACTCTCAAATATTCAAATCACATCATTTATCTGAGAAAGCATTTGATAAAACTAGTCATGTCTGTCTTGTTTAATGAGCTGCATATTTAGAAATGGGTTTGGCAACATAATGATATTTAAAAATGTTGAGTCTTATGCAGCCCAGAAGGTTGTGGATGGCCTTGAATTTCCAAAAATTCTCTCTTTACAGCAAGAATTTTGGTACTACAGGCATGTGTCACTATACCTACATAGATTGCTTTGCTTTAAAAAATTTTTAAGCCATTTCATTCATTTTCATGTGGGTGTTTAATATATTTAAATATAAATGAATGGTGTTAATCATGCTAAATAGAGTTAATAAGACAGCGTTCATGTAGTTGAAAAAAAATCACATTTGAATAAAGAAAAAAAAACCCTAGAACTCAGGATATCTGTATGGTGAGAACCTTTTCTCAAACAAACAAAAATGTTCTTTTGACGTATCTGTTTCAAACCAAATACCTATACACCCAAGATAAAAGAATCATTTTGAGTGATTGAATACTAATAAGTACTATTTTAGAGGTTTCCTTGCTGTCTTATTGTTGGGTTTGGAGTGTTCTACTGCCTTTTTATCTCCTCCACTGGTTTTTCAAATGTAACATTTTATTACTATCTACTTATGTCCCCAACCAGACCTTCTGACATTATTCATTCATGGTGGAAAAATTCTTCAAAATACTGCTCAGCTTGACAAGAAATATTTTCCATTTTTGTTTTATAACTCTTGGCCCCATATCCAGTTTCCTTTGTTGAAGTCACACTGACATGTTTTTGATATTTAGCAGATTTTCCAAGAATCTTCTTGTCACCTCTTCTATGGTATTTCTAGTGAAGTCTGACTTCTTACGAGGTGTGACTTCTCTTTTATTTCATTTAAGGAATGAGTATCCAGAAAAATCTTGACTATAAGATATGAAAATTACCACCTGGCCTTAAATAATTCAAGTTTTTAGAATCTGTGTGTCAATGTTGCCTGTAGAGATGTACATTCTGTGAGAGCTGGGATTCTTTATTTCCCTCACATATGCAACTCAGAACTACAAATAGCATTTGTAATATAGGTATAATATGAATTATTACATGTATTGTATACATTGGTCTTAAAACTAATATCAAACTCTCTTTTATGAGAATCCAAAAATGTTTCACTTGGTTGCTGTATATTATATGACCTCAGTGCTGATCAGAATGAATTCAGTGAACAGCCTAAGGTAAGAAGGAAACAACAAGCTAAATGGTAGCTGCAAATAACAATACTTAGACTTCTTTCTTTCCCACTTGTATCCTGTTGATCTCCTTCAGCTGTCTTATTGCTCTAGCTAAAACTTCAAGTGCCATATTGAATAGGTATGGAGAGAGTGGACAACCTTGTCTTGTTCCTCATTTTAGTGGAATTGCTTTGAGTTTCTGTCTGCCTAATCTGATGTGGTCTATAGGTTTGCTGCAAATTTCTTTTATTATGTTTAGGTATGTCCCTTGGATTCCTAATTTCTCCAGGATTTTTATCACAAAGGCATGTTGGATTTTGTCAAAGCCTTTTCTGCATCTAATGTTTATATAGTGGGTTACATTATCCGACATCTTCTTATTGTGCAGTAGCACATTAGAACCTCCTCTCCCTAACTATTAATCAGGACTCATTGATAAATCTTTCTTCATTCCCTCCATTTCTCCGAATTCTTTTTAAAAAAATTAACTTCTGAAAATAACTAATCAAATAGAATAAACTTAAAAAATAAAATGTTGGGGGTTAGGAGTTGGCTCAATGTGTAAGAACACTTACTGTACTAACATGAGGACCTGAGTTCAAATCCCCAGGGCCCAAGGAAAAATCTGAGTATCGAGGTACGTATCTGTAATTCCAATGCTGAGGAACAGAAAACAGGTGGAGCCTGGGAACTCACAACTTTGTCATCGTGGTCAAAATGGTGAGCTTCATGTTCAGTAGGAAGACATTAAAGGAATAAGAACGTGAGTGGTAGAGGTAGATAATAACTCAATAACTCCCAATCTTTTCCTCTGGTCTCCACATAATGATGTACAGGCACGTATACTTACACACTCATATGACTACTCACCACACACACACACACACACACACACACACACACACCAAAAATAAAAATAAAATTAAATTCTTTCAAAAGAATAATATAAAGCAGAAGCAGTTATAAACTCAATATTCTCTCTCCTTTCTTCTAAGTAGATAGCCTCTAAAGAGAAAAAAGATAGCTGGTCACAGTACAGTGGCTCACACCCAGGAAGCTGAGGCAGGAGGACTGCCATGAGTTTGACACCATCCCAGGCTACAGAGTAAGACTATCTGAAACAAACAAATAAACAAAAAGTGGAGACGCATCTAACTTGGCAAAGGATTTAACTAGTGAAGAAATTTTGAACTGAATTGGAAAGTGTGTGGGATGTGAACGATGGTGAATCAAGCTCAGGAGGGAAAGTCATGTAACTCCACTTACCTGGATGTCACTATGGTAACATGATGTTGTGTCTAATCTAGAGGTCTAAACCTCTAGTAGTACCCTGAATTCTAAAGGTCCTTGATAGTTTAGAAGGCCATTCTTTGGAATGAGTGAAAAGGCAATATTTGTTTTTTACTACATTCATTTAAAAAATGCACCTACTGTGTTTATGATATACTATTATGTAGTAGAATCATATAAAACTGTCATTTTATTCATTGCATAATAACTCTTTCTTATTACTAAACCTAATGCATAGTGGGAAAGTACAATAAAATTTATGTTGTGAAATTAAGATTTGATTTTTCTTACTTAATGAACAGCAGCATGGAAAGCGTTTGAGAATCCTTGTCCGTTCAACGAATTAAAATCTAAAAGGATGATGAGTCTGAGGGAAAAAAGACCCTTTTCCCTCCTTTGTAATTATGATTACATGAAAAGCTAAATTCTGTTTTCAATAAGTATTACTTTATTAATTATTCACATTTGTATTTTCACATACTCTCCTGTCCCGTGAGCTTCCCTTTCATGTCCTATTTTGTAAAATCTTCTCACAGCAGCATCCTAATTGCAGTGACAGACAAGTGGGCCCCTGCAGCCCGACTGCTGCACGGAACAGCCCAGCCCAGCCCAGCCTTTGCTGTGCTCTTGAAGAACCACACACTCTACTTTACCCCTTGTTTTTCCGTTCTTCAGTTGAAACCCAGGGATTTTTTTTAAGTTAGGAAATAATTTCTGACAGATACAATGATACAAGTTCATATCTTGTGTTGACAACATTCTCCGTAAAGACTTTATACTGTTTCTACTCATTCACTGCCCAGAGTCCGATGCTTCTGTTTGGGACTGTAGACTCCTGAAAATTCCATTTGTATTTAAAACACTTTTTAATTGTTTGATGTAGCTCAGGCTGGCCTCAAACTTGCTACCCTGCTGTAACTAATCTTGAATTCCTTCCCTTCAGCCACTACCTCTTAAAATGCTGGGATTGTGGGTGTTTACCACCATACCTGGTTAAAGCCTTTGTTTTGGAAACTGTCCTCAAGTCGGGAGTCCATCTAGTGCATCTTGTGTTATGTATCCCAAAGCTTTTTTTTGCCAATCTTCTCTCTTAAAACCTAAGCTCTAGGATGTCAGATTGTATAACATTTATATGCAGGCATGATACCTAGTGAGAAACATCAGCATTTAAGTAGAAGCCTGTAGACACACTAGAAAGCACTATGAATTTCATGATGCTCAGCTTAGCATCTGAAAATATAAAATGGACACAGAAATACTCACCATAGATTAACATAGTCATTGGCTATTCTGCCTAGGGCCTTACCCAACTTTGTTTTCAGCCTCATCTTTCCATTCATTTACTTTGTGCCTTGGCTTGCATCATCATATGGCATTTTACATAGTTCAGATTTTTGTCCTTTTATATATACCACTAGCCTATAAGATATAAATTCAATGGCTTTTTCCCCATTCATTTATTACCAGCACATAAGGTAGTTTGACACTTAGAAGGTACTCAGTGTGTTATCTGTTGACTAACTGAACGGATGATTGCTGAATTGGACGGGAAAGGCCATGGAGTCTTTTATGAGTGGTGAAGGCCTGCTAAGAATGATTAAACCCATTTATTCATTTGTTCAACAAACATTTACAGAGTACATATTTTGTCCCCGGCACAGAACTCGGTCAGCTTAGATATGCAATGTTGAACAAAAGATAACCACTGGCCAGCACAGAAGGGTTTCTAAAAATTAAGTACAGCTTCAGCCCTACATAAAATCACTGTCACCTGGGACTTTGGTAAGCCTGTTACCAGCCCAGGCTTTATGCACCTGTCTTCAATTCATGCACCTGGTAAGGAGATGCATTGCTACCATGTCTCATGAGCTACACAGCAAGCTAAATATCCCCATGTACACTGTGACTGCCTTTTCCAGGAACATGAATTAAAATGCAGATAGTATCTTTGCTACTTGAAAAACAAAGATATCTGGAAATAGACTAGCAAGGACTCTCATTTGAGCTGGTCCTCAGCATTACATTTAGTTCTCAGGTGTTTCCAAAATTATCCATTCCATTGTTACTGATGACCTAATCAGGTCCTCGGGCTTCTTTGAAAAGATGCATGCTTTTTGAGTCAAATAAAGGGAGTGCACATAATCAGAATCTGAATTGAATAAAACAGCCCTGTCCCACAGTCAGAGGACTTAAATTCTAATGAATTCATTTACTGATGACTTCACTGCGTGACCTTCACATCTGAGTGCTCCGTGTTAGCGCATCTACAGAATTAGCTATATCACCTTGTCATGTGTGTACCCTTGCATTCTTTTGAGAGCCTAGTAAGATAATTTTATAAAAATGTTTGTTAAACTATAAAAATCTGTGTAGCCTCAGGCTATGTGAGGCCTGTGCTGAGAGGACCATGGTGGACGCTGTGAGCTTCTGTCCTCACCTTGTACAAATTCACAGAATTCCAGAGTTAGCTGTCTTATGGAAGTAAAACAATTTCTATTTTTTCCCATCCAATTAACACTTCGAATTTTCTACTGGGCTTTACTTTTTTTTTTTTCTACTCTAAGATTACAATTCATAGAGCAAGCTCCTCCAGCCCTGTATGTCTTTAAAAAAAAAATGTTCATGCTCAGAGTCCCTGCAATGAAGCAGAGAACAAAAAATGTTCCACTGAAGAAGATCCTATAAACCTTTTCCTTTGATTGAAAGGCCAAGCCCTGGCTGGCAAAGTAGCTAACACCTGTAATCCAAGCACTCAGAGAGTCAAAGGTAGTCAAAGCCTTGGCTACTAGGTGAGGTTGATGTCAGCCTGAGCCACACTGTGAGATCTTGTGTTGAAGGAAGGAAGGAAGGAAGGAAGGAAGGAAGGAAGGAAGGAAAGGAAGAAGAAAGGAAGGAGTGGAAGGAGGGAGGGAAGGGAGGGGAGGAAAGAGAAGGAGGTGGGGAAAGAGAAAAGAAATTCCAAAAGAAAAGAAAGATCATGCTTCAAAGAAACCATTAGAAATAGATTATTAGCTCATTATGCCCTTTTAGATTGACTTTTACTTGTTGACATTACAACTTTGTGTATTTACCTCTCAAATGTGTCCTTTTTTATGTTTCTGTATAGACAGATAAACATTTTTTAAATTTTATGTTTGCTTCTAATTGCTCAGGTAAAATAACAGTCATAATTATTTGAAATATACTCTGTTCCAGTCTTGGCTTTGAAAGTCTATAGTAGTTACACATTTAAATAAACAAGAAAATTAGGACGATCACTTCTTTAGTAAGAACAAGATAATCGGACCAGAGATTAGAACTGTCTTTAGAATGTATAGAATTCTCAGTACAGTGCTGATGAAACATCTTCAGTTTATTTAATAGCTAAAACTAGCAAGAGTTAATGTTACAAAGCATGAAAAAAAAATGAATCAATCTTATCTTACTCACTAATTACCTCTAAGGAAGAAGGTGAGTTCAGCCTAGGTTGTTTTCAGTACAATGCAAGGGTGTGGTGGGCAACATTTAAAGAAAAGTGGTTGAGATTTTCCTCAGCCTATTCCAAGTGATGAGGAGTTTAGTGTTTTGACACAGAAACTCAAACCTGAGGAGTATGTGACTTTCTCAGGCTGTGGCCACTGCACTGCTCAGCACATTTGGGCCAGGGTGGTCAGAAGGCCTTAGACTCAGATCAATCTCAGTCTTTTCTTGACCCTACTATGGAGCGGCATGTCCTGGTTAGCTTTACCTATCAGCTTGACCACAGCTTAGAATTACGAGGGAAGAACCTCCACTGAAGAATCCCTAGATCAGATTGGCCTTAGAGTATGTCTGTGGAGGACTGTCTTGACTGTTAACTGATGGGGGGAGGGCCTGTCCTACTGTGGGCAACACCATTCTCTAGGCAGGCAGTCCTGACTGGTAAAAGATAGCTGGCTGATCATAAGCCTCCTCGACAGCCCTCAAGCAGCATCTTCACCATTTCAGTCACGGTTCCTTGGCTGTAAAGTGACTTCCCTAGTTGGATACAATGCTATGTGGAATAGCAAGACCTGCCTTCGGGTTCCTACCTTTAGTTCTTGTCTTGACTTCCCTTAATGATGGACTGTAACCTAGAATTACAAGCCAAATGAAACCTCTCTCTCCCAAAGTTGCTTTAGAGCAGGATATTTCTCACAGCAACGAAAGTAAAACTAGGACAGTGCTTATGCCAACTTCCAGTAAAGCCATAGTGTAACCAGCCCTTCTGCCCTAGGCGTGTGCTATAACTTACATTTGGAATGTCCCAGGAAAGCCTCATGAGTTAAAGTCCATCTTCATGTTGATAGCAGGCTGTGACCTACTTTAACTTACTCCTTATTGTCTAAAACAGATTGCCCTAGGAGACTCATTCTACATGCAGTGTTTGGCTCCATTTCGAATGCAAACGCAGAGGCCGGATGACTTTACACCTCACTGTACACATAAATAACACCATCTGGCTGGTACTACTCATCAGGCACTGACTGAGTAACAACATCCCTAAGAGAAGGGGGGGTGCTTTTCAAATTAGATTAGGACCATATGAACATATCAGGAAAACTAAGTCTGAGAATGCATTGAGAACACCAGACCATGAAATAGTGTAGTACCTTCTCCTGTACCTCATAAACAGGAAGACTCCACACTACCACATTGTGATGGCAAGAGTCTCCACTGACCTGACTTTGACCACCCAGTGTGTCCCCCAAGAGACCGACAGGCAGCGAACTCCCAACAGTCCTGAGTGTGTTGGCTATGCTTAGTCCATACTGGTGACCAACCTATTAGAACCACCCCTGTATGTTTACCTCTCATTCACCCTGACCCAGAACTGCACTGTGAAGCTTTCTGCGGTCCCACACCTTGCTTCTGCAGCTCTATTCACCCCTGAGTGCAGCTCAGACCTGTGACCCTGTGGTTTGGATCTGCAGCAGTGCCTCCAGAATCTCTCCACTGGGCTTCCTCTCAAAGCTCAACGAAATTTCTCTTTGCCTTCAATCTCTGCCTCCAGTAAGATTTCCTTAAACTCTGAATCTTTAATCATTCTGTAACATATCAATAGATTAAGATATATGATAGCTAGAGGATAGATATATTAATGATAGATGATAGTAGATGTAATTACTGTGTGATGTGTTAATACTAGGGACTGGAATGAAAGAACCAATGCTTCCATTCAGCTATGAATCATGGGGTCTGGCTGGAGGAAATAGGCAACCAAGAGTATGCTTGTGATGATAGTATTCTGTTCCTGGATCCTCTTTTCCTTCTTTTTTCTGTTTCCTGTCCACCATGAGGTAAACCATTTGCTCTCTACATGCCTCCTGACATGAAGCTGCCTCATCACACATAGACCCAGAGACAACAGAGTCAAGTGTCTATGGAAAGAAGTCAGGGGCCAAAATATGTTTCATCCTATTTAGTGATCTTCTCAGGTATTTGCCATAGCAATAAAAAAAATCCCATTAACATACCTAAAATGCATGGTTTCACATCTAATAAGCCATGGGGGGAATAAAATACCACCCTGGACCATTCTCTGGGAATGCTGCACATCACAGAGTAGGTTTAAATGTAATATATGCACTGTGGACAGTGTTCAAGAGAACATTCCTGCCTCTGGACAGAAAACTGGATACACCACAGGCAACTCCTTCATGCATGAGAGTGGGTACACTCAGATACTCTGTCTTGTATTTACAGGCTAGCTAAGAGGGTCTAGGGAACATCTAGTCTCTCTAAATAACAAGAACTACATCAGAGAATCTCCAGAAATAGAACAGGGCAGTGTGCACACCAGGGGCCAAGGTCTGCACAGTAATGTCTCTGGGAACAGCCTCGTCTGCCAGGGATGCTGACATCATCTGAAGCTTGTCTCTTGAGACTGAAGCTGAGCCAATGCTCCAATAAACTACCAAAAAGGGAGAGGAATTATGGTTCAGAACCATTCAGGTTTATTTCCCATCAACTTCCTTCTGACCTCCACTGTCTCTCCCACCACCATCTCCAACCACAACTCCGTGCTGATGGTTCCATAGTGTCTACTGCTTTTTATTGCCTTTTGGATCTCAATGAAGGCTTAGAATTCTTTCTTCCCATCTCCATTTGTGTGTGTATGTATGTATGTATGTATGTAGGAATTTTGTGTCATTCATTCATTTTTTTAAAATATATGTATATACCATCTAGTACAAATATATATAGTCCATAATTTATTACTGTCACTCCAGTTTTGTTTTGTTATTTTTACATTTGGGCCATCGCCTTGGTGCCACAGCTCTATATCTTTGTGACATAGAGTAAACACTGAGAATTCCATGAGAACACTGACTTCTCCCCATGGCAACGGTTTACCCTTGTTGTGGTTCCTTATTCCTCACTCTTATTATTAAGTGATTATTAGAAGAGGTAATTTAGGTTAAAGCAGCTTTAGACATTATAATTGCTGTTCATATAAAAGTCATCATTGAGGCTATTTTAAAAGGAGGGTGGAGAACTGGTTTGTAGAAGCCAAAGTTTTTCCACTTACTTGATTTTATGGACACCATATAACACTGTTTTGTATTAGTTACCAAGAAAGCTCAAAGAAATATTTCTAGTTTTGGATTATTCTAGTTTCATCATTTTAGGTAAGGACTAACAGTTTAATTATTCAAGAGCTTTGGAAAATTGCTAAGCAATGTTTAATAAAACACTAAGTTTCTGACATTCATGAGCTTCTACAACACTTGAGCTATCTCTGTCTAAATCTGCTGAACTTCCTATCGTTTCTCAATTATTCAGTGTCTTTGTCATTCTTAATATGGCAGAACAGCATTGCAAAGATGACTATAAAGTGGTGAGTTCATAGTCATGTGTAGTCATTGTGCTAGATGGTATAGTCTTCAATTTGACAGAATATAGAATCAACTGGGAGATGGGCCTCTGAGCATGACCATGAGAGATTATCTTGCTTGTATTGGTTGAGGTGGGAAGACATGCCCACTGCATGTCACATCATCCTTGGCTGGGATTTTTATACTATATGTTTGGAGAAAGGGAATTAAGCATCAGCATGCATTTGGTGCTGTTTTCTTCCTGAGTATGGATGTGATTTGGCCAGCTCCTAGAGTCTTGACTCCATTGTGATTACTATGCCCCTGAACTCTCCCTTAAGTTGGTTCAGTAAGGCTATTTATCACAGTGTCAGGATGGGGAATTAAGACAACCATTAACTAGTTGTCTTTGGATACATACCTTAACCTTGCTGAACTTTGACTTTCTTAAGTTTGAAATAATATGTACTTTACAAGGTATCTTACAAGATTAAAGATACCTTATAAAGTACCTTACAAGATTAATTGTATTCAATTAATTGACTATGTGTTATGTATACACTGTTTTATTAGCCTAGGGAGCTGAGAACTATTGGTTGGGTTAGTTTAGTAGCTCCATAGTTTGTTCCATCATGAAGAACTAAGACTTGTTTGGATTTCTTCAAATTGACTTTTAATCTTAGACTTAACAATCACACAAGAGGGCTGCCAAAATACTAGACATCGATATCCACCAAAGTGCAACTGAACATGAAGATTATGTTTGCCTCATGAACCTGCATGTCCTGACCTTCCAGCCAACACTCAGTGGGTAGGATTCATGCCATGGCTATGTATGCTTAAAAATTCTACTATCTATTAATTTTAGATTTGCTTCTAGAGAATGAGCTATAACTTAAAAAAAAATCAGGAATTTGTTCTTAGTGAGAAACCTGCCAATTCTCATCTAATATGCAATGATTTTTAGTATGGTTTAATACGTTTTAAATTTCAAATTTACCTTCTTATGTTTTTCTTCTTTAGTTTTTCTAATTCTATTTGTATTCTTAATGCTTCAAATGCCTTTTCTTCATTTTATTCCAACTTATTTTTCATCCCACATTGTATAAATAAAATATTGACTAAAAAAATAAAATGTCTGTGTTCTTTCTTTTTCTTTATGTGAAAACAAAACAATTAAATGTTTTCTATTTCACATAGGAAAAATAAAATGAAATGCATTTTATTAAGTGCACATTTATTTATTTATTTGGTTTTTTCAAAATCTTAAATGTCTCACATATTCCTGTCTCTTGGGACAGATTCAGGAGAAAAGCAAGACATAGACACTGATGAGAAGGAAGACTTATACTTAGAATGAACAGACTGTGGCCTAGCTATTCTGGTCAACAACTTCATGGTTTTAGGGCAGCTTTTTAAACTTATTTCTATCAACTTACTCATTCATAAGCCATGTGTGAGTCATAGAAGTAGATGTCTTCAGTAGAGGTACTAACCTTAAAGCACAACCAAGTAAGTATGTGGATTGGAGCATCTTAATAACTGGGTTATATCTGGGATTTCCAGAGTTCACAACAAAGAAAGGGAATGATAGTTAAGAGTGTGGACTAAAGGAATAGTTTCAAAGCCTTGCAGTATCAGTTTGTAATTCCATAGTAGTAATTAAAATAATTGTTCCTCATCCTCTGCAAACTGCTGCTCTTCCTGTTTTCCTATCTCAGATGTGCAATGTGGGACCCATAACAGATTCAAGAAATCAAGCATATACGTAATTTAGTATGGTAAATGGAGAGAGGGAAAAGGTCACTTGATTTAAAAAGCAAATATTTTTTATAACTCCCTGAATCCAATTAGTGCTGCCCACATGTGCGTGGATGTAGATCATCCATTGGGGCGTGAGCAACCTGCCAGTGGCCATCCTACAGATAAATGTGATTCTCTCTTCCCCCAGCAGCTGTCAATTGACTGCTCCAACATGCTGGAATTTTACTGGCTTAATTTTGAGCAGATGGACACAGTTGCCACGAGTTTGTGTGTGCAACAGCATGTTGTGTCCAGAAGACAGCATTCTGCTGCACTCCTCCCCATCCTTTGGGTCTTACATTCTTCCTATGTCCTCTAGTGATGTTCCCTGACCCTATGGAGAAGCACTCAATCAGTTATTCTTAGCACTTTGAACAGTTATTGAGTCTCAGCCTTCACCATCACTTACTTTAGTAAGAAGCTTCTCTGCCTAAGGTTAAGATCAGCACAAACTTATAGATATAAACATAAATATTTAGAAGGCAGTTTGAAACAGATTATTTAGAAAAACATCAAAGGGTTCCCCCCTTGGGCCCCTGACTTCCAAAATCTGTGGATTTTGACTATGTTTACAGTACGAGGCACAAATTCCCTCCTTGGAATTCCTCAAATCCAATTAAGAGAGTGGTTGGTTAGTCCATAAATAGTCTTGACATTATTGCACCAGTGAGGACATTTTGATTGAGATAGGTCAGAGCTGTAGAATGTAGGATCCAGCATAAAATCACTGATGTCTTTCTCCCAGAGCAGCCTGCAATAGCACCTTCCTGCACTATGAAAGCTAGCCACAAGGAAGAGTTTCAAAAAGCAAATGTTCTAAGGAAGATATTGGGCTCTTTGGAGAAAAGGTGAGAGATGTGACAGTTGTAGAGGAACATTTAATCTTTTAATCCAATCACATAGCTGTTCTAGGGTAGAAAGAATGTTAACACGCACCTTTAATCCCAGTTCAGAAGGCAGTGGTGGCAGTGCCTTTAATCCCAGCTCTTGGGATGTAAAGGGAAGCGATCAGTTCAGAAGAAGGTTTTCAGTTAATGGCTCTCAGTTCAGAGTTTACAGTCAGTTCAGAGTTAAGAGAAAAGCATTGGAAATTGAAAGAATGGAGGAAATTGAGTCAGAATATGCTAGTTAACTGAGAAGTAGAAAGTCAGAGGCAGAGTGAAGTACAGAGTGAGTACATGCATTTAATCCCAAATCTGAGAGTGAATCAGAGTGAAGATTTGACAGAGTGACATCTGAGATGAATCAGAATGAAAAGCAGGCAAAGTAATGAATCAGAGGAAAAGTTAGCAGAGTGAGTCAGACTGAGGACATACCCAACTATCACAATTTAAAAGCAGGCTCTCAGCTCAGAGAGTGAGACAGTAAGTTAGAGAATCAATCAGATAAGACACAGAGGCAGTTCACCAGAAGGATTACTGAATCAGTAATTCCTGTCAGACAGGAAGACTAAGTTGGGAGAGTCAGCTAAGAGCAAGAGTCACTTTGAAGCTGGGCAGAGCAGTTCAGTCAGAGAAGTTGCAGTAGTCAGCCAGAATCTGACAGAGTCAGAAGAGTTGAGTCAGAAACAGTCAGCCAGCTCAGAAGGTCAGTTTGAACCAGTTAGTTTGGAGAAGAGTTTGAGCCAGAACAGCATGTGAGTTGAATCAGCCAACCAGAAGAGTCAGCTGAGTTCAGTATAGCTCTGAGTTCACAAGGGGCTAGTGGGGCTAGTCAGAATGAGTCAACCAGTCAGTAAGTCTGGAGGCTGAAGCCTTCTAGATTCGGACTAGCATCTTGAGGATTAGATTGTAAAAGGTCTATGTCTACAGAGTCTTGTGACAGGTACATTTGGCTATGGTGCTAACTTTTTGTCTTTGAAATTAAAACTGCTCCTTGGGAGGAGCTAAATGACAACTCAATGTTGGAGCCTCTGCTTTAGCCAAAGAAATTTCAGAAACACAAATTCCTCCAACTTAAAACAATTATATGCCAAGGTAACTTGTTTTGGGTGATATATTCTTTTTCTTTTTTTTTTTTAGTTATTGTCTTTTTTGAATGGGGGCACAGAGTGCCATATAGCTGAGGCTGGCCTTGAACTCACTATATAACTAAAGATGACTTTGAACCTTGAACTTCTAGTCCTCTTGCCTTCAACTCCAAAATGTTAATTATAGGCAAACACCATCATGCTGGTTTTACGTATATTCCTTAAGGAAGCAACCCTTTTGTTTTCATATACTTCTTGAAGTTTCTGTCCAAGATGAGGTCATTACCGGGTTTCTGGGGAAGGCAACACATCACAGTAGGGGCATGAGTAGAGCAAACCACTCACACCATGAGCCAAGAAGCAATGAAAAAGGGAAGAGAAGCGGGAGATGTCATAATCCCCCTTACTTGAATACACAATATTTTTAAATTTTTCTTTTATAGCTGATGCAGTAAAAGCTTAATGCTTGTGGAATAGATGTTTAAAATGCTCATAATGTCAAAATTTGCAAGCAGTTTTGATTATGTGTTTAATCCAACTAGGTCATTGAATCTGATTTTTTATAATTTTAAAATTCAAAAACTTTATTTGGGTACGTTTTAGTGTTTCCCCTTTCAATTTCATTGCTATACATATATTTTTATTCAATTAAAATGCAGTAACTTTTGATATTTACAACATAGGAAAATGACATTGCCTACTCTTGTATAGCAGATAATATATTTGCAATTCACTTTGAATTAAAATCGGCACAAATGCTAAGCATTGTGTTGTATCATTAGCATTTTGGCTGGAAATCTCTCCCTCTAAGCACATATGGGATTTTTATTTTTATGCATAAATTTGCATAACCATTTCCCTATCTTTCACAGATGAAAGGCTTAAGATATTAACTTGACAAATATCATGATCAAGACATCAGTTTCAGTGGGTTTGAAAGTACTTAATGGAGATGATTTTGTGTCTCTTCATTAGCCTCTGTCTTTGTCTATGTATCTCTCTCTTTTCGTTCCTCTCTCTCTCCATTAAAAAGGAACTTAAATATCTGTGATTGTAGATGTCCTTAATTAACACACTTTTTCTCAAAAATATTTTACATGGTTTTACTTGGTATTTTCAAATAACCCTATGGGAGCAGCAAAATATACTCAGGAACAAGTGTTTTCTGGAAGCCATTACTGATTTTACACTGGAAGTATTCTGATCAAGCAAGTAAGCGACTGTATGGTATTGCTTCATATCTTATTTACTCTCCTTCATCTTTCTATAACCTGAATGCTCCAGCTTCTTCTGTCCCCACTTAACAAACCACTTAACAAAGACCACTCAACAAACACTTATATCAGCACTTGAATCCTTAACTATGCCTGTGCTTGTCTGTACAGTCCTGCTCATCTCTACTCTGATGGGTAAGGGCCCTGCATGCTTTTCCTGGCTACCACCCTCTTTCCTGGGCTTCTGGTCCCAAGCACAGAAAGAGTCACAGTCAAAATGGGACCTCTACTCTTGCTACCTCTCTTAGTAAGGGTTTTATTTCTGTGAACAGATACCATGACCACAGCAACTCTTATAAAGGAAAGTCTTTAATTGGGATTGGCTTACAGTTCAAAGGTTTAGTCATTGTCAGCATGGTGGGAAGCATGAAGACATGCAGGCAGACATGGTGTCGGAGAAGAAGCCAAGAGTTCTACATCTGGATCAGTAAGCAGCAAGAAGAGAGTGTGAAACTGGGCCTGGCATGAGCATCTGAAACCTAAAACCCCTCTCCCAGTGACACGCTTTCTCCAATAAGACCATACTTCCTTCAATAAGTCCACACTGCCTAACAGTAGGCAAAAACACATTCAGTCCAACTTCAAAAGTCCCCATCCACAGTCTATTATAGTCTCTACAATGTTTAAAATTTCAAAGTCTCTTCTAAGATGCAAGGCAATCTCCTAACTGTAATTCCCTAGGGAATCAAAATCAAAATACAGATCACATACTTCCAACATATAATGGCAAAGAATATACATTAATGTTCCAAAAAAAAGAAAAGGGAACTTAATTATAAAGAAATACTGGACCGAAACAAGACCAAAAAACCAGCTGGGCAAACTCCAAACACTAAATCTCAATGTTTAATGTCAAAGCACTTTTCAACTCATTTCAGCATTGTTGACTGTAACACACATCTCTCTTTGAGCTGGTTCCATTTCCTGTTAGCAGCTTTACTCAGCAGGAATAGCATGGTTCTGGCATCTCCAACATTCTGGGGTCTCCAAGGCAATCTAGACTTCACCTTCACAGCTTCATGAAATGGCCTCTTTGGGCCTCCATGCAGGGACATCCTTGACACATGCCTGGTCTCTGCTGCTTTCCTTAGCCATGGAGGGAGATTCCATAACCCTTTTCTTCTATCCTTGACTCTAAAGCCAGAAAAATCACATGGCCAAAGCTACCAAGTTCTGCTGCTTGCTGGGACTGGAACCTAGCACTCTTGCCCCATTACATCTTCACTAGTGTTCTGGTTTTGACAGTTTCCTTCACTGCCTAAGGTTGGAACTAGCTCTGTAGACCAGGTTGACCTTGAATTCAGAGATATACTTGCTCTGCCTTCTGAGTGCTGGGATTAAAGGTGTGGGACCACTATTCCCAATCTTAAGCATCTTTAAAATTCCTTTTTACAAGTTGGAAGCTTGGCTGGGCAGGGTCTTGCACTGAGGTTGCCACTCCCTTCATTCCACTTCACATCAGGCTTTTCTTTAATCTGTTTATACTTCCTGGTGCCCCTTTTCTCCTCAACCTGTACATTTTGTCTTTTTCCTTACTCAGCTTATTGCTTTTCCTTATAGATCTGCATAAGACTCACCACTAATAGCCACAAAATGCAGTCAATGCTAGGTTGTTTAAAAATGTCCTCTGTCAAAGCTGTTAATACATAACTCTTCAATTTAGCCTCAGGCAGGTTCTTTGAGCAAAAGCAGATAACAGCCACATTCTGCACTAAAATATCACAGAATGGTCTCTGGGCCACATACTAATATTCTTCTCCTCTGAAACCTATTGAGCCAGGCCTTCACAGTTCAAATCACCCTAAGCACCAATGTCTTCCATGTTCCTACTAGTATGGCTCATCAAGCCCCACTTAAAGCATTCATCTGCTTTTCTAATCCAAAATCCCAAAGTCCACATTACTCCAAACGAAACCATGGGCGGGCCTATCACAGCAATGCCTCAGTCCCTGGTACCAAATTGTCTTAGTTTCTATTGCTGTGAAGAGACACCATGACCAAAAGCAAGTTGGGGAGAAAAGGGCTTATTCGGCTTACATTTCCAGATCTTATTCCTTCATTGGAGGAAGTCAGGACAGGAACTCAAGTGGAGCCCTAACCTGGAGTCAGGAGCTGATACAGAGGCCATGGGGGTGGGGGAGGTGCTGCTTATAAGCTTGCTTCTCATGGCTTCTTTAGCCTGCTCTCTTATAGAATCCAGGACCATCAGCCCAAGAATGGCACCACTCACAATGGGTTGGACTCTCCCTATCGATTACTAATTAAGAAAATGCTTTACAGCCAGATCTTATGGATATGTTTTCTCAATTAAGGTTCACTCTTTTCAGATAATTCTAGTTTTGTGTGTCAAGTTGACATAAAACTAGCTAGCACACAGCCCAAGATGTTAATGTTGACAGAATGATCTGCCCTCAGCAATAGGGCTGACTGCATGTATTTGTTAGCTGAGGAAAACCTTGTCTTGTGTCTTCTTCTCAGTAAAGGTCTGTGGCAAGTTTGCTTAAGTAGAGAGTGCTCCAGACTCAGTTGAAAGGGCACTAGGATTGCTGCTGTCTGCAAGCTTAACTCTGTGTCCCTGTTTTATTTTGACTCTTGAGCCTTCTTTAAAGTCCATGTGATGAGGCTATAAGCTAGTTCTCCCCACGGCAAATGCAACTTCAGGAGTTGGTTATCCCCCACGCACAAAATTGCTGCCATTGCCTCGGTCACACTGGTTTTTTTTCTGAATACCAAATACGGGCAAAAAACAAATTTTGCCCCTACTCATGTTCAATTTCTAATCTCTTTTTATCGATGGACATGAATAGATACCCACTAAATTCACCAGGCAGGAGCATTTTCACTACTTATAACTTGATTGTTAGTTTTGAGACTACAGATAGAAATACTAAAATGTAGTGATATTTGACACATTTTGGAAAGCCAATATTCAAACATTTTATCTGCTTCGAGAAACTCTAACACGAGGGTGGCAGAAATGACCAATGTACCATGACAATAATAACCTCCTAATGTAAAAGGATTCTAGAATTGCACGAACTTCCCAAAGCACAGGCAAGTTGCTCAATTTATATCCTTACTATTCAGATTCCTACTTGTGTGACCTTGAGCAAATGTCTTTATTTTTTTTTTACTACTATATAACAAATAAAATCATTATGAAGATGGCAGCTTAAAACATCATATACTTATTATTTTACAGTTTCTGAATCAGATAGATATCTAAAAATAATACAGCAGAGTTAGAATCTTTCACCAGGATGCAAAACAAGAGGTTGGCCAGACTTGGGGTCACATCTGAGGTCAGACTGTGAAGGGATCCATTTCCTTTCATGTTATTAGATTCCTTGGCCTTCTGGAAGCTGTTAGCAGCCCTGTCTCAGTTCCTCACCATGTAAACCTCTCCACATTACAAAGTACTCCACCAAAGACAGTATCAGAAAGAATCAATAGAGTCTGCTAGCAAAATGAAAGTTATCATCTTAGGTAATGTAATCACAGAAGTGATGACCTTTGCTACACTCTGATTCAGCAAAAGCAAATTGTCAAGCCCCGTGCTATTCCTAACAGGAGGTGGGTAACCAAAGACCAACTGGGAGATTGCCTCCCAAATATATACCATTTTAATTTCTGTGTCCTATTTTCAGTATTTAAAATAGAAAGACTGATAAAGGTGTCATAGGTTGTGAAAATAAAATAAGCTAATAATTCATGTGCACTTAAGTTACCGAACAGTGCTTGTGTGCCATGTGTTCCGTGGAACTTAATTAAACCCAAGCTTTTAACCACAGCCAATCTTCTTTCTTTGATTACAGAGTTACCTTTCTTATGTTTGTCTATCTCCTCAAGCCTAATTTAGAACAATTTTATTTGGGCTAGGGATATTTCTCAGCGGAAAAATACTTGTCTATAATGTATGAGGTTCTGGATTGAGCCACAGAACCACCAAAAAGAAAAGAAAAAGGATAATGTTATTGAACCATAAAAGTTTATTGAAATATACCTCTTCCCACATTCATTCCTGTCTGTATGGTTGCATGGTAAAGGTTTTCTTCTTGATTGTGTCCTTGAATTGGCTACAGGTTCAATAGATTCATTGTCTTGAGCTGAAAACTAGGGGCTGGAGAGAGGGCTCAATATTTAAGAGCCCTTGATGCTCTTCCAGAGGATCCATGTTGGGTATCTCACAGACATCTGTAACTCCACCTCTACAGGATCCCATTCCCTCTTCTAGCTTCCATGAGTAGGCATCCTTGCACATATGTGCACATACACACAAATAAAAAGTAAAAATAAATCTTAAAAACATTAGACTTCATTTTTATATTGGCCAGATAAATCAAAGGAAATGTTACGAAAAGAAGGCAATTTACTCCAGATCACGTCTATTGCTAAATTATCTTCTTTCATAAAATGTTCACGTGATCCTGAATAACCCAAACCTTTTTTCACATGGGCAGTTTTGAATGTTCGTTCATCTAATGAAAGAACATACAATAGTTCATGCGAAACCTACAACAGGAATAAACTTGGGCCAGATTATCATGATAAATGAATGAGGAATGTTTGTTGATAAAACTGAAATGGACAGTCAGCCCTTCTCAGGCATTTTTCTGATCAATTACTCAAATTCCCCAGTATACCAAATGTCTAGAAATATTGCAGTCCAACCTCTCCATAGAGTCCTGACTCTGCTTCTCTCTCTTTGCCACAGTATCTCCGCATTCTGAATCTTAAGCATTGTTGTTTGGTTAATCTTGTGTTATGTGGTGCTGTGGTATGAAATCCTGCCAACCATGTCTTGGATTTTCCCAGGCAAAAAGAAGTTTTAATGCCAAAATTTTTATCCCCAAAATGACAAATATTCACTATATTTTATTAACTTTCAATTTAGTATTTCACAGCATAGTCACAAGCCCTTCTTTTCCAATGTGATAATGAATTTGAAATGTAAAGAATAAAACTTAATTTAGTCCTTTAGGATAATTACTTTCATTATTTTTGTAAGAATAAAATCAATTAATATCATATTGAATTAGAGTGTCACCTTATTTCTAAATTATGGTCCCTGGTTTAAAAATGCATTTCTTATTTTAACATATTATAATCTTAATTATAGGAGAACTTCTGAACATATGCTATTAAACAGGCGTAATAATATTTTTTTCTATATTCGTTATTTTAAAAGGAAATTACTGAGAATTTGGAACCTCTAAAATTTGATAACACTATAAAAACAATGAGAACATGGACCAGAAATGGCATAATTACCCTTTCAGACCTCTAGAAATTAAAGGCTTATAACAAGGTGTGGAGTGCTGATATTTAAAAATAAAAGAGCTTTGAAATGATTTTAAAATGCCTTTTCCCACTTTATTGCTCCCACCTCTACAGTAGGCTAAAGAAAACAAAATCCCTCACAATAATGGTAGCTGGGAAGTTCTGCAGTCACTGGAGTACTAGGTTTGGTTGGAGTGCCCCAGCCAGTCCCATTATCAGATCATTTTCCTGATCCATCCATCTGGCAGCTTTCTGGAGCATCCAATGCAAACCCAGTCATTGGTTTCTTGACTAAGAGCTCATTCATCTGGGAACAGACACCCTCCGCCTCAAGTGCTCACTAAAAATAACCAGTAGTAACTGCTTAACATCACAGCAGTCTAATGCAGCTTCATCCATCAGGAGAAGTAAGAGGCTGATCAAAATTTCAAAAATGAATACATAAATAATAAAATAAAGCAATAACTTGTTCAGAGGGAGCTTTGAAAATCTCTTGCATATTCCTGGGGGTGTGGAAGTCCACAGAAACGATGACCCAAATCTCCCCAAATCTGGTGAAAAGAATCTATATAAGTTGTAGAAGCTTACAAGCCTCTACGAAGGATAAACTCAGATTCCTGTACTCTATACAGTGGAGTCAAACCATCACAAGACAAAGACTCTGGAAAGCGGCAAGGAAAGTGTGGCTCTCAAGTGCCAGCCATCTCCAATGAAATCACAACTGAAACCGCATGGAAAGTATTTTCCTTAAGCATAATGTAATGAAATTAAGAATCCGTAACAAGGAGCACTGGTAAGCGTTTATGTTCACAAATGTCTTTGAACACAACTGAATACATAAATCAAAAACTTCAATGAATTTCTATTAACTGTAGAATGATAATTCTGTTGAATTTCAATGTATATTAACCACATTAGTATGTAATCTTTTATGGAAAGCATGAGGCAGTCACTCTCGATTTCAGACAAATAACACTTGTTTTGCCAAGAGCAAGGGAAAACAGCAGCGGTAGGAAAGGCCAAGAACCCACCTCTCCTCAGCCAGGCCACTTTCTCCCTTCCTTTGTATGATAATTTAACTAAAGCCTTTTGGAAAAAAAAAAATACTTAGCAGTGAGTCCCTAGATTTTTTAATCTAGAAAGACAGGCAGGGACAGTTTGTTTCAAACATGATGAAACTCTGTTAGGCTACCCAATAATAATCCACTTTGTTTTTTTTTTAGCCACCTGGGAAGCGTGGGTGGTGTGGGCTCTCCAATTCTCTCTTGGAAAGGAGTACTGGATGTCACTCCAATGTTCTGTGGAATTCTCTCGATGCCAAACAGAACATGTGTGTGTGTGTGTGTGTGTGTGTGTGTGTGTGTGTGTATCTTATCTCTGACCTGATGGATTCAACCCACTGGCATTAAATAAGATTATAACAAATGCCAATAGGGTAAGTTACCTCAGTGCTCCAAACTTGTGGCTAGTACAATAGAAGTATGAGTCAGATGGCAGAAAGCATTATTGATTTTTGATTCTCTTTGGCATTGGATCATGTCGTCTCTATAGCCAATCTATAGATAGCAGTGTGGTGGTACTCTTCTCTCCCCTGGGGTTTCATTAAAAATTCCGCAGATGGGGCTGGCAAGATGGCTCAGTGTGTGAAGGTGCCTGCCTCAAATCTGACAACCTGAATTGGATCCTCAGAACACACATGATAGAACTAACTCCCAGAAGTTATCCTCTGATGCCCACATATATAACCATGGCACATACATGCCCTCCCACACAATAACAAAATAGTAGATAGATGGATAGATAGATAGATGATAGATAGATAGATAGATAGATAGATAGATAGATGTAAAATTTATTTTAATTCCTTGGATGAATCACTCCGAATGCGGTTTGGAAAACTTGCAAAACTATAAAGACTGAAAAGTTGAATTCATAATAGGCTATTACTTATTCTTTGAGAAAATCATGCCTTAATCATAAGTCTTCATTAGTTTAATTAGCTACTGTTTAAGTGTTGTACAATCATGCAGTAGCCTTTGAATTAGGGTGTAACCTTAATAAAAAAAAATGTAAATGAAACAAGTAATAAATCCAGCTACCCTTCCAGATTTTATAAATATTTCTTGGATATCTATTTTATTTATTTATTTATTTATTTATTTATTTATTTATATAGTTCTATTATAAAGATAAGAATAATTATTTTAAAATATATCCAGAATATACTCGTGAGTCAGAACAAAAGAGATCAACATTAGAAGCATTCTTTCCTTCTCCCAGGTCTAGATTTATTATTCAAATACAAATTTTTTTTCAAATTTGGTAGTAGTCTCACTGCCAGAGGAGTGTAAAGAGTGTACCACTTGAATTCTGAAACAGCCTAGGAAGAACTCAAGAAGCTATGACTACTGCACCGGAAGTCTATCCTGGGGGAGGCTTCAGAATGGTGGTCTAAAATGCCCAGCGCTCTAGGTTCAATCCTAGCACTCTGTGAACTAGGCTGGTTGAGCACACCTGTAATCCTAGCACTCTGAAGTAGAGGCAGGAGGATCCTTAGAGAGTTCGAGGCCAGTTTGAGGTTAAGGAGACTGTGTCAAACAAACAAACAAACAACAACCACCAAACTCAGCAAGAAAAACCATCTCCTGATTCACTCAGTCACTCACTATTAAAGCTGAGAATCCTTTGTCAAGCACTGATTATGTCAGATATGCATCATGGGTTGTTCATCAACTGTAGGACTGCTGATAACAACATCTGAGTCCTTCTATGTGTGATACCTTGTCTACTGCTAGCCTCATTTTATGGATAATAAAATGGAAACAGCATGGCTATGGCGCTTGCCCAAAGCCTCATGCTTAAAAAACAAAAGCTGTGGTTCTATCCTACAGCCTTACATTGTGCTATACTGTAACAGAGCCCTAGACCTTAGCAGGCCCTGACCTTAGCACAACTGACTCTATGATGGAAGTGTCATCCAGGCTATAATACTCAACCTGTAGACAGCACCACCAGCCAAAACTAAAACAAAGGCCTAATCAGTCAAAGTCCATACAGTTCTGGGAAAATCTTAAAATGTACTAACCTTGCTTTTTAGCTTCTGTGGTTCTACTGCATCTGGCTAACTCTTGTTGTTAACTAAAGTATGTCAACCCACAATATGGTTTTTGTGCTTAAAAGTTCTCCCTAAGAAAGGTTCAGTAGCCCTGGAATCCTGAACACTGGGATCCTGAACACCCAGTGTGCTTGCCAGATGGCTAACAAAGACTTTCTATTGACCTTTATCTGTGTCTGAGCAGTCTTCGCTGGTGAATACCCCACAACAATACTAACCCCTTTACACTAAACCAGACAGTATCCCATCTTCCTTTCTAGCTGCTATAATACACAGCACACTGGCTTATAACTTTTTGTTTTTAAAAAAAAAAATAGTTTTGGGTGTTTTCTATTTTCCTCTCAGTCTTCTATGGTTGGCTGAAACATCCCTGTTGGCAGGTCTGGTTGATATCAGAAACCTCTCATCCTGGATGCTGCCTTCAGTACCTACTCCTGCTTATCTCCCACGAGGATCATGACAGTTTCAAATGACAAGCATCCACTTTGGAGGCTTCTCCACAGAGGCACAGGCAATTTGACCAGCCTTAGCAACCAGGGAAAGGTACTCATTATTTGTTCACTCTGATACTTTGTGGTCTGAGTATATACAGCAACTCACATGTCACAGGGAATTGTTTCAATCAGCATTCTTTAGTGATATTTCTAGAAAATGGTCTAATGTCCCAAGGGTTTTGGTCACATTAGTCACACATATTAGATGAAGCCATGCATCCTTTCTGAGACAAAAAGCAAGAGGTACTCGAAACCCCAAGGTGGACACACATCTATAAGAACAGCAATAAAAGATTTTCAGGTTGTTTGGACAAACTCAACTGAATCAAAAAAGAGGCAGTTCTTTATAGTGCAAAAGCTGGCCATTCATAATCCATGATAGTAAGTGAGAGAGTTAACACAGATAGTACCAATCAAGAAAAGCATCACTGTCATAAAAATGGGTATTAAAAACAAAAATTTTAAAAATGTTTTAAATGGGTATATGTTATTGCATAAATTTAGAAATACTCAATAAGTTTTTGTTCTAGGCTTGTTCTTAATTTACTTTTTCCTTTGGAAATAGAAATAGCATTGGATTTTTTTTTTTTCTTGCTATGGTTCTTGGTGCCTATAATCCTAGGACTTGGGCTGCAGGGGTTAAGTGGATCAGAAGTTCAAAATTATTCTCATCTGCATAGCTAGCTGGAAGCCAGCCTAGGCAAAAAGATCCCATCTAAAACACACACACACACACACACACACACACACACACACACACACACAGGAAGAAAAGGGGGGATACTATTTAGTCTATTTTGAGAGTGTTAATGAATTAAAATTAATAATTTGGTGGGTTTTAATAAAGAGCCATGACAGCTTTCTGAGATAGAAAACTTGGACTGCCAAGTCAGAGGTTCTCACCTCATATTGTTCACTTACAGGCCTCAGCTTCCTATGGCTCTGACCTGCTTCTCCTGGCCCAGATCCCTTCTCTTTACCCAGACCCTCAGCTCATGACTTCCAGGTATTTTATTAAAAGGAAGCACCGCCCACCATTACACAGGCCTTAGTGCATGATGAATAGAACTTTTACAGCTCACCAACCCCCAACTTCAGCTGGTTGACATGATGCCATTTTATTGGCCAGTCAAGTCCCTGGGAAAGGTCTTCCCTGCACAGGTGCTTAGGCTGATGGAAGACCCTGTAAATTTTCTCCATTAGCATTAATACAATCAGATGTTTTCAACACAAATATCTCAGTGGGAGGAGTCAACAGAGTCAACGACAATTGCTCCAAGCAAGGGCCATTGAGTATACAATTAATGGTGCTCCACATTAGCATGATTTCTACATTCCCGAGTCCATTCCTAAGAAGCCGGTTCCAATAGCTAAGGGAGGTGCAAATATACCCCAACCATGCAGAGTTAAGATTATTAATATCACACATTTTCTACCAGGATATAGAGCACAGTTATGTTATCTTAGCCCCACAATAAACTGGTAGCATAGTACAAGCTAACACTCATAGGTGTTTGAGAGATGTGTTTTCTAACACACTGGCTAATATCTCAGCTCCTTGGGGGAAACAGGGTATAAGTAACATCCATCACTTCTGTCCACACAGTGGTTCTGAACCTTGAAGATTCAACAACTACCAAAATATGAATTCCTGAGTTATGTGTTTCAAAAGGCTTAGCACCAAGGAACCTGCACTTGAAGATGTTTTCCTTTGTAAAGAGAAGCCTCTAGTACATTGGTGTCCAAGAGGATTATCCATCCATCCATCCATCCAGTAATCCATTCATTCTTCACCTATTGACATGAGGTCTTACTACGCTGTCCAGGCTGGTCTCCAACTCCTCCTAGGCTTCAGTAACTCCCCTGCCTCAGCCTCTGGAATATTTGAGAGTGAGTCAGGTATCACTATACTCACTTGAGGAAGTTGCCCTTGGTGTCTCAGTTGCCAAAGGCCAAAACTGAAAAGGTACTCCTATCCTTAAACAATGTTAAACACATTGAGATGTTTTATTTCACATCAGCAAGATGGAGAAATCACTAAGGAATGTGAAGTCCAGACTTGAAGTCTTGAGTTCCTCAGTGAATTTTTCTATCCTTAATTCAGCAGCTGCCTTATTTAACCACCAAGACTGCATTTCAGATATAAATGGCCACCTAACTATCTCTACAACTTTTCTTCTTCCTCCTCTTCCCCCATGCCCTCCTACTCCCCTGCCTCCTCTTCCTCTTTCTTCTAGCTAGAAAATTAGCAAGAAACTAGGCTAGAAACTTGGACACAGTTTTCTTCACATTTTCCATCCAGATCCATACCCCCAAACTTAGAAGAAATGTCTGTCTCGTGCTACTTTTTTTTTTTTTTACACTTCTAATCTTTGTTCTTGAAGAAAATTGGCAATGAAAACAAACAAGATGGAAAATTTCAAAATCCAGTCATCAAAACAAGATTAATGGCTGTTCTAGGAAGACACAAGCCATTTTCAGAATTCTTCCTGAGCCTCTCATTTGCTTAATATTTGTGTTAAATTATCCTCAACAGGAAGATATATTCCTCATTATAATTAATAATTTAAAGCCATTTCCTAGTTGAACTATAAAATATGGCCATTTTTTAACTGTAGTCCTTTAACTCCCAGCCCACTGTGTTTAAATCTAGAAGTATATCCAGAGCCTTAGAGGATCCTGTAGTCACTTCTGCAGAAACTTGGCTCTCCTGAGCAACCAGACTTCAAACTGAGACTATGATTTTAAACTGTAGTTTCTTTATACACAGAATACATTTGTTATTGACACATTAGTCCCTTTATTGAAATCTGCCCTAACTAAATTCTATTAAGAACAGTCAGGCTTATTCTTTTAAACCACAGATAACATGTTCCTTAAAGTCTGTGTCTGAGACTTGCTTGTCTGACCTGTATCTCTATTGCACACATATAGGTTGTCAATCAAAGCATATGTGTGGAGGACCCTGCAAATGCTATAGCCAGCAGAGAAATGATCCTCATGAGGCAAAAAAGAAATCCAGTTCAGCACGACTAAGCTGACCTGGGTGCTGGTGACCCTATGCAGTTTATTTTTGACATATTTAAGGACAACTTTGGAAAAAGTTTCCTTGTGTCAATTATCACAACAAAGCTTAAGGCATGACTATATTGAATCTCCTTTGCAAAGCACATATCTTTCGCAAAGCTCCTGCAACCTTTTCATATGAATAGGTTCTATTGACTGAGAAACAATATCCACAAGTCTCGGTGAGGCTTGGATCTACAGATAGCAAAAGACCATCAAGTCATTAACAACATCCACTCCCTGCTCTATGGGTGGAAAACAGATATACACATTCCTTCCATTGAAGAGACAAGCCCACATGGTTAACCTCATGCTCTCTACCAATGCGCATCTACTTTATGCTACAGATTCTGACTCTGCCACTTACTCATCTTTCTCATTCTGCACAAAGTTGCAATTTTTCATTTTCTATACCACGAAACAACAACAACAATATTAGTGAAAACCTGCCTTCATAGAACCCACTGAAGGGAATGAGATAAGGTGCATGAATCCCACACTAAGAGTTCAACTGATGTTAGCTATTAATAAAGGGAACTTAGAAAGTATTTTCATGGTCTCACACACAGTATAATGGCCAGCTCTTATAGGCCAACTAGATATATAGTTACAGTCAACTGGTAAAATACCACGCAAACCCACATGTACACACAGAAGAAAATTATACCACCATGAAGCAAGATAAGTTGCTCTATGTAATGAGAAATTCAAAACAAGAAAAGCTATTACCTAACAATTAAAATCAAACAACATCATATGCTACAGGTTAGTTCTATAGCACTCCCCAAAAGCCCATTTACTATAGCTTGGTCCTCAGCATGGTGTCATTAGGAGATGATGGAATCTTTTAATGGTGGAGCTTAGTTGAAGGAAATTAGGTTGGTGGGACATTTTCTTAAAGTAGTTATTGGGACTCTGGCCCCTTCCTGTTACTATCTTTGTTGTTTTCTGGTTGCTATGACAAGGATAACATACTCTAGCTAACACACACTTCCTGTTGTGATGCATCATTTCATCATAGACCCAAAAGCAGTGGAATTTTGAGCATGAGCCTTCAAAATAAGCCTTTATTGTAATTAATTACCCCACATATTTTGTTATAGGAACAGAAAATTATTTATCCAACTCTCATTAAATATAGTTCAAATTAGGAAATGAATTTTAACTAAAACCATACAAACAAAACAACAAGTACTAAGGAAAACTATTTGTAATCCGCGCAGAAAAATACTTCACAGATTGGAGAATGATCTATTATGGAAAAATGAGAACATTGAAGACATAAAGAAAATAAGTAATGAAACTATTTCTTTCTGTTAGGTTTACAGGCTTATTTTCTTGTGCTAAAGTGGGAATAATATTCGTATTTCATATAACAAGTATCTTTAGAAATACATATTTCACCATTACAATATTATTCTTTAATAATCTATTTTATTACATTACATTGCCATTTTTACTAGTGAAGTTTGACAGAAAATGTTCATATATAAGTTTTTCCCTTAAATATCTGCATTATGCCATTTGATTAAAAGTGATATAACTTTTAAAGTACTTTGAATAAGGATTCGATGTCCAATGTCAGTTTCTTGAGAAGTCACCAGAGATGCTTGGTATGGTGGGGACTTTGCATCTGCAGGTGACTGTAAAAACGTAATTTTTGCAGAAGATAATTTTGGCAGAATACCACTTAGTGATTTCAAACGTCAGCTTTAAAAAATTCAGTCAAATTAGATATAGGAGCCACAAAAATTGTGGACTCAAGCAACCATAAGTCCAAGTTTGAAGCTTATTAGAAAATTGTGAATAAATTATGTTTATACTAGAAGAAATTTCTAATAAGGTTTCATTCTTCTTCTGGGCATGATTAGTCTCATAAGCATGGAACCTCATGTCAGGACTGAGAACTGCGGTCACTTATCATACATGAGTAAAAAAGTAGGTTCAATACAGTTCATGAAATGTTCTTTAGTTACGGGTTTTATGTGGGAGAAAAATAGTTCTCATGAATATCCAAGGCTGTACTTCTGAAAAATAAGGTATATTCAATTATAATATGTAGGAAACATTTTACTTATTCCTAGAAGCATTTGATCAATTCTGTGTTAACTAAAATAATACAGGGTTTTTAAGACTCCTTTTAAGAAAAGATCTCTTAAGCCAGATTCAATCGTATCCCAAATTTTCACATTTGACTATATTAAATTTAAAAGAATGGCAAATGAGCTAGATGTAGCTCAGTTACTAAGGTACTTACCTAGCAGGCATACAAAGCCTTGGGAGTGCTCTTCAGTATCATAGAAAACAGACATGGTTCATGCCTTAATCTCAGCTCTAAGGAGGTGAAGCAAGAGGATCAATTCAAGAGGCCAGTCCAGGATACATGCCTATGCAAAGAAAACAGAGCTAAACAGAACTAAAAAGGTATGTTATAGTTTCATCTATATTGCTGTAATAAAATACTTTGAGAAAGCAGCCTAGGGGAAAGGGGCTCTTCTGCAGACAGTTCTGGATAACAGCCCTTGAGTGCAGGGAACTCAAGGGAAGAAATTGAAGCAGGGATTCAAGGGCAAAGGACCTATGAATGCATGTGTGCTTACTTGTGCTCAAGCTCTCTACACTTGCACAGTCCAGGATCCAAAACTAAGAAATGGTGATATCCACAATTGGTGGGCCTTTCCATTCAATTAAGGCAATGGTGACAATTCCCCACAGACAGGCCCATGGGCCATGCTGATGTAGACAATCCCTCCTTGACACTATTCGCAAGTAATTCTATCCATAGTGTGTCAAGTTGACAACTACGAGGAACCATCGCGTGATTCTAAAATCAAAATTCTAAAATTTAAAAAGTAAATTCATATAAAGTTCAGAACCACGTATGTACAACACATTATAAAGGTTCATTATAATTACATGCTGACATTGGGTCATTTCTGGCAATAGAATCTGAAATTTAAATGCACGGGGAAGGAAAATCTTGCCTCAATAATGTTTAATTGAACTAGACATTTAGAGAAGTACACAAACTCTTTTTTTTCTTAAAAATATTTTTTGTTATTACATGTGCATGCCTGTGTATAGGGTGTGCGTGCGTGCGTGCGTGCGTGCGTGTATACGTGTCCCTCAAAACTAGAGTGGAGGTGGGAGGACAATTTTTGAGAGTTAGTTAGTTCTCTCCTTCCACCATGGGTTCTGGGGATTGAACTAGCCTATCAGGCTCATACAGCAAGATTTGAAGCTTTTACTGACTAGGCTATCTTTCTGGCCCAAAGTACACAAATTTTATGTGTATACTTCACTGTGTTTCCACAAAGTAATCACATCCACCCATGTCAATAATAGAGCATTTTCCAATTTTAGAAATCCCCACCCTTTTTTCTACCTTATTACTCCTTTGCAGAGGAAGCCATGGGTGAACATTTAACAATGGAGTCCAGCTTGGCCTAGATTTAGTTCTCAGTTTGGCCTAGAGTTAATGTGACATAGGTGGAATTGTTACAAGTACTGAGGCTGCTTTTGCTAAAAGCTTTGAATTGATTGCTTAGACCTACAAAGAAGCAATGGGCAACTAAAAGCAGAACAGACACTTGTCATCTCTGTCTCCATATGCATCTGGCTCCTTTGTTTGAGTCATTCTTTCCTGCGGTCACATTGGGTTCCAGGAAAAACAAGTCTGATAGATAATCAGCTTGTGACAAGAATCAAATCTATTTCTAGTCAGTAAAGACTTTCTTATCAAGACCAGTCTAGTCACCAGATAATTATCAACAAGACCAGGATTTGACCAAGATTCAGTAAGTATGCATACTTCTCCATCTATCCACCACTTCTGTCTCTTACCCTAAATAATCTAAGTGTTCATGTCCTACCCATAAAGACAACACTGAGGATGCTGGACCTATTGTCTTCTCAGTACATCTATAATTTAAGAATAATTAAAGTCCTTTTCCTGTGTTTGCTGCTACCTTTTCTAATTGTTTTATCTGTTTGATTTTTGAATGAGTGACTAGATCTAATTTGTTGCCTCACCCTCTACCCTTCAGAGACCAGTCACAGGCCTGGTTTGCTGGTAGTAGAATCATATAATACACATTTACAATAAGTTCACATTCTGTGTAAAATTCTACTGCAAATTTGATGGCTTAAAACAACACAAATTTCTATCTCTTTTTCCATGGATCAGACTCATGTGCCTGACTTCTGCCCTGTATCATGGTTCTGATTGAGGATCAAAGTGATAGAGTATGTCCAAGCTTAGCAGAAATTAGTGTTCATTTTCAGCCAGAACATTAGGCAGGACAGTAGGATTTGGACAAGTATTCATGCGTCTGTAGCCCTTCATATCATGTTATTCATCCTTTTGTTCTTCCTTCCTTCTTTCTCTTGCCTTTACTTTCTCCGTTCTTCCTTCTGTTTCCTTCCTGTTCTCCTATCTCAAGTAGAAGAACTGTGAAATCAATAAAATCTACAAACAGTTTCAAAGGAAAATTCGCAGAAGTATATGCTTTCTTACAGGGCAAGTGTGAGGTTGAATTGCTACATATAAAGAAGTAATTATATGTAAGCTGGCCGTAGTCCAGACTGAGTTAGCTATTATACTTGTATGTATTTATAGTTATTTAATGGTCTGTTTTCCTGAAAAAAATCATAATATTAAAATAAACAAAATTGTCTATCATTTAAATGATGTTAAATATTCATTATCAAGGTTCTTGGTGATAGACTTAAGTGTAAATTCTTTCTTTTTGAGGAAACAAACAATTTTGCAGTCAACACTAGTCAATGGTCATTAAATAGGCAACACTTTGGCATGTGACCAGGGGAACAAAAAGACAAATCAATTTTGCATCATTTTTATAGTGTGGCAGTTTGAGTGAGAATGTACCTCATAGGCTCCTATATCTGCAAATTAAGTCCTCAGTTAATGAACTGTTTGGAAAGATCAGGAGGTGTGGCCTTGTTGGAGGAGATATGTCATTGGGGATGGGCTTTGAAGTTTCAAATGCCCATGCCAAGCCCAGCGTTACTCTCTGCCTGCTGCCTGTGGTCTCAGATGTAAAGCTCTCAGCTATTTCCCTAGCACCATTCATGTCTGCTTCTCATCATGATCATCATGCATTTTCCCTCTGAAACTGTAAGCAAGCTTCCAATTAAATAATTTCTTTTATAAAAGTTACCTTGGTCATGATGCCTCTTCATAGCAACAGAACAATAATTAAGACAGAAGTTGGTACCAGGGACTGGGATAATGCTGTGACAGGCCTGATCATGCTGTTGTTTGAAGGAATATGAAAGACTTTGGGAATTTGGACTAGAAAAGTGATAGAATGCTTTAAGTGGGGCTGCATGGGTCATCTTAGTAAGAATATGAAAGACAATACTTCTGAGAATAGTGTGGACTACGCAGGCCTGGCTCAAGATGGTTCAGAGGGAAAAAATATGAGCAAGCAGTCTAGATATCATTCTTGTGATGTTTTGGTAAAGAATATGACTGTCTTCTGTCCTTCTCCTAAAAATCTGTGAGAGGCTACATAGAAGAGTTTTGGATTAATGATGTTGACAGACGAGATTTCAAGACAGGCTAGTTTTGACTATGCCACATGGTTATTAGTGATCACTCTTATGCATATCTACAATGAAAAGAAGCAAGTGGGGCAAAGAGGAATTAAAAAAAAAAGTACAATTTGAGGAGAAGAAGAACACTGAAAATGCAATGTTGGAGCCAAGTCCTATGCTCAAGGAGATAAAACATTTAAAGAAAAGTCTGATGCTAAATGGAATAAAAGGGAGCGATGACTTCAGGGCAAGACCTCACCCGGCAAATCTTGCAACTTGTAAAAGAAACAAGCCTGAGGGATTTCCTTGGCCAAGAAATCATCAACAAGCTTATGCAAATGTAAGTGATCCAGCAGCCAGGTTTCAGTACAAGCAGAAAGCAGAACTTGGCAGCTTTGGCCATGTGATTCCAAATTTAGAGTCAAGAAGGATACAGGAAAGGGATTATGGAACCTTCCTCCACAGTTAATGGAAGCTGCTGAGACCAGACACTTGACAGGGCAGTTCCTGCATAGAGGACCATAAAGGCTACTTGGTGAAGCTGTGAACGTGAAGCCTGGATTGTCTTGAAGACCCCAAGAGGTTGGAGATGCCAGAGCCATGGTTTACTTGCCAAGGAGAGCTGCTAACCGAGTGCAGAATCAAACCAAGAAAGAGAAATGTGTTGCAATCAACAAAGCTAAAAGGATTTGGAGATCTCAAGAGTCATTTATCAGTTTGTATAAGATAGATGGTGCCAGACAGATGGTGCCTTTTATGTGTATACTCAGGTAAGTGGTCCATACTCCATTTTCAAAATGGAGTCAAAAGCTGCTTGTAAAATAGAGTGTCTCAGGGCAATGAACAGTCAGGAAAACCACTCTGCAATATGGAGTAGTTTAACAGTTGGCCTGCGGTGATAGCAATGAATAGAAAGAGCAATTTCAATGCTAAATAAAACCTTGTGCAATGACAATTATACCATCAACATCCTCTTTCTGGAGAGCTAGACATCAACACCAACTACCATTCCCTCCTGCTTCTGCCGATACCCACTACAGGGAATCTTGGGATATGTTGAAGTACTCCTGGGTAAAATGTTTGATGAGTGTTGGAACTTTTCAGTGATGCAGCTACTTTTCCTTCATCCATGCTCCTGTAAGTGACCCAAAGAAACCCATTGGTTTACCAACCTGGACTTGGATGGAATCCTTTTTTTAGTTTATGGTATTCTCTCTATTCTGGATGAATTGGCACTTCTTTTTGTCTCTCTAGGAAAAGCTCTTTGTGTTCTTTACATCATTGCTGCAGCCCAGTGACTGCTGTGGCTACCATGCATGTCTTTTCAGAATGTGAGGTGTGCTGGTTAATTTTTATTGTCAACTCTAAACAACCTAAAGTCACCTGGGAACCTCAGTTGAAGAAATGCCTCATCAGACTGGACTGTGGCATTGTATGAGAGGATTATTTTGACTGATAATTGATGTACAAAGGCCCAGCCCACTGTGGATAGGTCTATCTCTGGGCAAGTGGTCCTCCTGGGTTGCATAAGAAAGCTAGCTGAACATGAACCAGAGAGCAAGTCAATATTTCTCTGTAGTTCTGCTCCAGGTTCCTGCCCTGAGTTCTTGATTTGATTGCCCTGAATGGTGGATTGTTACCAAGAAGTGTAAGATGAAACAAAACATTCCTTCCACAAGTTGTTTTTGGTCATGGTGTTTTCACAGCAGTAGAAAAACAAACTAGAGCAGGAGGTGTTGGTGAATGCCCCTCCCTCTGCTGGATCCATTGCTGTATGTTGTCATGGTAGGAGATGAATAAAGGTGGACAGCAACTTTTATTTGGGATCATAAATTTCCTGAACACAAATAGCCACAACCACTACCACAAGAGTGAATTATTCACCACTGAGAGATCCCTGACTCTTCACTTGATATAGGAGCGGTATGAAAATTGTTTTTACTAATTTCAAAAGGCAATGGTTGTATTTTCTATAGGAAACAAAAGATGTTGCAGAGGTTGCGTATTTACTTGGTGGTGGGAAAGTAATATATGGTAGAGATACATAGCTGTCCACCAGAAGTTGATATTACCCTTAGTATAAATCATTGATGGTAGGTGACAGTATTTCTTAGTTTGACTCACATGGGATCATTTGATGGTTTTCTCAAGTGGAAATAATGAAGAGCATATTTTATGTATTAGGGACAAGTAAATGCTGCAATGAGTATAGCTTTGGCCTTGACCTGACTGGGGGGATAGGATTGAAGGAATGACAGACATAAGTAACGTAAGGCTCGATTTGAGCTTGTCATGTACTCAGATAGAGATATACCAGCAACATCCCAGAAACCCAGCATGTTTATTATACACAGTATGAACAAGGAAGAGGATTAGCTAATCTCGGTATGGGAGCAGTTTCAGGCTGCAGTCATCCAGGATGAGGAAACTATGGTCATTACTTTCTGTTTGCACCAATTTTAGCTAAAGTCAATTGCTTGTCAACATCTGTACTCAGACCAAAGGAAGGCCTTGCCATTCCCATGGATCTGAGGCATTGGTATACTTGGCATGGCCATGCCCATGTTAACAATATATATACACTCAGGAAAGAGATCCAAGTATACATGTGTTTATTCACTTGATTCCCCATCAAATGATGAGGAACATCCTCAGGCTCTGAAAAGATGGAATCATAAAAAAGGAGCCTTAGACTCCTACCTGGTAGAAGGAATTCTGAAGAACTCTCCCAATACAGTGTATAAAGTGGGAAAATGAACATTTATTATCATATTAAGTCATTGAGATTTGGAAGCTTATGATTAAAGAAGTTAGTATTTCTCTAACTGAAACTTTGCACAATTATATATTTCAGACAGACAGGTGAGTCCAGAGCTCAGAGGGGTCAGATCTAAATGTAGACTTAGGTAACATAAACAACGCTTTTAAAGGCACACAGTAAGAGATCACTTGAAAAGAGCAAGTACTTATATAAGATTTAAAAAAAAACAAAACATCAGAATTGAGAACTCTCTAGAGGCTAAGTAGAAAAGCTGAATTCTGCAGAGGATTTTGAGGCTGAAAGTGAAATAGAAAAGAAAAGAAAAAGAAAAGGAGAATGATGCCCAAGAAGCAGAGAACAAATTATCAAGGGACCAGAGAGCGGTCACAATGCCCAATGCTGCTGACAGCCAATCAAGACAGTATTAACTCATAGCTCACTGCATTTAATAACATTGAAACCTGGATGAGACTTTGGCACAAGCAATCTAAGTACATTTGATGGGAATAAGAAGGCTGAATGAGTGGGTTCAAGAGTAAATGAAGATAGAGAAAATGAAATAGAAAAAAAAAAGGTAACAAACTCGATAGGAGGCAAAATAAGACGTGGAGTCAGGGGAAGACAATGCTGAGAAAACTCAAGAGTGCTGAAGAAAGCAAGATAGAAACAATGGATAAGGATTTGTTGTTGGGGGAGAGGAAAAGAATGTAGGGTCTGGGGTAACCTGGAGGGGCTAGCCTTTGCGGAGAACAGAGCCATGGTCTTTCGTTTGATTTTCTTTACTGTATTTTGAGTTTGTGACCATTTGAATTGGAATGAGATTTAGGAAACATGGAGATACAACATCCATAATATCTAACTATCATTATTTTCTTTAGGCTGAGGGAAGGAATTTCTACCTCAGGAAAGCAAATGCTCATTTAACATGTTAATGTAGATGGCTGAAAACCTTTAGCAGGTATAATTTTACATGATTTAAAAACTACTAGAAATTGTGACAATATTTATAAAAGTTTTAGACTGCCTAACAAGAACAGCATTCATATGTTTTTATCTTTAATGTTAGCATAAAATGTGTTAGGTTCCATTAAGAATAACATTTAAAAATTCATATTAATTTATCTTGCATTAATCTACTGTTTACAATTCTACACATGTCTAGTTCTGGTCATCTTTTTACTCGAATTTTCTCCCTCCTGCAACAAGTTTCCATCTCAGTTTCATGTCTTTTTGATTTTGCTTTGCAGCCCGTTAGGTTTAAATGGGGCTGCACTGCACGTGTGGTTATGGGTGTAAAGCTATTCACTGACTCAGGGGCACTCCCCAGTGACTATGTCACTGAAGAAAAGTGATGGATGGTATCAGTCCTTTTTCCCCAGAATCCCTTGACTGCCTCTAGTTCCTAGGCTGGGGTGGGGCCCAAGGAACTCTTCCTCCATCTTTGAATGTTAATTGGCTCTGTTTGTGCCATGTGTATGCAATCAACTTTAACTGCAGAAAAATACATCATTTTTTCACAGGAAGCCACATACAGTTTGAATATGTATACAGGTAGTTTTGATGATTTCTTGATTACATGCTTGTATTTTTGAAATAAAATGTGAAGAGAAGTGAAATCGTCACTGAAGGCAACGACTAAAGACCTGAGAAGCTATGACTGGCATTAGTCATAGAGAAGCCTAGTTAGTCCTTATGCCATGTAATCATTCGATCACAGCAGGTAAAGATATACATTTTTTCTCTTTCGTACTGATTTGGCGCAAGTAGAGCATAGGCAGCTGGATTCTACAAAAGATGGAACTTTTTTTTCTTTTTCTAAAAAAAAAAAGTGGGAGAACTCTGAGGTCGTTATCTGAAATTAATGTGGCAACCACTGACCATGAGTGAAAAGGAAATTGAAGAATAGAGGAAATAATGACGTTGTATAGGTTGGTTGGCTAAAATAAAAGAAATGGGGATTTTAGAGTAATTGCACTGGCAAAGAGCTCAGCATAGCTCACTCTGGGAATGATCAACGTGAAACAGAGAGACTTCAAGTTATCTAATAGCAAAGGAGAATGACTCAGTAAGAGGTGGGTGGTAGAGATGTTGTAGGTGGGTGGCTATATCAGTATACAAGTATATAGGAGCCTATGGTTTTAAAGAAGGAAGGCGTAGTAAGAAGAAAGTACCCACTCCCGAATTCTGACCTGAAGGCACACATGTAAGAGAGGATGAGACAGGCTTTGCATCTAGGGTATTGTTTTACACAAACCAGAACTCCAAAATTAAACAGAATAGGATAAAACTTGGATATCAACTCAGTAACTTTCCTTAAGGGACTAACTGTATCAACCCCCATTATGTTCCTTCTCCATAATAGAGGCAACTTACAGATTTGTTTGATGTATTACAATTTTTAAAATATTTATGTGTGCAAATTATATTGAAATAAAAGAAATTTATTGGGAAAAAAAAAAGCCTGAGCTTCTCAGACCAACAATGAGACTTGGAACCGTGAATGGTAATGTTGGCATCTAATTCCCTCCCCAAACTTCTGAAAGATTTTCATAAGCAGGGACTTTTATTCCTGGCAATAGAGAATCTCAGTGGGTGGATGAGAACTTCCCAGTGTAGCACATGCAAAATGTTGGATATAGTTTTGAAATCTACTGAGAGAACAAAGAAAGTAGAGAAAAATCCCCATAACAAAAACAATAAGAAGGCAACTCTATAGGGCTCCTGAGCATGAACCCTGGTAATTGCCTTGGAATTGACTGATGTTACCTCTCCTCCATTCCTTCTCTCTGTCTCTTACATCCTTTCTTCCTTCCTCCTTCGGTCCTTCTCTTCCTCCCTTCTTCCCGCTCTTGCATGCCTCTCTTTCTTCTGTTCATTTCTCCATCCCTCCCTTCTCTATTTCTCCTGAAAAATCTGACAGGTTTATTTCTTGTTTATTCTTAAGTCTCTCGATTTCTTTTGTGCCTTCCTTTCCTTTCAGATCGTTGCTATGTGCTCTCTTCTGGTTCTTACCCTTCCTGTCCATGATGCTTTGCCCTTTCAGGTCAGTCACACCCACTAAATTTGTTTTGTTCCTCTACGATTGAAAAGCAGCGCAATTCTAAGTATTGTGATAAATATTTGTTTTGCAGTTATTATTCTTTTATTTCTCCTGTGTCTGGTACAAATCCTTTTTATCATAGGATACTTGTATTAGTTAGCTGTCTGGTTGCTATGATAATAGCAACTTAAGGTAGGAAGGTGTAGTGGAAAACTTAGAAGTTTTTGTTATTTTGGTTTCTTTAAAACCTCAAAATGGCATTTGGATTAGATTTATGTTCCCACCCCAGGTGTGGTACTTGTTTATGAGTTAGATTTGGAATGCTTGATGCAGGTAGCTGGAATTTGGTTAGGTGCAGTCGTTCTGGCACCTGTAGCTTGTTCTTGGGATTGTATGCCACATGGGTTTATGGGAAATTTTGGCTTAGGGCATAAACAGTCTGAAGCCCCGAAAGTCAGGGTGGGTGTTAGTTGGTGGTTCATTGGTTGAGTTGGTGTCATTAGTGTGTTAATTCTTAAAAGAACAAAGGGATTTAGTTTATAGACCGCGAGCTGAGACACTAGTCTAGACTCACTGTCAACTAGTCCTCTTCACACTTACGACAGTCTAAAAGAGGCTGTGAAGATTTCTACCTTTCATTCTATATCAAATCCTCTTGCAAAAGTGGTGAAGATTTCTTTCTATCCTTCCTTTCTCTTTCCCTAAATTGAGGGTAAGAGACTGTAACTTACTGCTACAGGAAGGGTTTATTTTGGCCCTATTTTGAAGGAAGAGCTATGTTCCTGACATGCAGTCAGGAACATTGTATGTGCAGTCAGGAAGCTTAGAGCAATGCATTCTGGACTCAGCTAGCTCCCTTCTTTTTCTTTGAGCACGTCTCCAACCTATGGAATGGTGCTGCCCACATTTAGGATGGGTATTTCTACACCAATTAATGGAATCTACAAAATCTCTCACAACATGCCCAGAAGTTTGTTTCCATGATGATTCTAAATCCCATTAGTCGGCAATCAAGATTAAGCATCACTATTAAGTAATGTGAAAAATGTCCAACATTCTAGCATCTTATTCTACACTTTTTGTTTTTGCTACATGCTTGGACTAGAAATTTTTATTTTGCTTATGATGTTTTAGTTATATAACTCACTACATTAATCTTTAATTCAAATGACTCTCATAGACAGAGGTATCACATTTGTATTCCTGATAGTATGAATTATTATACATGTGACTATATTCTTGAAAATGCCTCAGTCTCATTCTCCATAATAAAATTTCTAATACCCTGGTTATTAGTTCTATTTCTCTAAGATTAAAAGTAATAAAATACCAGTCACTCTGATATAGCTATGACACTTGTATTAAATTTTAATGGTATATTCTTTAATATGTACAAACATTATGTGTAAATTATGAAACAGAAAAAAATAACTGTAACATGAAGATGGGGTAAAAACAAGGAGTAAAAAAAATACATAAAGTGATTAAGATCAATATTCACAGATTTACGTTCATTTGTACTATCATAATACCTATTTTATTAATCAGTTTCACAATAGTATAAATTCAGACTCTAATTGTAAACATTCCAGAGATCAACCACAGATTCCAGCGCTGAACAGAGCTGTTGAAATAGACAGTTCTTCTGAATTCTATCTACATGGCGTTTCTCGTTGTGGGAAGAGGAGGAAAGAAGTCAATCACTTATACAATTTTATTTTCAAGTTTTGAAATATATAGTCATCTACTTCAGGCTGACTTTTCAAGAAAAGATCCAGCTTTTTTCCAGATTTCATTAAAAATGCATGAAGATCAACAGAACAAGGTTCAGGTGCCCAAGGGCAAACAGAGAAAAAAAAAATGAAAAGAAAAAAGAAAAAAACAAACAAACAAAAAAACAGTGGTCTCTGTGAGAGCATCTTCTAGCTAGGTGCTCAGACTGATTAGACCACTTTCCAGTAAATAATGGTTCCTTTTCCTTCCTCGCTCTATAGATGTTACAATTCTCTGCATGACTTGTTTTCATTATAGGAATGTGGATAGAAATGACAGTATACAAATTTCATTCCAAATCGTAAATGTCACTGTCTATTTCTATGTATTATTCTGGGCAAGTCAGACCTTTTCCAAAGTAGTTACTATTCCTGTTTTTCAGGGCCACAGAATAAATATCTGTACATCAGAACATCTCTGATAACAAGCTTAGAAGTTTATCTGCTATGTCTTTAACATAAAATAAATACTGCTAAAATAATATGATTACAAGTTTGTCTTACACACAGCTCAAACCAATGGAGAGCCCTAATGCCAATAGTAGATAAACAGCTCAGTGTCAAGCATTTGACAGTAGGACACTCTTGACAGCTGTCATTCAGCCCCTCCAAACCTGGGATTCAACAGATACGTAATATTTACTTACAACTTAATGGCCACTTCCACTGTTTCTCCAGTCTGGTCTCCTCAAACCCCTGTTTGTGTTACATTCTGTTCATGCAAAGTTTGTGCTGTACTTGTACACATTCTATATTTTTATTTATATGTATGTGTGTGTGGTGCCTTTGGAGGCCAGTAGATGCTGTCAGGCCCTCTGGGGCTGGAGTTATAGGTGGTTGTGAGACATTAAACATGTTACTTGGAACCAAACTTGGGTTCTGTGACAAGCAACAGACACTCTTAACCACTGAGCCATCTATCCACAAGCCTGAGTCCTATATTTTCAGTAATACTTGTATAACCGTGAGGGTTCCTGTCAAAATAACTTCAATAATGGATGTTTGGAGCAGCTAGGTGTTGTACAGGAGAGCCAAATAAAGAATAGAAAAGACAAATACTTCAAAGAGAAATGATAGAGAGGTCTAGCAAAATGCCCCAGCAGCTGTGCAAGACTGACAACCTAATTAGTTGTCCTCTGACACAAATATGCAAAGCATGTGTAAACCCACAGTCCCACAGGCATCTCACACACACACACACACACAAATGATACACAAAAATAAAAGATAAAAACAGTAGATTTAAACTCAAGTGTAACTGCTATTAGCTTAAATAAGCTAACTTCAGTAATTAAAAAATAAAGTATTAGAAAACAATAACAACAAAGCCAATTTGCACTCCTTTAAGACAAATTATGAACTGATCACAAAATTTCCACACAAAATAAAAACTGAAAGGTTACAGGAAAGATATTAAAATACAATATAAGTATTTCCCAAAAGGTTTGTTTTTTCTAAAGTCAAACTATAGAATACTCTTACAAATACAGAAGACACACACACACACACACACACACACACACACTCTGACATTTTTGTTTCTGTGATTGTTATCTATTGCTACTAGGGTGTTTCCAAGTTCTTGCATTTATTCAAAGAATTGAAGATTCATACATAGATTGCAAACTAGAAGCAAGAAAATTGTATTGAAAAACAGTGATAGTATAGATCAGGTGTAAGAGAAAGGTGTGCTCCTTCAATTAGAGTACTTGAGGCCTTGGGTTAATTCCTTTTATAGAGCCTAGGAGGAAGAGCTGTTGCCAAGGAGCTTAATGTGAGCATTGCTTTGTTTTGATTGACAGCTTGTATTTACATAAGCGTTTGCTCACTGTGCATGTCTCCTCCCATGATGCCTCTGATTTTAATCATATGCATGCCCAGTTATGCATAGACATACGATGGTAATAGAAATTTGTCCCTGTACGTTCACTCAGATGACACAGCTTGCCTTAACAGCACATGTTCAATTAGTTCAAACTGGTTTGTGCCTTGCATACTATACTGAATATTTTTTAGGATATGGTCAAATAGAAACTGACCACAAGAGGGGAGTTACTAAATGATGGTTAGGGGAGGAGAAACCCACCCCACTGTTTGAAGTTTGAAGTAGCAGTCTGAAGCAGGTGGGAATCCTAGGTTGCCAGGTGCACTCTTAGAGGAGGAATCTGCACAGCCCAAGCCAAGCAGAGTCCCATTTTGCTAAGCGAATCCTATGCTTGCCTGCCTCGTATATATTACCATTTTTTTATAAAGCCACGTAACTAGTGCAAGGCAGTCCTGGTAAAAGCAATATGTGTGTATACCGTAGAGTAAAATAACAACTAGAGGAGCGTCCCTTCATACAGGAATATCAGATTTATGATTTAGAAGGCACTCTTGTGGAAGAAAATCAAACAGATTTTGACTAATTACAGAAAAGCAGCTTAATTATATGACAAAACCACCACTTTTTTTTCTTTCATTTTTTTTGTAAATGTTTACAAATTATTTTGAATCATGTTCTTATGTAGACCAGGATGTCCCAGATCTCATTATGTAGTGGAAGATAACAATGACTTTAAACTCCTGTTCCTCCTGCTGCTTCCAGCTCCAGTGCTAGGGGTCTAAGTGTGAACCACTATGCCCATGAATAGAGATTCATGTGCTGCTGCAAATCTGGCCCAAGGCGTCAAACCCAGAACTTAGGCGTGTTAGACAAGCAACTGAGTGATGTTCCTAGTAATATATTTTTTTTCTACACCAAATATCCTGTGTAGGTCAGGATAGTCTGCATCTGACTGTGTAGCCTAGGCAGGCCTCAAAGTCATGATCTTCTTGCCTTAGTCTCCATGCAACCATGCCTAGCCCAAACCAAATGTTAATAGCACTGTGTGTAAGGAATTTACACAAGAAACGCAACTAAATTCTTAACATATATTTCCTAAATCCTAACTGAAAAACTTTAAGTACTGCTCTTATGAACTAACATTCCCAGAAGGAAAGAGGAAAAAAACAAAAAAAAAAAACAAAAAAAAAAAAACACCATAGTTGCGTTAAAGATTCTACAAGGTCAAATGACTGAACAGGTTATTTCGGAGAACTGAAATATCGAAGATCAGAGATAAATTGTCTTGGAATAGTTTTAGTCCCTTCCAAAGCCGACACCTATGTCTGACCTAATGTCCTTGTAATTATCAAAAGCTTTAAAACGTCTTCTTAGGAAACTACTCTGTACCAAAAGCTTAAGCATGTTATCAGGTAGCATCAGAAACCTGTAATGATTCTTCCATTTTGCTAAAACCCACCTGCCTGATGTGTCCTCTGTTGCAAGCCCCAAATCTCATGTAACTACTCCCTCAATGGAACACGGTAGGTGGAACAACCTGAATCTGTGTTCTCAGGGCATGGTCACTTATATTTGGCTCCACAACAAACTCTTATTCTCTTTGAGGTGAGAGCTAGGTTTTTGCATAGATATTGTAAAATGAAACGTGAACTAAAACTATTTTCTCTTAAAATCCTAAACTGTCCTGCAGCCAGAAGATTCTCAGCTGGTACCACAATAAAGGTTATGAAGCTGAGATCTGATGATATGACATGGGATTCACACAAGACCAACATGTGTTGGCTAAAATAATGAAGTGCTCAGCCAGGAAGTAAGTATGAAATTCTAATTCTGTGAGTCTAAAGACTTTTTTGTAATTTATACAAAACATTATAGACTAACAATAACCATGCAATTGGGGCAATTAGCAGCAATGAGACAGTCTCAAATCTACTGGGTCTACAGCTGGAGCTTGGAGTATAATTACAGAACCAAGGCAGCATCTGGAATAGGAAATTCGGGGCAAGTAGTTAGGGTGAGAGAACAGAAAAAGGCTGACCTTGCTTTTCAATACTTTGGGCTCTTAGGTCTCCCTTCTTAATTATTTCTATGAATAGACAGACCATCTGAAGCCCAGGGCCAAGGCAGGACTGTAGGTAGGAGTCAAATGGTACAAATACAATAATAAGAAACAAATGGCATAATAATGGAAATCTTTAGGTCAATGTTCTATCTTGATTCTACTACAAAACAGCACATTAACGCACAACAGTACATCCCACCACTCATCTGTTAAACCAAGCAGTAACTAACTCATAACTAACTCCTCTGTTGCAGAGTCAGATCCACTCTCCAGATCAGTGCCACATCACATTTGCCTAAACACGCCATTTCTTTGCTGAAATTCTCTGTGGCCTCCCCTTCGTACACAGAATAAACCTTGGGGTGGCTTACAAATGCATCGTTGGTATGATGTACTCCTATCAAAGTCTATTTTGTTCTTTTTTTCTACATTTTAAGTTGTATTTTATAATCCCAAAGTGCTCCATTTTTTTTCTGAGCTGTTCTATCTCCTTGGAATGCCAAACATCCTGGTTACTTCTTCAAATCTTACTTGATACTTCTTCCCTTTGTGTTCTCAGACTACTCAGCCACATCTCATCTCTATTATTGCTCTCACTTTTGCTCATTCATTCATAAGGTGTTCATGCAATGCTATACAATGCTCATACACTCATAGCTGGAGGCTCTTTTCAGTCTAATTGGGAAAGCTAATGATAAAATTACACTCAGGCTTAAGGTAAGGGTATGCGATGAGCGAGCGCTCCAACAGCACAGGGTATATCGCCTTTATTTTGTTTTTGCTTTCTCCCACTTAACTCCCCAACTGTGCTTTATGATCTCTGAACCTCCACTATCTATTTAGCAAGCATACTGTCAGCAATAATATGATTCCTGAAAGGTGTTTGTTTCTCTTCAAGCATATCTGAACCTAACTACTCTGTCCCCAGTCGGTCTTCCTTAGGAAGCCCCCCTCCCAATTGCTAGTAGGGCCAGTCTTCTCACTTCCTGTCGAACATGCTAACACCCATGCACAACTCTCTGTAAATTTTTAGTTTTTCGGTTTAACTTTAAAAGTATTTTATTTTCTCAATCCAAATGATCTTACAACCCCTCTTCCTCCCACTATGCTCCGGTGTTTGCTTTGTGGATATGTTTAGTCTGACATTTCAGACATCCAAGATGAGGCATGAAGTGGGTGGGTGACTATGAGTGTGCAGCTCACGGGGCGGAGATTCAAAGCTGGAGAAAGGCATTTGGGTGGCAACCACACACAGATATTTAAATGCTTGCCTAACTGAGATCATCAAAAGAGTGACTGTGGGTAGAGAAGTACAAAGAAGGCTCTCTGGGGTCCTGGGATCTAAAGTTACACAGAAAGGTTTACTGAAGTTACAAGAAACAAAGCGAATCAGGAGGGGGTTGCTGGGAGAAATGTAAACCCTGCCAAATGCTACTTTATGTAGTTTGTCTTATTCTTCCTTGTGTAACACACCTATTCCCAGGTTTTAGGATATTTCTGAGATACAATAGATGCCCAATAAATGTTACTGAATAAATAAAAACATAACATGGTATTTCTTCATACTGAATGTTCTTCCTTTTCCCATTCATGAATATTTGAACTCGTTCCAGACTCAATTGAAGCATCATACTCTTTCGCCATTTGAAGGTTTGCTGGCATCTATTTCCTAACTGTGAGATATTATGCATTATAGGTACCACTTGTCTCAACAGTGCATTTGGCATTATTATCTTCTGCATAAGTTTATTAGGTAGAATAATGACCTATTGATTTTTCTTTTTCTTTTTAGTAATACAAATGATGGTTTCAGGTACACATTTAGACTCTTTAACTTCAGGACTTTTGGAGACATGAAATTTACCTAGACAATATTAAAGAGATCGACGATATTTTCCTGGGGAAAAACTGGGTGTATATTTCATTCCCATTGTCAGACTACACAAAGATAAAGTGGAGTAAAATAGGGCTGTGAAATGGGTAACTGCTTCCTACAAATCACTTTACTTCACTCTTGCACTAACCTTTTATTGATCATATATTCGAAACTTTTATGTACGGTTTTTCCGTTTGGGAATTTCCCAAGTGTCAGTATTCTCCAAATAAGTGACAAACATAGACCATAAACCAAGAACTGTATTAATTAAATTAATTAAAGATCTTTCTGCTGTGTGTGGTAGCTCATACTTGTAAATCTGGCACCTGGGAAGCTGATGGAGGAGGATGAGCAGATCAAGGCCACCCTTGATTATATATCAAGTGTGAGGTCAGCTTAGGCTACATGACACCCTGTCTCAAAAATCCAAACCAGAGAGATTTTTCAAGATGGCAGCAGGGCAGCAGTAGAGTCTGTCAGACTCCAACCATAGCACCGCTTGCTGCCCGTACTCAAAGTGCCCACAGCCCCTCATGTGCTTCGTGGAATGGGAGATGCTACATTGCTGGGTCCTGCAAGAACTACGAGAATCTGGCGTGATTGGAAAGATGCAAGGCAGTGACAGATCTGGAGGAACCTTGGACCATGAATCGAGAAAGGAAGCATGGCTGAATGAGACAGTGGCTTTGAATGCAGCTTGGAGGAAGCAAGCTATAGCTGAGTCTGGAGAAGCAGCATTCCACTGGATGGGCCTGTTGCACTCCATTGCTGCCTGCAAGGTGGGGACACCCACTCAGCCCTTGGATTCCACATGGAAGAATGAGCCAGGAGGAGAGTCAGGAATGGAGAAGTAGGGAAGAAAGCATAACAGAGAGACATTGGAACAGGCCTGCTGGGCACCATAGCTATCTGACAGGCCCGGCCTCCACTCAGCCCATAGGAGCTGCCCGAGACATGGAGGAAGCAGTCTGTGGGGGGAGTCTGGGATGGAGAAACAGAGCCACAGATAGAACTCAAGATGGCAGCAGGACAGTAAGTAAAATCGGACAGGACTCCAACTGCATCAGACCAAAGACTCACCTCCACTCAACCCTGCCCCCATCCCCTACTCCATACATATTCATGAACCAGGAGAAATACACTGGTGCCTGGTTAGGCAAGAGAAGGAACTTTGTGAATTAAAAAGTGGTTGGAAAAGACATAGGGTCAGTATCACACCTGGAAGGTCAGCTGGCTGTGAGTGGAGAGCAGTTCAGCAGATCAACCCTGCAGGCTGAGTGTGGAGAGGACACTGAAATGGAGACACAGTCACAGAGAGGATAGAAGACAAAGGAGTTAAGAGCCCAATGGAGAGGAATGGGTACTTGGGATGCCACGAGGCTGGGGCCACCATCTGGCCTTCCTATTATAACCCACCACCAGACTGGAGCTGCCACTCAGAGAATGGAACGTGCACAATGTGAAGAGAGGCAGACCCAGGGGCTGGGCAGACAGGGAAACTGCAGTGAGTGCCTCTAAGAGACATAGCTGGAGACAGGAACAGGGAGGGTGAGTACACAAGGCAGACAAGGGATAGGGCCTCAGTCTGCCGCTAGACCCTCCTGGCCTCTTTACTGCACGCCAAGCCAATTCTGCTTCTCCTGTGGCCACAACCACTGCTCTTATGGTTTAGTTCTCCATGATAGGTTGGGGAGAACAAGTGCTCCATTGCCACTGCAGGTTGCTGGCACAAAGCTCAGGTGATGAGGGCAGGGCATGGTATAGCAGTCTGGAGCCCCCAAACTTCCTGCCAAACCACTGGATCACCCTGCTCCTGAGCAAAGACAGGATATCCCAGCTAAAAAGTGTCTCATTTCCTGGACTGAGTATCCACACAAGAGATCTGTCCTCTGGTTACCAACAGACCCTCCTGGCCTCTTCATAGCTCGCCATGCCAATTCTGCCACTCCATGGCTGTGACTGCTACTCGAATTGCTCTCCCTGATGGGATGGGGGAGAGCAGGGATTGTGGCACTGCCCAAAGGCTGCAAGCACAGAGATTGGGGGCAACAGGACAGACTGTGATTAAGGGGTGTGCAACAATCCAGAGCTTGTACAACAATCCTGACCATGAATGTTCTGCCAAACCTTGGGATCATTCTGGTGCTGAGCAATGTAAGATGTCCCAGCTGAAGAATATTCCAGACTAGAGATTGAATCTCCTCCTTGTGAGAGAGGGATCTTAGAAACCTCAGGGTGCTCATGTGGAATAGGACAATTAGAAATCTGTCTGCATTGTTGTTACCACTGGAGTTCTTGAGCCTTGTTTCATGAGGGACGTGTTCTGGAAAACTGTTTGGTGCCTTCATGAATTTTGGGTGCCTGTCTGAAGTCCAGGTGCTTGCATGAAGTCCAGATGCCTATGTGATGTCCAGGTACCCATGGATGCCAGGTTGCTGTAGGGGGACCAGATCCCTGTGGGACAGCTATGAGAGGTCTGGGTGCATCTGTGGTATCTGAGTACCTATGCGAGGCCCTGGTGCCTGCTCAGTGTCTGGGTGCTACCTTTGGGATGTTGGGCACATGTGGGAGGCCCTAGTACCTTTGGGATGTCCAGGTGCCTGTTGGAGGCCTTGGTGCCAAGGAGATGTCTGGGTGCCTGCTAAAGGCCTTGGTACCTGCACCTGGTACCTGCAGGACATTGTGTAGCCACAAGGCATCTAGGAGTCTATGGGATGCCCAGTTGCTTGAGGAATATCTTGATGTTCACATGATATCTAGATGCCTAAGGAATGACCAGGGGATGGCACATGTCTAGGAGCTTGTGAGAAGACTGCATGATACCTCGGTATCTATGGGATGGCAGAGTACCTGTGTGATGTCTGGGCATCTGTGGATGCCCTGGTGTCTCAGGGAGGCCCAGGTGCCTGCAAGATGTCAGGACACCTATAGGATATCAGGGTGTCTGCAGATACCCTGGTACTTATAGGATGTCTAGGTTCCTGGGGAAAAGTCCAGGTGCCTGGGGATGGCCATGTGTCTGCATAATGTCTAGGTACCTGTGGGAGGACAGTCTAGGTGCCTGTGTGATTTCTACGTGTCTGCAAGGTGGCCAAGTGTCTTCATGATGTCCAGGTGTCTGCAGGATGCCCTGGTGCCTACAGGACATCCCTGTGCCAGGAAGGAGGGTTATTCGGGTACCTGAAAGATCTCCAGTTGTCTGCAGGATGGCCCAGTGCCTGTATGATGCCTGAACATCTGTGGGACGCCCTGGAGTCTAGGGGATGCCTTAGAGCTTGTGGGATGTCTGGGAGTCTGGGGGAAGACCAGGTACCTGCATGATGTCCAGGTTGGCTAAGTGTCTGCAGGATGCCTTGGTTCCTGTGGAAGGTTCTGGTGCCTGCGAAATGTCCAAGTGCCTGCTGGAGGCCATGGTACCTGTGGGATATCTGGATGCCTTGGTGCCTGAAGGATGACTCGGTACCTGCATGATGTCTGGGTGCCTGAGTGATGTCCAGGTGCCTGTAAGATATCCAGGAGCCTGCTGGTTGGCCTAGTACTTTCAGGATGCCCTGTAGCACAGGGGATATCCTGGTGCCTTTGGGATATCTGGGCACTGGCAAGATACTCTGGTGCCTGTAGAAGGCCCTGGTGTCTGCGGGAGGCCCTGGTGCCTGTGGGAGGTCCTGGTGCTTGCAGGATGTCTGGATGCCTGCAGGAGGCCCTGGTGCCTGAGTGGTGTTAGGGTACCTGCATGATGTCTACGTGTCTGCAGGTTGGCCCACTGCCTGCATGATACCCAGACATTTGCAAAATGCCCTGGAGCCTGTGGGATGTCCTGATGCCCAAGGAAATTCCTGGTGCCTATAGGATGGCCAGGCACCTGCAGGATGTCTGGGGGCTCTGAGGGATGCCCTGGTACTTACGGGATATCAAGTGGTATCTGGGTGCCTGAGCAATGATGGAGTACCTGCTGGGGGCCCCATGTGCCAGCAGGTTTGGGTAGTGAGGCCCAACTTAGGGTTGAATTTCATCATGCTTGACCTCAGGCTAGTAGGATCCTGAATGTCCATGATCAGAGTAGCCTGCTGCCCCCAAAGAGCATGATGATACTTATGATCCATGCTCCTGCTACACAAGCTGGACTTAATTTTATTTATTTGTTTGTTTGTTTGTTTACTTTGAGGGCACAGGGATGGAAGGGTGGAACAGAGAGGAATGGGAAGATACCAAGATACATTTTATGAAACTCAAATTATTAATAAAAGTATTATTTTTAAAATCCAAACCAGAAGCTATATCCTATAATTTCTACTTGAGGAAAATTCAAATTCTCTTCACTAGCTATTATCAAACACTCACACACACACACACACACACACACACACACGCACACGCACACACACACGCACATTAACACTCACACACGCACACGCACACACACACGCACATCTTTACATTTCCTTGAAGGAAAATCTTCCTGTGTGAATTATGTTTTACTCTGATATTTTTTTTCTTCCTTAGCATCTAACCGATAAATCAGGATAAGAACAACTCCTAGTTTAGAAAATTGCCTAGAAACCAGATCTGCAGATATTATAACTAGAGAAATAATAGATTAGGATGCTCTGCCAGTTAAAACAGGACAACAGATGGATGTAGAAGCAAATTCTACTTGTGACTAGGAATGTGCTGACAGTGCAATAACAGAAAGGGTATAATCTCACATCTGCCCCTTTAAATACATCTGTCCCCACACGAGAAGTCGGCAAGGACATTGGAAACTGAATTTATTATTTTTTGTTGAGTATCATAATCTGACAATTTATGATCTCAAGAACTTAACTTCCCTTCAACCATCATATTTTTCCTGGAACTTTAATTCTGAGTATATTTTCTTCTATGAAACTAATTATTAAAATAATTTTGAAGTGTGAGAGTCATCTTCTTCAACTTCTTAACTTGCAGTCTTCTTTTTATATTCTGGATGTGAGTGTATATATATTGTCCCAGAGAATATTTCACTTCCCTTATTTCACACTATCATTTTATCTATCTATCCATCCATCCATCCATCCATCCATCCATCCATCTATCTATTTTACAGTGCTGAATACCAAACACAGGGCTTCATCCCTACTAATTTGTTTGTAACTTTCATCTCTTCCCTCTTCTTTATTTTTCTAAATCTTTCTCCATTTCTTTTCTTTCTAGCTGTAGATAGGGTCATAGATACTTCAGCACCTGCTGGGGACTGAGAGTGGCTACATAGCAAGGGGAAGAGTGAATTTCAGGCAGGTAGGAGAAGATATGAATATTAGCAAATTGACAGGAATTTTAAATGCATTTATGTGTTAATTTGTTACTGTAATAAGTGTATCCAATATAAAAGCTGTTCAGAGTGAAACTCATTTTCAGATTTTTAAAATGTAAATATGGGGGAGAGAGATTGGATAGGAAGTGGAGGAACTGATGTGATCAAAATATGTACATACATGGAATTCTCAAATAATAAATAATACAGCAATTTTAAATATAAATTCAACTTCAGATGACAGATCTCCTTGCCATTTAGTTGGTCAGAGTGATGGCTGGTGTCTCTCTTTAAATAGGATAGCTATTTAATAGCCTAACAGTTGGACTTTTCTATGAATAAGGATCCAGACAGGAAGCCTTACTGTTTCCTGATTACGATGATGCACATGAGTGTAGTGGTTTGAATGAAAATGGCCCCCTTAGGCACATATATTCAAATACTTAGTCCCTAGTTAGTGGAAATGCTTGGGAAGGATTAGGAGGTATGGCCTTGTGGGAAGAGGGGTGTCCCTGGGATGGACTTTGAGGCTCCAAAAGATATTGGCCATTCCCAGTGTGTTCTCTGCCTCCTGCTTGCTCTTTTAAGATGTGAACTCTCAGCCCACCCTGCTGATACCTTCACTCTGCCATCATGGACTCTGAGACCCTCTGAAACCGTGAGCCCCATTAAATGCTCTTTTTCAAGTTGCCTTGGTTGTGGTGTTTTATCAGAGCAGTAGGAAATTAGCCAAAATAGGTTGTCTCTGCATTGTGCCGCAAGTCAAACTTTTCTGGGTATATCATATGAACTGTGTGCTCTGAAGTCCTGTCATCTTCCCACTCCAGCTGGTCTTGGAGGATACGTCCCTTTTTTCTCCCTCTAGTATTAGCAGCTTCCTCCTTCTAGCCGCTTGAAGCAATTTTGTTCCAAAGCGATTATCATGAGGTATAACAGTGATTCTACCGTAGGGAGTTAATATTCTGCATACTACATGATTACATGTCTCCACAAAAAAACTTCAAATTGAATTAACTTAAGGAAACTTGTGACATCATTTGTGTGCACATGAGAAATATAATATAATGAAAACTATAAATTTGTTCATTTAGTTTCTGTATCATATCTTTATAAAATGTAATCAGAAAATTTTAATCAAGCATGTTTAGAATGTTTCTTAAAGCAAATTAATTGTCAAACTTTAAAAATATACCTAGAAATACCAGTCATTTCCATTTGCTAAATTAGTACATTGTGTTACTTCTTTTATTAAGAGTCATTGGTGGAAGAGATATTGCAGGATTCAGTGAAAGTGGCCAAATCAAATAAAAAATCTGCTCATGCAATTTCTAGATACAAATTAACAGAATGCCTTCATCTTTTGTTTATTTGAATATAACATAATTGTGCCAGGAAACTATTAGCATTCTAAATGTATTTCAAGTGTCATTTTCTAGATTTTCCTCAGGAAAACCATCTATTAATATAAACTTAAGTAATATTTGCATTTTATATGCTTAAGAAGAAAATTGTATGTTTCTAAAGGTAGAATAATTTCATAGCTGTAATGAGAGGCCCTAGAAACATGGAAAGGATTCTTTAGCTCTGTAAGGAGCAAATTTATACATCTTTTTAAAACATGAAGATATGCAAAAAAATCATCAAAACTGAGTGAAAGGAACCTTAGGTAAAGTGAGGCTCGAGACCAAGCCTTAATGAATCAATAGTTTATGACATTCTGACCAAGAGGGAGGCTCAGTAGACATTGAGCCCAAAAAATTCTGAACATCTTCAGATTCAGCTCTCCTTTTTATTCACATTTGCAATTTTAAATGACTTTCATCATTGGGTCTCCGAAGACCATAATTTAAATTGCTTCATTCTCCTCTCCCAGCTTGCCCTTCCCCAAAGACATATATTATCCTTTGGTATACGATGAACTGTACTTATTTATCTTATTACCTATTCTCTCCCTTTTGAAGATAAGCCCCACAAGAGCAGGCTTTTTCTCCTGCTTTGTTCATGATGCTACACAATGCCTATAACAGTGTAGCAGCTGTGCAGAAAATGCTTGCTGAATGAATAATGAGGGAGTCAATGAATTGAATAGGTTTTATTTTCTTAACAACAACAAAAGAAAAAGACAATGAAGCATTTAAATATTTAGGTGAGCAAAATATTTGGATTAATATTTTTTCATGTAGAATGAAAATACACATTAAGACTTTAATCTTCTGGAAAATTAAATGAAGATTTGGTTTGTTAGGATAGAAGTCTTAGTATTTTAACTTAATATAGAAAATAAGTCATTTAATTTAGATCAGTGGTTTTTAAATGGAGATATTACTATGTACAGTGTTACAAAATTTCAGAGAACCAGAGGCAGCACATCAAGTTTAGTAAGTATGATTTTTGATTTATGAGTATGAGTTTTGATTTATGAGTTAAGTTTGATTTATTAGTTATTTAATTAGTTATGTTGGAGCTGCCCGAAGACAAGCATTTAAGAAAGAAATCAAGTATTTTAAACATAAATTCAGTTGAAGTGCTAAAGGTGTTTAGCTGTTCAGACAGTTCCAAATATTATCCAACATTTTCTTAAAAGTAGCTATTAAGAATATGTGTCTTGAGCTGCAGAGATGACTCAGTGGCTGAGACCATGTACTGTTTTTGCAGAGAATGCATTTGGTTCCAGCACCAAAGTTGGGAGCTCACAAGCATCTGTGATGCCAGCTGCAAGGGGATCCATGGCCTCCATGGGCACCTGCGCTTATACTCTCTCTCTCTCTCTCTCTCTGTCTTTATCTCTCTCTCTCTCTCTCATACACACACACACACATACACATGCACATATCATTAAAAATAAGACACTTAAATATATATGTATATATGTATATATGTGTATATGTATATATGTGTATATATATATATACTTCCATAATTAAATAATAAAATTATCAGTAAAAAATGTTCAAAATCTCCAAGATTTTAAAACTATAAGCTTAATAGATTGATTATATATAAGGTGAATTTTTGAAATCAAAGTTTTTTGTTTGTTTGTTTTACTGGGGATTGAACTAGGATGTGATATAGACAAAACCAGTTCTCTGCCACTGGGCTACAGTGGCTGCCAGATCTCAGGCCTTACCCTGTCCTTAAGCAAGGGCTATGCCTAAGTAAATGTCGTCATTGCCCTCCTCAGGCGAGTGTGCACTCTGAGAGAGTGAGGAGGGCATTGGGTTTTGGTTCCACTGAACTGGCCAAGATTTGTGTTCTTAAGTGCCTTAACAGAAGATGTTTCATTTCCCTTAGGTAAAATGACCCAGCTTATGGAGGAGGAGGGCACTTGCCCATTCCTAAGACATAAGGGGAATGATGGAAGATAGGGATCAAAGATGGCTTCTACTCTGAGAGAGCATTGGAAAATCCGACAAATAAAACTTGTTGAGATGACGTCCAAATACTTCCTATCCTAACAATGGCAAACATAGTGTTTTTAACAATGTTATTTAAGTAAACACATACATACACATATGAATAAATTAATATGTGTGTGTGTATGTGTGTGTGTGTGTGTGTGTGTGTATGAAGGCTGCATATTCAGAGTACATCCAATTGGAGGATTCCTTTGTAGAAATAGAAAACCACATTGTATAAAAAAAAAAAGGACAGCTTATTATATTTTCTGTATATTTAAGACAATTGGAAAGTTCACAGATTTGTTACTGACTAGAATTCTTTTTTTGTTTTATTTTCTGTTTTTTTTTTTTTTTGAGACAGGGTTTCTCTGTTGTAATTCTGGCTGTCCTGGAACTCACTCTATAGACCAGGCTGGCCTTAAACTCACAGAGATCCATCTGCCTCTGCCTACAGAGTGCTGGGATTAAAAACATGTACAACCACTGCCCAGCCTTACTAGAATTTTTAATAGCAAAATTGCTCCAAAATAAAGATTATTAAATATAAATAAAACCAAACAATCAACTATTCTAAATATAATGTGTCAAAGAACCAATTCTTCCTAATTAATTATTATTATTTGTGCCACTTTTAAGAAGAGTAACAGAAGTAACAGGTGGTGGTGGCACACACCTTTGATCCCAGCACTTGGGAGGCAGAGGCAGGCGGAACTGTGAGTTCGAGGTCAGCCTGGTCTACAGAGTGAGTTCCAGGACAGCCAGAGTTACAACAGATAAGCCCTGTCTCGGAAAACCAAAAAAAAAAAAAAAAGAAAAGAAAGAAAAAATAAATAAAAAAAAGTGTTAGGGCGTAGATAGAATATTCTAAAAGAAAACATCGGTGTAGACAATCATACCATGGTAACTAACAGGTGTCTTTGCCGTGTTCAACAAAGGTACAGCTAGAAATTTTAAAATACTTATCATATTTCTGTTTTCCTCAATCCAGTCTGGTATATTAGAACATCATTTGCCTGTAGAGACACTGTAACAAGAGGTACAACAGCTCATGCTGGAGGAAAATAAGTCATTGTGGAAACTGAAAACTTAATTTGTTATGGATGTATACATGTTTGGACATCATTTAAAGCCCTGAAGGCAAACAATTGTTAGCTCTTTACTAACCATAGTTACTGCATTACATGCATTTTCTCCTTTTAAATATTTGCCTCTGTCCAGTTGAAAGTATCCCAGAATGACAGAGATGATTCCCTCACCCAGGTGATGAGGATAAGAACACAGATAGAATGCTGGGCTCAGTATGAGATTTCACATTTTCAGAAGAATGTGGGAAGGATGGAGAATGCCTTGTCTCCATCTGTTCACACCCTTTGTGTGTATATGTCAAATACAGACTGAGTATTTGCGTGGTCTAGGGACCATAAATGGCAGGGAGACATCCTTTCCAGATGTTCAGAACCTATTTGTAGTGTGATTGCTATTCTTAAGTTGTCAACTTGACTACATCTGGAATTAATTAAAATCCAAAAATGGAGGACACACCTGTGAGAAGTTTTTCTTAATTTGAAGTAGGAAGATCCACTGCTAATCTGAATCTTTGAGGTGAGGAGACACATGCATTTTGTTTGGATCTTGAGGCAGAAAGATGCACCTTTAATCTGGGCCATACAGTCTGCTGGTAGCCTATATCAGAAGAAGGAAGAAGGAAGCTTTAGCTTGTGCTTGCCTTGCTAGGAAGTCCATTTCTTCCCTGATATTAGAGCCTTCTTCTTTTGGATTCCAGCATCTACTGAAGACCAGCTGAGAGATCCAATCTCATGGACTGAGCAACTACTGGATTCTTGGACTTTCTATTCATAGTCAACCATTGTTGGATTAGCTGGACTGAAGCCTGTAAGACCCTAGAGAATGCTGACCAACACATAAAGCAACTCAGAAAGGTTGTTTGTTTTCCCCAGTGATGACCTCTACAATATATAAAGCCATTAAGACTATTAGCATTGTTTGTAGTCTCAAGACACTGAGCAAATCAACTGTGGATTCTTAAGGAGTATGCTGTCATCTATAAGGCTTACTTGACCACAGAATTCCCTGAGAGCTATTTTAACTTCGTACATATAGCAACTACTTTGCAGTTGCTATTGTTGAGGCCTTTTGTCAAGAGCTTTAGATTCAGACTCCATTTTAGATTCAGACTCCATTTTAATTGGGTTAAGTTTAAGTTTTCCCTACTAAGAGAACAGGACCCACTACCAAGAAAACAGGGCCCACTACCAAGGAGACAAGGAAGTCACAACATAACCTGTTCCTTACCCCTCACCTGCCAAGGTAACAAGGAACATTCTTGGGCCCACAGCAGCCAATAGAAATAAAGAACATTTGCTGCTTCATTGTGCTATTTGCCAAGCTTGGCTAATCTGGGAAACCACCCGTTTTGCATTTTTTTCCTTTATAAGCTATATAAAATTCACAGACACCAACAGACCCTGGACTCTCATCCCACCTTCATTATGGGTACGTGATTGCTCCTGGTGTATACCAGGCTCCTGGTACACCAATATATGTCCATTTTCTTTTCTTTCCCTAAATAAATCTTGCTTTGAAATGTATTCAATATATGAGTTACTGTCTGGTCATGGACCCTAACACTGTACGCCATAAAAATTTTCTGCCTCAGCAAGAACTGCTGTTTGCATGGAAAATAACAAAAAGAAACTTCCTGCATGTCATAACAACTAGGAATACTTAATACAAAATTTAAAGGTGATTTGATTTTCTGTGACTGTGATAAATATTCTGACCAAAAAATTAAATATTCTGACCAAAAGCAACTTGCAGAAGAAAGGGTTTATTTCAGTTTACAAGTTACAGGCCACCAGTGAGGGAAGCCAGGACAGGTTTTCAAGGCAGGAACATGGAAGCAGGAACTAAAGCAGAGGTTATGGAGGAACAGTGCTTAGTGGCTTGCTTCCAAGAGTAGCTTCCAGAGCTACCTTTCTTATATACCCAAGCTTACTTGCAAAGGGATTGTACTGTGTACAGTGCACTAGGCCTTCCTACATCAATTAGCAGTCAGGAAAAGGCACTCCCAGACACATTTACCGGCTAATATAATGAAGGCTATTCTTCAATTAAGATTCCCTCTTTCCAGGTTTGTCAAGTTGACAACCAAGATTAGCCATCACAGATACGCTATAAAAAGTAGCTGATCAGTTTTGTATTGGTTTTGGTATTTTAGCCAGGTGTGGTGATATACAACTATAATACCAGTACTTAGGAAATAGAGACAGGAGGATTGTTATGAGTCTGAGATCACCCTGAGATGAATGACAAGTAGCATGCCAGATTTGGACACAGTGGACATTGTCTCAAAAAAATTTTGTAGTATTCTTCCAAAAATAGGAATCCCATTTCTGGATCAGACCTTAACTGATAAGTTAATTGCTATGAGACCAGAACTCCTCACTACTAAGATACAAAGATACAAATAGTACACAAATATTAATATTCCCTATGGTCTACTGGGGACAAGGAGAGAGGGGCAGTGTTTTTAATATTCCAATCCCAACCCAGAACTAGAAGTTCCAGGCAAAAATAAAATCTATTTGAAGCCCCAAGAAAAGCTGCCAAGTGACAGATTTGTCACACTAAGACTCCAAGGAGAATGTTTGGGAGGTTAACTCAAGACCTGCCAGGTCCAAAATGATTACAGAACCTGCAGTGTAAGTAGAGACCATTCAGACTCATGGGGTAAACACTGCACATTACATCCCCAGGGCTGTACTTTTAGGAGCCAAGAGTAAGTCAGAAATGAGGCTTCAGTTAGAACTTCGTTGATGTGTGGGATGACTTAGGATTCAGTATAATTTTTCTCATTGGACAAAATATCTGAAAAACAACTTAAGGAAGGCTTATTTTTGCCTTATGGATTAAGAGTACCATCCATCACAGTGGCAGGAGCTGAGACAGATGGTCATACTGCATCTCTCAGGAAGCAGAGAGAGCTGAGTCTTGCTCTCACACTCATCTCCATTTTTATTCAGTCTGAGACCCCAAGCAGGAAGGTGCCAACATGCTCAGGTGGGTCTTCACACCTCAACTAGACCTTTTGGGAAACACATTTAGAGACATATCCAGAAGTTAGTCACCTAATCTAATGTCATTAAGTTGGCAGAATTAAACATCACATGATTATGATTTCTGACATTAAAAAAAAACCGACTAGCTATATAAAAATAATTAACATACTACTGAGAGCAAAATAGCCAGGAGATCCAGATAATATAATCATTAAGCACAAATTTAGTAACTATCACTAATATATTCAGGACATTAAAGGATCCACCATGGTCACCTTGACAGAGAATCGAAAACTACAAAGAAGCAAAAATTGGGGGCTGGAGAGAGATCTTAGTGATTAAGAGCATTGGCTGTTCTTTCAGAGGTCCTGAGTCCAATTCCCAGCAACCGCATGGTGGTTCACAACCATCATATGCTCTCTCCTGGCATGCAGGCCATGTACATGCATACTGAGCACTCATAAAAAAATGAATACATTTTTTAAAAAAAATCTAAAAAAAAAAAAGAAGCAATAAAAGCAACATAAAAGAGCACAAGAAACATGACATAATAAAATAGTCTATCAGACAGGAAACTGAACTCTTAGAGTAGAGGAAGGCCATGGATAGAAATGACATTTGTAACAATAAATCCTCAGGTACTTTTCCCAAATGGTTTTCCTCACTAAGGTGAAAAAGATCTTCTTGTGACTTTGGCAGAGGAAGAGATAGAGTAATTGAAAATTAATAGAAAATGAAAAGTAATAGAAAATGGTTAACATGTTCTCCATTGCAAGACCTCCTTCACAGAGGAAATTACTTTAGCAGAGCATTACGTTGGGGGTGAGTGATGGGCAGAATTTCACTTGGACTCACACATCTCTAACTCACACATCAATCACAATTAAAAGATTGTGATTCATTCATAAAGATATCGAATGCTAGCTTAATACTACCAACTTCTAACAAAGCTCTCTATATTGACTGAAGGTTACTGCTGTAAGAGGTGAGACGCAAACTAAAAGGAACCCCAAGACCAACAGGGAGTGGAAAAGCAGGATACCAGAGTGTAGTTCCCGTGGGTAGAAATCCCCCTGCCACGTGTCCCACTGCCGCTGCTGGGCTCTTGTCTGGAATGTGGCCTGCTCCAGGCCAAGAGACTTGGCAGGCTGTGGCAGCAGCAGGGAGAGGGGTCTGGGGCCATGAGTTTTACCACATCCTGTCGTGCTGCCCACCTCTGTGAGTCACGAGTAGATGAATAACACCCTGGAGCACGTTTGGTGGGCGCATCTCTCTTTAATGGGGTTCTAGGGCATATATCAAGAATCACAGGCAGGGAGGAGCCCATGACCCTGAGAATGTTAATTGATTAGGACACCCTATGTGGGAGTGGCCTTGCCTGTGTGTGGAGTTTGAGACTGTGTAATCCAGCCCTGGGGCAGAGAAGCATGCTTGCTTATCATATCTAAATTTGACTGGGTTTTGGCCAGGTCTAAGGTGTGGAGCAATAAACCACCATCATTCTTACCCTCTGGGGGTGACGCTGGGTTCAAGTCAGCTTCAACACACTGTAGCCTTTTGACAGTCCAACACCATAGGAAATTGAAGCTTCCAGCATTTACAAAGGACCCCCAAGTACAGTCAAACTCCTAGTAACTCTAAAAATCTGTTTACCTGCTTTATCACATAAATACATCATGTCTGGCTTTTAATGACGACAAATGCCCAAGGTATACCAAAGGCAAGGAAAAGAATGAGGAGAGGCAAAACAAGCATCAAAGCTAGATTTGAATGAGCTCTGAAGTTGAAATCATGAGATAAAATCATACCTTGTTGATAATAGGCAACCACAGGTAGGTATCAGAAGGAGATGGAGGTGGAAAGAACAAATCACTAGGGAGCAGAAACTCCATTCCAGAAACAAAGAATTCAACTGCTTGAGCTCGTCAGTAGGCTGGAAAGCATTCAGACAACTGCTAAACACTTCCGAAAATGAGATGCAAAGAGAATAAAAAACAAACAAAGAAGCAGAGTGGGACAATTTCAAAAACTGTGAAAGATACAGTTGGATCGAATGCCACATGGAAAGAGACTGGGATAGAAGAAATGGTTGAAGTAATATGATCCATGGGTCATTTCCGACAGACTGACAGATATCACATGTACAGAAAGCCCAGATAACACCAACACCCGTTTTATGTTCACTTAATGGTGTAGGTGTGTGGTAACTCACCAAGCAGGAAGAGAGTTTTACAACCACCAATAATCACTGATTGATTGTGCAGCCTCCCAGGTGCTAGGAGCACAGTTGTGAGCCCCAAGCTGCATTTTTTTTTAAGATTATTTATTTTAAAATAAATGGATGAGTTTTTTGCCTCCATGTATGTCTGTGCACTTTGTGTGTGCCTGGTGCCCACAGATGCCAGAAGAGGCTGTCAGATCCTCAGGTGCTGGAGTTACATATGGTTATGAACCACCATGTGGGTGCTGGGAATTGAACCTGGGTCCTCTGCAAGAACAAGTGTTCTTAACTCCTGAGCTATCTCTCTAGTCCCTGCATTTACTTTTTTTTTACGGAGAAGAGGAAAAAAGAAAAGGTGGGGGGTATCCAAACTTGGTAACATTATGGATTGACCCGTGTTCTCATACTATTTTTAAATTAGTCAAAAGTTCCCTACAAGAGGAGAACTCTGGGAAAGAATAACATCTCCAAGGCACACAGCAGACGAAACTATATTGGAGCACAGAAAAATTTAAGTGGGACTTAAATGGATTCATGGCTTATATGACCTGTTTTTAATTAAAGAAGTTCTTACAATATGTATAAATCACTTTGAAAGATTATAGAAGCCTGGCTTTGATAATCACTTTAGAAAAGTGAGCAAGGAAGCCACGAGGCAGTTGAGGGATAAAGCCCTGTTTCCTAGTAAAAATCTCAAGTCCAAGCAGATCTTAGAAGATCAGGCAAAACGGTCAAATAATCAAAGAGATTCAGAAACTTGTGTCCTTTGTAATTTAACTTATTGAAATAGATAAGGTACTGTTTATGTTAGACTTTTGTCTCTTCTTCCTCCACCATAGATATTAAGATCAAGTATCAAAATAAATTTCTTTCTTTTTTCTGGTTTTTCGAGGCAGGGTTTCTCTGTTGTAACTCTGGCTGTCCTGGTACTCACTCTGTAGACAGGGCTGGCTTCAAACTCACAGAGATCCACCTGTCTCTGCCTCTCAAGTGCTGGGATTAAAGGTGTGCATTACTACCACCCAGCTCAAAATAGATTTTAAGTCAGGTGTGGTGGCATGTACCTGTAACCCCAGCACATTGCTCTAGAGGTAGAGGCAAGAGAACAGGCAGTTCAAAACAGTCTTTAAAAAAACAAAAAATCAAAACCAAAAAATCCCAGAACTTTAATTGGCTGTAAAACATGATGAAGACAATTTTACTAAGTTTACAAAAACAAAAACAAAAACAAACAAACAAACAAACAAAAAAAAAACAGTTCAGGCAGGAAAGCTATAAATTTTGGTAGCTACCTGGAGGAGAAAGACTGAGAGATAAAAAAGAAAAATCTATGCAGTTTGATTGAAGCCAGTATGGAGAGGTGGTTAGACACAAGGCAAACAAGCAGCCACATGGTGTGGAGGGGAGCCCAAAGTACCAGAGAAAGCATACTTAGGTTCTGGCAGCATCCTAAGGAAAACACAGAAGGAAAAGGAAGGTATGCCTGGCAGACCGGATGAGAACTCTTGCCACACTGGAGTAGCAGCACTAGACTGCAGGGATTCTGGAGGGGAATAGTCCATTATCTAGTTAAAAGAATAGTGATTCCTTCAGTCTTAAGGGAGCAGACAATGGCTCATCTCCTCCTAGGGTACATTGCATTCTCTTCTGTATCTGCTGGGCTGGAACTCACTCCGTAGTCCAAGTTGACCTTAAATTTGTAGAAATCTTCCTGCCTCAGCCTCCAACTGCTGAGATTCCAGGCTGGCCTAGCTTGACTAAATATATTTACTTAAAGAAAAAGAAATGATGCAGTCAATAAGAATAAAAGTGTTTCTGTGTGACTAATTTAAGTTTCTACATTTAAAACTTGAGTTGTGGCCTGGGAGTGGTGGCATATACCTTTAATCCCAGCAGTTGGGAGGCAGAGGCAGGTGGATCTCTGTGAGTTCTAGGTCAGCCTGGCTACAGAATGAGTTCCAGGACAGCCAGAGTTACAACAGAGAAACCCTGTCTTGGAAAAAAAAAGTTTTGAATTGTGTTAATAGTATATTTTATATCAGTCAAAGCTTCATGTGAACTTTCTCAGTTTTACTTTTACCTTTGTTGTAAATATAATTCAACATAACATTAATGTAGTATTTATTAATTATTTTTTTATATAATTATATATATATAATTAAGTAAATTAACCTGTATATCATAGTAGTGTACATTTCCAAATTGCTTTCTGATGAGTTGCACACACAGTTTATAAAAGACAGACACCAATGCTGTAGGAGTTATCAAACTACCTTCAACATCAAATAAGGCTCTTTTCAATATCCTATCAACTTCCACTGAAACAGACTCTAAAACTACATTGAGATTCCATCTTATCCTAGTCAGAATGTCAGTCAATGTCACTCACAAATGAAAAAATCATGGTGAGGATTTGGACAAAAAGATATGATTATTGACTACTTGTGGGGATGCAGTCTAGGCTATCCTGGATGGATACCAGTGTGGAGGCTTCCAGGAAAACTAAAAATGGAACTACTTTATAACTCAACAGCAACAATCCCCTGGCACTTACCTGCAGGACTACACATTAGCCTATCACAGAGATACCTGTACACTAATTCTTATTACAGCAGTATTCTCAACAGCTAAGTTATAGGACAAAGCTAGGTACCTAACAACAGAGGCGTGTGTAAAGAAAACATGGCATATATGTATAATAGAATGTTCTTAAACTGTAAAGAAGAGTAAAGTTATATTGTTTGTATGTTTGTATGAATGAAAATGGATGTAACTTGAGATAACCATATCAAGCAATTTTAAGCCAGTCGCACAAAGATGACTTGTGGCACTTAGAATTTATATTTTCACATAAAAAGCATGCTTCTACATTTATAATAAAAATAAAGGCTGGGTAGTGGTGGTGCAAGCCTTTAATTCCAGCACTCAGGAGGTAGAGGTAGGCAGTTCTCTGTGAGTTCAAGGCTAGCCTGGTCTACAGAGTTAAGTTCCAGGACAGTCAGAGTTACCACAGAGAAACCCTGTCTCAAAAAACCAAAATAGAATAGAATAGAATAGAATAGAATAGAATAGAATAGAATAGAATAGAATAGAATAGAGTATAATAAAATAGAATAGAATAAAAGTAGAAAAGTAGAGGTGAAACTGTCTAGGGAAATAATGGGGACAAACCAGAAACAGGGAGACCTTCCCATATGATATACACCCGTGTGAATTTTTTTTAAAAGAATAATATTCTAGAGGGTTTTGCTTTGCTTTGCTTTGGTTTTGACAGGGTCTTTCTATGTGCCTGAGACTGGCCTTGAATTGCCTCAGCCTCTTAAGTCACTAGAATTATAAGCATGTACCACCTAACTCAGTTCTTAGAAAGGTTTTAAGCTGTCCACTTCATGAAGAAGTTGAGTATATAGCTGGGACATGGTGCATGCAATGGTAATTAACAAACCACCAGGTATGGGGGTTTAAATGAAAATGGCCCCTATGGGCCCTTAGGGAGTAGCACTATTAGGAGGTATTGCATTCTTGGAGTAGGTGTGGCCTTGTTGAAGGAAATGTGTCACTAGGGGTGGGCTCTGTGGTTTCAGAAGCTCCATAACCAGTGGCACACTCTCTCCTGGTCCTACTGCTGACCAATCTGGATATAAAATTCTTGGCTCCCTCTCCAGCACCGTCTGCCTACATGTCTTCATGTTTCCCACAATGATGACAATGGACTAAACCTCTGAACTGTAAGCCAGCCCCAATTAAATGATTTCTTTTATAAGAGTTGCCATGGTAATGGTGTCTCTTCACCAATAGTAACCCTAACTAAGACAGAAGTCAGTGCCAGGGACTGGGGTATTGCTGTGGTAGGCCTGACCATGCTTTTGTTTGGAGGAATATGAACTTTGGGACTCTGGATTAGAAAAGCAGCTAGATGCTTTATTCAGAGCTTAATGGGCCATTCTAGTAGGAGCACAGAAGACAGTGGTGCTGAGGGTGATTTGAACTGTGGGGCTCTGGCTCACAAGCTTTCAGAAGAGAAGAATATTAGTATGTGGCCTAGAGACCATTCTTGTTATACTTTGTCAAAGACTGTGGCTGTTTTCTGTCCTTGTCCAAAATATCTGCCCAAGGTTAAATTGAAGAATTATGGATTAACAGATTTGGCAGATGAAATTTCCAGACAGCCTAGTATTGACTGTGTTGCTTCATTTTGAGTGGCCACGTTTATGCAAATCTAAAATGAAAAGAAGCAAGGTGAGCAAGGAAAAATGCAAAACGGGATACCAGGAAGTATAAACAGATTTGAGAAAAGCCTAATGCTCAGTGGTATAAAGGGAGTGGTGATATCAGAGCAAGACACTACCCAGCAAAGCTTCCAACATGTGAAAAGGAATTAAAGAAAAGCTTAGGGTTGGACACGGTGGTGTGCACCTTGAAACACAGCAATCAAAAGGCAGAGGCAGGTAGATTTCTGAGTTCCAGGATGGCCAAGCTTAGGCAGTAAAGGACACCACTGAAAACAGAAAGGTGGTGAAGATATAATTGAATGAGAAGGCCATGTTGCAGCCCCAGAAAGCATCAGAACTTGGCAACTTCAGCATATAATTCTGATGTTCGAGTCAAAGATAGAAGACAGGGTTTATGGAATCTCCCTCCTCAATGAAGGAAAGCTGCTGAGGCCAGGCATGTGTCAGGGGTGTCCCTGCATGGAGGCCTTGAAAGGCCATAGTGTGAATCCATGAAGGTGAAATCCACTTTGCCTTGGAGACCTCAAAAATGTTGGAGATGCCAGAGTTGTGGGATACCTGCCACGGAAGGCTTCTAACAGGGAGTGAAACAAGCCCAAGAGAGAGAAGTGTGTTGCAGTCAACAAAGCTGAAATGTAAAACTCTTGGCTACCTCTCCAGCACCATGTCTGCCTGCATGCTGCCATGCTTCCCACTATGATGACAATGGACTAAACTTCTGAATAGTAAGCCAGCCCTAATTAAATGCTAAATTAAATGCTAAGCCACCCCCAATTAAATGCTAAATAGCAGTTGCCATGGTCACGGTGTCTCTTCACAGCAATAAGACACCAGGCAAAAGGTGAAAATGGTTATTGGTAGAGTGGATACTGCCTTTGTATGATGCATGATTCAGAAGAATGGAGAAGGGGTCGGTGAAATGGCTCTGAGTCAAGAGCACTTGCTGCCAAGCCTGATATCTGATTTGATCTTTGGAACCCACACAGGGGAAGGAGAGAACTGACTCCTAAAAGTTCTCCTCTGACTTTCATACAAGATCCATGGCACATGGCATGGACACATGACAAGCATGCACATGCTCACACCATGTATGTACACACAATAAATACAAGTAAAGAATTGTAAAGGTACTAAGAAGGGAATTAGTCAAAGAATCGCAGGAGGAAAAGCCTGTAGAAATTGTTGTCTAATTTTATCGCAATTTATACACAAAGGTGTATAATGCAGTAAGACTTCGGGGTTAATTAGGCCAAAGTATCTTTTACTTTCTGTCATTAAAGTATTATATTTTCAGTGATATCTGCACTAGCTAATCTACTGATAGGCATCATAATTTAATTCTGAGAATAAAGAATGAATAACCTTGACATATTTTATTTTATAGTACAGTACAAGAGAAAATACAATGTTTCCTATAAGAACCTTCACTCAGTCATCAGCAAATCTCAATAAATCAGGGTGAAAATAATTTTCTCTCATCCAACAAACAAACCACAAAACATCTGGTTTCATAGCATCTTTTCCAGATTGGAAATGTGGAGAGCTGCTACATTTGCTATTATGTAAAACCACTCAACTATTGATTGACCTCTGTTTATTTTCTCTGTGGCTTTATATTTTGCTTGGAAAAGAAAAATGAATTTTAGTAACTCCAAGCCTGAATTACAGACAACACATGGAAACACTTGGATTATTCTGCAAGCTACTGTTTAGAAAAGGAGATTAGCCTGGATAAGTAAAAATGAACAAAACACTAAACATGACAAAGGTGCTGCATACATTATCTTGTGTCCACCCTGTGTTAGCGAAGCCCGGATGAACTGTCATCATTCTTGGTGACTCTCCCTCTTCCTGTCTCACATGGTTCTGCACAGGACAGGCAAGTGGGTGGTGGCCAGGCTCACAGCAGCACACCCCAGCCAAAGGGTCCTATAGTGTCAGTAAAGCAGAAGTTAGGAAGCAGGATTAGCCAGCGTAGCAACAGGAGAAAGGAGCAAGGCAGCCAGGATTCTCAGACAGTTGTTGATGATCACCTACCCAAAGACAACAAAACATCTATAAAAATCCTAAGGGACTTCCCGTACATTCAGCTCAGAGAGCACCCAGATTTTACAATGAACTCATAAAATATAATCTGAGGTAAGAAACCAAATCCAAGGCCCTGTTCTTTTTACTACTTGGTTTTTCTTATCCTTCGGTAAGAATGGGGTCTCCCTCATTGCTGGCAGGCTTTCTGATCTGTGGGACTCAAAGACCAATCAGAATCCCCTATAAGCATTCAAATTATCTAACCACATTCATCCCAAATGGGTGCCTAATTTACATACAGGCAGAGCTAAATTGGCCTGTCACCAGGATATAAAAGAATCTCTGTATTAGGTTTCCATAACACCCCTCAAATGGCCCTTAATTTTACCTGTCTCTGTTGATAGTCACCCCTTGTTTGTTTTCCTCCCCCAACATGCTACTCTTGTTCCAGCCCCTCCCATCTGTCTATAACGCTATATTGTAATTCCCTTTCCTAACAAGATCTATCTGTTGCCACTAGTTCCTTACTCACAACCCAGCCTCTATGGTTCTATAGGCTGAAGCTAGATTATCATTGACTTCATGTATAAGTGAATACATACTATATTTGTCTTTCTAGGTCAGGATGACTTCACTCAGGTTGATTTTTTTTCTAGATCCACCCTAGAATTTACCTGCGAATTTCATGATTCTTTCCTTTTATTATTGCTGAGTACTATCAAATTGTATAAATGTACCACGCTTTCTTTATCCATTCTTCTGTTGAGGGACATCTATGTTGTTTCTGAGTTTTGGCTATTATAAATAGAGCAGAAATAAACATGGTTAAGCAAGTGTCTCTATGGTTGGATGAAGCATTCTTTGGGTATATTCCCAAGGGTCTTGCGGTCCATCCATTCCAAATTTTCTGAAGAACTGCCATATTGATTTCCATAGTAGTTGTACAAGTTTTCACTCCCACCAGCAATTTCACTCCCACCAGCAATGAGTGTCTCCCTTGTGCCACATACTGAGCAGCATGAGCTCAGTCCCTTGTTTTATTTGATCTTAGCCATTCTGACAGGTATAAGATGAAATCTCAAAGTAATTTTGATTTGCATTTCCCAGATGACTAAGGATGTTGAAGATTTCTTTAAATGTTTCTCAGCCATCTCCTCTATTGAGAATTTCTATTTAGATCTGTATCTCATTTTTTAAATTGATTATTTATTTTTCTGGTATCTAGTTTATTGAGTTCTTTATATATTTTGGATATTAGCCCTCTATCTGATGTGTAATTGATAAAAATCTTTTTCCATTTCCTAATATATATCTAAATGAAATTGCCAAATAATAGGGGAGACAGAGCTCCAACTGACCATCTCTTGTCATCAAATAAACTTTCCAATACCAGGATTGAGGTACATCTAATTGAGTGTTGGCCAAACAACCTAAGCTGTTGCCAAGACTATAGCTTACTCTCCACAAACTGACTGCAAGACTCCATTGCTTAAGACAACACCTTCACAACCATAGGACATGAAGAAGTTGAACTGATGCCTACATAAAGCTTTTACCCATATGTGCTAGTGTCTTTGGTACAGGAAAGTACTCGGCGGGCCACCAAAAGAGAAATGTATACACCAACCCAGTCACAAACCATTTGACCTATGATGATGTCTTGGCTTAAAGATATGCTAAGGCAATGATGGTACAAAATTGTGGGAATAAACAACCAATATCTGATTTGACTTAAGACCCACTCCATGAACCGGAATTCAAATTCAACACTGCTTGGGTGACCAAGAATACTGCTTGAGAGACCAAGAACCAAAGACTAAGTAAAACCAAATACTACTGGTCTGAAAAAAAAGGCAATAAAATATTCCTAATGACATTCTGCTATACTCATACATTCATAGATCAGTGCCTTAATCAGCCATCATCAGAGAAACTTCCTCCTGCAGCAGATGGGAACAAATACAGAGACCTACAGCCAGACATCATGCAGAGAGTAAGAGACCTTGGAATATTCAGCTCTAAATGGGATATCTCTATCAAATCCCTCCTCACATGGCTCAGGGAACTCTGTTGAAGAGGAGGTAAAAGGAGTGTAAAAGCAAGAAGAAATAGAAGACACCAAGAAAATAAGGGTCTGTAAGTCAACATGTTCAAAGCTCCTATGAACTCACAGAGACTGAAGCAGCATGCACAGGGCCTATTCAGGTTTGCACCAGGTTCTCTGCATATATACTACAGCTTCCAGTTTAATATATTTAAGGGATTCCTGAGTATTCAATAAGTGGGTCTCTGATTCTTGTGCCTTCTCTTGGGTTCTTTTCCTTCTTTTTGTTTGCTTCATCCAATTCTGATGTGTTAGTTTTTGTTATATTATATTATATTATATTATATTATATTATATTATATTATATTATTTAGAAAAATAAAGAACATATGATCCTAATGGTACTTTACAACTCATTTTCAAGTCCCTCCTGGAATCAGAGAAGTATTTGTTTGCTTCACAGTAAACTCTACATAAATTTTGCCCTATTGTCCTCCCCGTGGTGAGATGACTATTCTTGGAAGGAAACCCTCAACAGTAGTCCTCAGATGTGTAGGAATAAAAGGCAACTTTGATGTAGTGCCTGTTCTGGTTAGTCTTATGTCAACTTGACAAAAGCTGGAGCCACTGAGAGGAAGGAACCTCACTTGAGAAAATGCCTCCATAAGACTGGGCTATAGAAGCAGACCTGTAGGACATTTTCTTCACCAGTGATTGATGTGGGAGGACCCAGACCATGTGGGTTGGTGGTCCTAGGTTCTAAAAAGACAAACAAAAAGCTGGCTCAGCAAGCCATAGGCACCAAGCAAGTAAGCAGTACCCATCCATGGCCTCTGCATCAGCTCCTGCCACCAGGTTCCTACCCTATTTGAGTTCCTAACTTGACTTCCTTCAATGACAGACTATAATGTAGAACTATAAGCCAAATAAACCCTTTCCTCTTCAGCTTGCTTTTAGTCATGGCATTTCATCACAGCAATAGAAAACTTAAGTAAGACAATGCCCATAGGACAAATAGATTCAAAACCTGATTGCAAATCTGAAATGACAATGGGGGGAAATTTTACAAAAAGATTCCAAGAGGAATAAAAAAAAAGGAAGAAATGGAACCCCAAAACTTGAGAAGTGGAGGCAAGAGAATCTGGAGTTCAAGGTCAGCTTGGGCTACAGAGTGAACTGTATAGGAAGGCTACAAAGCATTATTTGTGTCCAACATGTCACAGAACTCTTTAACTTGGGACCCTAAGTCTACTGTAGACTGACTTGCCAGGAAGAGCAAGACCACTCTTTTCTCTCTCCCTGTGCAGTAGTAGTTAATCTGGGATAGGTTTTAGGAAATGTGGTGGTTTGAATAAGAATGGCTCATATATTTGACTGCTTAGTCACCAGGGAATGACAGTATTTGAAAGGATTAGAAGGATTAGGAGGTGTGGTCTTGTTGAAGAAAGTGTGTCCCTAGGGGTGGGCTTTGAGGCTTCAAAATCCCAAGCCAGATTTAGTCTCTCTTTCTGTTTGTGGATCAGGATATAACTCTCAAGTACTTCTCCAGAACCATGCCTGCCATGTCTACTGCCATTCTCCCAACTGTGATGATAATGCCCTAAACCTCTAAAACTGTAAACAAGACCCCAGTTGAATACTTTATTTTATAAGAGTTGCCTTGGTCATGGTGTCTCTTCACAATAGAACAGTGACTAAATCAGGTAGCAATTAATCTGCTAACAGGGTATACTTCATCAGGCTCATACCCTCGTGAGGCATTGGAGTTGGGCATTGGGAATGAGTTTGGATAGAATATATTTTGCCATGTGCCAAACAGTCAATAAATAGAGAAAAAAATAAATGTGCTATACTGTGTGGGGGATTCCAAGCATGACACTGATGAGCTTATAAACACTGTCTCTGGTGTGGGCCACTTTGCACCAGTTTGTATCCTTGCTTGAAATGCCTTCTGTGCTCAGAGAAGCCTGCTGTTTGTGATGGTAAACACTTTGCTGATGGAACCATCTTCCCACAGCCAATCCCTTTTACTTTCATGGTCACCTTTATGTTGTTTTGGGTTGGCAAAATGTATTTAATAAAATTTGAGAAAATAAGATGAATGATAACCGAAGTTTAAAGGGAAAAACAAGCTGGGTGGTGCTGCTGCACACTTTTGATCCCAGCACTCAGGAGGCAGAGGCAGGTGGATTTCTGTGAGTTTGAGGCCAGCCTGGTGTACAGAGTGAGGACGCAGAGTACACAGAGTACAGGACAGCCAAGACTGCATAGTGGGGCCCTGCCTCAAAAAAAAAAAAACCAAAAAAAAAACCACAAATGAAATTTTAAAAAAGAGAGAGGGGGACAAGTTGGAGACTTGACCATTGGGTTTCCAATGAACTGGCCATTTAAAAAACTACCTTGCTTCCATTGGACATCAAGGCCCAAACAAAATAAATATGGTTTCTTCAATATGGGACACCTTTGAGAATCAGTGGTAGCCAGGATCATACTGGAATGACAAGTGTAATAACTGTTGGCCATGTGCGTGTTCACTGGAAGCAGAAGCACTTTGACCAAAAGAGAAACACTTGGCAGAATCTTAGCAGAATTATAAAAATTTGAAATGTCATCAACTAACAATGGTAGCTGCTTCAACAAAATATGCTTTTGAGTCCAGATAGATTTGTCCATTGAATTTAGTCTTACCTAGAATACCTCACCGGGAAGAATATGTAAATTAAAACTAATTAATATTAAATAACAGTAATTTTTTTTTTCTTTTTCAGCCTCTTTATCCAAATTTCAAATTCTCAGCAGTATGGCTGATGGGTTTTGCCTTGATCAGTAACAGATACAGACCATTCTCATAAATGTAGAAATTTCAACAGGATAGTATTAGCTAGCTTGGACTATCCTCCTTGGAGAATGTTTCATTCACATGGGCCATTTGTTTCTAAAGGGAAAAGGTGTTCATATTTGGCACTGAAAAATTCATTTTGCGTGTAGTTTTCTCTTTGTGAACGCTGGCTGTCAATCTTCGATTCTGGAGTTTCCAATAACTACCATGCTTTGTTTTCTACCAGAGTATAGAGCAGTGTTGAAATAAGTTTCAGGAGTGCTTGGATGAGAAAATTACCTTAATTAGTGATAAAACTGCTTAGAGCCACTATACATACTCATAATCCCAGGTATTCAGCATGCTGAAGCAGGGGGATGTCAAATTTGAGGCCAACTAGAACAATTTCTGGGACCCTGTTTCAAAAAACAAGGAAGACTGCCTACAACTGTTTACTCACCTACACAGGCATGCACTTTGAATACATAGACACAATCACACACACACACACACACACACACAGTACACACAAGAGGAGAAGAGGAGGAGGAGGAGGAAGAGGAAGAGAGTCACAATGAGTTGACTGGAAAACTTGATTCTTAATCTGCAGCAAAATGGCCTTTCTGAGATCAGACAGACGTCTCTACTCAGTCACTCTACTAGTCAGAAGTTTTAAGATCCCTCTGTCTGGAGAAATATTCAAAATCTTTTCCAGCTACTTAATCTTATGAAAATAACTAAACCTCCTTAAGTTTCAGTTCCTTTATTCATAAAATAGAGATAATAATTTTATCTTTTTAATATTTGTAGAGAAAAGTATATTTAATATGACGCTTAGAACAGTGCCTGGCGCATAGAAAATTGCTGTCATATATTTGCACTTGTCCGTATTATATAATGGCGAGTAAGTCAGAATGCAGTCTCTGCAAGGACACAGAGCTTATGGAGCCCACATGTATCTGGACAACATGTTCAGTTGTTAGTCCAAGCCCACTAGTCCGATGAGTCACTTGCTACTCTATGAATGTTAGAGAAGAGTAGGAAGTCAGTGATTTGCTTCTTTCAAAATTTGTGTGTTTGTGTGCGTGCGTGCATGTATGTATGTATGGATGTGTGTGTACATGGAGGTGCTCTTGGAGGCTGTAAGAGGGCATCAGATCCCCTGGAGCTGGAGTTACAGGTAGTTGTGAGCTGCCTGGTGTGTGTGTGGTGAAAAAGCAGCAAACACACCTAACCAGTGAGCCCTTAGAGAGTTACCGTTCAGCCTTAAGTAATAGAGTAGCAAGCTTTCTGTGAGAACATGAGGACTGGAGCTTGTTGAGAGCCAAGCATCATCCAAGGCGTCTCAGAGGCCCTGATGAAAGGTAAAAGGGAATCTAGTTCTGTATCCTTGGCAAGGCCAGTCTGGGGCTGGGGCCTGGGACTGGAAGAAGTTGAGACTGGAGTTATAGGTCCCAAAACAGCTGTGTACATAGGCAGTAATGCTCTTGAGATCCCTGTGTTCCCTCTGCACACATTGCTTGATTAGCTTCCTGCTGACTTCATCCCATTGTCTGATGACTTTCCACTGACTTGATCCCATCTTTTCCCTGAAAATAGTATACTTAATAAACTTGCTTGCATGAGCCACAGCTTATGCAAGACCTCCTGATCCCAAACTTTCCTATCTTTTTTATCTCCTGGTCCTCCCACTTAGGTCCCTGTGGTGAACGAACCTTCCCACCTCAGTCAAAATAAGCAAGATAGCTCCCCACATACACCAGGGGCCCATCTCCCGTGCCATTCTAACTTCTGTTGAGTTGACATTTAACACTAACCATCATAAAAAATGCTTGGAGGAAAAAGTCAACACTCGTGCCTTACTTTCCCCTACTATATTATTCTGTGGCAAAAATCAGAACTCGACTTCAACTGGGTGCTGGAGTACGACAAAGCAAGAGCAGTGACTCAGCTAAGAGATCACCCAGCCTTGTTCCTTAGTATTAGGTGGAAAGTGTTAGAAAACCTCTCACTGCCATTAGAGACAGCATAGGTTTCGATCTGAAGTGTATCTACGTCTACTCACACTAACACGAGCTGGAGCAACCAGTGTGTCATCACCAAATGTTTCTGACTTCTAAAAAATTGGAAATTAAATCAAGATCACATGAAATTTCTAGAAAAGGCCTCAAATATCAACTTGTTAGTGCTCTCTTACTTTTGTGATTTAATGCTCACTTCAAACAAAATCTTACTAGAACACCAGGACATATAGTGAGTCTAGGATGCCAGCTTCGCTCTTTTTTGATCTCCTTGAGGAGTTCCTGAAACATCCCACTGAATTTATTAATCCTTGCCCTTAGGGGACATCCTTAGGAATACAAGGCACAAATGGCTGTCTAAGGACTCCTAAAGTAATTAATGATGGAATCGGTTGTAGAATTGTTTTGGAAAGAGTGACAGTTTTGTGTGACTCTGTATAAATATGACTTTGAGGTCAGAAGCCTTTACTTTTGCCAGGCTGTCTGTGTGTATTTGTCTGAAGGCCTGGGTGCCTACATTCTTGCTGCCTGTGTGCCAGTCTATGTGCGTGTTGTGTGCCTGCCTGTGTGGGGCCTGTGTGTTGACATATGCCTGGGTTCCTTCAGAAGGGTGCCTGACTCGTGGTAAGTGTATTGATGAATAAAATATGTTTTATCTGTCCAATTATCTCACAGTTTCTTCAACCTCCCCGCCTCCCATGACTCTTGTCCTGGCATCTTGAAAGGCCCAGTGCCCCCTAATGGTAGAGGCACTGACCTAGCCTCTCTGCTTACTGTCAAGTACTTTTCCCAGAAGTCCTTGCTTCCTCGATAGATATAAGGAGCCAATCCAGTAGAGGTCCTGAAACATCAGAGAGCTCCCCTAGACACTGTTTGGTTTAAAAGGCCCCACAGGGTCAGCCGTCAGGGCTGCCATATTTTTTTAATTGGCAAGCCCTGGTGTCAGTATGAAACCCACAGAAAATAAGATGCTTTGTAGGGCCATACATATCTCTTAGTGTCTACTTGAGCTATTAGCCTGGACTTGAACAATCTAAGGATGGCCCTCACATCACTTCCCATGTGAAACTGAAAATTACTTTGTGAGTTGTATGAGCTCATGAGCTTTTTAATTTACTTCATCACTTTCTTCCCAGTCTCTAGGATTATACTCAATACAGATTTGTAGATTTGTTGATTGGATGAATAAATAGCAACCGAGAAAAACAAGTGACTCAGACAAAATCACTCAGCATATTTGCAAGGCTGGGAATTTGTACATAGGGAGTGACAAGGAAGGTAGTGTTGTTATCAGAATAGGGACCAAAAGAGAAGTATGAGGAAGAGATGCTGGACATTTTGGGCATGGGACTTTGAGGAACTTCTAGCTAACCCAAGTACACGGGCTAGCCAAGAGTAAGATATTCAGTATTCTGATTCTATTCACTGGCTGGGTGCCCATCTTGTTTTTTGATACAGGATTCTCACTAGCCTGGACTTATGGTATTGAGCTAGGCTACAAATGAGCCTCCAAGATCTGCTCATATTCTTATTTTTCCTCCTCAGAAGGCATTAACATGCATGACATCAAACCTGACTGACATTTCTTTTCTTCTTTCTTTCTCTCTCTTCCCCTTTTTCTGTATTCATCTTTTCTTTCTTCCTGATTTGTTGATTCATTTGGCAACTAGTTTTTAAAAGTGAGTTCCAGCAATGGCACTCGGGCCTTCATGCTTGCATAAGCAAGCACTTTTCTGACTGAGCAATTTCCCTAGGCCTGGTTTTTGTTTTTGAAGTAGGATTTTGCTAAGGCTATAAGCCCTAACTAGCCTTAAACTCCCTAGGATCCCGAAGCTTCGGTCTCCACAGTGAGTGTTGGGATTGCAGGCAGGAGCCACCACAATGAATTAAAATGCAGATTTAAAATGCAGAATGTCTGGGCAAGGCCAAAAGTTCCACAAGTTAACACAGTGCCCTGTAACAGGCGTCTACATCCTTCTACAGTTTAAACAGTAAGATATGCAGAAGAGGGAAATAGCTTTAAGAGCTAGTTAGGGATTTGGGGGGTTGGGAGGGATTTTTGCTGTTGTTGTTGTTGTTTTCCTTTTTAATGTAACTTTTCAGTCTTAACACTACACAGAGAATGGTATATTTGCTAAATGGTTTTCCTGAATTTTATTTTCACACATTAAATAATGTGTCATTTTGAAATGAGATTTGGTCCTTGACCTGTAATTCAACACAAGGCAAATTCTCTTAATTTTACTGGTGATTCTGTCAGATATTTGGACTCCAAAAAGTTAGTCTTGGGCTAAACACTTCCGGCTAAGTTTAGCAGCTATTAGAAATAATTTAGTAGGCAGGAAGGTTCTGGAAGTACTGGAGGTAAATTCAGGACATCTTGGAACATTCAAGCACTTAGAAAAAGTAACAATTGTGAAAAAGTGACCTATTTCAAAGCAAGGCACAGGTACAGCTATTCTTATCGGAAAGCCCAGACTACCCACCTCAGAGCCCAGAGGTTTTTATCCGCAGCAGAGGCCTTTCTAGATACCACTGTGTTAACTTAAAGTGGACGAGTAAGTGTGGTATCATCTTAGGTTAGTTTATAGGGAAGCCATCTGCCTCACTGTGATTGCCTCACAAAGGTTTATATTTTATGCTTTTCTTTCATTCTTCATTCAAAAATCTTTACGGGGGCTGGTGAGATGGCCCAATGGGTAAATTCCCTTGCTGTTAAGCTCAAATGACCTGAGTTTCAATACCCAGTATGCACATGTGTGAATGCACATGTGTAAGGAAAGAACTCTTTCAAGTTTTCCTTGACTTTTACACACACCTGCCCACACACACGCACACACAAAAAATAGGTATTTTAGGAAGTATTCGTAATATTTGTAATAGTCTGAACAAGAAAGAAATAGTTGTGGGTTAGACAAAGTTCATAGTGTTGTTGGGTATTCTCTAAGAGCAGACTGCTCAGACATAGGTTTAAGTCAATAGAAAGTCTTTATAAGCTGGCCAGCAACTACACTGGGTGTTTGGAATCCCAGTCTAACCCCAAGCCTTTGTCAGATGTTATAACCTAGCTCCATTTGTGTCTTTACAAATTATTTGCTTCCTGGATGTCTGGGTAACTTGTTTTTCTAGACAACTTGTTTTTCCTGTAGCCTGCGTTAAAGGCCTACCTGATTTTTCTCTATGAACTCATGCTTAACTCATGATTAACCTGTCTCAAAGTGCTCCAGCAACTGCCAATTACTGTTGTTCACCAGGAATCTGCATCCCTGACAGCTTCGAAGCAGCTCGCACCAGGTGGTCCAGCCACAGACTGCTCCAACTCAGCCTGCACTCTCCAACAACACCTCCATGTCAGCAGGAAGTAGTCATAGATGGTCACATTGCCCCTTATTTCATTTATTATCAAGAAAAGGTTGGAATGTTGGGTCTCAACTCACAAACTGCCAGCTAAGATACCCATTCACATAAATCTCTCACTGTGTAAGAGTTCTTTTAGCCATCAGTAAACAACGAGGACAAGAGAGTAAAGAATGAGGCTTGTATAACTGCTAGTCTAAGATCCTAGTGTCTGCACTCAGAGGACAGCAGGAAAGAGATAACATCTGTCCAGAGTCTCTGCTGATTTAACCGCATGCTGCCTAGATTCCTGTCTCTGTTAAACCTTTAAAAACTCTGTGATATGGCATTGCTAATTGCATTCTGATTGGCTTTTGTAACCTGCTTGCTTGCTCTGCTTGTCCAGCAAGAAAATTTATATAAAAGAGAACAAAAAATGCTCTAATAAGAGTGCACCCTCTCCTGAGTATGGTGTAGCCCGGCCATAAGTAAGTGATTCCAACATCATAACATCAGGGTGAGCTTTGAAGCGTAAAAACCATCTTCATTGACATACTTCATTTAACAGGAGCAGTTACCCAGAAGCAGAACTACAGAAGCTAAAGCACAGGGTTAGTACATCCTGAGACTTTTCCAGAACTATATGGACATTGATGGATTAGGCCTTTGTTTCAGTTTTGACAGGTGGCGTTGTCTACATGCTGACTTTTACAGCCTGAATGGCACTTTCATCATGGAGTCAGTTGTGCTGAGATCTGGGGACCCACTACATTCTGGGGCCTGTTACACTTAGGTTCATGAGGCTTCATTTTTCAGGAGAAAAAGAGAATAAAAAATAACAAATATAATAAATAGTATATAATTTCATAAATATAACTCGAAGGTAAATACTATTTGACAGAAAATAATGAGCAATAATTTAGGCAGTGACTGATAGAGTGCTAAGGTTGAGTGGTCTTTTCTAGAGTGTGACATTTGTGTAGAGACTTGCTTGAATTGAGTAAATAATTCTTGTTATTATGAAGAAAAGAAATATCAGCAAAGGGAAAAGGTCACTTTGGTGGTTTGATGAAAATGTCCCCATAGGCTTATAGGGAAGGGCACTATTAAGAGGTGTGGTCTTGTTGGAGAAAATGTGTCACTTGGGGAGGGCTTAGGGGATTCAGATCCTCAAGCCAGGCCAGTATGATGCTCTCTTCCTGCTGCCTGCTGATCCAGAGGTAGAACTCTCTGCTCTTTCTCCAGCACCATGTCTGCCAGCCTGCTGCCATGCTTCCCGCAGTGCTGACAATGGACTAAACCTCTGAACTGTAAACCAGCCCCATGGAAGACAGTGGTGCTGAGAGTAACTTGAACTGTGGGGACCTGGCTCAAGAGGTTTCAGAGGAGAATATTAGTAATTGGCCTAGTGATCATTCTTGTGATATTTTGGCAAAGAACGTGGCTGCTTTCTTCCCTTTTCCAAAAAAAATCTGTCTGAGGCTACATTGAAGAATTTTGGATTAACGGAGTTGGCAGAAAACATTTCAAAACAGCCTAGTATTGACTAGGTTGAGTGGTTATTAGTGTGCATGCTTATGCAGATCTATAACGAAAAGGATCAAGCTGAGCAAGGAAAACTACAAAATTTGGAGGAGGAAAGGAGCACCAGGAAGTGTAAACAGATTAAAGACAAGCCTGATGCTAAGTGGGATAAAGGGAGTGGTGACCTCAGAGCAAGACCCCACCCAGCTAAGCTTCCACCTTGTGAAAAGGAATTAAAGAAAAGTGAAAAGGAATTAAAGAAAAGTTTAGGGCTAGACATTGTGGTATACAGCTTCAATCCTCCCAGCACTCAAGAGGCAGAGGCTGGAGGATTTCTGAGTTCAAGGCCAGTCTGGCCTACAGAGTAAATTCCAGGACAGCCAAGCTTAGACAGTGAAGGAAACCATCGGAAACAGAAAGCTAATAGACTGAGGGGGCCATGTTCCAGCTCCAGCAAGCAGCAGAACTTGGCAGCTTTGGCCACATCATTCTGGTTTTAAGAGTCAAGGTTAAAGAAGGGGTTATAGAATCTCCCTCCTAGAATAAGGAAAGCTGCTGAGGCCAAACACGTGTCACAGGTGTCCCACATGGAGCTCTAGAAAGGCCACTGTGTGAATCTGTGAAGGTGAAGCCTGGATTGCCTTGAAGACCCCAAGATGTTGGAGATGCCAGAGTTATGGGGTACCTGCCTAGTAAAGCTGCTAACAGGGAGCGGAAACTGCCCAAGAGAAAGAAGTGTGTTGTAGTCAACAAAGCTGAAAGGAGTTGGGAGAGCTGAAGAGTACTTTGACATCAGACATGGAGATGCAGTTTTGAGTTTGCCAAGCTAATTTTTGGTCTTGTTTTGGTCTAGTATTTCCTCACTATGCTCCCCTCCTTTGCTCTTGGACTAGTAATGTATAACCTGTGCTATTGTATGTTGGAAATATGTGATCTGCTTTTTTATTTTGATACAGGGAGTTACAGTTAAGAGATTGTCACAAGTCTCTGAAAAGACATGGAACTTTGGTATCAAGGCTGTGATAGACTAGACTATGGGTACTTTTGCAGTTAAACTAAATGCATTTTGTATTATGATATGGCTACAAGCCAGTGGGGCCAGGGAGTGAAATGTAGTGGTTTAAATGAAAATGCCCCCCATAGGCTCACAGGGCGTGGTGCTATTAGGAGGCCTTGTTGGAGGAAGTGTGGTTTTATTGGAGGAAGTGTGTACTGTGGAAACTTTGACGTTTCAGATGCTCAAGCCAGGCCTACTGTAATACTCTTTTCCTGCTGTCTGCTGATCCAGATATAGAACTCTTAGCTCCTTCTCTGGAACATCTGGCTTGCTGCCTTGCTTCCCACCATGCTGACAATGGACTAAACCTCAGAACTGTAGGCCAGCCCCAATTAAATGTTTTCCCTTATAAGAGGTGCCATGATCATGGTGTCTCTTCATAGCAATAAAACCCTAACTAATACAATTATATATGGAGTATAAATTTGGTAGACTGAAGGACTTCATGATCAGAAATCATGGGGCAAAAGGGAGAGGAAGAGTTTAGGAAATAGAAGAGAAAGTAGCACCCAAATCAAATAGAGCTTTGAAACATAAGCCAGGAATTCTTACTTTCTCTCTCTCTTTCATTTTTTCTTTTATCTTTTTTTTCCTTCTCTCTTCCTCCCTCCCTCTCTCCTTACCCTTCCTTCCTTCCTTTCCTCTCTCTCTCTCTCTCTCTCTCTCTCTTTCTTTCTTTCTTTCTTTCTTTTTTTCTTTCCTGACAGGGTCCCCTGTGTAGGCCTGGCTGTCCTGGAACTCATTCTATAGTTCAAGCTGGCCTCAAACTCAGAGATGTGCCTCTGCCTCCCACGTACTAGGATTAAAGATGTATGCCATCACCACTAGATTCATATTTTATTTTAGATGTTAGTTTAAAGATTTAGGATTGGAAGCAGGAAATTGTCTATTTTTTTCAATTCTTCCTTGAAAATTTCCTTTCTTCTCAGATTAACATATTCATGGATCTTTTTAAAGGCCTAGCTCACTCATCATCATATTCAAGGAAAAGTCCTCTAGAATGTTGGGTGGGTATTGGGTGATCCTAGTACTCCCTAGTTATCCTGGGGGCCAATTCTCTACTTTGCTTCCATTTCTGTCTCTTGAACACTGGCTAGAATTCACTGTTTTTCTGGTCTGACAAAATGGACAGCTCAGTGTTAGAGAACTTGAATAACTTATTTGAGGTCCTGTCCTCACTCTCCAGCACTGCAGAGATGGACACTGATAGGCCAGCTCCATGGGTCAGACATGGTCAGATCAGATGAACTACTGGATAGTGGAGTCTCTACCCAGAGACTATTCTCAGGCTTTGTGATCCTTCTCCCTTTCTTATTTCTGTATTTGATATGTACCAAAATTCTGGCTTCATAGAGAAAGTCTAAGCTGTTCTTCAAGAAAGTTGTGTCTGTGTGGAAGAGGCCTCATTTTCTGGAAATCCCCAAGGCCTTAGCATCATACTGCCATGCGATCTGTAGTGCAGACTTTTCAAGATGCTTCAGCCAGCTTTATGGCTGCCGTGAATCCTGGTCACAGTATTTTTCAGACTGCATACTTCAGTTCCTTACCTTACCAAGTGTCTTCTCAGTTTTCCTCATCTACATTTCTCTGCCACAAAAATGCATACTGTGTGCTTCTATGGCGCCCTTCTCTACTACACAAACATCTCTTGTTTTCTGACTTGTCTTTTACTGGACTCTTAATTCCTTCAGGCTACTAGTTGAGTGTCAGGAGTGTGATTCATTAATCTTACTGTATGCACAGGCGACAGAGTGTACATAGCTTACTATAATGCTAAGTAAATAACTTTGGAATGAACAAATGAGTTCTGGAATTATTCTTGAACTCTGTTTCTGATCTTAACCTTTCTATTGATTGCCAGTCTCTTATTTTTAAATTCCTTTTGGCATTTTCAACCCGCTGTGCTGTTTTTCCTCAAACTCAATTTCACACACTCATAAGCTTTTTCCAACTTCCCAATTTACATAGGCAAGGTCAACTTCTTGTTTTTTTTTTTTTTCCCTAGCTCACAAATTTCATAGCACCTTGTTTCATTCTCAATATCTCAAACTGCCATTTATTCCACCTTATTGACTTAAACCCTAGTTCAGGCTGCCATCATCTAATTCCTGAAAAAAATGTAATAGACATTTTGCTGTCTTAAGGGTTATTCTGGATAAAAAAAATTTCCCTTCTAAAATTCAGTTGTGTAGCTCTGTATATGTATATCAGCTGTACATCATTGTACATGATGTAGATCAGTCATTACCAATGATGCATCTTATTCATAAACCCATGCTTTGGTTCACTTTGAAGGTATTTCTGTACAGTGAATGCATGTTAGATAAACCATTCTTCTCCACAAAACCTTATTTAATGTTCCATAAACTAAATGAGATAGTATTTTGGTCTGTATTTTACAGGTAAGAAAATTGAGATTTAGTTACATTAGGTTGTATATTTCAATATAAGTTACCCCAAAGAGAAAACTGGTAGAATTGATATTTGAACACATGTATATTTACCTGGGAACTCTGAGCACTGCCTAATTATTGTCTTGTATGTAACATCTTCAATTCCTGCTTCATCTTGGATTTCCATGACACAGCCCACCAATCTGAACTGGCCGTTGTTGTTGCTCTTGAATCTTCTATCTCGTGTTTCAGTTATCTCCTGAAGATTTACCTCTGCTTTTAAAACTTCTACTGTATTGTAAACACTCTAATATACACAGATTCCTGGATTACGTTTCATTGAATTTGAGGGTTTTTTAAATGGAACCTCCACAATTAATTGTCAGTAATATACAAAATTTTACATAGTCCTTCATAAATATGTATATCTACTAAATTGTTACAATATTATTAGGTGAGATATTAATGCATCAGATTGAAGCGCAGGAAATCAGAAATTTCTGATCCCTCCCCAACTCTTAAGAATTTTGTGCTTAGCGGGTCAATGGTGGTACAAGTCTTTAATCCCGAAACTCAGGAGGCAGAGTTCAAGGTCAGCCTGGTCTCCAGAGAGAGTTCCAGGACAGCCAAGGCTACACAGAGAAAGCCTGTCTCAAAAAAACCATACCAAACCATCTCCCCCCATCCAAAAAAATAGAACAACATAAAAGAACTTTGTGCTTGAGCACTTTACAATGCGACTAAACACCCAGATTAGAATGCTACCTTTAAGCGTCACCTCACCCTTCCCATAAAGCAGCATCATCAACTATAATACTAACATTGCTATAATACCAACAGCAAACTCACTTTGTCACTGATGTTGTCTTTTTCAGTGCTTTGGAGAAAGATTTAAGAAATAGTTGTTTTCTTTCTGTTTTCATTGTCCCCGGACGGGATGTAAATGTGCTTTTTAGCTTCATTTAATGTTCAAGAAATCATTAAGAGTGTCTCTTCAAGAAGACTTCTTGGCTCAAGATTCTCATGTACAGAAATTAGCATTGTAACTTTTGCTTCATACCCATGCCTGGAAAGTCCAGCTTTAGTGGGCGTGAATACGGAGGACTTAGGACCGCGCGGAAGCCAAGTTTTCTGGGCGTTCCTAGAACCCTGCAGCCTGGGATCTAGCTTCTCGTCACGTGACGTCACCAGCCCTCCCGGAAGTCCCGTGGCTAACGCCGGGGGCGTGTCTCCAGGTCCCTCCGCAGGCAGTTACCTGAGAGACGCGCGAGTTTCGGTGCGGCCGCCACGGCGGAGGCGAACGCGTCTTCAGAAGAGAACCTGCAGCCGGTCTGCGGCCCGTGCGGCGCCATGGAGGTGGTGGAGGCCGCGGAGCAGCTGCAGACGCTTAAGTTCGGCGGCTCCGGCCAGGGGCCTGCAGCCTCGCCGGCGCCTGAGGAGCGCCGGGACTCCGAGCAGGCCGACCGGTGTCCGCCGGCAAGGGAGCAGCCGCCGCCGCCAGCCCAGAGTGCCAACGCCGCTGTCGCCGGAAGCCCGCCGCCGAGCGAGGCCTGCGTCACCGGCCGGGAAGCCGCGGAGCCGCCGCAAGCCCTGCAGGCCTCGGACTCCTCGGACTCGGATTCCGACTCGGACAGGTCGAGTGCTTGCGAGCCCCGGGGCTGCCGGCACATGGGGACGTGGGGTCTAGGCAGTAGTTGTCGCTCACGCTTTGCGGATGCTCGGAGCGCACGTGCGCTCCGAGAAAAGCTACCCGGCCTCGCCTCTTTGCTTTCCCAGGGTCTCAGCCCTGCTCTAGCTGTTCCCACTTCCTTCCCAAACTTGATAGTCTGCAAAGTTACTAGTGGAGGTGTAGTAACCTGTCAGTAGGTTATTTTCATAACCCGGCTTAGCATATCCCTTATGGTATAACTTTTGAGTTTTGCTTCAGGTCAGAATTGCTACTTTTTTCCCTCGAGGCTCTTTTCAAACTTGAGGAGTTTGCTTTCTTACTTCAGAGTTGGTTCCCGTCTCTCCCTTAACGGTTCTCATGTAGCTCCAGGCCGGGCGCAAAGGCCCGGGAGGATGACGTTGAACTCCTGATCCTCCTGCCTCCACCTGCCAAGTGCAGGATTGTACAAGCACCCACCATGCTCCTCAAAGTCGATTCTCGACTGTTAATGTAAATCCATAGAATCTTCATAGAAAGCATGGTTTCTTGGTATTTGGAGTTCTATGCATTACACAAACCTTTCCTCTCTGTGTCCTTTGTGGAAAAGGATCCAAAATATAGAATGTTACCGTTCTATTGTCCTACATTGTATTTGAGTAAGCACCTTGAACAGGTGGATAAGATAGGCACAGGCTGGAAAGATGTGGCATTTTTAGGAAACCATTGACTAAGAGACTAGGGAGAATGGTTTCCAGTAGAGGGAGGTGTGAGGAGGTTGGGCTAGGGAGCTAAGCCAATTATGAACAGTTTGTCTTCTTGGCAGTTTTAAGTTAGATGATACTCCTCTTGTAATCAAAGCCTGGGCTGCTGAGAAACTGATACTGGAGGCAGCTCAGGAGCCAGGATCTGAAGTGAAACATGGGCTATGGTGCAATAGAACAATTTAGAGTTTGGAAATGACTTGTGACCCCTTTGTGGTAGAGGGTACCAAATGCTTGAAGAAGTGAAAAAAAAAAAAACCCACAACGTTTTACCTGTGTGCTAGGCAGATAATGTTCTGTTGATAGAATCATTGACTGCGAGTTCTTGGTAATAATTGTTGTGACTTTTTTGGGAAGACATGGACAGACCTCTGTTCATTCCAGAGTGTAGTGCACCAGAAACAGTTGCACCCAAGTCTTGCTTAGTGAGGCAGTGTGCTTATTGGGTTTGTCTACAGGAGCATGAGTCACTCAAAGGCAGCTGTATCATGGAAGTGCCCATGTAGCCCAGGAGACAAGAGCTGTATCCCTGGAACTCCTGTGGTGGCAGCAGTGCCAGATGTCTATTCCCAGCAGTTTACTGCTTGTATAAGTTTGGATAAGGGCCTTGTGAGTCTCACTAGTTTTTGTGAGTCTTCCAGGCCCCTCACCTCCTTCAAGAGGTGGTGTTTCAACTGATAGGAAGTAGCTACACAATGGTACTCCAAAATGGTTTTTAAGGAGTTGGGGGCAACTGCCAGTAGCAGTTTGAAACATGCTCTGGGAAATAGAGAATTCACAGGAAAGGAACTTGATGAATAGGGAGTGGCCAGCTTGAAGTGTCTGAGTTGAGCCTTTAGAGAGCCCGAGGTATTTCAGCCAAATCAAATAGCATAATTACACAATAGTGAAAATACTAGGAGTTTGGAAAGCTATATACACTTGGAAGATAGATACTGGCTCCCTATGTGGTGGGAGGAGCTAGGGCTTGGAGGTTACTTGAAACCTGATTTTGAGGCGCTCTAAGGCTGACATACTAAGGACCTTGAGGCCTTGACCTAACAGAGATCCACCTGCCTCTGCCTCCTGAGTGCTGAGATCACCTTTTGGCAAATACTGTCTTCTAAAGTTATTATCTCTTATCCAATCAAAAAAAATGTTTTAAAGCAAGAACAGGAGCTCATTTTGATGAAAGTCATGAGAGGGTGAAAATTAACAGCCGTGGTATGAAGAATTGTTGTGCAGAGAGGCCATTTTTGGTATTGATATGCAGCTATTAGAGAAAAGTGAGAAATGTCTTGAAATGGTAGGAAAAGATGAGGAAGTAGAATAGGGTTTATTAGGAGATTGAACTTCTATGTTTGAATGGGAAAGAAGCTTATTCAGGAAGAAGAATAATTATTTACCCCCTTGCTTTTAGCGTTTTGAAATGTGAAGTATGTGCAGTTCATACAGTTGGGATTGGTATGTACCTAGGTGTTAGGACTCTAGAATAACGTTAGTTAGGGCTGAGAGTAGAGACATCTATCTGCATGTGGATGATGATTGAGATCATTGGAATGAATGTTATATGCCTGAAGAGCACAGAGAAAAGGTGACTATGGATAAACACTTAAAAATGGCACATAAAGTGGGCTGAAGTAAGGAAGATAGTTGAGTCAAGAACTAAAAAAGTTTTCATAGTTAAATGGTCACCATGGCAACTTTGAAGAATTCCAGGCAGATGACTGAGAAGAAACTCTTCCTTGAATAACGTGGTTCCATCATAAGTGACTCAGGTGCTTTGCCTGGAGTTGCCGTTAGTCACTGGTTGTCACATGCTTATTTGTACTCATAGAGATTTATAACATGTGACACTAGCCCTGAGAGGTTCCAGGTTTTATATATCTGTAACATTGTATACAGTGCCAAAAATGGCTGTTCCCCACAGTCTTCATCCCCTGTGCTACTTTCACCTTCTCATGAGCTTCCATCCTAATGAGCCCTACTCTGGCTTTAAATCAGGGAATTTTAAAATGGACAAAATAAAATAAGCCAGACATAATGGCTCATGCCTTTCTTTAATCCCAGCACATGGGAGGCAGAGGCAGGTGGATGGATCTCTTGAGTTCTAGGTCGGCCTGGTTTACAGAGTGAAGACAGCCAGGGATAAACAGAGAAACCTTGTCTTGAAAAACAAGAAAACAAACAAACAAAAAAATAAACCTAACATTTCCACCAACAAAGTCAGTTTGAAATGTTAGCTTTTAAATTAGACAAGCAATAGAAGTAAGGGAAAGTAAATTATTTCCTACTTGAAACAAGATTTTACTTTAATTATAATAGTACGTAACCAAGTTTTCAACTTTTCCTCTGCAGTGAAACGGATTCAGATAGTTCAAGCTCCTCTTCGTCTTCATCTTCATCTTCCTCCTGTGTATCACTTCCTCCAGTGCTGTCAGATGGAGAGGAGGATGTACAAGTTGAAAAGGAAAATAAGAATTTTCCTCTTAAAACAAAAGATGAGTTGCTTCTTAATGTAAGTACTTAGGTTTGTTGATTTCTATGTTACTTATATTGATTGCTCCATAAATTTGATGCCTCTTCTCAGCTTTTGGCATGTACTTGTGCCATGCTTTGACATTCTTTTATAAAAGAGAGTCATATGCAAAGTTTCTAAGGTTGTGTTTAACCCCAGTACTGGGTACTTACTGATAATTGTGTTGAGTCATTGCCTTCACTTTCGTGACTTCAGGTCTTTAGAAAACTTTCTAGGCTGGACACAGGTCAGTCAGTTTTAAAGCTCTTGCTTAGCATGCATGAAAAAGCATGCATTACTAGGGAATACACAGAGAAAATTACTAGAGAAAAGTTACTTCTGTAGTTTCATGGCCTGCCTTCTTTGTTGCTGTTGTTTTGTCCACAAATCAGAAACTTTCATCCATAGTACTCTAAACCCTTTCAATTGGTTACTTTTAGAGAAATAAAATGCAAAACTCACTAGCCTTAATAGGTTTTAAGCCTTTTAGAATACATAGTTACTTGAAACTTTTCAGTATTTTAAAGTCACAATTGGAAATTGATGGTTTATATGAAATGGGTTGAAGTTGTTAGCAAAGTTTTCTGTGGAGTTATTTTATATTAAGTTGTTCAAACTTTCCTTAGCTCAAGAGGATAGTCTTAGGATGTAGACCACTTGGCACCTAGTCCATGTACTTCAGTTATTATCAGTGCTTGTTAAAAGTTTGGTAGTCATTAGCTGTAACTAGTGTAGAAGACTAAATTGGTGACATAGTTTAATATGAAATTCGAAGGATGTATATTTCTTGGCTGCATTCTACCAATATTATTTAGTGCTCATAGTAAAAAGATTTTATGCTTATGCTCGACTTATGGCAGCTTTTGGAATTGTGAACTGTGGTTCACGTGTTAGAAGTTGTTAATGGTTTTAGGCAAGCAAAGGCTCATAGTTTAGAAGTAATTTCTGAAAAGTACAGAGAAACCTGTCAGTTTTATCTATATCCTGATTGCCTTTCAGAAGTTCCTAGATTATAAAACAAAAAAGACCACATTATAAAAATACAACTATGTAGTTTCAGACTTAATGAGTCTGAATTTCTTTCCTTTTTTGAGACAGGGTTTCTCTGTGTAGCCCTACCTGCTGGAACTCGCTCTGTAGACTGGGCTGGCCTGCAGAGATCCTGCCTGCCTCTGCCTCCCAGATTCTGGGATTAAAGACATATGCCACCACCACCTGGCTTAGTCTGAATTTCTTAACATTGGGAGTCCTTTGAAATTTAATGCAAAGTCGTACTGTATTTTGTATGGAGGGAGCCTGGGGGGATATTTTTCTAAGTAGAATACTTAGGCTTTCATGAGAAATCAGACAGGGTTTTTGGCCTCAGAGGCCAGGAGCCCTGTTCTTTGAGGATTGAGTTTTTGCATCTCCCTGGTATTCAGTGAAGTAATTGACTCTGATAGTAGGTTCATAGTCAACAATAGTGATGGTTACAGAATGTATCATGAATGTGTGAATGGTGTCTTTGCATTTGTTCTTTTAAGGAATTGTAACATATCTGTTACATAAGCCAGGTACTTTAAGCAAAACTAGTCATGTTTCAACTTTCTTTTTTAAATTGAAAATAAATTCTTCTCTCATACAATACATCCTGTGACCATATCATTCTTTTTTTGTTGTTGTTGTTGTTTGGGGTTTTTTTTTTTTGTTGTTTTTTTCAAGACAGGGTTGCTCTGTTGTAACTCTGGCTGTCCTGGAATTCTCTCTGTTGACCAGGTTGACCTCTAACTCACAGGCAACTGTCTGCGTCTGCCTCCCTAGTGCTGGGATTAACGGTGTACGCCACAGCCACCATCACCCAGCTGAAGTTTATCGTTTTCATAACTGCTAGTATCCACTTGTAAGAAAATACATATGATATTTGTCTTTCTGAGTCTTACCAGGACTAATATTCAAAATATATAAAGAACTTCAAACTAGATACCAGAATCCCAAATAATCGAATTAAAAAACAAGGTACAGATCTAAACATTTCTCAATAGAGGAATCTCAAATGGCTGAGAAACACTTAAAGAAGTGTTCAACATCCTTAGCCATCAGGGAAATGCAAATCACAACTGCTTTGAGATTCTATCTTACACCTTTCAGAATGGCTGAGATCAATAACACAAGGGACAGCTCATGCTGGCGAGGCTGTGGAGCAAGGGGAAGACCCTTTCATTGCCAGTGAGAGTGCAAACCTGTACAGCCACTATGGCCTTTCCTCAGAAATTTGGGAATCTACCTCAGGACCTAGCTATACCACTTCTGGACATTTACCCAAAGGATACTCCATCCTACTACGTGGACACTTGATCAAGTATGTTCATTGCAGCTTTATTTATAATAGTCAGAAATTGAAAACAGCCTAGATGCCCTTAAACTGAAGAATAAAGAAAATGTATATTCACAAATGGATGTTTTAAAAAAAATGATGTCACGAAATTAGCAAGCAAAGGATACAACTGGAAAAAATTATGTTCCTACTAGAAAGACAGTAAATAAAGCAGACAGATTCAATTGCTAGGAGTGCTATTGAAGTGTATATATTTGGCTTAAATGAAAATTGGATTTTTGTTGTTTGGAAAGTACATTTTCTTTCAGAACTTAGAACAATGACTGGTGTGTTCTTTTTTTATGCCATTTCTAAGGGATCTCTTGGGAAAGATAGAGAGGCACTTATAGTTTCTATCGATGTATCTATCTATCTGTTTATTTATTTATTTAGGTTTTTGAGTCAGGGTTGGTCTCTACTGTCTGTCCTTGAACTCAAAAGAGATCTGTCTGCCTCTGCCTCCCAAGTGCCAGGATCAAAGATGCAATCCACCACGCCCAGCAAATTTTTAATTTTAGAATTAATGGATTCTTGAATAGATATAACTTGTTTTTACATTAATTGTATTCGTAAATAAACACTATCAGTTTGTTGTTATAATTTCTCTAGTTTCCATAAATCCTTGACTCTAAGACAAATCTATTGCCACTCTCAATGAATTCAGAAAGTTCAAGAGAGTAGCTTGGTCCTGAATTCTAAGACTAGTATGACCTCAGTGTCTTTCCTGCTCTGCCTCTGTGTTGCTCTGTAGGGTTGGCAGTTTGGCCACTATTAGGCATATTTCATGAGGGATTTAACCTACTACTACTTAAATCTTGTAACACAGATTTGAACAAGTAATGGAGCCAGTGGAATGCATGTTGAGTTTGGGCATGAGCCTCATGGTCATTCCTGCTTGTGTGGGCCAGTCTGTAGGAAGTGAGAAATATGTAGGAAAGTGAAAGCTTGAAAAGCACATGGGCTAGTATTGATAGTGGGAGTGCCTCTGAGCCAGTTAGCAGGAAAGGAGCAGGAATATATTTTGAGAAGAGTGGAAAATGGGTTATATTGTACCATGTAAACCGCATGGGATGGGTTTTCTGACAAAGGGATACTGAGCAGTTGGAGTGTCAGTGTTAACCCTTCAGAAGCAAGTCCTTGGAAATGATTGTGATGCTTGTACTCAGTAATATGAAAGAAATGATTCGACTTCAGGAAAACAGATTTCTTGAAAACTTGGTTTAGAAAGTCATGGGAACTAAGGCAGCTATTGGGTCCTTATTTGTGTGCCTCTTGGATATTCTAGCAGTTTCAATGAACGTCATGTGATTCTGGTGATTTGTCTTTCCAGTCTGGCTTCCTGTGTTCATCTCTAGATTGATCCTTTCATTCTAGCTTATGTATGGACTTCTCTATTCCTGGCTCTAAATATGGCGGGGGGGGGGTTTGTTTTGTTTTGTTTTGTTTTGTTTTTTACTAGATTCCCTTGAACTGGCTAGTATTGTATGTCTTTTCTTTTGGGACAGTACTATTAGGCTTTTGGTTTGGTTTTGATTTGTTTTTAATACATAACAATTCATTCTTCTGGGAAGTGTACCTTCTTAGCTACAACTAATTCTATGTACTATGGGCTGTTAAGACCTTGGATGGATCACTTGGACTCTTTGGTAGTGTTAATTGCATGTCTTAGCATAGAGCTGTTGGAAGAATTACCAGAGTGACTCAGAATGAGGACATGCCCAACTCTCATGATGTAGAAGCAGGCTCTCAGCTCAGAGGAGAAGACACAGAGACAATGAAGCAGTCTAACTGAGGATAAGGCAGAGAAGCAGAGTTTGAATGAGACAGTATGGACCAGTTAGAGCTGAGAGAGATATAGAAGCAGTCTGAGGTTTGAGGCAGAGACACAAAGCCAACTCAGCAGAAGTCAGTATCAGATGGGAAGAGTGAATCAATTTGTAGCCAAGCAGAATAGTTCAGTCTGAGGCAGAGAATCAGCCAGAGTCAGAAGAGTTTAGTCAGAAACAAGTGGGCTTAGAAGGTCAGTTGGAACTAGCATCATGGAGAAGAGTTGGAGCCAGAACATCAAGTGAATTGAACCAGCAGAGTCAGAGTTCAGTAGAGCCCTGAGTTCAGAAGGAACTAGTCAAAATGGCTCAGTCAGCAGGCTTAAGATTAGATAGTGAGGAGGCCAAAACGCTCCAGGGCTCTAGGACTAGGACTGGTGATTGAATTAGGCAAAGAATAAACTGCCCTTTGGACCTGAGTCTATTGTCTACAGGTATAGTGATGTTCCAAACTCTGAGCTAGAAATGAGATTTATACATTATTGCTTATTTTCTTGTTCAGAAACCTTAAAGACGTTAACATTTTTAAATTGTGACCAGTATTTATGGGGATAAAAAATGGGCAGTGCTAAATAGGGATAATCATGTGTATTTATGCATAAGATACAGGATGACTAAGAGAATGTCAAATGATAGTCAGCAATTCATGAGAATTAAACTTTCTCATCAAGTCTGCCTTTTTTTTTTTAATTAAAAAAAAGTGTACTTATATTTGGGTTGAGAGCATATTCACCTGATTTTGCTAATACAGAAATATCCAAAACTTCTTCACATGGAAGAGGACATATCTGGGCAAATTGAGGTGGTTGCAGTAAAGTATTTCATCCCTGCTTGATGTCCCAGCTCCTGTGAAATTGTATTGCACTATGGTCTAAACTAATCAGTACTAATTGGATAAGTTGTTTTTCAAGGCCCGACCTACTTATTTATCATTTTGTCCTAAATTTTTATGATTTTGTCCTAAATTTAGGGAAAGGCGTCTTTAAGTTTAAGCTTTTTATGACTCTGGATTTGGAATTTACTACATTCTAACCTGGAATACTAATCAAACTTACCACATAATACCTGATGTTTTAAGCCATGTTTTATAGACTAGGAGGAAGATGGATTGTTTGCATTAGTTTTGATTTTATGCAATACTCAGAATTTTTTCAAAAGAATTTTGTCTCTGTGCTAATGATTCCATAAATCCCATATGCAGCATGATGCTGGAGATGTGGCAGTGTTAAAGCACCAGTGCTAACATCCACAGTGTTGTGGGTTCCAGCGAGTACCAAGGCAGTAAATGAATGATCGCTTAAACCTCAAATGAAGATTTTTATGTACTAGAGTATCTGTAATTTTCCAGGGTATGCACATAGGAATGATTATAATTGCATGGAACTATTCCATAGTTTTTACTTAAAAAGTTTTTCTAGCTGAAGTGTGAGGATACATTTAAGTTGGAAGAGTAACAGTGACAGAGTGTCAGAGGAGGGCTGTGTGTTAAGCAGTAGGACTGAGAAAAAGGGAGAGAGCATCAGGGCTGAACAGAGAGTTAGAGTGAGGAGGTGAGGAACAACTTCTGTCATGTGGCAGTTGTAGTCTTAGTAGGAACTTAGAAAATGATTATTTGTTCATTTATCATCTACACAGCCAATGTTGTTAGTTCTAACAGCTTTTTTTTCCACCTTTAAAATTTTTTAAAGCATGTGAGATGTGGCATTCAAATTAATTTGACAATGCCTTTTCTCTTAGATTTATGTAAGATCTTAGATGAAATATATAGTCCTTAGGTAACAAGAGGTATGCTTAGGTTGTTTATTGTTTTAAGATTTTTCTTATTGAATTGTAATCTTAATCTTAATTCAGTTTGTATTTGAGTCTTCTTGAAGAGTTTTTATGAAGGGTTTTTTTTTTTGTTTTGTTTTGTTTTTGTTTTTGAGACAAGGTCTCAGTATTCCTACTATACGCCTTGGCTGCCCTCAGACTTTTATGTTGACCAGGCTGACTTGAACTCCCATAGATCTCTTGCCTCTCCCTGAAATTAAGACATGTGCCATCACACCCCGTCTTGAACTTTTTTTTATTAATAGTCACTTTAGAAAAAAACTAATCATTAGAAAAGAAAAACTAAGACATTTCAAGGAATCGTTGACTTTTTAGGTACAACTATTTAGTGGACTGCCCTGGACTGTTCTGATCATAAAATATAGCAGTAATTAATGAGGGAAATAATGGTGACTGGCAATTCAGAGAATTCTACAGAAACCTGTGAAGCTTCTTTGGAGAAGCTGAAAAATTATAAATGAAATATTAAGTATGGTCATAGTTGACAACTGGACAGACCTAATCCATTCTTTTTTCCAATATGTCTTACCAGATATAGGAAAAATAAAAATTCAGTCATGGCTCTCAGTACTCCAGAGATTGGATCCTACTTTTCAACCATATCTGAAAAGTGAAGGCTCACCTAATAGCATCAGGTAATTGGCGGCCATGTGCATGCATTCTTCTTGGGTAATAAGAGAAAAGTGGTCAGATAATTTTACTCCACTTTTCCCACTTTTCTTAGTTCCGCCCAAACTAGTACCAGAAGGGATTAGTTTTCATTTGGAATGTTTGCTTCTTTTTCCCAGTACCCTGTGCATCTTTTACTCCATTTTTGAGAGTAAAAAAAAAAACACATGTAAGATTTTTTTATTTTAAGTAATTATACCTTAAATCATCAAATTACCGTTTTTCCCCTTCCTTTTCTTATCCTTTTTCAATAGTAAGCCTTCAAAAAAGAACTAGAGAAGTCAAAGCCATTGTAAAGGATGAATGTCATCTTTTCGTGGGCTACTTTTGGCACAGTAGCTCTTTATATTTTTGTGCATTTTGAATGTTACTCATTTGAGTATTTTGTTGAACAGGTAACCCTGTATATACCTCACAGATGTTTAGAGAATCAGAATACAGTGTTCTTACAACCATTGTTTCATGAGTTTCAGAGGCGTTGTTAGGGTCTTTTTGCTTTCTTATTATGATTTGCTATGGGACAGTCTCATTGTTTAGCTCCTGCTATCCTGGAACTCAATGTAGATCATTCTGCTCTCAAACTCAAAGAGATCTACCTGCCTCTGCTTCCTAAGTGCTCATATTAAGGGCGGGCACCATCACACCATCCCTGGATCTTGTAATTTCTGTATGGTTTCCTTGTAAATAACTTAACAGAATATCATAGTAATTTTGTTCCAGTCTGGTATGTAGTTTCCATATTCGTTATGCTGCCCTTTTGATGGTGATTCCTCAGTATGATGTAAATTGTGTTATTAGACATTTGTGCTAAGCTTTTGCTCAGTTTCTGCATTACCAATGGAAGAAAACTGATAGCAGAAAGAGACTTTCCTAACACCTGTAAGAGGCAAGGAACAGATTCAGAACTGGTAAGATTGATAGCAAATTACCTCGGCACATTGGGATCTGCTTAGTTACTTATTATTATTTAGGTTTTGAATAATAGTGGATTATTTTGTCATAGTGAAGGGTCTATGTTGCATGTAAGCTTTCTTAAGTTGTGTTTGTATCATTTTTGCCTCAGAAAAACCTTTGACTTAATTGTGGAGTATGTAGGAAATAGAGACTTGAATTTATTAAGTATACTGAATTTTAGTCATTTCTTTACCAGAAGTGTCTGGTGTACTTTATGTTCAGGTAGCCTTTTTGATGATGATGTCAATCTTTACCTATTCTATATTACCAAATACAGAAATACAGACTGTATCTGAAAACTTTTTACTGTTCTTGGATTTTGAGGCAGAGGACATTTTATAATACTTGTTTTAATAAGTGACAACATAATAAATCATTTGTGTTTTGTTGCAGATAACGTACATTTAAAACAAGTTTTTAATTTCCTTTCAATTTGGGGGACAAAAGTATAGATTAATCACAGATCTTCATTTCCCAAGTGGAATATTTAGGTTAGCATTCAGACATTTTAATAGTATGATACATAGCTATATACATGCTATATACATGTATATATATAATGTAGTTTTAAGTCTTTACCTGTGTTTGTGGCTGGAAGTAGATCAGTGTCAATACCCTGTGTACATGTGTTGTGGTTGGCTCTGTTGATGTGTGAGATATAAAGTGAGATTATGCAGAAGACTTTATTTGCAGTGGTGAGACTGTTGTATCTGTTTTAACACTAAAGCTATTGAATGTTTTAAATGTGCTTGGTCTGACTTGAGACTGACTTTAATTTATTCTTAATCAGTTACATTTAAACTTAACCATGTAGTTAGTTTCCTCCTATTTGGATATGTAAAATGAAAGGAATTGTTTACAGTTGTTCCACAGTGGATGTAGGGTAATCCCAGCTCATTTGATTTTCCTAATCTGCAGTTAAGTACCCTTCTTGTCTATTCACTGTCTTGGGATTTTGTTCATTACTTGATGGTAAGGGACTTTCTATTCCATAATGCAGAGATCCCTTCCAAGTCTTTAAATTCTATATGTAATCAATATATAGCAATGCCCATCAGTATGTATTCTAGCTGTCTTTCCCCTACTATTGATATTTGTGTGTTTTTATTTCTTGTCACATGTATACCTTCTACCACCTACCAAAAAAAAAATTAAGTGATTGACTTCTGTTTCTTTTAATGGAGGATAGCATGCCTCTGAGGTGATTTATGCATTGTCTGACCAGGGCAGCTGCTGTGTTATCAGGGAAGCCAGGTGTTAATCTAATTATAGTAATGCTTTCTGGTGCAAGCAAGATGTATCTATGCATCATTTTTGGCAGTCAGTTTTCCTAGGCAGTTTCATTTTATTCTGAGGTGGTTGGGTTCAGGTGTTTTTCCTTCCGTGAGGGTTGTATATTAAATTATATTTCCATTTTCTGATCTTTCCTCTGACTAAAATGAACTTTGACTTCTGAAATCTTTGATTAGCTTGGAGTGGTACATGAATCAGTTCATTTAATAAATATATATTGAACGTGTTAGCCATTTTTCTGGGTGCTACAGCTAAGTAGGTCCTGGTTACTGTCTTTATTTTTTCATTAGGGATGTGAATAGATATGAATAGAATATTAGTATGTTTTGAAGGAGGAAGAGAAATAGGATAATCTGGTAAAGAATAACTAGACTTGATAGTCATGTAGCTCTTTTAGATTTAGTGGTTAGGTCTTCCTCTTCGATGGGGATACTTGCAGTCCAAATATTAAGACAGGGTCGTAATATTGCTTTATTGGATATGGTAATCCAAAGGAATTTTCTAGAGATGTACCCCATGTGACTCTTTCAAGTTCTGCTTCCTTGGACAACCAAGAATTTTCATGGAAAGAATATCTTGGATGAATTCTAGTAGATAGAATTTTAAGTATATTTTCCTCTTTTCTGACTCCTTGCCTGTATATTTGAAGGAAATAAACATCCATTTTCCCTTGATTTTGTCTGGAAAATATCTGCCATTCTGAAAGTAACTATGTACAGCTTGACTCAGCTGACTTTCCAAGGCACGCTCTGTAATAAGCTCTCAGATTAGAATTATGTGATGCTCGTTTAATTATTCATCTTGCACTTTCGTGTACAATATTTAGTTCATTATGTGTGTTCTGGAGTTTTTGGAATAGAGACTTTATTTACAGCACTTCACAGGTAGGTTTATGTTAAAGGATGCGGTGGGCTGTTATGCAACTCTAGCATTGGGGAGGGAGAGTATGACTACAGGTGAATCTCTGGAGCTTCCAGACCAACCAGCCAGTGTAACCAATCAGTGAGCTTCAGATTCAGCAAAGATACCTTGACTCAAAAACCAAGATGATCTTGGCAGTGGTGGCACGTGCCTTTAATCCCAGACTAGGGAGGCAGAGGCAGAGGCAGGGTCAGGTGGATCTCTGTGAGTTCCAGGCCAGCCTGGTCTACAGAGTGAGTGCCAGGACAGTCAGAGTTATAACAGAGAAACTCTGTGTTGAAAAAACAAAAAATAAAACTAAGATGAATGATAGAAGACACTATGTCAACCCCTGGCTTCCACATGCACTTGCATCTACTAACACATATATACACACACACATAAGTGAATTAATGAATAAAGGGAATTTAATGCCTTCAGTTTAATACTGAGGAAATATACATTCTCTAGGTTCCTCAGGATTACTCAACTGAAATCGGAGGTGTGGTGACAATTGCAAATATCAGTCTTTATTTTTTTCCTGTGTTTATTTCTACATGAAATCAGATGTCCCACACAATTCTGGCTGGCACTTTTTCTTTGTTATAATAATGATTGAAACAAGATAGTGAGAGGCCTGCTAGCCTCCCTTCTGACAACAAGACTAAGCACTTGCCTTAGAAACAGTCTGATGCTGTATATTTTATTTTTTTCCTTTGCAAGTACTTCTTAGATCAGAGTATTAGGACTTCATGCTGTAGACTGAGCCAGCTTAGTCTACAAAAATTGTGTTAATAATGTTGTCAAAGTGTAGGCAAAGTGATGAACAGACAGTAAAAGTCACTGGCTTTGTTTGAATAACCTTAGGGGAATAGTTACGTATTTCCTTAACCTTATTAAAATACAAATCAGTACCTAATTATTAACATTTGCAACATTCTTAGAATTAGATATCATGCCCACTATTATACTTTCTTGACACTAAAGAATCTGAAAACATAATACACCAATATTAAAAAGGAATATGTCAGTTATGTCCCTGTAAAGAATAAGAGAAAGCTAGACATAGTTGCACACACTTTAATCCTATCACTTGGGAAGTAGCAGTAGGCCAGTCTCTGAGTTCAGGGCCAGCCTGGTCTACATGAGTTCCAGGACAGGCAGGTCTAAGTAGTGAAACCCTGTCTCAAAAGGAGGAGGGAAGGAGAGAAAAGAGAGCACATGAGAGGGGAGCAGGCTAAATACTAGGAATTCATGATAGCAAGTGATGAGTAAAGTAGCTTATAACAAGCCTAAGTGCTTATGTAGATATCAAAACCTACTATACTGTGATCTTAGTCAATACTAACAATACGACTATGACAGTCTGGAGTTCACCTAGTAAAATAAACACGTAAGAACAGTTAGAAAAATGTCATAATGCCATTGGGGAAAATACTGACAGAGTTAGTAGGGAATTAGCTCTTTCCTAATACTATGTTATGAAAGCCACGGTTGTTAAATGTAGTACTGGCAATGTCATGGATCAGTGGTACTAAATTGAGATTTTGGTAAAAACCATGCAAGGATAAGTATGTTAAAATCTGTTTTTCAAGTCAGTCTGGAAGACTATAATCTGTGGGAATTGCTGGCTGGTATTTTAGGTAAAGAAAGATAAACCCAATTCCTGCTCTGCTTTTATACAAGGATAAAACAATGAATGGACTAAAAAAATATTGACACCCGAAACTAGAGAAGTGAAGAAGAAAATGCCAGTGGGTTTTTAAGACAACTCAGAAAATGGCAGGTATGTCCCAAACAAAAGCCTAGGGTCAGGGGGAGCATATTTGCTACATATTTGAAACAAGGAAAATATTCTTAAAAATTTGTAGTTCTCAGAAGAGCAATAAAAGATAAATTCTTCAGAAGAAAACTGCATAAATTACACGTACATTTCATAAATACATACAGATCACCAAGAAATATGTAAAAGATATTCTGTCTTACCAGTCAAGTTCAAAGCAAAACAGTTTTAAAGCAAGATACTATTTTACTTTATATTAACTGGCAGAAATTTTATGTCTGATTCTCAATAATGGCATGATGTAGGAGGTGTGAATTGATATGTCTTTTAGAATAAATTAAGCAAGTGTATGTCAAAAGCCAGGCTGTGGTGTTGCATGCCTTTAATCCCAGAACTCAGGAGACACAGGCAGGCGGATCTCAGTGAGTTCGAAGCCAGCCTAGTCTACAGAGTGAGTTCTGTTACAGCAGAGAAACCATGTCTTGAGCGACCCCCCCATCACCAAAAATAGTATGTGTCAAAATACAAAATATTTTCTTTAATATAGAAGATCTATTACAAAAATCATACAAAGACATGTAAATACATACATAACAAAATTTCTAGAGAGCAGATAAATAATATTATATGATTACTGTGTTAGATTATGGCATACCTATACAGGAGGACACAGTAGGTGTTAAGTACAATTGGGTAGATATTTGTTTTGATGTAGGCTATAGAGGAAATAAGGATTTCAGTAGACTGAAAAGTATTAAGTTCAAGTAAATGTATTTAAAGGAAACAAGGACTTGGGACAGTAACTGTGGTGTGGCTTGTTGACAAGGATGATGTTAGGGAATTCTGTTTTTTACTTGGTATCCTGTTCTACTAGAGGATGTGTTGGTTTCTGTTTTTTGTTTTTTGTTTTTTTTTTTAAACATGAACCTATATTTTACAATTAGAATTTATTTTGGTAGGCTTTTTGATGTCTGGTAAGTACTAATAACAGTTCCAAAGTAGGATCTTGCCAAGAAACTTCCTTGTGTTTATTGTGTTAAAATGACAAGTGCAGCTGGAGAGATGGCTCAGACTACAACCATTGTAGCTCAGGTTCCAAGGATTTCATGCTGTCTTCTGACCTCCTTGAGCACCAAGCATATACACGTGTGCATAGACATACATATAGGGGAACCACATATACATAAAATAACATTTTAAAATTTTCAAAAATGGCAACTCCCTGAAAGTACTCAGAAGAAATATGACAGATGAAACAAATTTCCTCCCACAATAAGCATGTTTTAACCATACAGAGGCAAATTGCTGCATGGAGTTTACTGTAACCCTTAGTGTATCTCTTTGTAAGTAAGTAATCTTTGATTTTTTTTTTAAATAGCATATTCCAGAAGGAAAGTGATATGATTAAATGATTCTTTTAAAAACTTAAGTTCTCACAGGGAAAAATGCCCATAATCTATTCATTTGCATTATACTTAGTATTATTTAGATTTACTCATCTTTCTCAACATTTCTCCAAATGTTATCCTGCCAGTAACCACTAATGTCATTGACAGGGCCTTTGAACTTTTGATTCTCTGTCAGGAGGGATACCATTTGGTCAAGGGTCAAAAACAGAAAGCTCTGTTTATTTAATATGAAAGCTAACATCAGTTTTATTCTTAGGTTTTGCTTTAGCTTCATCTATTTCAGTGTTTAGTTTCTATAGCAACTGAGGTATGGTTTACAGTTGGGTCAAAAAAGAAATCTGTAGGTGTTAAGAAACTTATTTTTTAGCCTGGAAGAAGAAGGCATGAGGTAACACCTTTTCAGCTTTTATGGGCCACATCTATTTCCAAGAATTCTTTATTTGATTGATAGGTGTCATTGCCAGACCTTCACTCTTTATACAGTGCCAGGAAAGATTGCTGATTGTTTGTTCTACTATAATTAAAAGTCAGATTAGCTAATTAGCCAAATTAACAAAACAGAGAGAGCTCTCCTTCTGTGGGGGAATTGTAGATCTTGGTAGAATTCTGCAAATGGAGTGTCTCTGGATTCCTTAAAGCTTTTTTTTTTTTTTTCTTTTAAAGAGGTCATCTCTTGTCAAAGGTGATTGATAAACTTAAGTCTATATTCTTCATCTAACTGAACTTAGATTTTAGACTTACTGAGCCACATAAGTGGCAGAAATGCAATCAGAAGTCCAACCAGCTACAACAAAGGAAACATCAAAGGAATGCTTTAAGCCCTTAATGTCACATCTTTAACAATCTGTGTTCCACTTAAAATGGAAAATATTTCACATTTTTTTTAAAGTTACTGAAGCTGAGGAAGATTAATGCTTTCTTTCCTCTATATTATAGGAACTACCTTCTGTTGAAGAACTCACAGTTATTCTGCCTGAAGATATTTCACTAAAGCCTCTTGGGAAGGTTTCAAGCATTATTGAGCAGTTAGGTATGTAATTAATATAGATTAACAAAATTTATGTCTGAAGGAGCCTCTAACAAGAACTTGATAGAGTAAATTTTCTTTGAAACATGTACACTTTATCTTTGTCATTAAACTTAAAAGTTTTTAGTTAAATATACTTTTTCTTGTATTTTCTGAGAATTTCCTTTGATTTGGTTTACTTTGTTGGATGTAACAAGTTGACACAAATTTTGTGATTTAAAACAGCATAAATTTGCTGTCTAACAGCTTTCTGGACTTGTAGTCTGATATAGGTCTGGACATAGTAGGCTAAAGTCATATCTCTAAGAATGCTGAGCTCTCCTTTAGGCTCTGTGGAGGATCCCTCTCTCTTTTTGGTTTCTAGATCCATCTTATATGTTTCCTGTTTCATGTCTTCATTCTTAAAGCCAGGAATTTATCGTCTCTGTGATCCTTCATCCATCATTACATCTGGTTTTGACCACCATTTCAAAAGGTTCATTCCACAATTGGTCAAGACAGTAGAATTGGTAGTACCTCCTGAGGATGTGGAAGTCCCTCATGTTATGCCTCTTCTCATCTTTGGCTATGAGAAAGCCTGGATGCTGTTACTTCTTCCCTAAATATGTATTATGTGTAGAGAATACAGATTTGTCTTCAAGAATCTGAACTCCCATCTTCTCCCATTCACCCTGGATTTGCTGAGGATAGAAGTTTGCAGGTTTTATAGAAAAATGAACAACCAAAGGATAAAGTGATTGACCTTACAAGGCCCTGGGCAAAAAGGTTTTCCCTTCACAACCCACTCAACATAGCTTAGTTTTTCTGTTCTGCAGCCAAAGTATGTAGTCTTTGCCAATTGAATCTTAGCATCTAGTTATGATAGTCAGCCACTAACTCTTAACAATTAGGTAAATATAAGGCTACAATTGGGAGCTAAGAAAGCAACTAAATTGTGAGCCCTCTTAATTTATAGAACCTGCCTAACACAAAATTCAAGCCTTACTCTTTGTACAAGTTGTACAAATAGCTGAAATGGAACTTTATCTGTTGACCCTTTTCTAAACATCATCTATATCAATATTTTTAAAAATTAATACTTAATATAATTTTGTAATTTTCTATTTAAATTTGGATTAAAGGAAAAATCTATTTTTATAAAAAAACATAATTCTAAAGCTTCCTTCTGTTATTACATTTACTGCATTTACATTTACTCCATAAGATATATTTTTTTACATTTTATTTATTTATTGTGTGTTTATTATGTATGTGTATAGGGGAGTATCTCCTAAATGTCATATTATATATTTATATTCAGAACTTAGAACTACTAATTGTAGAAATAAATTGAGATACAAATGAAGAATTTTGAGTTATTTTAATAATATGAGCTTCACTTCCCGGTAAACATGACACTATCTGTATAGTGTAATGGTATCCTGTATTACTGTAATTGTCTAGAACTTACTGTGGTATGTATGTGTTGCACATTGCTGTGTAGTTTAAAATCTGTAGGATTTGTAATAATTGGGGATTCTTGTAAACAGCCAGACCCCTGGGATACTATGACTTTGCTTTCTGAGAAGAAAAGTATGTAATAGAAATTACAGTGGGCCTGTTATCACTTTGCTTTCATTTATTAGAGGAAGATTCTTTCATGAGTCATTAAACCTTTCATTTGTTAGTAAACAAGCAATACTTTGTAGGAAAGAATTCTAGTTCTCTATCATAGAAGTATTGTGACTAGATGATATATTTGGTAAAAAAAGTGCTTGAAATGTACACATCTTGAATTTGTTAATGAGCAATTAATATTTTCTGTTATACTATTTTTTTTCTCTTGGAATTATAGCTTCTTTATATTAAAATAACTACAACCTATCTTCTTTTGCTATTTGGTAATAAGACTTTGTTTACTAATGAAGAATAGTTATTGAGGTATGTTATCCACGCTAAATTTTATTTTAAGTTGTACTTAAAGCTTAAATTCTGTTTAAAATTCCACTTTTATCTTCCTTTTAAACCATAATCTGCTTTTTTGTCTTTTTTCAGTAATAATTGAGTCTATGACTAATATACCTCCAGTTAATGAGGATACTGTCATTTTCAAAAGTGACCGGCAAGCAGCAGGAAAGGTTTGTTAAAACTCATCATACAAATTTATAGATTTTTTGTTTTCTAGTTTCTGTTGTTTGTTTTAAGAGTTTGTTAATTTAAGCAGACAGATTATCAAGTTTTAATTCATTTTCCATTCTTCATGTATGCTATAAATTGGTTTAATATCTCTTAGAATTCTTTGCTACATGGATCAGTAAATTCACATGTGAAATTATTGTTTTCTCAGTGATTGTCAGATACTATAAGGGCAGAAGGTCTGAACACTGAGTATGACATTTCTTCTCTCTTTGCAGGTACACAGCTGAGTAGAATTTCCACAGTGTAGTAATAGTTATCATTTCTGTTTTGTAAGTTAATGGCTTTGAAACTCTTCAGATTTTGGTTTCTAAAGGTGGAAGTGCAGAGTGGCATGTTTTTTAAATGGGAAAAGATTTCAGCAGCAAATTCAGTGTTGCTCTATGTACAAGCTAGGGAGTTATCAATATGAATTTAGTACTTTTATCCACTTAGTGGGTAACCGTTCATGTCCATGCTAATCTGAAGGCCATACACTTCGCCCAGTAGGTGAGGTGATTCTGGACCTCTTAAATTCAAGAGTATATGTACTAAACAAGTGTTCATTTTCAAATTAAACATGCTGAGTAAATGTGTACCTGCTTAAATAAGAAACCTGTGGATCTCTACAAATGCTGCTGGAATTTAGTTCTTCCCAGATGAGCTTTTTTATTTCAGGAGATCAAAGTAAGTTGCCCTGAGTCAGGAAGAAGGAAATATTCCTGGGCAAACTCACACACCTTTCTCAGTTCTTTGCTTTCCCAACACTGTTTCATTCTAAAATAGCTTAGTGAGGATCAAGTTCTTCCAGGTTCTTTCACCTTTCACCACCTACATATGTTTAATTTGGCTAGCTAGTTTACCACAGTTAACTGGAAAGCAGTTGGTGGCAGAATTTATTGGCATTAAGAACTATTTTTATTTTGGGGGAAAGACTGTGAAGGGAGGGAAGATTTGTGTGGAGGATGGTGCTGTGCTTCTCTTCCTTTGATAAATTCCACTGGACATGTGTGCATTGCCATACATAAGGGCAGAAAACAGTTTTAGGGTGGAAAGAGGAAAGGCGTGGGAGAGGCTTCACAACTGCAGTGGTACTGTTTCAGAAGAAACCAGCTTCACCCCAGCAGAAACAGAGTGCTTGCTGTCTTGATGGAGAGGGAAGAAGCAGGGAAATTTGTTACTTGATTTTTCTTTCAGTCTGAAATAAAGCTACAAAAGTTGATTATTTCTCTAATTCTTATGGTTTTCATGACTTGTCCTTTTGTTCTCATGGTAGCTGTCTTGACAATTTTAATTTCAGAATTCATGCTTTGCTAATTCAACCTTAAAACATGTCATTTTTGTACCCCAAATATATGTGACTTTTCAGACTTACAGATGAGACTAGTAGTAAATTTTGATGTGCATTGATGAAAGTTATATGTGTAGAGGCAAAAATTACATTTGAGTTTAGATTTTACTCTGAGAACTTTGTAAATATGAGAAATGGTAGATAATCCCAGCATTGAACAGTCTGAGCAGAATTGAATAAGATCCTATCTGAAACAAGTAAGGAAATAAAATGTTCTAAATCTAAGCACCTTTTCTCCAAAATGAGGTTGGAATGGAGGAGGGTAAAGATATTTGTAAAACAAACCAGTGACCAGAATAAGAAATACAAGCTGTTTTAAGTCTGTTACTTAATAGATTTCTTTAATTTAGAAAGTAGGAATTACCTGGTCCGACATGGACTATCTGACCTGGTGAATGACTAGAAGGGGGATCATTCTCCACTAAGTCTGTAGTCCAGTGGGACCCACCCACTGGTGGATCTTTGCATGCTGATTTTAAGATAACTGAGCCCAGCTTGGCTGTGAGATGAGAATTTGGGGAACTGCCTACCTTGTTACTTCTCTGCTCATTAGTTGTTTCTTCACAGATTCTGTTATATAAGTACCATGTTGTAGTGGCATATGTTAACTGCTTTGACAGAAATTCTTCGTATAAAAATTTTATAGGGTATATATTACTTAAGGTATAAAGATGCTCTTAGATGGCTCCAATGCTTACTGTTCTGAATTTTTTTTTTATGCTTTTCTCACCAAGTAAAATTTCCTTTGTTTTAATTTCACATTAGGTTATATGCAATTACAGACTTTCCAAAGTTGAGTACAATGTTGGGGCAAGGAGGAAAGGACTCCTAGGAAACTGTATGACAAGGTGCACTACCAGAGGCCTGGTCTGTAAAATTGTTGCTTTTTACAGTTTGGCCCTCAGGTGTTGCTCTATACTTTGAGGATTGTAGGATTTTTTGATTGATTGCTTTTTGCTTTGTTTTTAAATAATACTTCTACACCATTCTTTTAAATATATCTTAGGTAAATTGTTTATTTGAACTCAGTCAAGGTTTCCTGTGACTGAGGTAAGACCATAAACAAGCAAGTCTGTGATATCCTTCCAGTTACTTGCTATGTGGTACTTTTTTACTAAAAACTTTTATAATGGTTTAATTGTAGCCACAAAACACAAAACACTTCATATCCTAAGGAAAGGAGGCTTACTTAAAATGTGTGTAAGAATTTTCAGTGTCACAGTTTTAATGTAAACCAAGCTCTGCATAAGCCTGAAGTTATTGTCATAGTATCCTCTAGTGAAATCGCTTCCACAGTTAAGAAATGGAGTCATTCTATCACTCTTGGAGTGAGCCAAAGGCATATAGTATAGGCCGTTAAGAGTGATGGAGCTGGCAGTCCTTGCATCTGGTGCAGCTGTTGTTAGAAGTAGTCTGCTATTTGTCTGAATTTTTTCAAAATTTTTATCTTGGTATTTTGTTATCCTTTGGGTTTTTCCCCACTTGTTTTGTAGTAATTTATTTTTTCTTCTCTTGTATGATACATCATGAGCACCCCCCCCATTCTTCCCTCCCTCCATTTCTACCAGCTCCTCCACTTCTCCCCTCTTTCCCCTATCCACTACCAATACCTCTGCCACCACCACCACCAGGCTTATTTTTCTGTTATCCTCAACCACTATGGTCCCTGCAATCTCTCCTTCTTCTCTTTGACAGAGTTCCCTAAACTTGGCATGATGTTTGGCACTGGGCCACTGCATCTGCTCTGATCAGCTGCCTGAGAAAGCCTCTTTGTTGACCATTGGGCTAGGCTCTGATCTATAAGCATAGCAAAATATCATTAGGAACCATCTCCACACTATCCAGTCTCTGGTTCCTCGTTAGCCCTGCAGTTTCAGGCATGGGGTTCTTCTGCCTTCCCATGGCCCCAACAGATCCTGTTGGTGGGATAGGTTATAGGTCGAAGGTTTTGTGGCTGGGATAGTGTCACAGTTCCATCCTTGGAATCCTTGGAAGCCTGTTTCAGGCTCCCTAGCGCCATTACTACAGGTCCTCACTAAGGTCACCCTCATAGTTGCCAGATGTTTCCATTGCACTAGGTCTCTGGATCACCGCCTGCATATTCTCCAATTCTGGTCTTTTCTCTCTATAATCTCTCCATCCCTCTCCCCAAACCTGGTCCCTCCTGTTCCCATTCCATCCTCCTCCAGCCCTTCTGCAATGTCTAAATGTCTATTCTATTCCCCCTTCCCAGGGAGATCTGTGTGTCCCCACTGGGATCCTTCTTGTTGCATAGTCTCTCTGGGTCTGTTGATTGTATGGTTATCATTTACTTAACAGTTAATATCCACTTATAAATGAGTGTGTGCTGTATTTGTCTTTCTGTGTTTGGGTTACCTTGCTCAGGATAATTTTTTCTAGTTCCATCCATTGCCTGCAAATTTCATGATGTCATTTTTTTTTAAATAGCTGAGTAATACTCCATTATGTAAATATGTACCACATTTTCTTTATCCATTTTTTTTTTGAGGGGCATCTAGGTTATTTCCACTTTCTGGCAATTATGAATAAAGCCGCTATGAGCGTAGTTGAGCAAGTGTCCTTGTGGTAGGATGGAACATTCTTTGGGTATTTGCCCAGGAGTGATACAGCTGGGTCTTGAGGTAGATCGATTTCCAATTTTCTGAGGAATCATCATATTGACTTCCATAGTGGCTATACAAGTTTGCACTCCCACCACCAATGGAGGAATGTTCCCCTTGTTACACATCCTCTCCAGCATGAGCTGTCATGAGTGTTATTGATCTTAGCCATTCTGACAGGTATAAGATGAAATCTCAGAGTAGTTTTGATTTGCATTTCCCGGATGGTTAAGGATGTTGAGCATTTCTTTGTTTCTCAGCCATTTGAGATTCCTCTTTTGAAAATTCTTGGTTTAGATCTATACCCCATTTTTAATTGGATTATTTGTTTTATTGATGTCTAGTTCCTTGAGTTCTTTATATATTTTAGATATCAGATTTGGAGTTGGTGAAATTTTTTTCTCATTCTTTAGGCTGCCATCTTGTACTATGGACAGCCCCCACAACCCACTAAAGTATTGTTTTTAAGTTAAAAGAAGTGTTAATATTGATGTAACATTTCATAATGTTTTTATTTTTATTTAATTGCCACTGCTTATTTTTAGAGTATTCATAAACTTAAGAATAGTCTTAACTTGCTAGATTAGCAGTTTTGTTCTTTAATGAAAAGGTATAAAAGATTGAATCACAAAATGAGAACAGTTACCAAAATCAAGTACTGAGGAGATGGCGAAGCAGGCACTTTTCAAAGCTATTAGTAAGTTGGTATAAGAAATAGTTTAGATTCTTTAATCATCATGCTTTCGCATCTGACAGTTGCATCTTTTCCAAATTAAGGTTTACATATGATTCCATTGTAGTATGTAGCACATGTGATACTGAACAAACTTGAAACTCTGAAACTGCCTTGTAAAGCTAATGAAGAGTGCTAGGTCACCATACCTATGGAGAACAGGCCAGGCTGGCTTCTGACTTGGCTACAGTTCTCCAGCTCCCGCCTCCCTTGGCTGGGATCACAGCCTTGCAGCAGTATGCCAGCTGTTCTGCTGCTTTCTAAACTAGGGAAGACCAGGCTTCATTTACAAAACGGCTAGCATTTTATGAACACAGCGTAGTTGACCTTATATCTTTTTAATCAGAAGCTTGCTTTTGTTTTCCATCATAAAATTCGAGTTTCTGATATTGTCTTATGGTTTTGTATAGCACATAACTTATGACTGGTGACAGAAAAGTTCATTATTTACATCTAGCAGGTACCTCCCAAATGATTTGCACTAGCAAAAAACAAATTTGTAATAATATGCATTTGTCATCAAAATATAAAAACGTCAAGTGTAAAACATAAAATAATACATTGCTGTAACATAGAATTGCTTTGTTTTAGCTATTATTAGTATTTTTTAAATAATCTTGGTACCTTTTAAAATCATTATTGAAAGGAACAATTTCCATATCTTCTGTTTTGTAGATATTTGAGATATTTGGACCTGTTGCCCATCCATTTTATGTGTTACGGTTTAATTCTTCAGATCACATTGAAAGAAAAGGTATCAAAATAATGGACACTATGTATTTTGCTCCATCAATGAAAGACTTTACTCAGTATATATTCACAGAAAAACTCAAACAGTAAGTGCTGCATTGCTATGTTCTTCATGTGTCAATCATTTATATTTTAAGAATGGTTCTTCATAGAGGTAGTTCTTCCTAGGTAATTGGTGGCTATAATCCAGAGAACTCATTTTTCTTTCTATGAACATCTTAGAGGCATGATTTGTCATCAGCATTAACTGGTAGAAATCATGTATTTTTTTAAACTTAAACCAAATAATATGATAAACCACTAAGGTCAAAGCATTTGCAGAACATATAAGCCTTTTGATTCTAATTCATTCTAGTTCATTGTTTTTCTTTTTCATTACATATTTCATTATACATACTACTTCAATATTAGAATTAGTGCACAAGAGAAATTGTTTCTAATAAAGTTATAAGTTTAAAGATTGCAGAGGGTGGTTTGCTTTAGTTGCTTAAGGCAAGGTGTCATGTGTTCCTAGCTGGACTCAAATTCATGATTCTACTATTCTCTCCCAACTGCTGAGTTTATAAGTTTTTATCACCATGCCTAGCCTTACAAAAAATATTAGTCTCAACTGTACCACATAAAAAGTACTCCATACCACTTTTATATTAAACCAGATTTCTAAAACTTCATTTACTATTTCAGAGGTGAAAATTTTGGTCTTCATAATGGACAAGTCATGTTTAAGAAGCTAAAGGAGAATCATTTTGCCTCAGTTATTTTTCCAGCTGTGTGTAATTAACTTTCCTACATTAACTGGTGACAGGATAAATGAGTTAAATAGATACTAAGTTATAAAAATAGTATGTATGTATGTATGTATGTATTTATTTATTTATTTATTTTGTTTTTTTGAGACAGGGTTTCTCTGTTGTAACTCTGGCTGTCCTGGAACTCACTCTGTAGACCAGGCTGGCCTCCAACTCACAAAGATTCTCCTGCCTCTGCCTCCCAAGTGCTAGGATTAAAGGCGTGCGCCCTCATTGCCTGGCAAATTTTTATATTTTAAGTAATGCCTAAGCAATGACCATTGCATTCTTCCTTAAATGTTGAGATGCTGCCCAGTGTGTGTGTGTGCCACATGTAATCTTCAACAGATACCAAAAAAGGTTTTCTGAAAATTCTCACAAAATAATTATTAATTACAGGCAGTTTTTTTGTTCTTGATTTTCAAGTCTGAGAAATGAATAAACCAGAGAACTGAGCAGTGAGGCTATAACTGTAGAAACCCTGCCCATCCATTCATTTTGGCATCATTCTTGTATCTACCTGGGTGTAGAACTTGACTTTTGAAGTAGAGTAACTACTCTACTTTGCAGTTCCAGCCCTAGCAAGGCTCGTTTAGCTAACTTTCTGTCCACTTGGTATCTTGTTTCTTGATCTTTCCTTGGTGAATTTTGGTAATTTATGGTAGTCACACTAGCTAGGAAAGTTTCCTGATATCTTTATAAACTCCAGACAAAGGATCCTACATAATCATTTCCTGTACTGATATATTCAAAAGGAACACTGGGTTTATGTGAAGTGAACAGGTTAATGACAACTGACCAAATGATAAAATAGTCATTGATAATGCACCGTATATAATGTCAAAGATCTCCGTGGAAATTTTAGAGCAATTTAGTTTTCGTTTTGTGACATGTCAGTATCATTGGCACATTGATTTTGGTGCATTGATGCCAGAGAATCTCTTTTATTTTTAAGATCTAATTTAAAATAGTGAGAACATCTGATCAGACTAATTTGTATTAATGTAGTTGAGTAACAAAGATGGCTGAAACCATGAAATAGTTAAGAGTAAATGTATTTTAAAATGAGATTTCAGCAATTATATTTTTGGATACTTAAATTTTTTTCACATTGTAAAGCTTCCCATCAAAAGTTAATAATTTCATTTCTAATGAATCATTTCATATAGGCATCTGATATACTGTGCTATCCTTCAGAATATTCAGTGTTCCTCCTTCCCCAACTCATCAATCTTTTCCTGTTTGGTTCTGAGAATTATTCACAGAGAATTGTTGTGATTTCTTAGGTGAGATAAGGAAAAAGAACTTCTGTCTTTGCCTCTGCCTGTTACTGTAAAACCCTAGAAAGGGAATTGCTCTGTTGTTTTTCATGTCTTCAACAGCTGGAACATCTTCTCATGTGTGGGTGTGAAACATTTATACAAAGGTCAGACATCTTGGAAGTGGGAATCCAAAGTGCAAAACCACTTACTCTGCACAGCATAGCCTTCTTATCTCACTTCTCCAGTGCTGATACTTACATGTGCCCAGGGTTTTTTGTGTGTGTCTGTGTTTCTTATAAGATGCGCAGGTCATTTGAAATTGGTGAAGGACACAAAAGATAGTCTTTTGGTTTCTTCCTCTTTCTATATAAAAGTAAAGATTGAGCTCATCTAATTTCCCATAGTGTTAGGTTCTATAAGCATTTAACAGGAACTGATCTTTTCTAGGGACAGAGGATCAGATGCATCTTGGAAAAATGATCAGGAACCACCTCCAGAAGTTAGTATAAGCCTTTTTATTTAATATTTTACAAAGCAGAATATGCCTTAATTTTATATATTGTTAATTAATTCCAACCTTTTTACTTTCACTTTTCATTTTTATCAACTTTGTTGATAGGCAAAATGTTATTACTCAAAATCAAGTTTATTCTTTAGTGAATGTCAAATTACCCTATCTCTATCTCTTGACTTTGTTTTGTGTCCATGTAATTAGCACCTTAGTTTATCTCCTAAGGTGCACTAATAATTTAATCTGTCTAGAGCTGTGGAATTCATCTGGGAATCACATTGCAAATGAGTAGTGATTGCTGGGTTCCACCCCAGGTGATGAAAAATTAGGTGTGCTAAAGATTTTAGGGTTATGGTTTTGATTTAATTGGATACTTCAAATATCTCAAACAGTGCTGAAGTCATGTGTGTATTAATTTCTAACCTTCTTGAGGTAGGAGACAGGTTTTTGCCTGCTTAAGGAGATTTTACAGGCATGAATCACTTAAATCAGGGAGTGGTATATCTTGATATTTACATTAAAATGTTACCTGATGATGTTAAGACCATATACTTACTCACATTTTCAGTTAAACTTAGAGCATCTTAATAATGAAATTGCATGTTAAAGTGTTTGGATATTGAGTTAATAATTTTGGTAATATTAAGTTCTTGTGAAATTGGTTTGATTTGCTTTGGTTTTTACAAAACTAAATTCCATATGCTATATGATTGTGGAATTTTTTGAGGGGGGTGTTTGAGGGGGAGTGTTGCAGAATAGCTCATGAAAAATGTAGGGATTTAATTTTTTATAGTTGTTAATGACATTTTACAGTCCAGAAGAATTCTCTAATTTCACAGCATGGTAAAAAGCTGGACATGCATAAAAGACCTAAAGATTTCTTAGAAATAAATCTTACTCATCTTTATCTACAATTCTAATGTACATATGCAAAATTTATAGTTAAACAATTCCATGAATACAAAATTGAATTTATATAAGAAAAATGATTTTAGGAGATGATAGCAAAATTTACTCAAAGCAATCTGTAAAACTCGTTCCAATTAAAAAATTTTCTCCCTCTTGATCCTGAGAGGATAGTTACCTGATACTGCAATGTTGTGATTCTGTTGTATGAAAGAGAAGCTTTAGTTTGCTGTTCAGAGCATTTTACTTTTGTATATTCTGTTCTTTGACTGTGTGCGTATTGTTTCCATTCCGTTTCCATGCCTTGCTTTCCTTTGTCTTTATCCAGCCTCACACTCTTCTAATGTTAAGTCATAGCATTTGTTGTATTTCTTATTGTAAAGAATGAAATTTGAGCTTACGACAAGGTTTACAGACAGTGGGTGTGTCTTTGAATGAACAAATCATAAAATGATATATTTGATTTCTGTTTTGGATCTGGTGATGTTTAGAATTAGCTTAGTCTTTATTACTGCTTTCTTCATCATTCTTTGGCAGCTGGCATGTGATGAATCTTAAATCTAAGCAGAAAGTTTAGACTTCTGACCAGGAAATACCTATTCCTTATCTGAAGATTGCTAATTTTGGCATTTTAAAGTTACCCCTTTACCTGAAGCTTTCTAGGAATTAAATAGCCAAATTAAAAATTTATTTATTTATTTATTTTTTAAAGTATCTAGCTTAAAAGTCATTAGGACTTAAAAACAAAATAGCCACATTTTTTTGTTATTACTTTAGATGTTAATTTACATATTAATAGGTAGTATTAAGTTGAAATGAGCAACTTGTTCTCATGATCAGTGGGTAGCTAGCAGTTTGAGCCTTACCTGCAAGCAGCTACTGTATCATTAGCAAACCAATAATATATGAATCTCTACTCTTTTCTGCAAGGCCTTGGATTTCAGTGATGATGAAAAAGAAAAAGAAGCCAAACAGAGGAAAAAATCTCAGATTCAAGGCCGGAAAAAACTCAAATCCGAATTGAATGAGACAAGTGAGTATATTGTCATTTATATATAGTCAGTTTTGGCCTTCATCTACAAATATGTAAGTGAAAATTAAAGAAAACACCAGGGCTCTCTGTTTATCTCATGATGTCCCTCATCTTGGAGGCATTATGCATCATAGGCTGTGTTGAGAGGCCTGGGAATACTCAGGGGTTTTGGATGAGCTCAGTCTAATGTCTTTTGGGTAACAGGCTGAGTCTGTTAAAGCAGCTGTGCTTACAGTGTGGTTTCCTTAGCCCTTTGCCCCATTTCTTTTAGTTGCAGCATCTTGTAAAACTTGATGCTGTGTCATGCCTGGGATCATTATTGAGGTGATATCCACAAGGTTCAGCATTTCTGTAACAGGAAGAGAATGTTCTTTAATCCTCCTTCATTTGCTTTCCAGTTGTGGCTGTTTGCACCTTTGTCACCTTGGTTCTGACAAGCATCTGTCTGTGCTTCTGTCCCCTTCTCCCCCTTGTCTTTCTTGTAATGCTGGGGATCCAATTCATGGCCTTCACATGCAAGTTTTCTGCCACTAGGTTGTGTTTAGTGCTGTTCTCCATTTCCTTAATATCTGTTATCATTGCAGGAATGTCATGTAAGTGAAATCCTATAGTGTATTGCACAAGTGTTAAAATCACACATTTGCTTTAGCTGCTGATCATACTTTCCTGGAAATCCATCCAAATTGCTAGATGTGTAGATTGTTCCTTTCATTACAGAGGAGAATTGTATCATACATTGTTTGACTTCTTATTTATTAAGGAATATCTGGGTTGCTTCCAGTTTTTGTCAGGAATAAATCTATAAATATGTTTGTAAAGGTTTTTTAAAATAAATTTTCATTTCTCTAGGACAAATGCTCACCAAGAATACAGTCTTCCTGTTCAGCCTTGAGTCTGGGTGGGAGTGGTGCTGGGGGTTTCTATGGTTTTGGATGCATTTATTGGTAAATGTTTGCTGTCTTTGCAGGCCTTCCTAATCCCTAAACATTAAGTTGAGCGTTTTCAATTCATTTAAAATTGAGTTTTCTGTCATATTAGTAACTTAAGGAATAGAAGTAATTTTTTAACAATGATCTTGATGTACTTAACTGAATTTTAATTTTGCTTTTATGAATTTCTGCTGTTAAAGGTGAAGATTTTGGTGAAGTGCATCAGAATTGGGATGCTTATGGCTCTTCTTCAGAATATTCAAAAGGATACCACAACAAAGAATTTTCAAGAGGCTTTCCCAGGGGCAGATACTCTCGAGGAAGCCGCAGCAGGCCTCCGCCTCAGCAGTTCTATAACTCAGATCATATGGCTTCTCAAGAGACTTTGGGATTTCCACCACAGAGACAAGATAATCCTGTCATGCCCCACTATTCCTTTCCCCCTCCCATGTTTGATATGCATAACTTTTCACTCCCTCCCCCACCCCCACCCCCATCTGTAAGCATGGGGTGGGCTGCACCTAACATGGCCTCTCATCCCATGTTTAATTTGCCATATTCTCTGCCTCCCCCACCCCCTCCTCCCCCACCTCCCCCTCCCTCTCCTGGAGAGAATAATTCTTCTCATTTTGGACCTTACTATTAGGTATATGCTTATTATTTCAGAGAAATATGGACTGTTCAGATTATATGTTAGAGTTTTTGTTTTTTTTTAAGGAAAATCTATTGTGGAGCTAGATTTTTTAAGAAAACATTGTAAAATAATAAATGGTTCAGTTGTAAGGTCATATATATTTGTAACTTTTGTGAAATAGTATTCATAGCGACAGTTCATCTCATTCTTAGAGAAAACTGCAGTTCATGTAATATTTAAGTAGCATGTTGAATTGTGTCCTCCATCACCCCTACCCAGTAAACAACATGCACAGTAGTGGTTATGGAACGGGTTTCATCATGGTCTCTATAACATGTTGAGCACTGATTGTCCTTTTAATATAATCTTAAAATAGGATGTTGAAGACCTATTAAAGAATCTTTAAAATAAAGTATTTTTATAAAATTGACTCTTTTGGAATTGATTGTAAGTGCAGGAATTCTTTAATTTCCTTAAGCAAATTAAGAGTGTGAAGAAGGAAGATGTTATTGGCAGAAGCTCTCACTAGCTGATTAGTATTAACTATGTATTGATAAATTTCCATTGTCTATGTAGATTGCCCTTAGCTAGGCATTATTTAGAAAACCTTACTGTTTAGTCACTTTAGCATTAATGTGTGTGTGTGTGTGTGTGTGTGTAAATGCACACATATACATACGTATGTCTTCTGTGTCTGTTCCTAGGCTCGCCATTATCTGACACAGGCTACATACCTAATGTATATTGAATGACTGAATAAATTTAGAGTTTTTAATTAAATGAATGGTTTCAGCATTGGTGTATATGTTGAGAGTAATTAAGGAATTTTGGAACTCATAAGCCTTCAGCATTGTCTGTATACTCTCTCATTTATTAACTGAGAAGCCTGAGTGCTCAGAAGAGGACTTTAACAGAGTCCACTTAGCTATTTCAATGGCAAGGAGATGAATCAAGGTTTCTCTTCCTTGACAGAACTTTCTATTCAATTGATACTTACCAGTCTTTCATTTTTTGACATTTCTTAGAATATTGTGTTTATACAACACATAGGGTGTTGTAAATAATCCCACTGTGGCTTCCTGGTCCCACACTAATGGGCTCCCAGGCGGGAAGCTGTACGGCAGAAGCGTAGGTCTATGGCAGACTCATAGGGTCTTAGATCAGAAATCTGTGAGCCAGCAAGAATGTACTGGAGAGTGTTGTCAATGGAGCATCTCAGTTTATTGAAGCAAGGGTGGTTACACTTATAGGAAAAAGGCAGGGGAGGGTCCTTAGTACCCTGGAACGGAGGCCATTGGAGTAGCCTCTTTTCCATGTGGTGCTCATGTCTAAGAATTAAGGTCTTAGAAAAGACTCTTTTGCATAAGGTGTGGTCTCACAGGGAAAAGAGAAAGACACCTTATCAGAAAATGGGCTCAGCCTTAGGCCTTCCAGCTTCAGTGTTCAGATAAGCACCAACCAGGCCACATTCCTTTGCCAATGACCTTATTTCTGTGAAGCAAGCAGTATTTAATATTTAGCTGGGTTCTGGCCAGGGCTAAGAAAATGGGGAGCAGCCAAACTCCTGCCACTCTCAGGGTAAGAATTCTGGAGTTCAAGGCACGCTTCTTGGACCCACTCTTAGCTCTAAGACAGACTCACAATAGGGAATGTGGATATCACTTATTCCAAGCCTGTCAACTCTGTTTGCATCAAGGTACCACTTCACTTCCTACAGACTGAGACAACTGCAGCATTTGTAGTAGATAGCTGTACAGCTCTGCCTTGGTACTGGAGGTTTTAGTCTATGTACAAGTATGCATGCAAGGGTCAACTCGTTTATATTAGGGTTTCTTTAATATTCTCTGAAGGTTTTTTAGGGATGACCTTTATAGTTTGTAGTATAGATTTCTGGTTTGTAGAATATTTCTGGTTGATAGAATTAAGAGTAAGATTGTGTTTGGGCTAGAGAGATGGCTCAGCAGTTAAGAGTGAATACTTCTCTTGCACAGAATATTAAGTTTAGTCTGCAAGTATTTCAGGGCAATCATGTTACTACAGCTTTCTTAACAATTCGCTCGAACTTGGGTGAACTAGTTTGGGTAGCAGTGGAGGTGAGGATGTACTATTGAGAAAAACTAGCTAGAAATTCTACATCAGCATTTCAGGATGGATTGACATCTCAGGATTGTTTTTTTGAAGTGTTTTGTGATCAAATCTTCATCTTTGGAATGGAACCCAACTGCTAGTGGCTTTACTGTTTTCCTTCCAATATGAGTGGTTAGACACAGTTCTCTGTGGGTGGTATTAAGAGGTGTGGGGCCTTTGAGATGTGATTCCTCATGAAAGAAGCTGCATGTCAGTGGATGAGTACCTTGTAATGTGACTAGGGAGACTGCCTTAGGCCTCTTACTCTTCTAATCCTCCACTGTGTGAGGAATTTTAAAAGTCTCTCCCCTTGGAAAATCTGGAGCAAGGTACTGTCTTTGGCGCAGAAATGAGCTTACACCAGCTACCAAAGAAGCTACTGCATTTTTTCCAGACTGAAAACATTAATTTGTATTTATAAATGACCCAGTCTGTGGACTTCGGAGCAGTAGACAGACTAACAGACCAACTGCCTTTTGGAAGAGAAATGATGTGGGATTGCTGTCCTCACTTTAATCTCAGAGTTCATTTAAAATCACCTTGGCCCTACGTCTAAACTCTTGACTGAAAAGAAGGTACACGTATTCCTTGTTAGTTTAAATAGAAATTATGCAATCTTTTCCTGCATTAAATCAGGATACTTGCAGGGTTGCATACAGATAATTGTCTCCGTAGTCTTACAGTTATAAATGTAGTGGAATGAAGTTACTGTTGCTGCCTACACTACTGTTTTATTAAGCTGAATTCTGGATGTGTACTGATTAGAAATAGATGTTGAGGGCTGGAGAGATAGTAGTTTACACATGCTGCTTTCCTAGAGGACCAGAGTTTGTTTCCCAGAGCCTGTGTTTGGCTGTTCACAACCAACTGGAACTCCCATTCATCTCTAGGAGAACCAGTTCCCTCTTCTGGCCTCTTAGGCATCCACAAATACGTGGTTTTGAACCTGAATATTGAAAGGCCTGGGGTGAGACTGCCTTTTGAACATCTGGAATAAAAAGTAGTTTGAAAATTTACTGAGGGACATGCCTTACTAGACTGTATACTGCTATAGCAGGATACCACAGACGAGGTAATTCATATCCAACACAATGGCTGCCTCACAGTTCTAGAGGCCTGGAAGTTGAATTTCGTGGTGCCATTATTGGCTGTTTTATTATGTGGTGAAAGCAATTGGGGAAAATGAAATCTTAAGACCCAACCTAGGTATGGCTCCAATAACAAATTTCAGCATGAGATTGGTAGAGGACAGTCACACCATAGAACATTTTGTAAAAGTGGCATGAGTACCAAATTTGTTCATGTCACTATGTAGTAAAGTGGTTAGTAGCAGTCCCTAGTTATCAGCGCTAAGTGGAGATGGGACCGAGACAGCTGGGAACAGTTTCCTCTTTCACTCTGCACTACCCCACTCCTTTATATGTATGTTATCATTTTTGCTAATAAACACCAGTTGATGAGAACCTGAGTGCTGTCATTTTAACTTCTAATACGAATAGGGATTTAAGGTTTCAGTGTTTAAAAGGCTTACTTCGTGTATATGTATAGCAATATTCTCAAGCACTATGCTCTTTTGCGAAGACACAATCTCAGGCCATAGTGTATCATTTATGTTTCCTTTCTACAGTAATGCCTGGTTTTCTATTTTATGGATTTATACATTTTAATATTTTTTTACTTACTTTTTCCACCTTAGCTAAGGTCCTAGGAGTTGAACAAATTCTTTACATGAAGTGCTATCATCAGATACTCGGGATTCTTAGAACTTATTTAAAATAGTCATGTACTGCTGTAATTATGTGTTAGGGACAATAAGTTAATGCCTTCTTAAATAAGGGTCCTTAGAATTCAAAACTTAACATTTTGCAGAATGAATTCATCTACATGTTCACGCAATGAGCCTTTCTGAAATACATGCTCAGATACTGCTTGTTTGATACCAGGGATTATATATGGAAAGTTCAATGCAGTGTGGGCTGAAAATGTAAAAAACTGAAAATCGTATTACTTACAAGATCTCACCAGGTAATGTTAAAGCCGAACTACTAATGTAATGCATCAAGGAAAACATGCATCAGTGTTCTTTGCAGCCATTAGACTGCCTCTAGCAGCAATAACATCAGATATTTTTGATGGCGTGCACTGTGTACCGAAATTGTTGTAGTGAATTGGGCATGTACAACTACTTAGTGTTCTGGAAGCAAGGTATAAATTTATGTATCAGCTGGTTAAGCAATAAAGAAAATAGCTAAAGAAGAAAAGTAATTATTTTCTTCAAATTTAATAAAATACCATTATGTGTACTCAATGTTTATGCGGCTACGCATAGTTATTTGAAACCTAGTATGAGAATCCTAACCATGACATACTGTTCAGCTGTTCATTGCCTCTCACTTCTGTAAAGCTAATGAAAGGCAAATAAATTTTATACTGCAGTACCATATAGCTTGTCTCATTACATCATTCCCCAAACAGAATAAATTGACCTGTTCATGTGGTAAAAAGCTTTTATTTATATTGAGGATAGAGGAGCTGAATGTTTTTCCCCCCTAACGAGATATGACCCCAAAGGTAGCAAACTAGAACAGATACAAAGGGATAGAATCTACTAGCAGCTACTGCCCATTGAAATGTGGTAAACAGATAGTGGCAGTCTGTAGTGCGGCGATGGGAGAGATGGACTGAAATGTTCTCGGGACTAATTGCCAGTCATTGGGTAAAACCTGTTAGCATACCTGTCTCAAGCTTTTATGGCGTGCTCCTATGACATAAAGGAGTGCTGGGGAACATTTGTTCTTTTCCTCTCCCATCAGCCCCTGAAAATGTCTGATGTTGTATCATGCAGTGTTTTGTTTCAGACATGATTTGGCACCATCAGACTCAATTATGGAAGCTGTCTCTATGTAGGATTCATTTGATGCAGATAATTTTAACGCTTTGGATTTTGACTGCATAATTATTGGCGCATTTGTCAGTAACAATACAGGTTCAAATGAAAATTAAGGACAGAAATATATTTAGGAGAAGAAAATAGCTGAAGGCATTACTTTTGTTAATGTATCCCAATACTGTTAATTTGAGCCATATAAAACTGGCTACTAGATAGCAGTTGCATATGATTCAGTTTAATGTATAGGTTGTGGGGTATAGGGGTTTCTGTACATATATTTCTTCATAGAGCATTCCCTGTACCAGTGCTCCACAGCATATTGGGAAATGCTCTCAGGATGTTTGGCAGAAATTCATAGTAGGGTGTTGTGGTTTGAATAAGATTGGCCTGCATATGCCTATGTGTTTGAATACTTGGGTTCCTTCCAGTCAGTGGAACTATTTGGGAAGGATCAGGAGATGTGGGCTTGTTGGAGTAGATACAGTCTTGTTGAATCTTCATTCCTCCCTCTCTGCCTGCAGAGATGTAAGCAAACCCCCAACTAAATGTTTTCTTTTATAAGAAATGCCTTGTTCATGGCATCCCTCTCAGCATTAGAACAATAACTAAAATGTGTATCAGAGATACCTCATCCTGCTAAAAAGATAATTATTAGATCACAGGCAATTACTGTTTAGCAGAGTTGGTAGGTACGAACCTATGGCTATTGTTACCCGATCTTTCAGAAACTCCTTTAAATCCATACATTACAAATTTTCTAGAAGATAAGGTCTGTGGCTCAACTTGTTTTCAGAAGAGAGGGCAAAAAACAGAATCCACGAGGTGTTTAGAGCATGAGTAGCATACAGATGTGTAGCATACAAATTCCAAATGTGGCAGTGTACAAATCTTCATTATCAGTGATTGTCCTTGTCACCTGTACATAGTAGCTGTTTAATTTATGTTTGTGATACTTTGTACTCTCCCCAGTCTGTCTTACCCTTTTCTCCTTTCTTCCTCGTGGCTACTAACCTTTCTCTACTACTTTCAAGATTTTTTTCGTTTTTCTCTCTAGCTTCACACTGGAAAAAAAAAAAAAAAAAGCATCTGTCTATCTTTAGCTTAACATGATGATCCCTACTTCATTCCATTTTCCTGCAGATGACTGGTTTTTTTTGTTGTTTTTTCAATCAGTCGACAGCACAAACACTGATTTCACAGCATGGCTGTTGGGAATAGTGCTTCAGTCAGCATGCATGTACAGGTGTCCCTGATACACTGACTTTGTTTCCTTTGAATCTATACCTGTGAGTGTCATCGCTGGATCATACGCTGTTACATACAATATAATACTTTTGTATTATATTGAGGGGTGCTATGTTGTTTTCTATGGTAGCTGTGCTAATCTACATTCACACACACACACACACACACACACACTCATAAGGATTTCTTTTACCACCTCATATGCTTGCCAGCATTTTTCATTTGTGTATGTTTGTTGGGTTTTTCTTTTTTGCTTTAAAATTATTTATTATTGTTTATATACTTATGTGGAGGTCAGAAGACAACTTTATGGAGTCAGATCTCTCACCTTTATGTGGTTACTAGGAACTGAACTCAGGTTGCTAGGCTTGTTTTGGAAGCACTTTAACTCATCAAACCATCTACTGGTCCTTTTTGCTTCATGATGAACCCATTCTGGCTGGGCAAAGATGGAACCTCAACTTAACCTTGATTTGCATTCCTTTTGTGGTTTTCCCTTGTAGCTGAAGATACTTGGCATTTCTGTGTATTTGTTGGCTCTTTGTACATGTTGGAGACTATCTATTCATAGGTTTAATTTCCTTTCTTCCCTCCTTTTGTCCTTCCCTCCCCTCCATCTCTCATCTGTATGCTGGGGGTAGCAAATTCTAACCCAAGGCCTCCTGAGTTCCAGGCAAACCCTAAACCACTTGGCCACACCCCCAGCTCCAGTTCTTAGAGAGTCTTCATGCTAGTCCTCAGTTGGATGAATGGCTGGCCAAGATTCTCCCCATTTCTGTATATGGCCTCCTTCTTTCTGTTGTTTCTTTTGCTTTGTTAAGAAAAAAGAAAAAGAAATGCTTTATAATTTGATGTAGTCCCAAATGTTAGTTCTTTCTTTTGTCTTCAGAGCTGGGCAATGGTGCTGAACACCTTTAATCTCAGCACTTGGAAAGCAGAGGCAGATGAATCTCTTGAGTTCATACCAGCCTGATCTACAGAGCAAATTCCAGGACAGCCAGGGCTACACAGGAACCCTGTTTGGGGGTTATGGGAGCAGAGTTCTGCTCAGGAAATCACAGGCTGTGCCAGTATCTTACAGATTTCCTTTACAGTCTCCTAGTAGTTTAAAGTTTTGCCTTTGCTCCATTTTGAGGTGATTTTCATACAAACATAAAAGGGACCTAATTTCAGTCTTCTGTCTGCGTATGTAATTTTCCTAACAGTATTTATTAAAGAATCTGCCTTTTTTCCCCAAATTTTTGCCATGTTTGTACAATAAAGATTTTCAAATAATTGTAATGGACACCTGATTATCTGTGAGCCAGTTTAGGAAACAATTGAGTTTTAAAACTTTTTAAAATTTTTTCATTTGTTTAGTTTCTGGGTTTTGTTTTGTTTGATTGTTTTTGTTTTGTTTTGTTTTGTTTTCCAAGATAGAGTTTCTCTGTTGCAACTCTGGCTGTCCTGGAACTCACTCTGTAGACCAGGCTGGCCTGGAACTCACAGAGCTCCAACTGCCTCTGCCTCCCAAGTTCTTGGATTAAAATAATTTTTATTCTTAAAGAATTTCATACAATATATCTTGACCATGTTCACCCTTCCTCCCCAACTCCTCCTACATCTACCCCCAGTTCCTGTCCCTTTTTTTTTAAGGAAATAAAATTCCACTATATGGATAGATGGACAGAGGAAGACATTGACAGAGACAGAGAGGAGAGAGAACACTTTAGAAACACTGTTAAGAAACAAGGTTGGGTTTCAGATGGGATGAGAGTGGAAGGGGAGGAGGGAAGAAGAGGAGGAGGAAAAAAAGATAAGTGGATGGATTTCTGAACAAGTACAGCCAGAAGCAGAATATTTGTCATCTCAGACATCTAAGAATGCCCAAGGGAAATTCTTCTTACATTGCAAGAATGGAATACCAGATTCAGCTCAATACATTTAGTTGTCTTTCTACACTGCACAGTATTTAAGCAGACTATGGTAAAGGATGAAACTCATGCAAGTTCCCTAAGTCTATTCCCATTCACAGATAAAGGACAGAAGTGGGGGAGGGAGAGAAGGAGGGAGGAATGGAGTGAGGGAGGGCAGACACAAAAAAACTTGAAGTACAGGAAATCAGAAACGTTTCTATAAGAACAGAGATAGAGGTAAGGGCAGGGGCTGTTCTCTTAAGCCTGATTGGCCAAGGTCTCATGACCTTTGGACAGAGGATTTGCAAAGTGTTGCCACATTAAAAAAAAGAAAAATAGGAAAGAAGCTAACCCTTGGTGTCATTTATGCAAAAATGAGCTTGGTTGTTCAGAAGAGTTCTGATCTATCCTCTGATGGAGTCTGAACAAAGGCATCCTCTCTATTTATTGAGCAGCATTGAAAATAAAGTATGCAAAAGGAATGAGGAATTATCGACCTATGCCCGTAGGTTGTTTTTAACATTATGGAAGTGGAGGACATTGCTTTCAATGCCACTTGGTGCTTCAAGTGAATGAGGTTCACAAAGGCATGGGTTCACAAACGAAGGAAGGTCTAAGATTAAAGCTATGTTTTCAGCTTATCCTGTAGAAGTTAATAACATTGGGAGTCTAAAGTGTAGTAGGATTGATTGCACTGCTTTTCATAAAGATCAGTTAATTCTAAATAGTCCAAGTCCTCAATATGTAAGCAGAATGAGTACGTAGCTGTAATGATCTCAGAACATATCATTAACTTGGTTACGGGCTGGTCAAGTTTGAGTGGAGACAAGCTACAAGCAGCATCTCTTAGAACAGCCATTCCCCCAGATCTACAAGATTATATGCAACTCATACAGTTGCATAATGTGTTTATTCTGGGAAAGCAATGTAGGCAGATTTTCCTTACAAAAACTGTATTCAGCTGCCCTAGCCAATGCAACTTCTAGGTACAGATCCTTTCATGTGAAGCTATCTGGACTTGATAAGACACCATGGCTATCCCTAATGTGCACATAGAGCAAGACCTGTTACAAAACGGTTTCATTTCTGTCTGTGAATATGACATGTGTCACAAGAAAAGACCGATTCTGTTGATGCCCTGGCCTTCCATCGTTTTGGTCAGTCAAAGGTTAATACTGATCTTCTCCTCTGGAGTTTTGTCATCCAGGGTCAGCAGTACTAGTGAATATCTACTCCTAGCCCTAACACAGAAAGGGTATTTAGGAAACAGCCACTGGATCCTTGATTCTGGGTACCACTTGCTGACTGCCACCCCTGGCAGTCTCCTTTGTATTTCTAAGTATAGAACTTTACACATGTTGATTCCAGAACATCACCAGAAATACAGGTGACAATGTTTAATGACTAGAAGGTATTTCTAGGGTATCATAAACCTAGCATAGAATTCAGGTCAGTTGTCTCTCAGAACTGGCTTAGACCAATGGGAAAAGGTTTCACCTTTTTTCTTTCTCTTTCTGTCTCTCTCTCTGGAATGTTTAAATTTACTTTTAAATGATATATGAAGATTGTACATATTTATAGGGTACAGGATGCTTTACCAACACATACTTTGTGTAATGGTTGGGTTTGATTTAGACTGTCTCCTTGTACATCCATTATTTCTTTATGATGAAATCATTTGATAACCTTTCTTCTACCTTCTACAGTATACGGTAGTAATAGTTATCTATAAGCATCCCAGAACTTCTTGCTCCTGTCTATAACTCAGGTCAAGGTGACCAACCTGTCCTTCTACCCCATCTCTTACTCTCCCCAGCCTCTGGTGCCCAATATTCTACCCTCAGCTCCTCTGTGGTCAATGTTATATTTTTTCACACTGTACCTGGACTTTTTTGCCTAATGCAATGGGCTGGGACTGATTTTGAGAAGACTTTATCAACTCTGAAATAGAAATCACCACATCTTAGGACAGCAAAATCGATGTGTTTTACATCTCTCACCATAATAAACTTTGCTTGCAAAGTAAGAGTTTAGATGATGTCTTAGTGACTGTTCTATTGTTATGACAAAATACCACGACCATGGTAATTTTTAAAAGAAAGCTTTTAATTGGGGGTGTGCCTATGGTTTTAGAGGGAGTTCATGAGCATCATGGCAGCAGGCAGACAGCCATGGCACCAGAGAATTAGCTGTCAGCTGTAAGCATCCTGTTCCAAAAGCTAGAGGTAGAGAGAGAGCTAACTGTGGAGACTTCACCACCCACCCACTGATTATACACCTCCTAATTTTCCCTAAGCAGTCCACAACTGGGAAGTAGACATTCAAACTTATTAGTTTGCTGGGGCCATTCTCATTCAAACCACTACAGATAGTCTCTATCAAAACAAGGGCATCAAACTCTTTATTTAAGGAAGATAAAAGTCCGGATGGTTTTCAGTTCATCTCTATGATGTTGTTCCAGAAAGACTACCCAAGCTGCTGTGTTTGTAACAACACCTCTGGGACAGCTGACCTTTAATAATGCCATCTAGAGCACTGACCTTTATAGTTGGCAAAGAATTATAGATGCTATATGTATATTCAGGTTTCTGGGAGAGTTTAAAGGATAATATGGATTCTGAGAGATTTGTTTTCTCCTCTGAGTTTTTTCTACTTTGTACAATAGCTTCAGGCTGAGGAAGACTCTGGAGGCAATATACTAGATTTACTTGTGAAAATACCATATATATATATATATATATATATATATATATATATATATATATATACATATATATATATATAGATATATACACACACACAAATCTGTAAATCTCTTGGAGCAATCACTAGGGGAGTACGTATAATTTTTTATTAATGCTTCTGTTAATGAATCACCCTAGTAAAAGCAGTTTAGAGCCTTTGAACTTTCACCTTATTGATGCAAAGAATATTTGTTTTGTGATCATTGTCTGATGCTAGGGTACAGCTCTTAGAGTTCAATAGTAGGAATTACACACAAAGGACACCAGGTGCTTTCATACAATGATATGTTTGTGCAGGCTATAGTGGGAACGCAGAAGTGAGAGTGAACAGTTCTACTCCTAGGGATGGGAAAAGGAAGAAGGCAGGGAATTAGTTCACAGAGAACAGAATCCTGGACTGAAAATAAAATAAACTTGGGAAACACTATGAAAATCAAGAGATCAAGCAGCCCTGCTTGGTAATGCAGGCTTATAATCCTGTAACTTCAGAGACATAGCAGATGGACCTTGAGTTCAAGGCTGGCCTAGAACTTACTACCCACCTGGAGTACACAGTTAAACTCTATCTTAGATAGATAGATAGATAGATAGATAGATAGATAGATAGATAGTCCCAAAAAAAAGCTCATTAAATTTCTGAACAATGTTAGAATAAATAAATAAAACAAATCATGAATGTGTGGTTGAATAAAGAGAATTTGAAGATAAAATGAATGCAAGAAACAAATACCTGAAGTTGGAAAGACCTGAAAGCTGCAGGACAAGGGTCTCTGGGGAGCCCTGCTGAGCAGTCAGAATTTATCCTGAAGTGATGGGGATCCCCACAGAGATCCACACTAGGTTGTTGACATGTTTCACTCCGTTGCCTAGAAATGTAACTCTCCTAGAAAATGGAAAGGAAAAATAGAGGGTGGCTAATCAGAAATTATTGAAGAGAGCAGCATAGGAGACACTTGTGAGGACTGACTACAGTGGTTAAGATAGAAGCCATATGGGTGACAGGAGTTAGGGGAGAGAGAGGGAAGAAGGGCATGGAATGGTCTTCAGGTTTACGGTTTGAGTTACTAGGTAGGACATTCTTCATGAGAAACCAATATATTTTGCCTGTGTCTTTTTTTTTAATCTTCCCAATAATTTTGTAAGGTACAAAATAATTGTTAACCTTACAAAGAAAGAAAACAGATGAAAGATTTTGTAGCTGTAACCGATGACATCATACTGAACACGGGGTTGTGTGAATCAGGTTTCTGAGCTTGCAATCAGCATTCTAGGATGCCTCACAAGCAATGATGAAGTACCAGATTCTCAGAAACCAGAACTGAATGATACAAGAAGTATAACAGCAAAGCCTGGGAAAATAACCATCAAATGTGTGACGTCATTGCTAGAGAGTTGTATTAGAGACTTGTCAGCACATACTGAACACCCACATATTCTCTGATAGACCTCACACACTTTAAATAGTTCAAAGAAGATTCATTGATAATCATTTTCTCTTTATTCACTTGCAATTTTTACCTGCTTCTCTCAGGATTCCATAATAAGGCTCTTGTGATAGCAGTTTGATAGTAAAACTTCACATTTCTGAGAATTTGGTTACCTGTCCATCATCTATCAATGTATCATCTTTCTATCCACTATTACTATCTAGCTACCTTACTGGTCTAGTATTTCCTAACATAATGGTTCAATTTTAAGTAATTAGTTGGAAATAGAGCTTTTAAAAATTAGTTCTAAATTAGTTTCAAAACCCGATGTTAAACAAAAACAATATTGGATATTGTTTTAAAATTACTATACAGGGGCTGGAGAGATTGCTTAGTGTTTCTGAGCGCTTGCTGCTCTAGCACTTTTTGCTTGTTTGTTTGTTTTGTTTGTTTCTGAGGACCACCACTCCAATATCAACCACCTACGTAGCTCCAGCACCACAGGAGCCTGAGCCTTTGTTCTCTACAGACACCTGCATGCATGTGGTGCATATAAGCTTTTGTACGCACACATACATACACATAAATAAATATACAGGTGATAAACATTCCTTAACTCCAACATCAAATACTGGTTATGATGTGTCTGTTCATGTGTTGTGCAATTTTAGGAATTCATTTTTAGTATTTTCAGCAACTACTTAGTTTCTAAAGATCTGTTGGATTGAATATATCTGTTGCATCTTGAATTTTTTTTTTTTTTAGAAGAGATAATTTTGCTTTAAGACAGAACTTGGTGTCATAATAATGGCATCAATATGTGATAATTTGACAAACGTGTAATCCTTTGTTTTACTTTCAAAATAGTTTATTAAGCAATTAATAGGGAACAGTCATATAAATGGCAAGATATGAAATTCTGTTGCATTTATGTACACCGAAAACATTAAAAGTACACAAATTCTACTATTTTAACTAAGAAAGAATAGTGCAACCTAGTAGCAACCCCGAGCCAAGCCCTGTGCTCAATCCTTCTTATCACAGGTAAAGAAACAACAAATAAGCATAAAATTAACCCGTAGGATGCTCACCAAAATTACTTATTCAGTAAAAATTTGCCAAAAAATGTCCAGCTTGCTAGATGTACTTTTGAAAAAATATTAATTAAAAAAATTATTCTTGCAGCACATTATATGGTCAAAAAATAGATGGAAAGCGACAACCATGGTGAGTTTGGCAGAAGCTACAGGAATGGTTATTCTCTAGTTCTAATGTTCTTGAACATTTTAGAAAGTACCTTAGTGAAACGTGTACTGCAGTTGGTTCTAATAATTCTATGCTCTGAAACTGGGGATGCTGCTGTGGGGTTTGAGACCCCTGACTAGTGTGAGACCCTTGACACTAGGCCCAAGTTGCAGGCAGAAGCTTAACAACAATTTCTGTAAGAAAAACTTTTCTTAGACAAACAAGACAGCTAGATGGCCTTGGGCTAGAGAGTGTGCTTCCCCCTCCTGCAGGTGGCCCACAACCTTGGGCCCACAACCTTGGGCTGAGGAGTTTCCTCCTCCTAGTTGCCCAGAACCTTGAGCATGTATTCTTTTTAGGAGCCCGCAACCTTGCTGTATGCTAACACCAATCAATTTACAGGTTAACTGGCCCCTACCTATCAAAATGGGAAAGCAATTTGGGGACCAATCAACTTGTACCAACTTGGTCTGTGCCTAGCAACTGTACAGCCCCTAGCAACCGTATGAACTGTAAATAAAAAGGCTTGCTTTCTGCCCCTAGGGGCCGCTTCTATCCTGCATGTTAGAACGGTCCCAGTATACTGGAATAAAATCCTCTTGCTATTTGCATTGATATCCTGTCTGTGAGTCTCTGTGGGGGTACGGCGTTCCGGTTTGGGCCTTTGGGGGTCCTACAATGCTATTGGAAAATATACTTGATAAATATATCCATATGCTAAAAATAACCATGATTCTGTATGTGTGGCTATAAGCGAATATTAGGCCACAAAACTCTTCATGCTAAGACATTTTCAAAATATTTTTTCTATAAAAACCTAAATATGAAAATGAACATACCAAGAAACAAAATGTCATGGAGATCCTTTAACGACTAAGCAGAAACAACAAGAAGAAGAAACCTTAACTTTTCCAAAGAGATCTCAGGGCCAGGTAGCTTCAGATGCAAATTTTAAGCATTTTAAGAACAAATATTCTACTTCGTGTAAAATTTACCAGAAAGTAGAATAAAATATCACTATTTAAAGGGGAAAATTATAGGCTTGTTTCCATTAGGAGTATAGACATAAAATTTCTAGGGAGTATAGTGAATTAACAACATGAACCCAGTGTATTTTCAAAAGATGAACTGCTACCACCTCGGGCTCACGTTAGAAATCCAGGTTGGCTTAACATATCAGTCACTCCAGTAATTCTCCCTTCTCTCCCCAGACATCATTTTTCCTTTACTGAACAATCATCTCTTGTGTTACATTTTCTAAAGTCTTACTTTTGACCCTCTTCACCTGCTACTGTCCCCGTATCCCTGCTGTGTTTTCCTAAAAAAAAAAGAAAAAAAATCCTACTTCAACCATCCTTGTCAGTCTAGTCTTCAAATGCCTCTGCCACTTTCTTTTTAGTTTATTCTATGAGGCCTTTGCTCCCACTGATTAGAGACAGCTTTGTCAAGCTCAGGAAAGACATTTTCAGAGCCTTTTACAGAGATCTGACCTGACTTAACATTGCAATAGGACCGATGAAATGTTAAGTCTCTGAAAATTTTCCTACTTGTTTCCAGAATAACAAGCTGCTGTATCCAGCTGGCTTTTACATGGGTTCCAGGAACCAAACTCAGAGCGTCAGGCTTGCACAGCAAGTTTTTTCTTACCGCAGCCTCTCCCCAGCCACCATCTCTGTTTTCTATGTATGTATCTCTCTTCCATACATCTCTCGAATCCAGACATCTGTATCTTGATTTGTAATAAAGAACTTAACCATACCCAAAGTAGAACCAGAAACATCCAAATTTGCTTTAGTAGAAGTTTCTGTTCCCATGGCCGGTAACTCCATCTTTCAGTTGCTGGAGCCTCAGGCACCTGATTCAAAGCAAAGCAAAAAAGAAAAACAAGCCTGCATTTTTCCTTTTACATTTTGTTTTGAGATTGGAAGTGAATAGCAGTGATTGAAATAGAAAACTGGTCTGATTTCCAGCATTTTAGGAGTCACTCTCTGAATTAAATGTTTCACGTGAGTCCACCAAAGCAAGTCATTCACTATCTGCAATGGCTAATCTTGGTTGTCAACCTGACACTCCCAAGAAGAGAGAACCTCAACTGGAGTTGTCTCCATCAGATAGGCCTTAGGCACGTCTTTGGGGGGCACTTTTGTGATTGCTAATTGATGGAGTAGGTTTCAGTCCACTGTGGTTGATAGCATCCCTAAGCAGGTGGGCCTGGGCTGTTTGAGAAAGGAAGCTGAATGTGAGCCTGTGAGCGGACAGTGTTCCTCCATGGTCTCTGCTCCAGATTTCTGCTTGAAATCCTGTCCTGACTTCTCTCAGTGGACTGTAACCAGTAAGAAGAAATAAACGTTTCCTCCCCAAATTGCTTTTGATTGTCGTTGTTTATCACAGCGGCAGAAAACTAAACTAGAACACCATCTACTTCCTCTCCCTTGATGCCCCATTCTCACTCGGCTGATATTCATCTCCTTGTTTACCGTCACATCAGTTTTATGTGCAGAAGAATGTATTTGGTATTTGTCACTTCGGAGACGCAGCTAACAGCAGGCAGCAGTGCTGTTGGTGACGGCCAGGATCTTTTCCCAAATAAATTTAGATAAAGGAGTTTTCTGAGCAGCCTTCAGAAAGTCATTTCTGGGGTTTAACCTTAATTTTTTTTTTTTCCTGAGGATAACTGTGAAGAGGAAATCCTAGTAATTGTAGAGGGAGAAGCAGGCTCAGACAGCTCTACAAGTTTCTAATATACAGCTTTAATCTGTTTTTCTGAATATGACTTAATCCCTATAGATTGTAGTTTTGTAGGAAAAATGTATATATACATATGGAGTCAAAGGACAACCTCCTGGAATCAGCTATTTCTTTCCATTTTTTTTTTTTGAGGGAGGTGTTCAAGACAGGGTTTCTTTGTTGTAACTCTGGCTATCCTGGAACTCACTGTGTAGACCAGGCTGCCCTCAAACTCACAGAGATCCGCTTGTCTCTGCCTCTGCCTCGGCCTCCTGAGTGCTGGGATTAAAGATGTGTGCCACCACCACCTGGCTTTTTCCTTCCACTTTTAAGTGAGTCTTCTGGATAGAGACCAGGTTGCCAGGCCTATGCAGCAGGCTGCTTTCTGAGCTGACCTGCTGAGTCAACACATTCCAGAGATGATGATGGTCAATTCTGAGGACTACAAATGTAAAGACCTGTGTATTGAGTTGGCTAAAGCTCATCATCAATGGTGGGCTCCAAAACTATACTAGAGTCTGATGTGATGGAAACAGAACCAAGAAAACTACACAGCAAAACTGCAGGACAGCTTCAAATCCATCTTTTCATTCCAGAAGGAACACTGAAACACAGACTCTCCACTTTGGCTTAATCTCAAAGTTCCAGACTAGCAGGAGGACAGACCCCACTCCTTAACTCTTCAGGTTAAGATGCTGCATGCAGTGGCTGGTGATAGGAATGGCAATCTACTTCAGTGTTTTTACAAATCAAATTAATCATCACTGTCTTTACATAGAAAACAGATAGGATGCCATGCATATTACATTTGCAGTAAGAGAAGGCAAAAGCACTGCAAGTATTACTCCTAGGTGTTTAAAAAACACGGCATTTGAATAATTTCATTGCACGAGGAACAGAAGACCAGACATGTGCTTTTGTCCATTTCAGACCTGATCCTGTTATAAATTCCCCTCAGACTTGTCAAGGACAAAGATAACCTCTAAATCTACGCAGCCTGTGAGGTGATTATGGGAAATGCCTTTCTGTTAAAATGAAGACAGCTTTTAGATCCTCACAGTGGACTCTCTCCTTCCAGCAGTCAAGTTCACAGAAACATGTTCCACTATGCCTTTCTAGGTTCTGCAAGACAGAGCGGCATCGTTATCTCTTTCTTGTTACCACCTGTGTGTCTCTGTATGTCACTTTATTTATATGCATAAACAAACCTTAGCTGTGCAGTCAGGTTACTTTTTAACTCCTAGATGAAATGGTTTGTTTCTTCTTCCCTTCAAATAAATAAGTAGCAACTATGGGTCGTCATTTCAGTGTAGTCAAGCCAGATTATATTTGTATTTTAAAGTAGGAAATTAAGTAGTTCATCTTGAGTTAATTTGTGGCATAACTTTCTTATGGAGGCTATGTTGTCATGAATGATGCAAAGGTAGAAGAGAATGAGGAGAGAGGACTATTCTTGAGTTGTACGTGAACGTAGTTTAATCTATCATGCCGAGGATGTTTTCACTAGAACGGGGTTTGAAAGAAGGGGGAAGGAAAGCATCAAACCTTTTTCCTTATGTAGCTGGAGCTGTTTTAATAAAAACAGAAATGCTTTCAAATGAAAAAAGTACAGGTAGAGAGTTTTAAATAATTTATTGTCAATACATAGCTAAGATATGGGGAGAGAAAGTAGAGAACAGGAAACTTCCCTGGGTCTAATTGCAGTAATGGACTCTAACAGGGCTGGGGCAGGGGGTGACACCTCTCCCATAATGAGCTGACCTGAATAGGAAGGAATCCAAATGCTCACACTGAATAATTGATGAATTATGAATGAATGAATGAATGAATGAATAGAGCTAGAGAAAATTAGACAGTATAGCGTTATCTGTATTGCTCTGAGTGAATAAACCTTAATAATATCTCACATGGTGCTTCATGATCCCCATAGTTATCTTTATTAGTTTATTTTATTACTCATATGAAGCATAATGAACCAAAACAGCAATGGAACAGGCACCTGTGTTGCTTTAACTATGAAGATTTCTTGGTCGATCAAAGAATATTAGGGAGAAAAACTTATGACTAACTGAAAAATATAAGTTTAAGATTGCTTTTTATTTTGTTTTATTGTGTGTGTGCTTGTGTGTGTGTGTGTGTGTGTGTGTGTGTGTGTGTGCGTGTGTGCTCGTGTGCACGCATGCACCTGCAGAGACCAGAAGAGAGTATCCCCTCTCCTGGAACTAAGAGCTGGGGACTGAGCTCTGTTCCTCTACAAAAGGTGCTCTGAATAGATGAACCAGGCCCAGAAACTATTGTTTTAAAGCACATCTGAGTCTCATATTAAATTTAGTGATTTAACATATAAATTGAACTTTGTTTTTGGGAAATGGAGGGGAATTTCAATCATTGACACTGGGAAAATAAAGATGATTCCCAGGAGCCAACTTTTAAAGTAGGGCATTTCAGAAGAAATGTGGATAAGCAATTCACTAACACTTTGGAAAAGAATGACTACAGGAGCATTTAGGATGTACCATGTATTGTATTCTGGTGTCTTCTCTTGTGTTCCCTTCTCCTCCTGTGACCTACCACCCTCCTTTGCTTGCAAGCAGTGTCAGTGAAAATTTTGGAGATGAATGACATGAGCTTTCCTAGGTCAAGGACAAGTGACTTCAGATACAATGACTTCTTAGGAAGTCCAAAGAGGTTGTCTGCAAAATAAAATATTAGTGTATGAAAAGTATGATGTTTACAGAGAAAATATTTTCCTTATGTTTTCTCATTCAAACAACTATGGTGTTTTGCTGTGTGTGATAACACAATGTGATACAAATAAAGACTCCTGAACTTGCCATCTGTCTCAAGTACTTTAGTTTCTATGCATCAAGCATTATCAAAAGGCAATATTGCTCCCAAAAATGTAGACTTTGATTCTTGGAAGGGACGATGTTCTTCATCTTTTTATGTATAAAATACATCTATATACAATGACTGTAGACACACCATATTTGGTGTATTGAAGTTTTATGGCTAGGGATTGGGAAAAAGAATGTCTAAAAAGATTCTAGGAAGGCACAATAATCATGATGATGATGATGATGATAATGAAAGAAACTAGGAACACTATTGTACGTTGTGCTTTTAGTTTATTAAAGATTTTTATCCTCTCCCAGGGCCTGGCTAATGGAACAAATTGTTGAGAACTAATAGCTATATGGGAACCATTTTTTTTAAGTGGTCGAGCCAATGCAGGGCTCTCAGGTAAAAGCTTGTTTACAACATGTGCTGAGATCTTAGGCTAAAGTGAGGTCACTCCTGTTTGAATTGAAGTCCAGTCATTTCTGCAGGACTGTCTAAACTCAAGAAAGAAGAAAGCTGTGTCATAGATGGAAAATTGCAGTGAGAGCTTCGTGTACTTAGAGTCCCAGATTGAAGGGTCAGGATCAAGGAACAAGCTCTGACCATAGAAAGTGAACACAAGGTTCCATTGCGGGACTCAACCATGCCTACCTCTAGACAAAGGAGAACATTTTATTTTACTTTCCTCTTAGGAAGCATTAAATATTATTTCATTTTGGGGGGTATAGAGTTTTGCTTATAATAAAATAAAATTGCCAACCAGTATATTTGTTGTCTCATTAAATTCTGTCTGCAAAACAACAAAAAATTTTTCTAAGAAAAATAATTACTTCCAACAGAACTTTGTAGCAGTATAATATGCTGTCTTCTAAAGTTCAGAGATATCATGAAAGAATATATTCAGAGCATATGTTTAATATTAAATATTGAGCACATAAATAGAGAACTGGTTCAAAAGCTATAAATTTCAGCTTGTAATTATTCTCCTTGTTTGCCTCCAATTTCTACTTAGTAGTTTAATTATTGGTAACATTTAGTAAGCATTCAAGACTATACATTGGGTACTTTTCTACATTGGGTACTGCAATTTAATAGAGAGTTACTCAATACTTAATAGGATGTTATTATCTAAGAGCTATTCTTAGCTGCAGCTCATAGCGAATAATTTTCCAGTGCTCACTCAGCTAGCAAATTGCAGAGTTGAGACCTACATCAGCCTTTATCTCATCTAGATCCTGTGGCTCAAATCTTAACCCCAGGAGCAACTATCCCAAAGAGTTTCCCATTATGCAACAGTGCATGCCAGGAATAGCCACAGGGACTCTGCAAACTAGTGATTAAACGGGAGGGGTGGCGATGTCTCGGAGGAGTCTCCCTATAGCACAGCAAGAATGTAACTCTTAATATCAGAAAAAAGAAAGATTTGACTTGAGCCCAATGAAAATCCCAATTTCTGCCTTTTGGGTTGTTTGGTTCTCTGGGACATGGAATTTCCCAACACATGAATAAATGCTGAACAGTTTGTTGAGCTGAGGATATAATTAAAGTGGATTTATTTTATATACAAATAGCTCTCCTGGTTATTTATCCTAAATCACCAAGATTTTCATGAGTCTCAAGTGATAGCTATTTAAATTAGAAAGCGTACTCTGCCAATATTCTGGTGAATCCCTTGCTCTGCCATCATCTGGAAGGGAAACAGTTAGTCTCTCTTAGGTTTTAAATCATTTTTTAGTAGTCCTTCATTATAACTCTGACTAATAAATCAATGAGCTTGGAATGTAGGATGAATAAATGTCCTTAAATAAAAATGTCCATCTTGCCACTGTCACACAAGTGGAATAATTATAGGAATAAAAATATCAATATCTTTTATGTCTGTCTTTTTCAGTGACAAAGCGAAGCCACATGTACAAAATATAACAGAAGATGCTGGACAATTAGCTATTATGAATGTTTTTTGTAATCTTTTGTGTATGTTTGTGGTGTGTGGACATATGTGTGTATGCAAATGTGCATGTAGGTGTATGTAGGTGCATGTCGGTGAGTGAGCATCTATGTGGAGGCAAGATGTAGACACCAGGTATCTTCCTTAATAGTTCTCTACTGTACTATTTGTTAACGGGGTCTCTTTCATGACCTTATTTGCTAGACTGGCTGGCCTCTTCTCCCTGCCTTGTAGGCATGAGGCTTACAGATATACATCATCACACCTGATTTTTTATACAGGAGCGTTGAGTATCTGAACCCAGGTCCTCACAATGGCATGGAAGGAACTTTCCCGACTGAGCCATCTCTCTAGCCCCTCCAACAGTATCAGTTTCATTAAAAATATGCTTTTGTCTGGGCGGAGGTGGCGCACACCTTTAATCCTAGCATTCAGGGGAGAGGGGCAGACAGATCACTGCGAATTTGAGGCCAGCCTGGTCTAGAGAGTGAGTTCCAGGACAGTCAGAGTTACAATAGAGAACGCTGTCTAGAAAAAAAAAAAAAAAAAAAAAAAAAAGAAAAAGAAAAGAAAAATATGCTTCTGCAAAATGATAAGTACACCAAACATGGCAGTAATAGAAGCTACTATCTAAACTACATGGTTATTCACATGTCAAAGGAGCCTATTAAATAGTCTATCCTGTGCAAATAGCTTGACAAAACTCATTGTCTTCAAGTTACAATCTCTTTGTAAACAAATATCTAAGAAATGATCAGAGAAAAACTCCAAGTAAATATACAAAAGCTATGAAAATCACAACTTCCATGGTTCAGTCAATTCTGTTGACAGAATTGTTGACAAGACTTTGGTGAGCTAGAATTTTTACAAAGGAAAAGAAATATAAAGTTATGAATTGTTGAGTCATTCTAAAATCTAGGTTATCATAGGTGAGGCTTACATTGTTGGACTTTTTAGTGTGGAAGAAGTCATGTAGTTTATTTTCATTTAAGAAGTTTTATTATTCATTATTATCTTATGAGAGTGTGTGATGTGTGTGTGCCATTGTGCACATGTGGAAGTCAGAGGACAAGGCTGGGCAGTCACCCCTCTCCTTCCACCTTTCAGAAGGTTCTTGTAACAGGGCTCCAGACATTAGCAAAACTGACTCCATAATGGAAATACCATTCAGGCCATAGAACTCAGCACATAGACAGCACCACTTGCCAAAACAAAAGCAGACATCAAATCCATCAAAGTCTAAAGTTCTGGGAAAGCCTCAAAATGTACTAATCTTGCTTTTTGGCTTCTGTATTTCTGCTTCTGGCTAACTGCTCTTGTTAACTAAAGTATGTCAACCTAGAACATGTGTTTTGTGCTTAAAAGCTCACCCTGAGAAAGGCTTGGGTCTACATTGGGATCCTGAACAGCCAGTGTAGACCGGCTAATAAAGACTTTCTATTGGCTTAAATTCATGTCCCAGCCCTCTTCTCTGGTGAACACCCCACAACTTTTTGGGGTGATGGAGCTGAGGTTGCCAGCCTTGTGGCAAGAACCATTACTCACTCAACCATCTTATTGACTAAGTTACATAGCTTATTTTTTCCATTCATTCTACCCTTCTTTTTGCCTTGTACATTGATAGTAAGACTATAGATAGAAATAATAAGAAGACAAGTCATTTTCTTTCCACTTCACCCTGTTGTAGATAAAAGAGGAAGAAACTGAGGCCTGTGACACAAATAAAGCCCTGACGAGTGTACCCCAAAAGGAGTCTCACAAGTAGTTCCAGCTCCTGCAAAGCCAGACAGGTCAGCACTGAAGCATCTGAAAGAAATTGTTTCTCAGAAGCTAGAAAGAAATGTGGTCAACAATGAGAAACAAACAAAAGCTAAGTGAGGACACCTTTCTTATTGGCTTTCAGTTTTAAGAGATTTGTCTAGTTCATTATGTATGTGTGTGAGTGTGTGAGTGTGTGTGTGTGCTTGATGCTGGAATTAAAGGAAGTTATGTCATCCAATGTGGGTATTGGGAACACAACAAAGGTCCTCTGCAGGAGCAGTATGTGCTCATAACCGCTGAGCCATTTATCTAGCCTATAAAGATTTTGTGTTTGGGTTTTGTGGTTGATTTTTTTTTTTTTTGTTTGTTTGTTTTCCCTGGGAGGTAACTGCTGTGTGTTTAAACAGGCTAGGTTCAGCGAAGGCTTTTTGTTTTTTGTTTTTTTTTTTGTTTTTTTTTTTTTCTGAAAACTTAAGCGAGAGCAGTGGCATGATGAAGAGAACAGAGTACCAAACTGGAACACCAGCAGAAAATGCCACACTCTCAAAGCCGCCCTGCTCCATGGTCTGGAAAGTGACAGAGATCTGGATTAGAAGGGTAAGCAGAACCATGAGACTCCTCACCCTCTCTGAGTTGATCCAACCTCAGATTAAGAGGGTTCCCTGGACCCACAGTTTTAATATATTAATGAGGAAATTTAAAAATTAGAAAAATGAAGCCAGGCCATGGTGGCTCATGCCTTTAATCCCAGCAATCCGGAGGAAGAGGCAGGTGGATCTCTGTGAGTTCAAGGTCAGGCTATCGACAGAGTGAGTTCCAGGACAGTCAGAGTTACAACAGAGAAACCTGTCTCAAAAAAACCAAATAATAAATAAATAAATAAATAAATAAATAAATAATAAAAAATGAAAACAGAAACACAATTGCAATTATGGTGTATGAAAAAGATTCCTTCTCTGTTCCTCCCCCTCTTCCTTTCTCTATCTTGGACTATGATTTTGTGAGTCACGATCTCATTATAGTCAGGCTTCCCAGGAGCTGTGTAGGTCAGGTTAACCTCCAATGTGGAAATCTTCTTCAGCCTCTTGAGTGCTGGTATGTACTCCCATGCTCAGCATGTCAATAACTAGCTCCATCAAAAATAAGAAAAAACTTAAGTTAACATTCCAGTATTACATATTAAGGAACCAGAAAAAGAAGTTTAGAGAAAATCTCCAAACTTTGAACTTGAATTAAAAAAAAAGTGAGGACTCAAATATATAAAGAAGAACTATAACTTATGGTAAGGAAATAAAGATTATAATAGAGTAGTCTGAGCAATTACACACCAATAAATTAGACGGACAGCTTGGTAAAAATTGGCTGATTCTTGGAGACATATAATGTGCCAAAACAAAGTCATGAAGGAATAGAAAATCTAAACAGAAAAATGAGGCAGGAGTTTGAGGCAGAGATTAAGACTTGTACTTTGCTGTTTATGGTGTCACACCACTGTAATCCAAGCACTAAAGAGGGTGAGTCAGAAGGATTGTGGGTTTGAGGTCAGTGAAGGTTACTGAGTGAGTTTGAGTTCATCCTGGGTACTTTGACTCCAATAAATTAAAATAAAACAAAATAGTATTCTCCCATCAAAGAAAAAGCCCAGAATCTGCTGTCATTACTATTGAATTCTATCAAACATTTAAGAACAAATAGCAATAATTTTTAGACTGTCAAAAATTAAAGAAGAAAAAACCATGTCTACTCTTTTCCAAGGCCAATGTGAATTTGATATCAAAGCCAAACAAGAGTATATTTCAGGAAAAGAAAATTATAGGCCAGTGTTCTTGACAAACACAGATGCAAAATTCCTCAACCTAAAATACTAAAATAATTGAATTCAGTGGTGTGTTTATTCATCCCTGAGATACAAGGATGGTCCAATGTATGCAAATCAATAAACATGATTTAACCTTTAACACAACAAAAGATTGAAAGTGTACAGGATCATTTCATTGCATACAGGGGGGAAAAAGCCTTCGGCAAAATTCAACATTCTTTCACAGTAAAAACTCTCACAAAATCATGTCTATAAAGAATATTCCTCAACAAAAGAGAAGCCAAGTATAACAAGTCCAAGGCTAACATTATAATCAATGCTGAAAAACTGAAGGTTTTGTAATAGGTGAGGATGCCCATTTTTGCCATTTTTATTCAACACGATTACAGATATGTACAAGTGACTGATGCGGGGTGCATTGAGAAAAACCTCACAGAGTGATTTTGTCATTGAGAAGACATTATCAAATGTGTCTACCCAAAGATTGCTACAAGGTCACTAGGAAGTTTAATTGATTAGGCCAACATCACATATGAATTGATCATCTGCTTTTGATCAGCATGCTCTTAAGTAGAGACTGGCCATAACAGAAGTCCCTGCTATAGCTCCCAGACAGGGAAATACATGAAGGACATCCGTATAGAAAGTGAAAAAGTGAAGTCAATCTAGCTGGCTGGTTAACGTGATCTTACATGTAGATAGCTCTACGAATTTCACTGTAAATCTGGGAGAAATAATACACAGGATGAAGACACAAAAGTTGGTAGGATTGTTAATGAGAATAAACTTTCCATAAAAGAAATTCTATTTGCGATAACTACAGGGTAAACTAAGCTATTTAGTTATAAAGATAACCCGGGATATGGAAGCTTATTTCTTGGATAGTATAAAACATTTTGAAGGAAACTAAACAGAAGTAAATGACAAGGTATCCCATGCTCATGAATTAAAAGAATGAACATTAAAATACTCTCCAAAGTGAGCTACAGATTTGATGTCACTTCAATTAAAATTTCAATATAATTTTTCATAGAAATGATAAAAACCCTACAAGTCATAAGAAATCATACATTAAAGTGATTTCTAAATGTCCAAGGCAATCATGAACACAAACAACAAACAAAAAGAATGCTGGCTTCAGAGCTATATTGACTGATTTCAAAATATACCAAAGTGTCATTAAATAGTAATTATGGTAATTAAGGCACCCAAATACTGAAAAAACAGACCATGAACAGATGGAAAACAATAAGGTCTAGGAATGAAGCTGAATGTGTACACTCAATGGGGTTTTGGCAAAGTTGCTAAGAATATACAACAGAAAAGCGGTTTCTCAATACATTATATTGTTAGTGTCCATATGAAGAAGAATGAAACTAGACTCCTTCTTCACTGTTGAACACTGTGAAGTGGAATTATTACATGTTACTCGTCTGGACAAGGTGTTCTTTTTTTATTATTAAAATTTGACTCAAAATATATAGACAGAAAAAGTAAACACAGAGAAATGTGATCATATCTAAATAAAAAATACTTCACAAGGCAAAATTGTTCAGAGACAGCCTGTAGCTGAAATAAAATATTGGTAAGCTATTCACTAATGAGCTAATTAGCACAGATTATAAGGACTTCAGATAATCCATCTGGAGAGAGAGGAGGAGGAGGGAGGCAAGAAGAGGAGGGACATATCCTTTGTATCTGAATAGACAATTTTCTTCTAAAAGATACCCAAATGGCCATGAGTGGCCAACAGCTCTTTGGCAATAACTATTTATGAAAAAATAAATTCAAGCCACAATGAGATGTCTCAAATCTCATTGAGTGGACCAACTCCTGGGAGTTGTTCTCTAACTTACACACACACACACACACACACACACACACACACACACACTTGCTCATGCACACAGTGTGGTATGCACATATATGTGCACGCACATATATTAATAAATATGCAAAAATTAACAATACCAGATTATCATGCAATCAAACAAACTTACCTCTGGATAGTCATCCAACATATTTAAACCAGACTGTTGAGAATGTGCTGAAGTGCCATATTCATTTTAATACCACTCACACCACCCAATTTATAGGATCAGTGTTAGTATTCTTCAAAATATGAATGGATAGAGAAAATGTGTGCAAACACTGTGGATTACTAGTCAGCCATAAAAAGACAGATCCTGTCATTTGTTATAATGTGGATAGAAGTACAGAATGTGATTCTAAGTCATATAAGCTTGACACAGAAAGCTGATCATGGCATCTATCGCTCATTTGTGGCATCTAAAATAGTCACACTGATAGATACAGAGGGGAAATGATGATTACACGGCAAGAGAAGCTAGAGAATGGGAAGAAGATTATTTAAGGGCAAAAAGTCGCAGTGAGGAGAAATATCTTAAATTCTGCTTCACAGCTTGCTGAATACAGCTAATCATAACAGAGCCGTACATTTCCAAATTACTAAAAGTAAATTTCAAATGTTCTCATAACAAAATTGCTAAGGATTTGAGGTGATTGGCACGTTAGCAATGTGGAGTAACTATTCCACGTTGTATTCCCATTTCCTAGAACTACCCCAAATTCCATGAATTTACACAGTTCTTAAATGTCTATAATTAAAATAACAACAAAGAAGCCAGCTTATCTTTCACCCAGACAGAGCACTGTGCCTCATAGATTTTCTTCCATTCCCGGGCTAAGAAACAACTTGTCATTTGTCATTCCTTAGTTGTACTGAAAGTGCCTCCAAAATATAAAGTTTTTCTTAAGCAAAATTTCCTAAAAGCTACTACCAAGTGCTCAGGAATCTTAAACGTCAGGCTGCAGAGATCATTTTGGTGTGGCATGGCCCAGGAAGATAAATGGAAGAGAAAGACAGAAAGACTCATGATTTCCCTACTGCACAAGAGCAGAGGTATATTTCTTTAATCTTTTCCCCTATTATGGAACAGTTTTATTTTTAGTTGATGATAAAATTTCAAAGGTTTTAGTACATTTTTTTCACCTTTGGTTCAGATATGTTTTTGCCTGCTTCTTCCTTCCTTCGGCCCCTCCCCTTTGTATTAAGGTTTTAAGGCTTTCTTTTGACTCCGCCTGAAAGCTCACAGAAGAGTCAGCACGGAACACACCATGACACAAGATTCTTAGCATAAAGGAGATATATTTGCCATGGAGGAGAAAAGGACTGTGTCTGAGGAGAGTAGAGGCAGATGTGGCCCGTGGGTGGATAGCAGGTTTTAAAAGGCCCTAGTGGAAGAAGGGAAGAAGGGGAGATTGTGGGATTGTTTTCAAATATTAATGAAGCTATGACATTTGCAGGAAAATGGAGGTAGCTAGAGATCGCATTAACTGAATAAAGTCAGCTATTCAAACGGAACAAATTTCCCATTTTCTTGCATTTGTGGGTCTTAGATTTTATATGGACACACATAAAATCACATATGTACAGATGGCATGAAGGTAGAAGCAAGGGCCAGGATGATGGTTCAGCAGTTACATGTGATTGCTACCAAGCTTAATGATCTGAGCTCAATCCCCAGGTCCTAGGGTTCCAGTTGTGGAAGGAGAGATCCAACTCCTGGAAATCAGTCTCTGACATTCATATGCACTTCACATGCACATGCACAATAAATAAGGTAAAATGCTATAACATTTTTTAAAAGTAGAAGAGAAACAGTCTAGGGGTAAAGGACTAATGGGAGAAGGGTAGGAGGGAATCGGGTATAATATACTCAAAATTCATTGCATACTCATCAAAATGGCCTTATCTAACCCTGTTTAACAAAATGAAACAGTTGGAAAATGCAATTCAAGCCAGGCATGATGGTGTCTGCCTTTAATATCAGCACTCAGCAGACAGAGACTGATAGATCTCTGTCAGTTTTAGGCTAGCCTGGTTTACATAGTGAGTTTCAGGCCAGCCAGCACTACATAGAGAAACCCTGTTTCAAAAAGAAAGAAAGAAGGAAAGGAAGGGAGGAAGGAAGGAAGGAAGGAAGGAAGGAAGGAAGGAAGGAAGGAAGGAAGGAAGGAAGGACAAAAGGAAGAAAGAAAGCTCAATTCATCAATAAATAAAAGAAAAATGACTGACAAAAGGAGACAGTTCCAGGGAAGAGATGAAACATTTTATATGTTCAGAGTAAAAGACTGTTTTACTTTAACAAGAAGAGACATAATCTTTATTTGGATTTTTGGCCTCTGGGTGAAGATTTGTGAGCAACAAATAATGCCACAAATAGTGCAAGAAATAATTAAGCCAAAGTGATCAAATTCAATGGGCTACAGAAAAAAAACTGCTGGAAGTCCTGATTTTCTTTGTATATAATTAATTGTCTTTAATTGCCAGAAAGGCTGAGAGACTGGGAGACAAAGAGACCGGTGCTGATGGTGCACTCATGACCGTTCACGCAGGACAGAATGGTGGAAGGATGGCAGGAGGAAGAGGCAGTTTGCATCCTTTCTGTAACATCCACTTTCATCAACTTTGAGGAACGGTATTTCAGTCTGATGCCAGGGGGAGGGGTACATTCTAGAGTTTTCCTCACTTACTACCTCACAACAACCTGAGGAAGGGAGCTAGTGCTGGATTCATTAGGCCCCCAAGACGAATTTTTCTCATGGATGAAAAGGCTTTAAGCTGAAAATAAGTGCTCAGAACAATTCTCTTCTTGCTTTTCTATACTTTGTGTGGCTAGCTTTGATATTTCACCCATAGCTCATTGACAACACTCTCTCCGAGTCATTTCACCTAATATCTCTGTGTGTTGATGAGGAGTTCTGTATCAATAAAAACACCTGAGCTGGGATGCTCAGGGTTTCACTCTCCAGTATGGTGCTTGCCATGATGGTGATTCCCCCTGCTGAGGTCTGGAAGGGTTTGCACCTATGGAAAAATGCTTCCTTGTCTTCCTTGGTGAGCCACCATAGCAGGGTACTGTTACAGAAGGCATGGTTGAACAAAGTTCCTGCAGACTAGGATAGAGGAAGAAAGGGATGGGGAGGTCCTCAGGACAAGTCATAAACTGAAAGTTGTGTTTCCAAAGACTTGCCGTCTTGCCAACTCTAATTATACCATATGCTGATGACTATGTCTTTACCACAGAGTCTTTTGGGGACATCTTGGAGCCAAACCATCACATGCTTCCTACTTTATCAGCAAGTACTTGTGGGACATTTGCTATAGTTGTTTCTTACATAGGCTCTTACTGTGTAAGTCAAGCCAGCCTTGACCTTCCGGTTATTTTCCTCCATCTACCTTCTGAGAGATTGGATTATGAGCATATAGTACCATATCTGGTACAGCGTATGACAAGTGATGACCTTGTACAAACACATTATAGTAACTCAATAGCTTAGTTCCTATTGGAGGAGCTCACTCTATTCTTAAGCATACAATGGATTCTAACGTTTGAATGTTTGCATTTCTCTGAAATCGAATGCTAACATTTAGCTAACCGCTATTCATAGTACTTCAAGTTCTAGATAAAACAATAAGACAACTAAGGGAGATCAGGGAGGTACAAATTGGAAAGGAGGAAGTCAAAGTATCATTGTTTACAAATAATATGATAGTAACATAAGCAACTCCAAAAATTCTTCCCTGGGAACTCTTAGAGTTGATAAACACCTTCATTGAAGTGGCTGGATATAAAATTAACTCAAAAATGTCAGTAGCCCTATATACAAATGAGAAAGAAACCAGGGTAAAACACCCTTCACAATAGCCATAAATAATATAAAGTACCTTGTGGTAACTCTAACCAAGCAAGTAAAACACATGTACGACAAAAACTTCAAATCTCTGAAGAAAGAAATTACATAAGATATCAGAAGATGGAACGATCTCCCATGCTCATGGATCAGTAAGATGAATGTAGTAAAAAGGGCCATCCTACCAAAAGCAATCTACAACTTCAATGATTTGAACACAATTCTTTACAGACCTTGAAAGGACAATACTCAACGAAGTTGAAAAACAAAAAACCCAGGACAGTTAAACTAATCCTGAATAATAAAAGAACCTCCAGAAGTATCACTATCTGTACAGTTTCAAGCTGTACTACAGAGCTATAGTAATAAAAACAGCATGACATTGGCATAAAAACAGACACATTGATCAATGAAATGGAAATGAAGTCCCAAACATAAATCCACACATCTATGGACACTTGATATTTTATAAAGAAGCCAGAAATACATAACAACAACAACAAAGAAGAAAGTATCTTCAACAAATGGTGCTGGTCTAACTTGATGTTTGCATGTAGAAGAATGCAAATAGGTCCATATTTATCACCCTGCATAAAACTTCAGTCTAAGGCTATTCGATCAAAGACTTCAACATAAACACAGCTAAACTGAACCTAAAAGAGAAAGTGGGAAATAGCCTTGAACTCACTAGAATAGGAGACAACTTCCTGAACAGAATACAGTATAGCTCAGGCACTAAGATCTACAACTAATAAATGGGACCTCATGACACTGAAAAGCTTCCATAAGGCAAAGAACATCATCAATAGGGCAAAATGACAACCTACAAAATGGTAAATGATTTTCACCAACTCTACTTCTGATAGAGGGCTAATATCCAAGATATATAAAGAACTGAAGAAACTAGCCATCAACAAACCAAATGACCCAATTAAAAATGGGGTTAAGATCTAAACAGAGAGTTCTCAGTAGAGGAAACTCAAATGGCTGAGAAACACTTAATGGAATTGCTCAATATCCTTAGCCATCAGGGAAATGCAAATCAAAACTTACAGGCATGTACCATGATCCCCAGTTTATGTGGTGCTCGGGCTTGAGCTCCCTGGAGGGCTTTGTGCATTCTAGACAACACTCTACCCACTGAACTACATCCTCAGTGAGCATAATCTTTTGAAAACAGTTTCTTTACTTTATTAATATGAGTTTAAGATAAATTTATACCTCATTGTTCTGCTTTTGAAGCAAGTCTTGCTACAAAGCTCGGGCTGGCCTGGAACCTTATTATCTTCCTGTCTCAGAGGAGACCACAGGCCAACCTTAATCTAGACACTCCCTCAATGAGACTCCCTTCCTCGATGAATCTAGATTGTGACATTGGCAATTAAAACTAAATGGCACAATATACAATTGAGCACTTTTTTTTTCATATAATTATTGGCTAATTACATCGGAGAACTGTTCAATGCACATTTGAAATTAAAGTATCACCACCACCACCATCATCATCATCATCATCATCATCATCATCACTATTTTGAGTTCTTTATGTGGTCCAGACATAAACTCCTTGAAACAGGAAGTTTGCCAACATTTACTCTCATTCTGTGGGCTGCCTCTCCATTTGTTTTGGCTTTTTTTTTTTTTAACCTGTACTTTCTTTTCCTCTTTTATTGAAAATAGATTTTTTTTCTTATATAATATATCCTCATTACAGTTTTCCTTTCCTCTTCCTCTCCCAGTTCCTCCCCATCTCCTCCCATCCAGACCCACACCCTTTCTATCTCTCATTAGGAAAAAAAAGGCATCTAAGGGTTAATAATAAAATAAAATGTAATAAAATAAAATATAAAATACAACAACAAAACCCACACAAAAAAACTCAACACATTGGAATTAGACAAAACAAACAGAAGGAAAACAGCCCAAGAGAAGGCACAGGAACCACTATTTCACATACTCTGGAACCTTATAAAAACACTAAACTGGAAGACATAATGTACTTTCAGTGAACCTCGTACAGAGCCGTGCAGGCCTTGTTCATGCTCCCTCAGTCTCTGTGAGTTCATATTAGCTTTAGTCGTGTTGATTTAAAGGACCTCATCCCCCTGGTGTCCTCCATCTCATCTGGCTCTTACACTTTGTCTCCTCTTCTCCAGGGTTCCCTGAGCCCTGGGGGGAGTGATTGAATGTCTCCTCAAAGTGGAAAGAAAGATTTCTAGGGAACATGCATTGCTTTCACAATGCATGAAGTTAAAATACTGCACTGTCATAAATTAAGGACTAACTGACTGTAAAGGAGGCTGTATTTCTGTCTTCTGTTTCTGGATATAATAAGAAAGTTGCCAAAGTCTTCTTCTTTCCATGGGATAAGTTGTTCACTTAGGATTTACCTCACAGTCTGCTTTTCCCCCTCACTGGAGAACTTCTGCCCTGCTACGGGCCCTATCTCTGTGCATGAGTCTGTGTGCAGGCCTCCACTGCTTATCCACAGCAGTGCAAACTCTCCAGAGCTGTTCCTACTATTGAAGAAATGTTAATACTGAGGAAGGGAAGAGCTTCCCAGTACTCTGGTTTATATTTATCTGGAGTGCTTCAGCTACACTGGCTATGCACACTTCTGAGTTTCATCAAGCTCCATGGAAAATTTTGAAAGTTGAATCAATCTTCTTTCATAGCCTGAGAGTATAAAGCCATTTATGATTACTGGCTTTTTTAGCTTTGGATACAATAAAATATCCAGCTGTAGTATGGTTTTATAACACTCAGCACTTAAAAAAATATAATTTTCTCCAAAATGGTATCACATTTTACAGTTGGTTCTGATTTTTCATGGGCCGTATAGAAAAGACCAAGTTTGACACATAGATTTTACATTTTTAAATTTTTATTTTAGTAATTTCTATGATGTAGTAGTGGATACTTAGAATTTTATATGTGCAATAGCAAAATTGTCAAATGATGAGAATTCTATTTTCTCACTTCCTATTTCCTGATTTATTTCCTATCTATCTGTCCACCTATCTACCTACTCCCCATCAATTATTTATCAATTATACATATATCAATAAATCAACCTCAATGGTCTTCTATCAAGCACCTATACATCACCTATCATCTATATCTATTCTCTATTGTTCTATCTACGTATCATCCATTATTTATTTATTAGCTTATTAATTACCATCCATCAACAAATCTATATATTTTCTATTACTCAAGCTTCTACCTTATTATCCTACCTTATTAATTACCTACCTTATTATCCTTTGCCTATCTATCTATCTAGGTTATCTATCATCTACCATCTATCAATCTGTGCTTCATATATTATCTATTTATTTATTATTAAAACTATGAGTAAAACCAAGAATGAAATCTAGAATAACTAAACCCCAACTTTATGGTTAATAATAGTAAAAATAAATAATGCTATTGAGGAAAATAATTCAAGAGCCATTGGTGCAGGTCATGCACACACAAGGTCTACCTTTGCTGTCTTTTCCTTTGCTACTTAGTTTGAAAGAGCAGCAATGATCACTCTCAACATGCCCGAGTATAGCTTAAAACTTGATTTATGATCCTCGTGGGGCTATAATGATATTATCCACTGAGATGCAGTGGAGACAAGAATGGAGACAATCAAATACAGATCTCTCTCTCTCTCTCTCTTTCTCTGTGTGTGTATGTGTGTATGTGTGTCTGTCTCTCTCTCCCTCTCTCTTAATATTTTGCTTATATATCTAAGCTGACTATCAAAAAACTGTTGCCATTGTAATTACATGGTACTGGACTGTTGGTGCAGGCTTTTTCCTATCTGAACCCTCTCCTATTCTTCCTCCATTCCACAGATGTGTACATGTAACATGGAAACTACTATGGAAATGCCATAGTATTCTCACCGTGGAAATACTTGTCAATTCATATCTATGAGCCTGAATTACGAGGAATAATCTTCAGGAGAAAACAAACAGTGGAATAGACTTCTCCTTAATCCAGGACTTAGAAGTAGTGTAGTGAGCAAGTGACTCTCGACATTTCTCCAGAAGATTGCAGACTCTTGGGACGACGAGGACCACAGTGTCTAGTCTAGAAAGAAAATACATTTGAAGACATTTGGTGATTTAGTTAGCACCAAATCTTGGTATAAATCTAGTAAAATAGCTAAGGCTAGCAAGAACTAACAGCTTAAATGTTATCAGGAGAAAGATTAGCTCATGAACAATTGCAAAAGTTATTAAGAAATAACTGCTTACAAATGGCCTTAGAATGAATTAGGTATACAAATTGAAAGATATTTTACCTCACTGGTGGAGTGCTTTCAAAAATAAAGGTAGTATCATTTATTGTTTATTTCCTGGTGATATTGTTGGATAATCTTACACATTTTAAATACAGATTACGGAGTATAGATTATATATGATTGAAGCATGTATAATGAGGAATCTCAGAGATTGTTCAGAGTTTCTCAAATATCAGATGCTTCAACCTAGCCTCGGGTTAAGTGTTAGATGGCAATCAATTTGTACTGAGTCAATTATCATCTAATCAAGGTAAACGAGCAGAAAGATAGGCGTGAGGGAGCAGAGTCAGTTTCTATTTGTGTTGTTTTACTAAGTCACACAGGAACTACTGATGAATGAGAGCCACTGCAAGAAGAAAACTTCCAATGAAGAGCAGAGGGCCACAGTCTCCAAGAACGGCTCGCCAGCTGCTCTGCAGAAGCACTTTTATTGGATGTCATGCAAAGGCTATTTAACTTTTACACATCAGAAATCCTGATTTAAACTTTGTTTCCTGAAGAAAAATGAACACTTCTGCAGTCTCCCAAGAATATCTTATGACTGAGGTCCTGCAAAGGCCATAAAATTACTCCATTTACAATACAAAGAGTCCTTTGAGGCCCAAAGTATTTCTAACAACAAAGACTTCAGCCAGGTGTTCACACCAGGTACAATGGCTCCACCAAACTTCCCACAACAAAAGTCAGGAAACACTCACCAAAGTCCAGGTGCTACCCATCACTCCAGTGCTTACTAAATTTCCCACTACATGTTTGTCTCCATGTATCCCTTATTCACCATTTTATTTAGAGCTATTGAATCATGAAAATCAGTCCAAGTTTCAAGCAATGGGAGAGTAGTCATCTACCTTCATTTCCTAGTTCAGTGGTTCTCAGTCTTCCTAAAGCTGCAACCCTTTAATACAGTTTCTCATGTTGTGGTGACCCCTAACCGTAAAACTATTTTTGTTGCTACTTCAGAACTGTGATTTTGCTACTGTTATGAAGAAGCATAATGTAAATATCTGATATGCACATGGTCTTAGGTAACTCCTCTGAAAGGGTTGTTCTACCTCCAAAGGGTTGAGACCCACAGATTGAGAACAACTGTCCTGGTTGTTGTGTCCTACATGTGACTTGAGGCTTACTCTGAAAATGAGCATAAAGACCATTCTTGGTAGGATTCTTAGAATCTGTCCCATGATGAAACTAGCAGAAATATAAGGAGTAGACTGATAATGGAAACAAATGACTCCGCTTATCATTTTTTTTGTTTGCAGCTCTCAGGAGAAAGATCACTTCTTATTAGGAGAACAACACATAACTCTTTTTATTGAAGCCACCATTAATAACTGTTAGGAAGGTGAGTAATGGTGATCTCTCTGTAAGTTGTCATTTCATCGGAGAGTGCTTTCTACTGCAGGATGAGCAGGCAGGTGTTCCTTCTGCATTCGTGTACTTCAAACACTGAAAGCATAACACTAAGACCTCCTATTGCTCAATGTAAGATTCAAGTAGAGAGGAAAAGGCTGTAAACACAGCAAGTAATACAGTGCAGATGGTTCTGGTAGAATCATTTGGATGGAATACAGTTAAAGGATCCAAATAGGAACAAAAAATACTGTTTATTCAAAATATACCCAGCCCAGAGAAGGCATGGAACTTCAAAATACACTGTGTATTTTCCACTGTGGTACAAATATTAGTTTACAATAAATATATATCTTCAACATAAAAGAAAAGAAAGCAAGCTTCTCTGGGGCTTCAGTCCCACATTGGTTCATGGCATGGTTTGTCTTGTCCACAACGAAGTGTTTCTTGGAATATTTCAGGTGACACCTTGTCACACTGCTTCATAAATCAATTCTTGCTTTAATTTATGAAATAATTTTTAATGGAAGCCAAAGGAGGCACTTCTTTTTGTCTAGTATTATAACTAAAATTAAAAAAAAAAACAAACAAACAACACAACAGAAGCAAAACATGGGCTGGCATGATGGCTCTCAGTCAGTCAAGTGCTTGCAGCATGAACATGAGGACCTGAGTTCAATTCCTAGCATCTCCATAAAAAAGCCAGTCATGATGCGTTGCGGCTTGCCAGTAATCCATGCATTAGAGAAGCAGAGATTTCTGAGGCTTGGTGGCAGCCAGTCTAGCCAAATTTGTTTAGTTATAGACCCTTTCTTATTAGTGAAAAAAAGAAACAATGAATCTGAAGGAAAGCTTGGAGGGACACATAGGAGGATTTTGAGGGAGGAAAGAAGGGAGAAATGCTGTGACTATAGTATCAGACCTACAATTAATTAAAGTAGAGAGAGACTGAGGATGACACTGGCCGATTTCAGGCCTTTACATGCATATGTACACATGCCCACACATACATATGCACACACATATGGACATCCCCATCCACATGCATTTGGTTCTAAATTAGGGCTTCCATATCTTAGCACGGTTGACATATGGGCTGGATAATTCTCTGCTGTGGGGTCTGACCTGTGTTCCTTAGGACACTTAGCAACATTTTATTCTCTACCTACTGGATGCCAAAAGCAGCTTCCCACCAGTTGTGATGACTGAAATGTTTGCAGATATTGCCAGAAGAACCCTGAGGACAGACGTGTCCACTATTGAGAATCATTGCTCTTGATTATGGCCCCATCACTAACGTCCATCATTAACTTTAAGATCACAGGAAAGACAGTGAAACCCTAAAAAATTAGTATCACGAAAACTTTTGTATGTTGAAATGCAAATTTCTGTTGAAGTGATTGCTCCTGCCTTTAAGAAATCTAAAAAGAAACGATAGCTTTAAACAATTAAAGTTCACAACTTCATTGGCAACAAAAATGCTTCTGTATGGATTACTTAGGCTAGAGGCATCTGGCACTCAACAGGAGCATAGCTATAAATCACACTGTGTATATATATTTTAACACATTCTATTGTATATGATAAATGTATTCAATTTTAACTGTCAGTTTAAAAATCCATTAGCATGCTGCCTTCAGTGCTGAGCCGTCATCTTTTATTCATGGGATAATTACTTAGTTGGCGTGTTTTACCTGGTGCTTTTAATTGATGATGCACTGAAAAAGGTTTTCATTCGCCATTAAACATATAACGTACATCTTTTTAGTTTCTTTTTAACACAAAGAGCACCAGTGTGGATCCCAAGATATAGACTGGTCTTCCTTTTCCATACAGTAAATGTGCCAGTACCACCCTTTGGTGTGAGTACAATTAGTTGGAATGGGACATCACTTGGCATCCTGCCAGGGGCTACCATTTCTAGGACAGGGTAAAGGAGAGCTTCTCCTCTGAGAAAGTGCCACAGGTTTTTACCTCAAGCACACTTCTTTCCCACATCCATCGATTTATTCATATTAAACTCTGTAGTGCAGTCAGTACCAACACATTGCCTGTCTTCAAATTATTTATAACCTAGACAGACAAGAGAGAAGAATTAACTTTCCATGTAGTCAATGCACAATGCATGATGAAGGCAGGGAGCTGAGAGGTTATTTGCAAAGAGCCCTTTCAAAAATATTTGTTTTACATGTATGGGTCTTGTATGTGTGTGTCTGTGCACCACTCATGTGTCTGGTGCCCACAGAGACCAGAAGAGGGTGTGGAACTCCCTGGAACTGGAGTTACAGACATTTGTGAGCACCATGTGCGTGTTGGGAACCTGAGTCCTCTGGAGAACTCAAAATGTCCCTAAACATTGAACATTTACTCCAGTCCTGCAGAGGGCTCTTAAAAGCAGACTCCATGCAGCACATAGTTAAATACAGGGGAGACAGGCCATTGAAGAATCTTAAATTACCCTCATGACTTTTGACTCAGTTAATCTTGAAAGATGAATAGAAGAAAGATCTTTTCTAATGGGTAGACTGGTGTGCCTGATCAAGCATAAGGGACTTTTAGGAGAACAGCTGAAGCTATTCTGTTTTATGTAGGAGCTTCTTATATGGAGTAGAGGGGTTAATTTAGTTTGGAGAATGTCTTAAAAGTTGACTTTTTATTTATTCTTTAAAATTATACGTGTGCGTATATATATATATATATATATATATATATATATATATATATATATATACACACATACACACATATATAATATATGAGGGAGGGAGGACAGATAGACAAAAGGGAGATGCGTGTGTGTATGTGGAAGCATATGCCCCTGTGCTGTGGGTGCCAGAGAGAATGTTGATGTCCTGCTCTATCATTCTCTGTATTATTTTTTTGAGAAAGGGTCTCTTTCTGATTCTGGAGCTAGGCTGGTGACCAGCAAGCTCTAACAGTTCTCTTGTCTATCCCTCACACCTGGGGTCACAGGTGAGCACAGTCATGCCTGACTTTTTCCATGAATGCGTGGGATTTGAACTCAGTTCCTTATGCTTGCACAGCAAGTGCTCCTACACACTGAACCATCTCCCCAGCCCACAGAATTTTGTTCATTCTTTAAGACAGTGGCATTTGTGTGCTTCTAGAGAAGGATAACTTAAATACAGCAGTGCTTGAATAAGATGAAGTGGGTAGCAGCACACAGTGAGAAACAAAGAAATGTTAAAGCTACGAGGGCAGCAGAAGAGGGGAGACACAGAATATGCAGAAGAGACACACAAGTAGTACGGTCTAATTGTCTTACATCTCCCAAGCAATCCCATGTGCGAAGGAGGAAGCACAGGTCCAGGCCATCTTGTGTGAGAAGGAGGAAGCCCAGGTTCTAGCATCTCTTCTTCTTCATTTTCTCCTTTGGTGCTGCCTGGAGCAGGTGTAGTGATGTACTGCCCAAATTAACCTTTCCTAGCAACACAGTAGAGAGCCAGCCCCAGCTACCCTCAGCTTCTTTTTCTTTCTGGGAGCTTTACTCTGCTGAAGAAAGCTACCTCATCTAAGGATCCTAGACATCTTAGTGGGAGTAGGTATGGGGTACGTTTCACCCGCTCATCTTAATCTGTAACAGTTCTGAAAAGTGATCTTAGCCTTAGCACTCCCTAAAAAGATGGCTGAGATCGAGTTGTGTAAACATTTTTGGCTGCTTCTTCAGTCAAATTTTGCTTTCTCTCCTTTTGTGGATGTTGTTCTTCTCTAGACCAATTTCTAATATGCTTTATTACCATGATTGCCAACTGGGGAGCCCAGCCTGAGACAGATGAATGAGGAGCTGTGGCACACCACCTTACCGAGGTCCATATCCTATTAGCAGATGGAGGAACTATGGGCCATAGAGAGTTCTTGACAGAAGGCAGAACTTCTCCTGGCAATGAGTCAAGATAACATTGGAGTTGAATGAATTAAGAAATAAATCAGTAGTAGATCAGACACTTTAGAAATATGGACAAGAAAGCAAATATAAGGATGATAAAATTATAATGTTTATTAAAAATATCTGATGTAGAGGACTACTAACTATGAACTAAATGCCACCTGTAGAAGTCAAGAAGCATCCTTTCCCACACAGATGCATCAGGCAGAGGGAAAAGAATGCAAGAGAGTGGGAGTAAGATTCAATTTTTTAACACACCACACCATAGCTACATTCAACATTCAATTGCAGGACTAGTCAGCTCTCACTTTGGGGAAGAATAGGGTCCTGAAAATCAGGTGTAACTGATTAACTCATTAACTCCAACTTCTTCAATCTGCTTCCTCTGAGCCTTTGAACTTGAAACACAGCCCTTTCTTCTGTATTACATACTGTTTCTTCAATAATTCATGACAGTTAAGTAGAAGGCAATGCCTTAAATGTTCTGGTAGTTCATTCTCAGATGTGCTCTCCATCTCTCCAAATTGCCACTAGGCCATGGGTTGTAGTTTGAGTGATAAATGTTCCCCATAGTCTCAGGCATTTGAATATTCAGTCTTCAATAGAAGGTGTTGTTTTGGATTGGTTGAGGAGGTAATTGCTTTGCTAGAGAAAATATGTATCTGGGATGGGCTTTGAAAGTTTAAAGACATAACATTTCTAGCTTGTTCTTTCTGCTTTGTGCTTGCAGTTCAAGATGTGTACTCTTATTTCAGCCACTCTGTCTTCATTTCATCTTTGTAGATTTTAACTCTCTTTTCTTTTTGCCTTTGTTGTGGTATTCTATTATAGCAATAGAAACGTAACTAATACACAATGGTTGAATTATAATGTCAATGCTAAGAGGTGAAGAGACTATACTCCAGAGGAGCTGAAAGCCTTATTTATTTAATATAGGAAGTAAGAGAGTAAGTTTGGAAGTTGATTCTCGAGTCTTTAGTTATGATTAATGGAATAAAACATTTCATGAGAAAAGCCTTATAAATATTGGGACATTGTTATAAAACAGCACTCAGCAACCAGGCAAGAGATGATGCTAACAGACTTCTAGAATTGGTTTTATAGGCTTGTAAAAGACCATACAAATAAAGTAAAAATATGAGAATTTTGTTTTGTTGTTTTTTCAAGACAAGTTTTCTCTGTTGTAACCCTGACTCTCCTAGAACTCAGTCTGTAGACCAGGCTGGCCCCAAACTCACAGAGATCCACTTGTCTCTGTCTCCTGAGTGTTGGATTAAAGACTTGTACCACCACTGTCTGGGGAGAATATTTTTTAATTGAATAGAATAGATATAAACAAAGCTTAGGTACATATGCCAGATTGTAGCCTATTGGAGATTAAAAAAGACAGTTCTTCGGGACAAATGGTTTATGAACTGAAAGTAGTGGAATGAAGAAGGGACACCAGAAACATTTAAAAGTGCTGGGTCAGTGTTATCTGTGCGGTTAATGGTAAGAAATTCTCTCATCGAAGTAGGTTCCTTCCAGCACAGTCAGTGACAGCCTTTGAGGGATGCCATGAAAGCTAATGGCGTAGAAAGGCCTAGCCCACTGTGAGTGGTACTATTCTTTAGGCAGGTAGTCCTGGGCTGTATAAAGAAGCTAGCCAAGCATGAGCCCAAGCAAACCAGAGAGTGAGCTGGCAAGCAGCTTTCTTCTATGGAATATTTAAACTTCCTGCTCATTTCCTGCCTTGACTTCCTTCAGTTCATCACTGAAGTCCATCACAGTCCAGGACTGTGGCCTGGAATATAATCCAAATAGACCCCTTTCTCCTCTAAGCTTTTGGTAAGAGTGTTTCATAACAGCAACAGAAGGAAACTAGAATATCCAGTGTGGTTACTCACACCTGTATGCCAGAACTTGAGAGGCTGTGGCAGGAAAATTACCTTAAGTTTGAAACCAGTTTAGACAATATAGTGAGTTCCAGGCTAGCTTGGTTTACTAATGGTAACATTCTGCTTCAAAAACAAAATAAAGAGATTGAGAGATCAGCATCCCAATGGAAAATTGTGCTCAATAATACAATTTCTGCATCTGAATCAGTTTTCATGCCAGAAACTTGTTAACATCCTCCTGGACATCTGGAAGTAAGAACATACACCACACACAAACAGAATAGCTCTTCATCTTCTCCATTGCTCTCAAAGCGATATATACTACAAAAAGAGGGCAGAGTAACACAGTAAGCTTCATCCCTTACAGGTCGTAACTTATATCAATAACCTAGCATCTGAATCACTGTTTTGGCATCCTTTTGATAAGGCAGAATATGAGATAAAATGTACAGTGGATTCATTGCCACAAAGGGAATGTCTATACAATGGTCATTTATTCAATCTCGAATTGTGTGATTAGAACAAGTAGTTTTTGTAATTATTACGATGCCCTTGCTTTTGTTTGATCCTGTGAATGGAAGTAAAGCTTTAGTGCTAAAATATTATATTGAAGTTTAAAGTGACCACCTATATGCCATTTCATACACACCACTAATTTATTATACCAAGTACATTACCATATTTAGAAGGCAATGTTAGAAATTAGTGCTTTGAACACAAGGAGAATGCAGAGTGGTAACTCCACTCCTATGGTATCTTCAATTAATTCCCTGATATGGTCTACAGAAAGGAGATAAATCCATAAAATTACACTGAATTGTTAAAAACAAAAGCTAGCACCAGTTTCAGATTCTATATCTAATGTAGGAATTTTGCTGAGGAATATTAACACAGCTGAACTTGCACTGTGTGTGGCAATTGATGTAATGCATGCAGGAACTGGGTGTCATTGACATGTTAGGACATCTTTCAACATAGAGAACATACCATTGTCTTTTGTGCTTCCCATCACAAAGTAGTGCAGATTAGAACAGATGTCTCTGGGCTATGAAAGTAGCCTACTTCACATATGCAAATCTTGCTCTGACTCATATTCCAGGTTACACAGGGAGCTGCCAATTTTGAATGAGTTCTAGAGAAAGAAATTTTTGTGCATTAATTGAGGTTATAATAACTAACCTAAGGTTTGGATTTCAACCTAGTAGGACCTACGATATTATAACTATATAGTCATAAATAGGAAATGATATTTTAATGACAAAATTATAAATGAGATTCCTGGTCTCTGGGGAAAAGCGGCATCCCCTGTGGCAGTATTATACAACTTAAGTGAACAAAACACAGTCTCCTTGCCTTGAAGAAATGGTGAGCTCAATGGTCAAGCCGTAACATAATCATGAAGCCAGACCTTCTGAGCATAAGCAAAGTTCTTTCTGTTTTAAACTTCTCAGGCCACATGGATCCAGCAATAGCCAGTGGTAAAATGGAAGTGCTACATCTGGGACTGACTATAAATGGAGTTGGAATTAGCAAAATATCTGCATGAGCATGTAGTTAAGACTTCTGTGTTATTTTCTGTGGTTCTTGGGGAAACAGTCCCTTGGCTCACACAACTATAGAGAAGGAGAATGAGTTCATTGATGGGCCAACTGGTTAAAAAATAAAGAAAAGAAAAAGAAAAAAGCCTAAATACTGTCTGTAGATATGGCACTTAACACTTAGACATACTTAGAGTCAACTTTGAAAGACAATAGTGAGACCATTTGTTCTTAAGCAGCATGGGTTATTGGCTATAGTACCACTGGCCAATGAGCCTAACAATTGAATAACAATGATGGCAGAGAGAAGAGGGGAGAGGAGAGAGGAGGTAATCTAACTGTATGTGCTGCCAGTAACTATATGTGATTCAGCCACTCTCACTGCCAAAAGTTAATTTAATCTACAATGGCAACCAAATGCTGAAATACTTGACCTTCAGAAGATTCCAAAGCTACATTATTGGATATTTTTTGTCCTAAGGAGCACTATTTGTTTTTGATGGACATCTGCCATGTATTTGAATATAGGATTGATTGCCTTTCTTACTCTCAAGGTTTTGGTCATACGGACAACAGTCTGATTCCCTGGTGATATTCCATACAACGTTATGTCCAAGCACTTATTTTATAACAAGTAGGAGCAGGCATGAACATAGGACCAAAATATCTTCAGGTATGATCACCTACAATACTTTTCAGAGCCAGACAGTATGCTGAAGCAATAGAAGATTGTGCAGGAATAGTCTGTTCCCTCTTTGTCACAACTGTTCATTAGGCTGGCTCTACCATGACCAATAACCCAGGTAGTTCATGTTTCTTTGATCATAGATGCTGTATGTAGGTGTTGGCATGGGCAGAAATCTCAGAAAACATTACTAAAAAATAAAAAAGGATAAAGTATTATTCTGTAGAATTCAGGATATGTGCCAAATCAAAGATGCTTCTCTGGAGGTGTATTTTAAGTAGTTCAAAATACTTGAGTCTAGTAACTAGGGAGTATAATTAGGCATCACCCTGCTAATCATCATTTTTACTTTCTTTATAATATTGTTCTGCCCACTTAGAGATCCTGGCTCCCGGAAAAGGAAAAGATTGAATAAGGGTTACATGAAATGTTGGGTGGAACCCAAATGAAGAAAGAACTCATTAAACAAAAAATCTTGGCTTTTTATCTTTTCTTGCCAAGAAACCAGCAGATATGAGGAACATTCAGCATCACAACAAGGATCATTGACCTAGATTATGAGGGGAAGGTTCGGGGTCATCATACAACTGAGGAAGGAAGCATTTATTTGGTACCTAGATATGCAGTTGTATGTTTCTCTGCACTCTCTTGCCTAATTCTCATTGTAAACAGGCAGCTATAACTTGAGAAAAGATTTATAGGTAGAGGTTGAGAGGGCCCGAGGAGGAGCACAAGGATCATCAGATAAACCACTGCATTTATTAGTGGTTCCATCTGAAGGTGAGCAGAATGTGGAGTGGACAGCAAGGGCAGGGCATAATGAGTAACAGTCCTGAGACCAGTTACATAAGCATCAGCCATCACTCACTGCTAATTTTTCTCTTCTACAGTTTTTCCTAAAAACTAAGATTACCAGAATCCCAGAGTTGCCCAGAGACTACAGTGCTGTGCTCTACCATCAGTGCCCATACCATAACTAAGCACCTGCTTTTCCAAAGACAGCAAAGACACTTGCCTGGACTCCTTAATTCTTTGCCCTTTCTTAGCAAATTGTCACAATAATATTCTTTTTCTGGCATGTAGTTGGTGTGGAGCTCAGTGCTCGGGTACAGTATGCTATAAAAGTTTGGTGTTCGGGTGTCTGTTTCAATTATAAAAAACAAACAAAAAATCCAACAAGCTCTAATGGCTATCCCAGTCTCTAAATTTAGTATCCTTTGTTGTGTATGTACCCACCTAGACTTCTCCCTCTGTAAATACTTCTTTCTTATAATCCTTTTCCATCCCAAAGGTTGATTTTGAGAACTTATATGTTGTGATGTACTTCTTAGAACCTTCTCTGCCACAGCGCTGCTCGCCTCCTGGGACCCACTCTGCAGAGGATGTGATTGTCCTTCTGCGGCTCTGTTTGCTTTTGTTATCATAGAATTTCACAAGTCCTCTCATTTTCCTCTTCTACCCCTCCACTTAGGCTTTATAATAGGTCATATATCAAATAAAGTAATTCTGCTGTCATGTTAAAAAAGATGATACAGGCCACAAAGGCAGCTTTAGCACAGTCTCCTCAGAGGCTGGTAAAAGACATTCACACACTGGGCTGTGAAATCAGGTGGCGACTTACATAACAGCACAAATCCTACTTTTAGAAACTAAGAAACTGCTTGACTTAAACTTTTCAGCCAACTCCCATCACAGAGCATCATTTGTGACTGATGAAAATGCTGACCTTTTCTCCTTCCTTTTTTTTCTATTTTTGTGATGTGGTCCTCAATTGCTGATCCAGCAACATATCCCCCAACCTTCATAAATGTACTTTGCTACTTTATGTATGTGTTTTTCTCTTGACTTCAAGAATAGCTGTATTTGACAAACACACACACACACACACACACACACACACACACACACACAAAATGACAGTACAGATTGTGTGAACTTGATGTAAATGATGGGATAGGCATAGAAAAGCAGCAAGTAGCTTATTCTCATCCAAATTCATAAAAACTAGAAAAAATGCATTTTATCAGTTTTTCTAATAATGTCAGAAACATATATTTTTGTAGCATTAGAATGTCAAGTGCACGCACTACTCTAAAAGGCCAATCTTCTCAGGATCAGAAGCAAAGTCTATTATTTATTTGATTTTGCACTACTGAAACTGGGGCCAAAGGCATCTTTTACAAGCCAGTTTGATATTCTTGTTTTAATTGCCCTTGAAGCAAGCTGCTGTTAACATCTTCATTTCAGAACTAATACCACGAGGTGAGGTATTATGTGGATGAGGTGGAGGGAGCTGGGGTTGTTTTAAGTTAAAACAAAACTTCATTTATCATATTAAGATGCTAATGTATAAAGTCAAGTGTTCATAAATGGAGGCACAGACAGAAAGCTCAGAACTTTGAAGATGACTGTTAAAAACATTTAACAGAGATGTTTACATGGGAAACAGAATGGGAATAGAGAGAAATATGGGAGGTGGCTCTCCCTTTGTGCTATTGAGTATTTTTACATGTTTGCTTGTGTTGCCTTGATTTAAAAGTCAAATTCATGGGGTCTGTAGTGATGGCACAGTGGATAATAGCACTTGATACTCATGCAGAAGACCTGGGTTCGATTCCTAGCATCCACATCTGTTTTGTCATAACTGTCTGTAGCTGTAGTTCCAGGGAATCTTGATGTCCTGGCCTCCATGGGCACTGCACGCATGAGATGAGTATGCATACACTCAGGAAGACACACACACATAAAATAAAAATTTAAATATAAAATGACAAACTGATTTCATATTATGTATTCAAAGCTCATAAAATAGTTTGTTGTCTGTAGATTAGAAAGCAGTCAGATACTCCTGTTAAGAACAACTTCTAAACTGAAAACAGCACAAATTATATATTTGTATTTTTATTGTCTCTTTTGGAACTAATTATCATTGTTTTATACATCACTGATCTCTGAATTAAATATAACTCAGATACAGGAGCTTTTTCTCCTCAAACATCTTACTTTTAGATTCAAATTCAATTTGTGTGAACGTCAGGACCTTCCTGACCTTGATCTTCTCCCTGGTTTGTTTTGTTTTTTATTCCAGACAATCACACGGAAGATAAGGACTTAGAATTTACAACTCAGAAATAAAATCTGCCTTTGAACTATAGAACTCACACCCAGGAAGTCTAATTTATTCCTCTGAGACACTGGAGCTAAATCAATATACTTGCTCTAGACATATGTTGGCGAGAAGAGGGAGTGGAGGAGAAGTTTAATCAAAACCTGGCTGTATGAAAAAGCCATACAGAGTCTTACTATTTTGTAAGAAAACTGAAAAGTACAATGTCAGAAAAAGAGAGATTGAGGACTGAAGATGAGGCTCATAGAGGATCCAGGCTCAGTTCCCAGCATCCTTGTTGGGCCACTCACAATTGTCTATAAACTCCAGCTCCAGGGGATCTGATGCACACAACAGCACTGCACTCAATATGGCATACTATTCATCCAAACATACACATACCCACAAATAAAAATCATTCTTTAAAGCAATGAAAGGATTTGAATGTAGGTACCCTGAGTAGGTAGATAATGCTGCCTACAGATGCCATAGGTCATTGACCAAAATCCCTAGCATCTGGTGTGGGATACGTCCATATGAAGTTTGTTAGGGAGGTTCCAGAGACCCCTCAAAACAATGCAGACTCCTGGCATCCCTCTTGTTTTCCCATCAGAACTCAATGACAAGACTCTTTTCTAAAGACATCACTTATTTTGGTGGCAGGACTTAGGTAAATCAAGCTGGGACTGAGCTGAAGTTCTTCTCAACTGGTTAGCTTTTATGGTTCCTGAAAGTGCTATGCAGGTAACTGGTGAAGAAAAGTCATCAACAGTCTTAGCAAACAACACCAGCCTGCCAGGCACAGTATGCCTGCTGGTGAATAGAGGCATGACAGCCGTGGGTGCAACTTTCTGCTTGTATTTTAAGCCACCCCACAGGAGGAATCACAATATCCACAGGAGACTGTAAACCTGGTCAAAAGCCCAAGGATAGAGGAGAAGTCATGGATCCCGGGTGGAAATCTATTCTAAAGCCTTAGGACATGATTTTCATGTCTCTCAGGCAGCTTTTGGCTCAGAGATCTCCACCAATTTCATTTGTTTCTATAAACTACTTTTATTTCCTTAAATGCCTTTTGTTTGCGTCTATCAGCATATTATTTGCTTTAGTACAACCATCTGCTTTTCTTGACACTTCCATTCTTCTCACTTCCCATTTAAGCAATCCCAAGTTCGTATTATTTGTTAGAACTAAATTTCCATATTTTACAATGCTTGTAAAGAGTGATTTTAGAACAGCAAAAAAATCTCACTTCAACATAAACACCATGCACTTCAATCTTACAATATATTTTCAAAACATTCTTAGTCAAGAAAACGTAACTATTTGCTTTATAAAAATGACTTAAGAATTTTAAGTTAATGTTCTGTGAGTGTTATTAGCCAACTGCTGGCAGAACATGTAAAAAAATAATTATTATTAAGATTGCTTAATGTAGATCAACATATTTATTAGATATTAAACAACTTTAATATTTAATATCTAATAAATATGTTGATCTACATTAAGCAATCTTAATAACCGGTTCATGGCATCACTAATAGCTAAATAAAACATCTTAAGTATAATGTAAATAATTCAGTTTACTGCAGGGTGAGGCACACTTGGCTATTTTAGTTTTTTATTGCAGTGCTGATGATTGAACCCAGGGCCTCACACATGCAAAGTGAGCTCTGTAAGATCTCTGATGCATCACCTGCATGAAAAAAATCACTAGAGATGGAGAATAGAGAACTGGAGGTCCACATTTTCATCATGTTTTGGTGTTTAATTAGTGGCATTTTGTATCATTGCCTGTCAAATGAGGTACTTGGTTTAAATGCTGGGCAATGTCATATTTAAGTTAAAAGCCAGTCGAGGGGGGATAGAACGAGTTTGTGGATTCACAGAGCGGTGCATGTAATGCACAATTTTGTCTTGATTTTGTGTTTTTATAGATGCTTTCACTGAGCCACTCTTCTTTGTATTGATGTAGCAATCAAGAAGAGGAGTGACTTTCAGACTGGTACTTGAATACATCTACATGGCTCTGTGTGATAGTCTCCTTATCTTCTGGATCCGTATTGGTGTCATCCTTTTCCCCTGTGATGAGATGCTTGCTGCCAGTATTTAGGCAAAATTGCTTCGATTACCCTCTTCACACTGGAAACAAAAACCCTGATGATGATTTTGTTGTTTCATTCATTTTAGAAAGCAGTGAGATCTAATGATTGATTTTCAGAAAGTAATGTAAGCTACTTCTCATAATTCATCAAGAGCAAATGTACATGTCAATCACATTGTCAGTTTCCCTCCTCTCTCTCCTCTCTCTCTCTCTCTCTCTCTCTCTCTCTCTGTGTGTGTGTGTGGTTTTTTGAGACAGGGTTTCTCTATTGTAACTCTAGCTATCTGTAACTCACTCTGTGATCAGGATGGCCTTGAACTCACAGAGATCCACCTGCCTCTACCTCCGAGTGCTGGGATTAAAGGCATGCACCACCACCTCCTAGCTCCCGCCTCTCTTTTTTAACTGCTCAATTTTAATTCTCCCTGGACTAATGTTTTCATATTAAATGATAAGATATGGAGACTTGAGAATTTTCCAGTGACACTGACCCAGGTTTTAGGAAGCTTTGGTTAGATCTTAAGATGTATAGAAACAACTTCCATGATAATCTTAGTTAACTGAAGTGAGTGATCTCTAAACAGTTATTCAGTTATTCAGTGCAAAATCTGGTTTCCATTTACATGCAACAAATGGTAAATATAGAGAGACTCCCTCTTTAATTTGAAGAAAAAAATTCAAAATGTCTTCGCTCAATCCAAGTTGTGGTAAGTCCCCAGTGTGCTACCATTCATGGTTAAAATGGCTGAGTGAGTAGAACCGCATGGTAAAGGAGGGAACACATGCCTGCAACTACAGGGCAGGCCAGGAACTAGAGAATGATTTAGGAATCTGAAAATATTTGGGAAAAAAGATCAGAGGGCAGACAGCAAGGGCTCCACGCTGCTTTGCATGAAGTACAGCAGAAATGACCTTAACTGTTCACTAGACATTTGAGTGTGTTTAGATCAGAACGGAATAGGAATAAAGTGGGTGGATAATGAATGACATCATCACAAATCCTTCAGATTTGTAAATACTACAAACCATCACCTCTTTTAACGCCCCCACTTCTCTGAAAGACACTCTGTAGCTCTGGTTGGCCTGGAACTCCAAGAACTGTGCCTGTTGCTGTCTCCCAAGTGCTGGGATTAAAGGAGTGAGCCACTGTGCATGGCCCTTTTTTAACTCTCTTCATGATATCTTGAGACACACAGAAGGAAGAATGAAGGAAGAATACATGTCATATTTTGCCTATTTCTCTAATCCAGTTCTTGATATGTTGCCTAATTATTATTTATCTGATTTATCCTCTCCATTTCATTTTTTATTATTTATGCTTGGCTGTAAGCGAGCAGCAAATAAATGAACGAGTTAATAGGTGAATGATTAAGAAAACAGTCTACACTATAGAAAAGTTTTATTCTTTTAAATCCTCAGTGAACTCCAAATAAATCTGATTATCTTGCTTCCCATAAAACTCTCTGAGAGTTTAACTTAGCAATGGGAATTGGAAATCCAGGTTATTACCTTCAGGACATTTGGCCACTAGAGAACTTTCAGTCATAATATCCAAAACATGATTCATAAAATGCCCTGTAGTGTCTTCATGTGTTCATGTGCCTTAGAGAGAAGTATCATGTCTGATCTCCCTCAATAAAGTAAAGAGTAAAGGAAGAAAGCCAACATCCTGGGACCTTTTGCAATATGTGATGCTGGAAGGCAACTTTAGAAGTAGCATCTTATAGATGGGTAGAGCAGCATCAAGACTAACATACTCAGAAATATTCCTGATCCAAATGAAGCAATGGTGTTTTGTTTCGTCTTCAGCTCAATGTGCTAAGCTGCAGGGCTTGAGGACCAAAGAGAAAAGTGACTATGAAGTCAGAGAAGAAAAGCAAATATAGGGACATTTTCAGAAAGTATCCCAGTAGGGAAGGCTTCCTGTGTGGTCTTTGGCCTCTGGAATTTTCCTGGGAAGAACTAGCCATTGCAGAGTCTTCTAGTCTTACCATCAATTTTTATTAAAACATTAAAGCGTTAAAAACAAACAAACAAGCGAAAAAAAAAACAACAAAAAACCCCAGATGTAGTTATTAATTATAATCTTTTAACTTCAATTTAGGGAAAGAGAAAGAAAGGATAAAAATAAATCTTCACTGCCTTTACAGGTGGCCTTGATATAGAATGAGAGAAAGGTAGAAATCTTCACAGCCTTTTTAGGCTGTCCTAAGCTTGAAGAGGATTGGGTGACAATGAGTCAGACTAGTGTCTCAGACCAAGATCTGTAAAAGCCATCTTCCAACCTTTGTTCTTTTAAGTAAGAATCAACACACTAATGACCAATGAACCACCAACAAACCCCCCCACCTCCCTCTGGCCCCCCAGTTCTAGGGGCTTCAGGCTTTTTATATACCCTAAGCCAAAGTTCCCATAAACCCAAGCACACAATCCCAAGAACAGGCTACAGGTGCCAGAACGACTGCACTTAACCAAATTATAATCATTGAATCAAGCATTCCAAATCCAACTCATAAACATCTACTACACCTGGAATGAGAATATTAAACCTAATCTAAGCGCCATTTTGCATTTTTAAGGAAACCAAATAACAAAAACTTCTTCCAAATGTTCCACTACAAACAGATGTCCAAGCTCCATCTCAGACTTTAAAACAAAAGGCTCCTAGGAAAAGCACGTGTGTGTGTGTGTGTGTGTGTGTGTGTGTGTGTGTGTGTGTGTGTTTTTACAACGCCTGCATTTAAGAATGACCTCAGTGACGGAAGCTTTCTTTTTCCATCAGACTCTGGAACTATTCTTTTGATTTCAGGCTTCAAAGCTAAACATGACATGAATCAACACTTTACTGTTGAGTAAATTAACATAATCATTCTCAGAATGTGCAGAGCCCTGAATCTCATCGAAGTATAAAACAAAGCAGATCAGTAGGTTTGACCTTCTCAAGTCGTACACTGATGTAGAAGAGGTATACAGAGTTCTATATGTTTCAAAGTTTAATTTGTCTTTTGTGTTCCCATTCTATCCAATGAGGCTTCTAAAGAAAAATATTGCTCCAGATTTAAAGTTGTCAAATTCAAGGTATGCCCCTCAGGCTTCTTATTGGAGACTGGGACCAAGGGGCTTAAGTGGAATCAGCCTTCTCAGGCAGAGACACAGTCCACACTGTTAACTGCCAAGAACCTCTGTCCCCTGCTGTATGGGCTGTGTGCCCCATGCTATTTTCACTACCGAGCCCTTTGTTATGACAGAGCATATTGGTTCTTTTTCTACTTAATTTCTTACTGTCTCGGTGTTCATCAAGAAGTGAGAATGATTCATGTGTTTGCTTAGTCTGGCTTCTCAGCCCTAGTGTTCCAAATGAAAGAGCGAGTAGATCTCACCTGACTTAGGAGACCCATGAACCTATGGACTGTTGTGGGAGATTTTAGTTATGGATAATGTTCTAGTAAGCTGTCCTTGAAGCAAGTAAAGAATTCACTGCCTACCAGTAAACAAAGGAGAGACTATATGGCTCTCCACAAGAATGGGACAGTCCTTAGCCTTAAGGAGATGAAGGTTAGGCTCCATTGATTTGTATATTGGAAGGCTGGGTGGAGACAGAGAAAGGATTTGGAATAAAAAAGAACTAGGGCAAGGGCAGGAAGAGAGAGGGGAGAGACAGCAGGGAACAAGGAAGAAGAAGCTAGCAAGCAGGAGGAGAACCAAGAGGAGAGCAATGGGGGAAGAAGCATTGGAGTAGAGCTCTCTGCCTAGCTGCCTGGGTATTAGAATTCCCCTGAGATTTGACATGGATTGTAATTAATAAAGAGCAACTGGAAAATTTCAACATCTGGACTCTCCGTATAAGCGCCCTAACTTTATTTAAACAATGGACAGCATCCATCTTTCCTTAGCCATTGAAGATTAACCATTAAAGATGAAGCGGAAGGCCATAGGGCATATCATGGGTTCCTTCTTAGCATTTAACATTTCATTTTCTCTCTAGTTTTTTCTCTCTTCTTTGCTTAAATCTTGCGATTTTTATCTTTTGAACATCAGGAAAACCTGTGATTTTTTATTTTTCTGAAATACTTGTTAAGAAAATATCTAAATTTGTTTGTGCGTGGTTTATTTTTGTCAGGATAGGATCTTACTACAGCAGCCGAGACTATCCTCAAATACAATCTTCCTGCCTCAGACTCTTCAGAACCAGTTTTACAGATATCCACCACTTTCTGAGACTGGGTCTAAACTCTTTGTATTAACAGATTATGGTTTTTGAAAAACTGCATGCAAATAATATATCTTGTAATAGCATGTCTTGGTTTAAGATTAATGTTTACTAAGACCTTATTTTTTTCTTAATGTGGGATAATGTTTGCCTAAAATAAAATTCATCTACAACAAAATAAAAGCAACATTTTATGAAAAATTATAAGCTAAATGAAAAATAAAGATGAAATGAAACTTTAACATCAAATAATATCCTCAACTGAAGTATTGAAAATATGAGAAAAACAGTCTTGAATGGTCTAGCTGCAGTTAGCTATAGGCTGAATGAGCTCAATAAACTCCATATTCTATTGTTTAGCAGAAGATACCCTCGTATGCTGGCCTCCCATACAGAGCTGAGAAAACAGTTGCTTTACAGCATGACAATTTATGTGGCTTCTTACAATAGCAATAGTGATGAGACAGTAGAAATTTGTTAAATTATTTTAGTTATTTATCTGAATTTGCCCTTTATAAGAATTGGATAGAATTAAGGGTATTGCAAATAAAAAGCATGTGTGGAGAAGGGAGTGGTGTGCTATTCAGAACACCCAAGGGTTATAAAACCAGGATGAATTTAATAAGTTAAGAAAACTTTAATATATGTATGAAAACATTAATAAAATAAACCAGCATTGTTTTTAATCCACACTTCCAGCTCATCTCACATTGTTGTCAAGTAGTAATCCCTACAACACACACACACACACACACACACACACACACACACACATATATATAATATTTTCTTGTGTGTGTGTGTACATTTGTGTTTGAGTACACATACAGAACTCAGAGGATATTGAGTGTCCTGTTCCATCATTCTCTGCCCTGTTCCTTTGGCAGAGGGTCTGTCACCAAACCCAGAACTAGGTTGGTTGCCAGAAAACCCTAGTGCTTTCCTGTATATGCTGTCACAGCTTTGGGGTTATAGGGGTAAGTACAGCCACACTTGGCTTTTTGTGTGAGTGCTGGGGTCTAGGATTACTAGGTCTTAATGGTCATACAGAAAGGACTCTTACCACTGAGATACCTCCCCACCCCCTAATATATTTTATTGTTGGTCCTCCTTCCTTGCTTGCTCCTCTCCCCAGGGAATACCCAAGCCAATGGTCACCACTGGCTCAACCTTGAGGAGGAAAGCACAGGCAGCAGCCAGTCCTGGGTTCCAAGATATTGAGCAGAAGCTGAGAGCCAATAGGAAACAAACTTCCCAGGAGACAGTGTCAGTGTTTACAGCTCAGTTTATCAAAGCAAGGGGAGTCAGATTTATAGGGTAGAGTTAAGGTAGTGGTGCTAGGATAGCTCCATTTCATTTGGAGACTTACAACAGGATCTGCGTCTCTTATTGTTACTGGCTGGGGCCAAAGCCCTGAGGAACCCTCCTTTGCATAGACAGAGGTCTCACAGGAGCTAGAGGAAGAGAACTTCTAAGTCATATAGGGATCCTGATGCCTTTCAGCCCCAGCAGATAAACATTAAGCAGGTCACATACCTGGGAGAGGCAAAATCTTATCAGTGACTAGTGACCTAAGGCATGTCAGCACCACAGAGAGCTTTGCTAGCTGCTAGAAAAAGATAAAGGAGAGCAGCAGAATGCTTTCTGCTCTCAGGGTGAGAATTCTGGGGTTCAAAGCATACTTCAACCCCCTCTTCACTTTAGGCTAGCTCCACATATTATATATTATGATAATATATATTATATGTTATAATCATATATATTAAAATAATATGTATAAAAAGCAAACTCCAATGTGACCCTTGACTTGGTTAGCCACACACTTTCACAATCCACTCATCTTTGGTGTGAGTTAGACCTTCAAGACTTGCTTTTAACTGAAAGAATATAGCAGAGGTGATTTGCTATTGTGCAGGATTCTATCTACAAAAGGAAGAGAGAAAGAGAAAGGGAAAAGGAGATGGAAAGAGAAAGGAAGAGAAAGGAGAGAGAGGAAGAGATCAGTAAATAGAGACTGTCTTGCTAGATAGCTTGAGGCAGTGGCAGGTAGTCTTCTGAAGCCTTCTGAAGCTGAATCAAAGGTCAGATCTCATTTATCTACTGCCATTAAAAAAATGCATATTTCTGGGACTATTCTTTTTTCTGAAGGAAGGAAGTCCTGCTGGTAACCTGGGTACACTGTGAAGTTGAGTTCCAGATGAAAATGAAGCCTGAGAAGCTCTCAATTGCAGCTTCATGGCAATGTTTAAACTGTAAGCTGTGTGTGTATCCCTGACCCTCAGAAACCGGAAAAGTAAGTGGGCGTTGAATTAAGCCACTGTGTTTGTTATGTGGAAATATTTTATAAAGTAATAGATGGCTAACATACAAATACTAAAATCCATCAGCACAGACTCTGTCTTGATCTGGCTATGTTGCCTAGCAACAATGCCATAAACTAAGTACCTTATAAACAAGACAAAAATGTTTCTCATAGTTTCGGAATTTCAGAATTCAGAATTAAGATTGAGATGCCAAAATATTTTGTATAAATCAAGGCTCTGTTATTAAAAGATGGTGGCATTTATTTACTTATTTATTTATTTTTACCCTTCACCTATGGACACCACAGCATAGCACCATAGATCTGGGAGGCATAAGTTGTTCCATCTCATGTTCTTGTGGCTATCAAAAGGCTGACTGGAAACTGAAGTTCAGTGTTACTGCTCAGTATTGTGAGAGAGTAGTCCAGGAAAAGATAAAAATTCAGAATTCCAAGTTCAATTTCAACCAACTTCATATTGATTTTGCACCATCAAGAAGTCATAAAAACATAAATTGAACTATGATAAGTCCATATTTTATGTATAATATAATTCCACAATCACATACCAACATATTAGATGAACTAGCTAGAGTAGACAAGTTCTAAAAAGATTAAAAATCTATTCAAATTAACTTTCAAAGCAACAGAACATCTTAATAAACAAGTCAACATCCTGAAATAGTAATGATAAAACTTCATATAATGAAGACCTCATGCTCTCTTCACTGGTAAGTTCTACCAAATATTTGAAGAAAAATCAATGCCAATTCTTCACAAATTCTCCCCCCCCCAATAGAAGGAACACTTCACAATCCATTCTATGAGATCCTTGATGCTAAAATCAGACAAAGACAATACAAGAAAAGAGAAATAAAAGGAAAGGGAAACTGAAGAATTATTTCCAAAATGAATGTAGGGGCAAAAGTTCCAACAAAATGTATTAGACTAAATCCATCAACATATAAAAAGGATTTTACTACACGATCAATTGTAATATATCTCTAGATCAAAAGCTTGAGCTTACATATTGTGATGTTTCTTCTTGTTTGGATTGAGGGATGCCTAGGGGGTTAGTGCCTCTGAGCATGTCTGTGGAGGCACTTCCACAGATGGTTACATCATGAGGGCTCTGACCTGATTAACAGTTTCATCAACTAATACCTTCAAAAATGCAAATACCAGATTGGGAAATGGTACAGCTGTGGACTGTAGGATACCTATTTGGGGTATATCTTGACCCAGTCATCTCTTGTTACTCTCTTTGCCTCCTGAGCACATCCTTTTTCCATGACCTTCTGAATTACAACACCACAGCCTGGCACAACAGCAGCAGTCAGTCATGGACTGAAACTTCCAAAAAGTACGAAGCAAAATGAACCCTTTCTCCTTTTCTTTTAAGTTATTTGTATCAGGTATTTTCTCATAGTGATAAAAGACTAACACATATTTTGAAATCAACTTAGTATGTGATATTAATAAATACAGAACAAAAAATGCTCATTTCATAGATGCAGATATAGCATTTGAGAAAAACCTAACATTTTTTTTACAATAGAAATAATAAACAAATTAGGAATAGAAGACAATCTCAAGATAATGAAGTAGTATTTACATAATGCTGACAGTTAGATCATACTTAATGATAATACACTGAACAGCTTCTCTGCTAGTTTAGAATAAATATAAGAATGCCTGCTCTCAACACTTCTACTTGGCCTTACACTGGAGATCCTAGACAGAAGAGTTAAACAAGAAAAGTAAATCAGAGACATCCATATAGATAGAAAAGCAAAAGACTATAACTATTAACAGAGGATATGATTGTGTGTTAAAAAAAATCCTAGCAAATCCACAAAGAAATCTTTTAAAGAAAAATGTCACTGAGTGAATTCAGTAAGGCTTTAAGATTCCAGACCACCATATAAAACTCAGTTGTGTTCCTATACCCTAGTAGTGAGCAATACAAAAGAGAAATGAAAGAAACAGTTCTATGGGCAATAATACCCCAAAGGATAAAATACTTAGGGAAAAAAATTAACAAAAGAAATACAAGACACAATGGAAACTGCAAAACATCACTGAAAGAATTTAAAGAAGAGCTCAGCATTTGATAGGGGTTTCTTGAATGCTTATAGTTAGTGGAAGGGAGAAGGTAACTTCTGGAGCCTCGCTGGGTCACATTCCTGAGGGTCCTGCTCCTAATAGCATTCTGTCAGGGGTGGGAGATAGTTATATACTTGTTATAACTCACAATCATCTCCTGAAGCCTCACCTCTTGAGACCATCCTTCTGAGGGGTTGGGAGATAGTTACCTATATTTTTTTGTGAGTTATAAACATCTTCATATTCAATTGATGAATCAAATTGGAGAGATGGGTAAGCAGTTAAGAGCACTTGCAGCTCTTCCAGAGGACTCAGATGTGGTTCCTAGTTCCCATATCAGGCAATTCATCATAGCTCTTTAACTGCAGTTCCAGGTGATCTGATGCCCTCCTCTGACCTACCCAAGTATTGTACACGTGAGTTATGCATACATATACTCAGGCAACAAATAAAATAAATCTTAAAAAAAAAATCCACATTAAAAATACCCCCAAATTTAAATTAGAATTGATAGAAAAATACTTTAAAATGTTTTTATAAATGAAAACACTTTGTGGTAAAAATGTTGTACCTTTTAATGAAAACATGATTTATTTTTTGTGATGTTTTTGTTTTGAATTTTTAGGGTTTTTTTTCTTTCATTATTATGTGAACACTGCTCAGGGTATGTCTTTCCAGCTCAATTTGGAAATGTCGTTGAGATGCATTGTCAGCTAGAAAAGCTACTAAAACAAGTATGTAAACGAAGCATAGAAATCTTCAAACTCTTACATTACAGAATATTAAATAAATATTAAGTTAAGAAAAGAAAAAGATATTCAGCAGCTGTGATATCATTAAACATACTAACAACTTAATGAGTGTCAGTGAAAATGTTGGTATTCACTAAAGTTCTTAAATACTAATTACTCTTTTCGTTGAAGACCTCTAAATTATATATTTTATCTAAGACTCATAGTGAACACAATATTTTGGATCATATAAAATATCATCATTTATTCTCAAAAAAATTCCAGGAATATATGCCATAATTTTATTTAAATCAGAAAGTATAAATTACAGCTATCAATGTAAGTAAAAGGTAAAAATAGGAACAATAAGAAGGGGCACTTTTTTCTTTAGCCTTTTATATGTATAAGCAAAATCTTTTGAGTCCTGGTCATCCTTTAATGCTATGGCTATGATTTAGGAGCCTGGCCGTTCAGCTGTACTGTGATTTGTGACTTCTTTGGACTTTGGCAGAAGAGTTCTGTGGTTGTTTCAAAGCCAAGTGCTTCTGAAATCACTTCTGAGTCCTGACCTGACTTAGCACTGCACACTGGCATAGCAGAGGAGACATGCATGCCAAGACTCGCTTGGTGCATGTGTAGGCACATAACACTACCACCAACTGGCCTTAATATGTATGTGACAAATTTATCTAAATAAAATAACATGCTGTAGTGGGTATTTGTGTTACAGAGACTAGACAAAAATCTTAAGAATTCTTGATGACTTTGGGTGTCTCCACCTTTAAAAATTACTCGGCTATTTAAGACAATTCAGCAAATAATACAGATTGCCTTGAGGGACCATACTGTAGATTACTTAAGCAACACATAAATCTGTTTTTAAAGTTCAAAGAGTGATGTCTTAACCAAGATATTGGGTGTTAGATCTAGTTTTCTTTCTCCACACTTCCTATGATTCCTCTTTCATTCGCTTTTATTACTTTATTTGCTCTTATCCTCAACATTTTCCTTGATGCTATCCACAAGCCTCATGGGTAAAGATCCAAGATGGAGTAGTGGGGCCACATTTCACTGCTGCCTCCAGCATCTGGAAGCTGTGTGCTAAGATTTCAGTTTAGCTTTCCTTGATTTCTTTTAATCTCATGCTGTAGATGGTCCATTAAACAACATTTTTAACTATGCGATGGGATACACTGAAAGTGAAATCTGGGCCATTCTAACTTGCGGAAGTAACAAATTTATAGTAAATAAATATACAAATTGTTAAAGGTATAACATCTAACAGTTTTGATTGTGTAGGGAAATAGCTTAGAATCTGAGGAGATGAGTGAGTGGCTTTTGTGCTTTCTCTAGAAGTGTGGGACATGCATTCAGATCTCTGAATCAAGACCCTCCCACAAAAAGCCAGGCATGACTGTGTGCCCATAACCATAGCACTGGAGACAGAGACAGGCTTATCCCAATAGCTCACTGGCCAGCTAACCCAGAGAAATGGCAACCCTCCAGGTTAGTAAGAGAGTCTATCTCGAGGCAATAAGACAGAAAATAAAAGAGTAAGTCACCTGCCATATTCCTCTTGCATCAGTATGTGTGTACACATTCATGTTCATTTACTACTCTTCACAGACACAAAGTTATCCAACTATAAAGTAGTTATTCAAATTCTTTATTTGTATATGTGTTTGTGTTTGTACCTGTACATACATGGAGGCAGTTCAATGCTGCTCTCAATCTATTGTTATGATGAAAAACAGATAGTCTAATGTTATATTTACTGTAGATTTTTATTTGAGGGTGAATTTTGCTCTGATGTCTATTATAAATTAAAATTTCTATTTTAACTATTTCCCCCAAACAAAAATATAAATAAATATTTTTCAAAATACTGTTAGCAAAAACAATATTCACAGATGCTTTGGTTTCAAGCTTTGGACATTTATCAATTTGTTTTTTATAACCAAAGGCCCTCCATATTTAGTTGTTTCTCCATGCATCTGAGTGATGCAAGGTTGCTTCTTTTGTTCTCCTGAGTCTCCACTAATGGTATTCCCACCATTTGGACTGTACTTAAAGTAAGCAGCTGCTGCACATCTGGAAGTTTCCAGGGCTCTCTATTCATCTTTGAAAAGCTCACTTCTTTGTAGAATTCTGTTCTTTGCTTTCTGTACCCATTGCTTTGCAGGAGCCTCATAGAAAAGCATGGCCTTTTATTCTGTCCTTGTAGCTCTCATTCTCATCTTCATATAGGCCAACTGAAGCAGAGGGATTTCTTTCATACATGGGAAACTAGTTTTATCAGAAGAGTGTTGTATATTTACTTTTAGTCTATTTCATGTAGATGTGAAGGAAATAGTAAATCAGAATTGATTTAAGAAGCAAAATTGATTTAAGAAGCAAAGACTCTTCAACTGATGAGCTCTGGAGCTCATCAATGCAGATAGTCATATTGCTCTAGGCATCCCCTGCGTCTATCTCCATGAAAGGTGGAGTCAAAGACTACTGCCATACTCACCAAGTATTTTCATGGGTTTCAGGAATCAAGACTTTAGCCTTAGTGCTGTGCTGGCAAGTACTTTATCCATCGAGCCATCTCCCCAGGTACATCTTTTGGTTTTGAGATAGATGCTTCATTGATGCATCCATCTATTGAGACCGTTGAGATCGGCAAACAGGATCACACCATGATTGGTCTAAGTAAACTCTAAGTGTTTCTTTTTTTATTTGAATTCTGAAAGAACATTTATAGTCTTCTGGTTATGGTAACCACATAATCTAATGAATTCTTGGAATAAAATTTTTGGCTTATGTTCTGGAAGAAAATTATTGGGCATGCTGGCCTGACCTGATGAGTTAACCTAGCTAACATTCCAACAATCTAAAAAGAAAACTAATCAGAAACAATATGGCCTGTTAGTCTCAATGATACTTATAAGAAGCTCCTACTGTAAGAGCTTCAGTGGAAACCTTAATTAACCCCAGTTCTTTGTCAGGTATCTCAATACATTCAATTTGTTTAAACAAAACAATAGGGTAGTTTAGATATAACAGAGATTTCCCTTGATGGGGATTTCATGGCTGGCAAATTTAAACCCAGAGTGTTGGCAAATTCTGTTTTTCTTGTTGTGTCTTCACTGGGCACCAGTGAAAGACTTCAGTATTATCAGACAATTAAGAGGGTGCCAATCCTTTGCCAGAAGCCTCCATTTTCATAACCTAATCATTTCCTGCAACTATCCAACATTAATTGTATCCTAACCTACTTCTTAATATCATTGTACTAGAGTTATGTTTCAACACAGGAAGTTTAGAAAGGTCACAAACATCCTGTGTGTAGTAACGGTTTTCACTGATGAAATGAGGAGTTTTCAGTTTATGGAAAATGCCTCAGGTTGGTTACAACTACCTCCGTACTTTTATGACTGGGAATGGGAATCTGGAGAGTTGGAATGTTGAGATGGCTCAATGGGTAAAGGCTCTGGCCACCAAGCTTGACATCTTGAATTTAATCTCTAGGACCTATATGATGGAATAAAACCAGCTCCTATAAATTGTCCTTCGACCTCCATGAGCACATATGAACACATACACAGAGGAGGGGGGGTAGAGAAATATACACACGCATGCACACACTGTAATTAAATTAAATTAAAACTAAAATAAAAAAGAACCCAAGGAATTGAATACCCTGCACCTTTTAGAAGATCCTAGGAAAATCATGGATCACCTATGATCTTAAGGTGGTTTTTTGTCATTTGGTTACATCTATAAGGTTAGCTGAATTTTGTTACAACAATATAATTGTAACCTGTCTGCTTATATTGATTGTTGTTAGGATGGACAATACCAATCTCAAATATTAGTGCAAAAGAATGCTTGTACCCAGTCCCTTTTCCTGGGTAGAGGGAAATAGTAATGGGAAACAGTAAGTGGGTTGAGAACTATGGTTGTCATGACAAGATTTGTATAGGATAAATGGGATAAAAGAAAAAGTAGGTATTTCTAAATTATACTGAAGCAGCAGTGAACAAGGATGCTGCAGTCAAACTGAGCTTTAAGGATGATTAAGCATTCAATGAGTGGACAGCAGTAAGGGATGGCTGTGGTAACAACACAACAAAGAGAGTTCAGCATGTTCTTTTCTCAGAAATGGGGGTAATGCAGTGTGACCAGGGAAGGTTGTGTTCACATGAAGTGCTTCATCCATCTTGCTGAGAATGCTGGTTCTATTTTCAATTGCTATAAAGTTATGGGAGGTTTGGAAGCAGAATAACATTATCAAATTTATGCTTTAGAAAAACTGTGCTGATCACAGTGGCCATTTCTGCTGTCAAAAAAGTTCAGCTAGAAGGTTGAGGCAGACATTATTAGCTATTCACACTCTCATTTTCCCTTCTTCTTGAGTGCACATTAGATGATGTCCTAACCTCTCTTAAGGGGTGCAGTGTGTGTGGGGGGGGTAAGGCCCTAGGATTGAGTTTTAGTGGGAAGAAAATGAGCAATTGTGTGCTGCTTGAAGATGTGCTACACAAAGACCATCAAAATCCTGCTTCCTCCTTGTCCTTAGGGAATAATGAAATAGAGTACTAGAGAAGAGTTGCCTGAGTCTGCTAGTCATTATTTGAGGATGAACCACCCAAGAAATTAGAAAATTAGAGTATCTATTTGGTCATTTTGTGAGGGGAAAATAAATTTTTGTTCTGTCAATCCCTGAGATTTAGGGATTAACTAGTTATTTTTTAATATATCTGCAATTTATTATCATGCATGAATATTGCATTACTTTTTTCTCTTGCCAAATATATAAATATCAATTATATGTGTATATGTACATATATTTATTAAATTTAGCTGGTGAACTGAATTTATTCCTATGATTCCATCAGCCTGTAGGATATAAAGCTGGTACTGAAGGGCTGGGCTCTTCACTCAGGCAGACATGCTTTCATCTGGTCCTAGATACTTCTTCCAAGGTATTCCTGTTATCAGAAGCATCTTTCTTGTAGTTGAAGGAGTGAGTCCTCATCTCCTTCATGGCTGTTCCAGACACTACATTCCTTCCTACCAGTCTTCCTTCCTTTTTTCCTTCCTTCCTTCTTTTAAAATACCCCACCACCCAAAGTATGTGTATGTGTATGTGTATGTGTATGTGTATGTGTATGTGTATGTGTATGTGTATGTGTATGTGTATGTGTATGTGTATGTGTATGTGCATGCATATGTCTTTGTGTATAGGTATGTATACATGAGTGAAGTTTCCTGAAGAAGTCAGAAGATGCCATCAGATGCCCTGGAGCTGGAGTTACAGGGCACCGATGTATAGAGTAAACTGGTCCTCAGCATGAGAAGTGTGCTGTTGTTAACCTCTGAACCATCTTTCTGCCCCCACCATTCCTGTTCCATGACTTCCCCCAGTTTCAAGCCAGTAATAGTATATCAGCTCTCCACTCTTAAAAATAAGTATATGTTTCATTAGGAAATCTTCACACAGGAGTATCATGTACTTTGCTCATAGTTTACCTTGTTTATCTTGTTCTGACACCCCTTTTGTTAATTTTCCTTTTGCTACAATAGCCTCCTCCTTTGACTTTGATGTCACATATATGTTACTAAATAGAGATTCTACATATGAAAGAAACCATGATTCATTCTTTCTGAGTATGGCTTATCTTATCTATTATGTTAGTTTCCAGGTCCATTCATTTCCTACAAATGACATAATTTCCCTTTCTTTTGGCTCAGCGAAACTCACTGTGTATATATGCCACATTTTCTTTATTAACTCATTTTTAATGGGAACATAGGCTGCTTTTTTAACCTAGCTATTGGGAACAGTGTTACAACAAACAGGATAGGTTAGCATCTGTTTGACATGATGATTTAGATTGCTTAGAATATACACCCAGGAGTGGGATAGCTGGATCACAAGGTAGCTTTTCGTTGTGCTTTTTTAGGAACCTCCATAATTTCCATAGTGGCTGCTTTACTTCTCATCTCCACCAGAAGGCAAAAGGATCTGTTTACCTTGCTTGCACATGCTCACCAGTGTCTACTGTTGTTTGTTTCCCTGACAGTAGCCACGTGTGTGTTTGGGGTGCAATGGAACCTCATTGTGGTTTTGATTTGCATTTCTCTGCCAGTTAAGGAAGTGAGCACTTTTTCTTTCACATTTTGCCCATTCTGAACTCCCTTTGAACTCTTTATACATTTGCCTGTTTATTGTGTTTCCTGCAGTTTTCCTATGTTTGCCTTTTATATACAAGGTTCTTTGTTGTAATCTTCAGAATTTTCTTTATCTAAGATTATGTTAACTACAGATAAGGACAATTTTGCTTCCTCTTTTCCTGTTTGGATATTTTTTTTCTTGCCTAATTCCTCTGAATAGGACTTAAAGTACTATGTTGAATAAAAATGATGGAAATGACATCCTTGTCTCACCCTGGGGCTTAAAGGAAAAGCTTCCACTTCCCCAGTCAGTGCGATGCTAGCTGTGGGTTGTCAAACACAATCTTAACTGTGTTGTGGCGTATTCCTTCTATGTCTAATTTGTTACAAGTCTTATTTATATTATTTTTTATCATAAAAGGAATCTTTATCAAGCACATTTTCTGTACCTACTAAAATGATTGCATGGTGCTTTTCACTTGATTCTGCTAAAGGAGCGTATCACATATGTTGATGTGATTGTGTTGAACCATTCTTCAATCCCTGGGAAGAAAAGCCTACATGATTCTGATGATTGGTATTTTAAATTTTTTGTTGAATTTCACTTGCTGGTACTTTGCTGAGGATTTTTGCATATCTCTTCATAGAGGACACTAGCACATAGTTTCCCTTTTCAGTTATATCTTTTTCTAGGTTTTGGTATTAAGGTAATAAATAAATACCAAGGTAATTCCCTTCATAGAATGAGCTTGCAAAATCCCCTCTTCTCAATGAAAAAAAATGACATGAGAAGAATGGGTATCAGGTTTTCTTTAAAAGTTTGGTGAAATGTTTTATAACTAGTTTAATCTCATTGTTCTTTGTTGCCCTCTTTCGGCTTCCTGCTTCTTGATTTAATATTGTTTGCCAATATGTGTCCATAAATGTATTTACCAAACCTAAATTTTAGATGGAATATTATAAAATTTATTTATTTTGTTCTTTCTGTCATTTGACATGCCTTAATGTGGATAGAATGCATTTGCCTGTCCTACTGATTTTGTAGCCAGAAATGTGATTTTTCTGGGCTAAGGAAGTGACAGCAGTGTTGGCATATGAGTCCTAATAGAGACCTTAAGGAAAATCACTCTTCATGATGTTCCCACCCTCAACCAGAAAACACTGGGAAACAGGATTCACCTCTTCAACTGTAGAGAATGTTGAGGAAATGTTAGGCTGAGCCATTCACATATATGAATGCAGTGGTACAAACACTCATTAAAGAGCATTAATTTAGGAATACAAACTGCAGTCAGTCCATTGAGATGCTGTTACAATGTCTTCTAATTTCTGCATTCTCAGAACCTTTCTACAGGAAAATCTCATGATCCCCTCCAACCCCTGTACTCCGCTCTCTGGTTACAGGCTCACAGGTGTATGCATGTATGGCCCAGGATCTGAAGCCAGCACTTGTGTTTGCACAGTCATTTTCCCCAGATCCTTAGACAAATATTTTTATCTTTTATTGAATATTTTGTTCATAAAATATATTATGAATACCCTTTTTCCTACCCCTCTCAGTTTCTTTTGACTTTCTCTCTATTCTGGATCCACACTTGCTCTGTGTCTAGTTAGAAAAAAAAGGCATTTACATAATTATAATAAAGTAAAATAATATAAATCAAAACCAAACAAATCAGAATATGACAAAACAATCAACCAAACAAACAGAAAAAAGAGCCAAAATAGAAGATCAAGGAACACACATAGATGCAGAGCAACACAGGAGTTTTGTAAGAACACACAAAAAAGAAGCTATAATACACAAGAACCTGCAAGAAAACAAATGGTCTGACTTAACGTATAGAGACCAAGAATCTCCAAGGATGCTGATGAGTTTGTTCTGTGTTGACCATCTACTGCTGGACATTGGGCCTACCCTGAAGAGCATTTTCTTTCCCCAGTGGAGCTCCCTGGGAGAAAACTAATTTTTTATTGGTTAAGTGGCTATAAGTGGGGGATAGCTTCTGGATTAGGACATGTATCTACTTCTTTCAGTTCTAGAATCCCGTCTGGTACAGACCCTTACAGACCCTGTGCATGCTGCCACAATCTCTGAGTTAATATGTGTGCCAGCCCTGCTGTGTCTAGAAGGCCATGACTTCTTGGTTTCCTCCATTTCTTCTGGCTCTTAGACTCTTTCTGATTCTTCTGCAGAGTTCACTGAGCTCTGAGGGCAGGGATTTAATGGAGACATGCCTTTTAGGACTGAGTGTTCACAGGTGTCTCAGCCTCTGCATAATGCCTGATTGTGGGTCTCTGCAGTTCCCGTTTGCTGCAGGAGGAAGCTTCTCTGATGATGGCTGAGCAAGGCACAGATAGCATAATGTTGTTAGACATAATTTTATTGCTACATTCCTTTAATAGAACAGTAGTATTTGGTTTTTCCCTAGGTCTCTGGCCTATCTAGTTTCAGAGTCTTGGCCAACCATGCAGCGTTGAGTGTGGGTTCCATCTCATAGAGTGGGCCTTAACGCATATCAGATATTGGTTGGTTGCCCCCATAGGCTTTTTGCCACTATTGCACCAGTGTATCTTTCAGGCAGGTCACAATTGTGGAATGAAGCATTTGTGGCTGGGTTGGTATTTACCTTTCTCCTTTGGTAGCCTGCAGAGTACCTTCCTGTACCAGAGCAACTAGCATGTAGGGATGAAGGCTCTATGTAGGCATCAGTTTGACTTCTCCATGTTCAATGAGTTGTGTTGGTGTTGCTTCAGTAATATAGCTTTATCATCAGTTTGTAGAGAGGCTCTAGTAATCTTAACAATATCCTGGGGTATTTGGAGATTCCCATATGACCTCTTTCGCCAAGAGCATCATTATTTGTAACCCATTCCTGGCATTCAAAGCTCCATTAATAACATGAGATGCCCAGTTAGGGTCCTGTCTCTGCAGTTATTTGGCAATTTCATTTTGATCACCAACCTATATGTATGTATTATAGAAAACTTCTGCTGTGTTAGATTTCCATACTACCCCTGAAATGGCCATTAGGTTTATATCTCCCTCCTTGTATTCCCTCTCTTCTCCCTTTTCTCCTCTCCTTGTTTGATTTTTCTGTTCGAGCCCCTCTCACCCCACCCATAACTATCTATTCTATTTCCCTGTCCTAGGTTTATCCATCTCTCCCTCTTACTTTCTACCTAATCTCTGTGGTTGTATGGATTGTAGCTTGTTTGACAATGACTTAACAGCAACATCTACATGTAAGTGAGTACATACCATATTTGTCTTTCTGGGTCTGAGTTACCTCAATCAGGATGATTTTTCTCTCATTTCTTCCATTTACCTGTGAATTTCATGATTTCAGTTTTTAATGACTGAGTAATATTCCATTGTTTAAATGTATCATGCTCTCTTTATCCATTCATTTATTGCTGAATATCTAGGTTGTTTTCACTTTCTAGCTATTATGAATAGAGTAACAATGAACAGGATTGAGCAAGTGTCTCCGTGGTAAGATGGTTCTTCCTTTGGATATATACCAAAGAGTGGTATAGCTAGCTCTTGAGGTAGATTGATTCCCATCTTTCTGAGGAAGAACCACATTGATTTTCATACTGGCTATATAATTTGAACACCTTCCTCAATTATGAGTAACCCCTTATGCCACACCCTTGCTAGCATGAGATGTCATTCGTTTTATTGATCTTGGCCATTCTAATTGGTATAATTGATATAAGATAAAAATCTCAAAGTAGTTTTGATTTGCTTTTCCTTGATGGCTGAAGATGTTGACCATTTCTTTAAGTGATTTTCAGCAATTTCAGTTTCTTCTTTTAAGGGTTCTCTTGGATAAACATTTTAAGACAATTCAATATGACAATATATCTGTTTGACAGAATTATAAATTGTATTTAATGTGCTTTTTAAATTCATTAGATATAAAAGTAAAGATAAAAAGTGCTTTTCCAGAGCATAAGGAGAACTGAAATATAGCATATGCAATGTTCTTGATTTTTGCATTTTAGGAAATAAAGATTCATCACATTTTATGAACCACTCTCTTTAAGGTATTTGCTATATGAGATATTTTGCTTAACAGTTTGCTATCTTAAAGTACTTATGATGTAGAATTCTTGTCATGTTGAGCAGCTTTCAGGAAGAAAGACAGAAAAGATTGCTGGCATTTAATTTAGTGAACTGGAAAAATACAAGAAAGGCTTTTACAGTCCAGAAAGATACTGTGACCATATCACTATAAATATTTCACATTTATATTACTACTCTGGTACTGTAAACTGTAAACATATCACTAAATATAGGCATAGCAGTATAATTTCTAATGGACTCAGTACACATACAGTAATTAGGGAATGAGCAGTATTCTTTAAGGACAGACATAAGAGATACCCAGGGAAGCTTCCCTAACAGTTCTTTCCCTAGCTCTGGAGTGATTTTCTAGACTGAAGGCGTCTGTCTAAATGACAAGCTGCTTTCCTTTTAGGAATGCCAAAGTTCGTTTTTTTGTTTTTTTGTTTTTTGTTTTTGTTTTTTTCTTAAGCTATGACTGTAACTCATTAATTCTGGGAGAGCTGAAACAGTTGCAAGTTGACTTTGGTTGAAGACAACAGTTTCCCTAGTGAAGTAATTGCTTTGGTGTCTTTCACTGGATATCATAAGTTGAGTCCTTCAGTCAGATTCGCTGATGTTTCCTTTCCCCTTGCCACAATAGTGACTGATACTTACATGATATTAATTGCTTGGCATGAGTATGTAACACATGTACATCTATTCCTATCTGTCTTATCAAAAGTAAATTGTTGTCAGCAATTAAATCTGTTTGTGCTGGATGAATTGCTCTGGTTACTCTTTGATTTCAGCACAAACTTGCATATAATGAAAAATACTAAATGGTAAAATATTGGGAAAATGTATAGTAGTCATGAAAATTAAAATTAATGTTATGGAAAACAATATTTTTTGAAATACATAGGTGTTAGACAGCTCTAAAATAATGGAAGAAAAACATGAAAAATCTAAACTCCAAAGGCATTTCTACAGTTAGTTACCTCTAGGGAGGTTCATGCTCTTATTCTACTTTCAGGAGAATTTGTAGATGACACATTATGGGTGGAATTCATGTACAAAGGATCTGAAAAGTCTGCTCACAAATGATTACCTAAAGAAAGCTATTGTCACAGCAATCTAAAGACTGCACAGACATACATCCATTAAATGAGAACTGTATGTGTTAGGAGGCATATACTTCTCTTTTACAAATGCTTAATCAAGTTAAGTAACTTGATTAATTAATCCATGTTATGATTATGTCTCATTAGATAACAAGACTTGATGGTGCTGCCCAAGCCTTGGGGAAGCTCACTTGTCTGTCTGACAAGATTCTTACCTTGACTCAGTTGCTGTTTGTCTCACTGAAATTGAGTTGTCATTTAGAGCACCTTCTCTAGTGATAAGGTAGCTCCTCATCTGTCACCAAGGATAAAGCATATCTGCATCTTAATGAGCATGGATATCATAAGATAAAAAGGCAGGGCTAGGCGACCATGTGTGGCTGTAACTGCCTAGGTCTTGGTATATAGCAGTGCTCAGTAAATGCTAATTAAAATAAATGTCCCAGCTAGATACCTTATCCATAACAATTATCTCTTTAGAAGTGTGGTTGCTTCTGTAATTTTCTCTCATGTCTTAAATTATAATACAATATGATTTTTCCTTCCTGGAGAGGGAGGAAAACACAGTAAGAGGAAGAGAGACTAGGAGCAAATAGCGTCAAAGTTGTTTTATAAAGCCTTGAGGGATCATATTATTTTGTATTTACGTACAATTATACACAAAGCATATAAATGTATATGTGTGCATGCATATATACATACCTATATCTACACACACACACATATATGCATATATGTGTTCACACACACACACATATATACATATACATATACATATGAAATTTAAGCCACGTAGGCTGGCAATGTTCCTCATAAGAACCATAGACCGACTAACAAACCCCAGTACCAGGCAGGAGAAACCCCCATTTGAATGGTTGGTCAGGGTAGTCTAAGTGACTCCCCAAAGAATATAAATTATCAATGTAGCCCTCAGGGGTTGAGGTAGAATTCTATTGCTGAAGACACTGCAAACTTAGGAAACAGGACTCAGATGATTTGAGCCGCATCTGACCTGAATACTTCCTTACTATTGTCTAATGCTCCTGGTTCCGAAAATCACTACCATGCTGTCAAGGGAAGGAAACAATTAAATAGTCCACTCAGCTTCAACAGCCACAGCAATTACTGGCATGGCAAGATATGCAGAGAGGTGAAAGAAGTGACATTCATTGGTCAGTGGCAAACAACAGCTGTTTAATTGTACTCGTATCCCACTCAACAGTAGAGAAATCATCACTGGTACTGGAAGATTCAAGGAACTAGTGAGGTCATAGAAAAAAATCTACCCATTTTGCTCGATGTCCATTCATGTACATACATACATGTATGTAAAAATAATAATAAAAGTGAAAAACTTTGAGGGTCAGGGGTTCATGGGAGTAACTTCAGGGAAGATATCTGAGAGGTGTTGGAGGGAAGAAAGGAATGGAGAAAGTTATGTAATTCTACTTAAATTAAAAACATATTAAAAAAAGATTTTCCTTTCTGTTGAAGATTAAACAAACATTGGCAAATTGTAAGCATTATCTTTACATACAAATCACCTGAATAATTTATACATATATTTGAAAGTGGTTTTTATTGATCTTAGGATTCTAATCATGAAACAAGTAAATTCCAATTCTTTTCAATAAGAGACTTACCATGAGAACAGGTTCATGCCCCAAGCACAGCGTTCTCCAGTAGTCTGACTAAAACAAGTGAGATGATTCATTTTCCTCATCTGAAAAATGGTACTAGGTTGCGCATTTTGTACATTCTAAAACATGAGGGCAGATACTCATGGCCACTTTGACTGGGATTGCTGTGTGTGTATGTGTGTGTGTGTGTGTGTGTGTGTGTGTGTCTGTGTGTGTCTGTGTGTGTGTGTACATGTGTGTGTGTGCGCAGATATTCCTGTGGGCTCATGCGTGTGGAGACCAAAGGACATGACAGCCTTGGGTATTTTTCCTCAGGTGTTCTTTGTCCTGGTTTTTGAGATGGGATCTCTGACTGGCCTGGAGCTCACTGAATGAGATATGCTGTCTGGCCAGTGATTCCCCACAGACCCTCCTGTCTCCACTCCCTAGCACTTAGATGACAAGCACATGCCAGGACATCTGGGTTTTCACATGGGTTCTGGGGATGAAACTCACGTTTACATGGCAAACACTTTGGCAACTCCCCCGTCTGTGACTGCTATTTTGATTAAAAACTAACTTTATTGAAACCTGGAAAGGATAGTATTTAAATATTTTTAATGTTTCTGTAGAAAACGCACATCTTTGCTTTCTAATTAAAGTATAACCTGAACGCAAATCAGGTTCTTTTTCATTTGTGGACCCACACAAGTCAGTTCTTCTATGTCAACTGCAGAATCCTCCATAAGAGTGTTTTTTCCTAGAACTGTTTTTACTAATTCAGACACCCAGCATGGACTACGACACTGGATCGTGAGATTAGTTTCTATTTCTGACGTTGTAACTAATTTGCTATTCTGTTGGGACATGGCGTTTAACCTCTTTTTATTTCAGTTTCACCAGCTATTAAATTGGTACAAAAATGGATTATACAATTAGAATGTCTGCAAAGCGATTTTACAGGGTCAAATGTGATTTTTTTTTTTTTAGTAAGACAACTTTATAAAAATGAGATAAATAAGATAAATGATTCTGCAAGTGAATGGTGATCCCATAAGCATTGTTTACAGACAGACACACCTGTAATGGATAGGATCAATATCTATTTTAAATATTCCCTATCCTTCAGAAGAGACAGATGGGATAATTATTTGGCTTCATTTTAGAATATTTTAAACAAAACAAAGGCAAAAATTCAAGACATTCTTCTTTTTCTTTTTGAAAACCAAAACAACAGTTGCATGGATGAAGCTCCTGGGGACAATGAGATTACGCGCTCCTGTTCCAGCAGAGCCAGGCTACTGTATCTAGTCTTCTCCTGGTACAGACTGCCCCACTGAAACTACGGGTCAGTTTCTTTCCTGGTATTCTTTCAAAGTTTTGAAAAATTCACATCCCCTCACCATTTTCCTTTCTGGTGCTTTTGTTCTTGCTTGCTCCTTGAATAAAAGTAACCTTCTAAGTGAAACTCTTTTGGAAAGGAAACCAGGTGAGACATCTATTCTAGCTTAATTTCTGTTGCTGTCATAAAATACCACAACAAAAGAACCTTAAGAGAGAAAGGCTTATTTTAGCTCATGAGTCTGGGTCCATTATTACAAGAGATTCTAGGAAACAGGAACCCAAAGCAGCTAGCCACATCACACTCACAGTTAAGAGCAGGAGAAATGAATGCATGCATGCTCATTTGCTTACCTTATACTCAGGGTGATTTTCCACTCATAAAAGTCAGAACCCTATCCTATGGGATAGCACCACCCACAGGGGGCTAGGTCTTCTCACGCCAGTTAACTTAATTAACTTAACAATCTCCCACAGACATGACCAGAAGCCAACCAACACAATATTGACATCCTTCATCGAAACTTTCTTTCAGGGTGATTGTAGGTTGTATCAAGTTGACATGTAAAGCTAACTTGTATATCATCTCTGGAAGACAAAGTTTAATAAGTCAGAGGACCCGCACTCCTGTCAATGCTGATCCATGATAGGTATACCTTTAAAAACTACTAACCAACTTTACAAAAGAGACACTCGGGGGGAGGGGGGGTAGAGTGGTGAGGATACTGTTGTTAGGAGACCGTGCTGGGCAATAATGAAGAGAATTTGGATACCAGACCCCACATAATAAGCTAGCCATCCACACAAATGCTTGTAACTTCAGCTCTGAGAAGGCAGAGAAAAGAGGATTGCTGGGGTTTGCTGACCTCCACACTAGCTGAGAAAACCAAAGACCCCCCAAAATAAAGAGGAGACACTGTTTACAGCTACTCTAACTGAAATAGCTGGCTTAGGCCTAAATAATTTATAGTCTATTTCATTTCCTGTTTTAAACTGCTCCAAAAATATTACTCTTACTAGATATCAATCTGTTAATAGTGATTTCAAGAGCATTTCAAAAGGATGTTTGTAAAGCGAAGCAAAGTTTTTATTTTATTTTATTTTTTTATTTATTTATTTTTTGGCATTGTCTTTCTTTCCTCAGCCATTTTAGTTTCTAAGCTTTCTCAGAACTGATGCAGGCAAGTTGTATGTTACCGTCACAATGTCCAAATTAGTTCTTGGTCTCCAGAGGTGACTGAAGCATTCATTATTAGCAGCATCCATTACCAAGCAAACATCTAAAGTTTGGTACTTTACATTAAAAGAATCAAAAAATAATTCCTTTTTTAGTGATATAATTTTGAAAATCGACAGAAGAAATTCCTTTTATTTAAAAAGTTAAAATGTTAGCACTAACTCTATGTATATAAAAAGAAAGAAGGAAAGAAAGAAAGAAAGAAAGAAAGAAAGAAAGAAAGAAAGAAAGAAAGAAAGAAAGAAAGAAAGAAAGAAAGAAACAAAGAAAGAAACAAAGAAAGAAAGGAAGAAAAAGAAATATATATTTCTAGGAGTTGGGAGTGGAGAAAGTTTTTTGTTCAAATGAAATGTAAGTTAGGAGTTTGAATGAAATTAGAAGGTATGTTTTTCTTAACCCCACCTCTGCTTTACCTGCTCTGTTGGCTACTCCCATGAGAACCAGAGTGGCTGACAGTTGTTTAGCCCCTGTTTGGATCATTGGTGTTTCCATTCATTTGGTCTCAAATTTCATTACTATCACCTTTTTGTAAATAGCAGGTACCCAGGACTAGGAAAAGTCTTATGAATACAAAAAAAGGGGGGAGGTATCAATAATATGCTTTCCAACTTGTTGAAGAGGGTAGTGAATTTTCCCTGCTAAGTTGAAGTTCATCAGTATCACATGGTTGACATATGTGCTAGAAAGAAGAATGGGAAGGGGACTTTCAGTTCTCAGAACCTGGAAGAACTTTTCATTGACATCAATATTCAGATACAGGCACATGTTCTCCAAGCATCTCGCGGTCAGCCAATAGATCTCATACTATTTATATAAATCAATGGTTCTCAGCCTTCCTAATGCTTCAACCCTTTAGTACAGTACTTCATGTTGTGGTGATTCCCAGACATAAAATTATTTTCGTTGTTACTTCATAACTGTAATTTTGCTACTGTTATGAATCATAATGTGCATATATGATATGAGAATGCTCTTAGGCAATCCCTGTGAGAAGATTGTTTGACCACCCAAAGGGTTCATGACCCACAGGTTGGGAACTGCTGATCTAGATGTTTAACTTGAGCGAAAGGTGGTGGTGATAGTTGAGTATATAGTGAAATATTTCAAGCAGGCCCAACTATAAAATGCACTATTTTGACATAATAATTTACCATTAAGTTTGTGACCACATTGTTAATAATATTAGAATATTGTTTCTTCGTTAGTAAATCTATGACTAATTCACAAGCAATTCATTGATACACTGAGGTACAAACTTATTTCTAAAACAATTTTTCTGTTCTCATTTAATCATAATAGCAAATGGGGTCTAGTGAGAAAGATTATCTAGTAAAGTGTGCACCTGGAAGCATGAGGACTGGAGTTCAATCCCTAGAATCCATGTGAAAAGATAATCCAGGCATGGAAGTGCATGCTTGTAACCCCAGTGTCAGAAAGGCAGAGACTGGGGGAATCTCTAAGGCTCACTAGCAAGCCAGCCTAAATTCTAACCTAGTCAAAGACCTTAAAACAAAAAAACACCAAAAAGCAAGCCCAAGATGGATGATTTTCTGAGGAACAACACCTGAGGTTGACCTCTGGTCTGCAGATGCACATATTCCAACACACATGAACATACATGCACACACACACACACACACACACACACACGGTAGAGAGTATCTTTATATCATCTAATGTCATCCTTTTTTCCTTAATTTTATTTATTTATTTTTGTATGTATGGATGGTTTGCCTGCATGTATGTCTGTGTATCACATGTGTGCAATGCCTGAGGAGGCCAGAAAATGGCATCGGATCCCCTGGAACTGGAGTTACAGATGCTTGTGAGATGTCATGTGGCTACTGGAAATTGATAATTGGACCTCTGGAAGAGCAGCCAGTGCTCTTAACCTCCAAGCTGTGTCTCTCCAACCTCACCTAGTGATACTTTAAGTGGAAGTAGTAATGCATTGCTTTAAAACCTTCCTTATTTATGTCCTTTTCAAAGTCACATTTTTCATATACTCTTTATAAATTAAATGTGTTAGCTGTTTTTTGCCCAAGGAAGGAGATCACCCTCTTGATAAGCGGTGAAAAACCTTCCTAAAACACTTCCCCAGCTATTGTGTTAAAAACTGAATTAGAAGTTGAGGGAAATCCTAAATCAGAGATCTCAATTGAATTTTAGGTGAAAATTTATAACCAATAAAGATGGCATACAAAGTTACAAAATTCTGTAGTGGGCAATTTAGTAGAACTATTATACTTGGTTGAATACCTGGTTGAGGTATTTGTTTTTAGAAGTTCTTTGGTCAGGAAGAACTCCTCATGTTAAAAGATGCTTGTTTTAGGAATTGTAAATGGAGGAATTTTATGGTCCTTGCAAGACCTCAGTCACAAGATGCTCTTGGCACACCAGGAAGTCTTGGATTGTGGGGAACTGTTAACAGTTCTCAATAAAAGGCTGAGACACAGAGGTGATAATGTTTCTTCAGGAAACATAAAGATTAAATCAGGAATTCTGATATGTAAAAGTTAAACAGTCTTTGTGTGACATCCAAAGCATCCAAAAGCGCTTCTGCGCTTCTCAGAGCAGCTCCATGTGTAGTCCTTGAGACTGTGGCCCCTGCTCTTCTTTTGAAGCTTTACATCTTGGCGTGTCTTTTAGTTTTCCTTTGTTCCTGTGACTCAAATTATTAGCAATAATTTATCTCACACATGTATTATTATAGAAGCCTGGTTTAAATAAAATATATAGAATATATAAATGTTATAAGAATAAAAATAAGAAAGGAGATTCTGTTAAATAAAAAAGTAAACTACAACCTCCACTGAAGATGTTGCAGACTGAGTAGATATTTATGATGGGGGAACTAAAATACAAAGCAAAAATGAGCTGAGACTATCTCCAGTCCCCTAGTAACCATTCATCAGTCATCTCTGTGCCAGATTTAACATCCTTTTAAAATTACGTTTAGACTGCGTGTGTGTGTGTGTGTGTGTGTGTGTGTGTGTGTGTTTTTCCATTTTATTTGGGCATGACATGGTAATTGTCCATCATGGAGCAGAGGCTGCTGTGCTACCTACAAAATGCTTCTCCTTGTAGTCTTGGCAATAAAATAAGCAGAACAATGTATTGATAGGCATGCCTTTGATGATAGTAACTGGGACTATTAGCATTTCCTTGTGGGAGAAGTGGGGAGGACCTTTGCCTGAATTTCAGCCATTCTTCTTTCCTGAATCTCTTGGGAAGTGCTTAGGAAGAGAAGGTTAACTGAAGATGGGATCTTATTAATTCAGCTTTCATGAAGTCACTACCCATGATGGGATGGGGCGTTTCTGTGATGCAGTTGTTTTTGACTCACCCAAACACCTGAAAATTACTCCCTCCTCATGCTCCTTTAAATAAACCAATGAGCTCATTGGTTCACAAACTTGGACTTGGGTAAACTTGGACTTGTCTTTTTGTTCTGTTATTAGCGCTCTACCTAATGCGAATGAACATTTGTTTATATCTACCCAAGGAAAGGTATGTAGCAGGAGTAATATGTGACAAGATTAACATGGTGAGAAAAGGCTGGAATGCAGAGCACCTTGATTCCTACCTTGAGGCTTTTACATTTGAAGCACCGTGGAAAGGTTTCCATAGAAGAGAAAGAGTTCAAAGCTGTGTTTTAGAAAAAGTGATGGGAGCCCATAGACGGACTTAGGTAAGGCTTGCAAGACATCCAAAGTGAGGACAGGAAACAACCAGGACAATGGGGCTGCTAGTCTAAATGAAAGGCATGACAGCAAATATGGAAGAGGAAAGACAGGAGCCCTAGAAAACGATTATAAGGAAATGAGGGAGTTGAGGATAGCAGCAAATGTCAGATCTGAGACTCGGTTATTAAGAAGAGCAGGGTAACAACCTGTTAAAAGTTGAGAAATTCAATTTTGGGCCAGTCGAATTTCAGGTGAGATGGTACCATACCATGTGCTAAAACAGGCCTGCTGAAATGTGGCATGTGAAATAGGGATACTAGTTTTGTTAAAACTGTCAAGAGAAAGCTAAATCCTTAGACTGCCAATTCAGCATTCACGGGAGGAAAATACAGGGAGTAAAAATCTACTGAATTTATTTACTGGGGGATAGTGACATCCATTTCTGACAATGTGACTTGATGTAGTCAGTATTAGAAACTTTGATGCAAGTTTGACAGCATGTCAGTTAGAAAGCTATGATAATAAATGCCCTAGCAACACTCAATTCAAAGTGGCTGGGATTAGGAACCAGTCAGTGTGGCGTAGCTCGGCTAATTATCATAGCCATAGTTAACCTAAAGTTTATTTCAAACTAAAATTTAAACTAAAGTTAGACCAGCGCTCCACGTGTGGTACCTGTAGACCTGTTATTCACAGCACATACGTTTGACCCTATCCTAGTCCCGCTTACTAAAATCAGAAATTCTAAAAAGCAGGTCCAGAATTCCATCTGGGTCATCTAAAATCCACTGAAGATTAAGAACCACTGCACTAAGGCTAGAATATGAAGGGAAAGGACTCAGAAGCTGTTCCATGGTACTGGGAAAACTTACATTTTGTAACATAAATTTTTAATAAACAGTCAGTTTCTGTCCTTTGCCATCACACAACACCTACATCAAGTGAGGTAGGAATTTAATAAATCCCTCAGTGACTGTAACCCAGTATTAGCTTCTTTGCGATAGACTCTCAAATTTGAAAATGGCAATAAAATAAAAATAGCCCCTATCTTTTTTAGGGGCAGATTGCCATTCATCCTTTCTATTTATTTTTAATGATGTACCTTCCCAAATATTGTAGAACACTTAACCCACAGCACTTCAGAATATGACCACATTTGGAAATAAGATCTTTTTATAGGTATATCAAACTAAACTGGCATCATTAAAATAGATCTTAAAGCTACATGGCCACTATCTTTATAAAAATAAACATTTGTACGTAGACATAGAAACATACAAAGGGAACTTTGGGGGATGACACCCAGGACAAAGATGGCCATGTGTTGTGACACACGAGTAAGTCAAGGATTGGTGAAAAGCACAAGAACCTACAGCATGCTTGGAATGCTGCTGCTTTAGACCCTTCATGCATAGGGCAACTTGATTTCACATTTTTAATTTCCAGAACTGATTCTACTTGCTTGAAGCTACACAGTGGTTGTTGGTACTTTGATTATAGGAAACTAGCTATTGTTCTGAGTGCATCAGTGTGTGCAGGAGTTCCCCTGGTCACATCAGAGGCTAATGTTGTTAGACAGGAATAAGAGAACATCTACAAAGTCTGCATTCTAACAAGGCTGACTCTGTGATGGGAGAAACATTCCTAAAGAGGAGATGGTTTCAGAGATTAGCTTTCAGATGGAAGCCTGGACAGGTAGCTTGCCCAAGTGTGCGTCTAGCAGACGTGCCATCCTAGTTACTTTCTCTGTTGTTATGATGGATACCTTGACAAAAACAACTTGGGAGAAAAGGTTTATTTTGGCTCCCAGTTCTAGGATACAGTGCATAATGATGAGGAAGTCCTTGCTGCAGGATCTTGATACAGTTGATCACATTGCATCTACAATCAAGCAAATGAGAAGCAGAGAGCAATGAATGCTTACTTGTGCTAAGTTCTCTCTCTCTTTCTCTCTAGTCTAGGATATCAACCTAGTAAGTGGAGCCACCCACACTAAGCTAATCTTCCCACTGAAGCTAATTAAGAAAATCCTTCACAGTCATGCTCAGAGACTAACCTAGATAATCCTCTACAATTGTGCTTGGAGGCTGGTCTCCTAGATGATTCTAGATCCTGTCAAACTGACAACACTAACCATCACACATCCCTAATCTAAACACATGTATTATTAGGTTAAGTTTTGTATTACTAGAAAAAGTATCCTAGCCATTTCAGAAAATGCAGGCCAGGATCATCTGCAGGCCTCAGGGGTGCATTATCTTAGTACCCCTTATAGCCACAGCTGCAGAAGGAGATGGGGCGGTAGGTAGCATAACGGTTTGGCTAGCCGGTTGGGAAGGAAAGCTAGAGTCTTCACATTACCTTTAGTTTTCCAGTGCCAAGGAGTAGGAAAAAGAAAACCAATCATAGGAAAACTGGGTTGAGTTGTTCCCACATCTAGTCCCTTGAGTTTGAGTTATAACAGAACATTGCAGTGAGAACCATGAATTCAGTCTTCTCTCATCCACTCTAATGACATAAACATTCACTAATTAAAAAAGATAGGGCTTACGTGCTATCAATAAAAGCATTAAATCCATAAACTGTTTAAGACATAGACTCAAGTGGCAGTTTATAGGCTAATTTAGAAAGACAGGTTTCAGCTGTGTTGCAACCTTAAGTAAGTCATCAGAGGGCTGTTCTTGTAATCAGGAAACAAAGCTCCTTCTCTAAAGAGACTAACATGGAACTGGGTGTGCCATTCAAATGGATGGTCCCTTCTCAGCTTATGGCAGTGGTTCTCAACCTTCCTAATGCTGTGACCCTGTAATAGAGTTCTTCACGTTGCGGTCACCCTAACCATAAAATTATTTTCTTTGCTACTGCTATGAGTCATAATGTAAATATCTGATATGCAGATGGTTTTCGATGATCCATGTGAAAGGGTCATTTGACCCCCAAAGGGGTCGAGACCTACAGGTTGAGAACCACTGGCTTAATGCAAAATGCAGACATATTATGCTGAAGGAGATGAAGAAATGAAATTTCCAGATGTTGGAAAAAAAAGAAAAGAAATGCTTTTCCATTTCTTCAGTTAACTAATTTACTTTTATAAAACTATATATTAATAGTGTCCAAAATTTGTTAGGACATTATTGACCATGGTGTTTTGATTAGTTGTAATTGTCAAGTTGACTCAATCTAGAATCACATGGAAAAGGAGTCTCACTGGGGAACTGTCTAGAATAAGTTGGCCTGTAGTCTTGTTTTGGAGGAATTATCTTGACAATTGAAAAGACCTGCTTACTGTGAACAACACCATTCCTAAGACAGGGTCTCTTGATTTGTATAAGAGTGGGAAAGGTCAGCTAAGAACTAGCATGCACTCAGGTCATTGCTCTTTATTACAGATGCAATGTGTAATGTGACTAGCTCTTTTGAGTTTTTGCTGCCTGACTTCCTTGCAATGATGAACTGTAACCTTGAATTGTGAACCAAATAAACCCTTTTGTTCTTTAAATTGCCCATGTGAAGGCCTCTATTACAACAACAGGAAGCTAAATTCAGATAGGAATTGGTACCAGAAATGGGGTCATTACTATGAGAAATCTGACTATCTGCTCATTAGGTTTTCAGAATTGTTTTGTGGAAGGAATTTAAAAGAGTTTGAAACTTTAGGTCAGAAAAGTCATTGAATGCTGTAAGCAGATCTTAATGGGCAGCTATTCTATTGGTTGTTTATAAGAAAAGGTTCAGAGAGGAACATGAATATTCAAGCCCTGCTTTACAAGGTTTCATAGATCGAAGACCCTGTCAGTTACTGGACTAGGGGCCATTCATATGAGATTTGGTACATTGTTCCCATGTCCTGAGAACTTGGGTGAATTTGAACTGAATAATAATGGGCAAATCTGTTAGATGAAGTAAAGATGTGTAAATAAGATTATAGAGTTTTGGAAAATGAGAGTACAAGCAACGGTGAGGAAGAGATTTGTGTGAGTAAGAAGGCACTGGGGTGATAGGAAAGCATTTTCTCAGGTCAGCACACAGAAGCTGTTGCAGCTGTGATCCCGGGGCCAGGCTCCACCTCCCACGCTAGAAGAACTCAGAGGCATCCTTGTGGCATTGGTTTTGGAGACATAAAAGATGCAAGACTGAGGGGTTATGGAGAGGAACTGAGGCCAGGCACTATGTCACCCCAGACAGCCCTTTATGAACCATTGTGTGAAGCTTAAGCTGTTGGGGAAATTCCAGGATATTGGAGATGCCAGGCCCATGTGGCATCTGCCAAGAAGACCTGTATATGAGGAGTGGATCCAACTTAAGAGAGAAGTTGTGTGTGCTAACGGTAGCATAGCCTGGGGAGTTGGTCTGCTCAAACTTTCTCAAGACTAGCTGACATTAATGGGCTTAAACACTGGACATGGAGCCACAGGATTTAATGCCCACATTGCTTGATTTTGTTCTGCTTTGGTGTGATAGTTTCTATCTAGTCTCTGGTTCTTTTTGAAATAATAATGTTTAAATTGTGCCATTATATGCCTGACAGTATGTGACCTGATTTTTTAAAATTATTATTATTAATTATTATTATTTATAAGAGGTCACAGTTATGAAAGTTTGGATTTTTAAAGTTATAGGACTTCGTAAGACTGTGGGGACTTTAAAAGTTACACAGCATTTCACAGTGTGAGACAAATGTGAGACTTTGGAGACGAGAGGTTATGACTTAAAGTGATGTGTTTGTGTGCCATGCAGACCAGGAGGGAGTCATGGCGGTCTGTTGTAATTGTCCAGCTGGCACAATGTAGAACCACCTGGGAATGGAGTCCCAGTTGGGGATTGTCTAGAGTAGGTTGTGGTCTGTGAGCAAGTCTATAGGAGGTGATCTTGTTTAGGAGAAAGGCCTACCTGTTCACTGTGTGTGGTACTATTATAAAGTCTGGGCAGTGGTCCCAGACTTTATAAGAGTGGAGAGAGTGATCTGAGTATTAGCACACATGCACCAATCCATAGCTCTCTGCTCTTGGCTGTGGATACAACGTGACAAGCTACCTAAGCTTCTGCTGCTGTGATTCCCCTGTGGTGATGAACTTACATGGAACTTTGAGGCAAATAAACTTTCTCCCTTAAGTTGCTTTTATCGGAGTATATTTTATCATAGTAAAAGGAAGAGAAACTAAGATGTGGCTATAGCAACTGATGAAGGGGATAAGCTAGCATCACAGTTGAGATCAGCTTGCCCTTCATTCCTTCTCTTGTGCTTTAAATCTGCCCCTATTTATGTGACATTGAGAAGACTGAAGAATTGCCTGGGGATTAGAAGGACATTGTGTATTTCTAGAATAAGAATCAGGAAGCACTAGAGCGGGGCAATTAGGGAAAACAGATGTGAACAGTTAGGAGATTCAGCCCAACAGAAAAGACATTACTAAATATTCTCCCATCTCCATTTTTTTTTCCTTTTTATGACATTAACTTCATTTTATGGCCCCTTTATGGTTCCAAAAGTACAGAAGCTTTTCCAGCATATTAAAATATTCAAAAGACAGCTCTCATAGATGACAGAACTTTCATAGTCAGTTGGAATTTGGAGAGCATTCAGTTTAACCTCCCCCCCACCCCCCATCCCAGCTGCCTCTTTTTAAGACAAATAGAAGCTATTAGGTACATCATTCCACATCTGCTGTCTCAAGATTACCAAGAACCATTGGTCAGGCATGGAGCATCTATCTGCCTGCCTGATTGTAGGCCCTGTCACCACCTTACTTGAGATGCTAATTTTTTAAAGACAGTGTTTCTCTCCTTCCTTTTTACCTTGTAATCCATTAGGGCTGTGTAATACCATGGATCATTTGAGGAGAACTTAACAAGACACTCAACGTTCAGATGATGAGGTACACCAGGGAGATGAGAGGACTTGCTTCTCAAGAACATGCAGTACCAAGAATCATTTGGTAGGCTCGGGACATGGAGTGAATCACATCTTAGGGAACCAGCACCAACACTGCACCATAAATCCAGGCTTCTGGGACCCATTGAATTTGGGGGCTATATTTTACTCTTCTGGGTTCATTTGAAATTCAACTGCTGACTGGTTTTAGTTAATTACGAATATCATTCTCTTTCAACAACTGAAACAAGTGTACTATTGCTATTTAAGCTGACATGTATATCAAAGTGAATTGCTGCTCCTTCACTCTTGTATGTGTGTGCTTCTATGGGGGCATATGTGTGCATTCACATGTGTGCCTATGTGTGAATGGAGGCTAGAAGACAGCCTCAGATGTAGTTCCTCAGGCAGCATTGCTCACCTTGTTTTCTCAGGCAGAGTCTCTCATTGGCCTAGGGCTTCCCTGAGTAGACTAGGCTAGCTGGCCAAAGAACCCCATAGAACTGCTTGTCTCTATTTCTCCAGTGTTGGAATTTCAAGCACAAGCCACCATGCATAGCTGTTTTATGGGGTTCTGGAGATCAAACTCAGATTTTCATGCTTACATGGCAGCCTTTGAATTGGTTCTTACATGATCTATTTATCAAGTTGGGGATCTGTTGTCCTATCATCACCAAGGCCCGCAGCTCTGCTTTAACTTCTTTCAACCACCATTGGCAAATGAGATTGACCCTCGTCCTGTAATTTTAGCCAGATCCAACAGGCTGAGCACACATTTCTTATCAATTCAGCAGAAAAAGAGGCCAGAACTCGTTAAAATTGATTTAGGGAAATCAAAGAAATGTGACATTTATTTATAAACAACTTAAATAGTTATAAAGTAATAGCTAATATTTATTGTGATAAAATTACTGATGACAGAAATTTCAAGATATGGAATATTTTGATAGAAATATTGTTTTCATATTATTTATATAATATCAGAAATAATTAGACAGCTCATAGTTTTCTCTAAAGGTTACTTGAGATGACAGTTGTATAAATCAATATTATTTAAGAATAAATTATTAATTAATGTCTGCAATTTTCTTCTACTTACTATTTATATCCATATCCTAAATTTTATGTAAAACTAGGCAATGTATAAATGATCAGGAAAGCATAAATGTAGGTATGGTTTCCATATTTTATTTATTTTTATTGTACATTACTGGGAATCAAACACAGGGTCTCATGCATGCGAGGCAAGTAGTCTATTATAATGCTTCACTTCCAGCCCTTTAAAATACTAATGATCACACCTCTTTTGCAAAAACAATGTCAAAATGTACACATAATTTTTATAAAGATGGAAGCCATCAGTTTGGGAAAATAAAACATACAAGTGTAAAAAAGCAGCACTAGTAAAAACTGAACAAATTGTAAAACTAAACTATAACTATATTGTGATAAATTTACGTAATATTTTAACCAATTGCTCAATAATCCCTCAAATCGTAACTGAAGTTTAGTTCTACATTCATGCAATGAAATTAAGTAAGAGTTTTTAATAATTTGTATCCATAGGGGTTTTAATATAACTCCTTTCATTGTCCTTTCTCTAGTGTACTTGAGTATGTATTCCTACGTATGTGTGTGTGCTTGGATGTGTATATAGTCAAAGAGAAACTTTCAATATTGGTATCTTCTGCTAACCTGCTGGTAAGTGCTTCCCATTCTATTGGCCATGCTGTCTCATTCCACTAAGGAAGGAAATTAATTCGCTATCACCTACAGGCTCCATTGAGTCTTAATACCAAAGATCATTTCTGAGTTTGGATAAGAAGTGAAGCATCTGCTCATATTTCTGAGACTCACAATCAAGACTCTCTGTTTTCTACTTATAATGATTGCCAGGTAATTACAATTGTGTGTTTACATCACCTACTACATCTCATCCCTACTCTGACTTTCTTTCTTCTTGGTCACTGACTTATTCTTGCCTTAGTCCCTACTCTGACTTTCTTTCTTCTTGGTCACTGACTTATTCTTGCCTTAGTCTAGTTCAAAGACTCACAATCAAGACTCTCTGTTTTCTACTTATAATGATTGCCAGGTAATTACAATTGTGTGTTTACATCACCTACTACATCTCATCCCTACTCTGACTTTCTTTCTTCTTGGTCACTGACTTATTCTTGCCTTAGTCTAGTTCAAAGAGCTTTAAATGTGTGAACACTGTGTACCTCTATTAGTCACATATCTATGACGTCAGCCCTGGTGGAATTTGTGAATTATATTATGTCTGCCTACATCTCTCACTCTATTACCAATTAAGATAACTACTTTATCCACCCAGCATTTTGAGAAAAATAGACTATGCCATATTGGATTTTTTTTATCTTTCTCCTACTTATGGAGATATATAAGTTTAGATTGATTATGAGAGCCCCAAATTGTATTTATTTTCTTGGTATAAATATTAACAGAGTTCTCATTTATTTGCAAAGGGCTCTTGTTTGGGTAATGAATTATATATTTATTCAGGTCTTACTTAAGGTAGTATTCTATGCAGTGCCTCAAAATTCCTATTGGTACTACCTTCAAAATATTTCCAGTCACTTTCCCCCATTTCTACCACCATAGTCCAAATTATTATTGTGTTTCAGACGAAGGAAACAACCATCCAGATGGTATAGAGGAATATTTAATCTTTCAACCCAGCAACATGGCTGCTCTGGGAAGAGATCATATTCAAGGCTGGTGTGATCTGGCTGGAAAGCAGCACACACCTTTAAGTAACCCAACTCAGAAGGCAATTATGGCACATGCCTTTAATTCCAGCTCTCGGGATGTAAAGGGTAGCAGTCAGTTTAGAAGTAGTTCACAGTTCATGGTTCTCAGTTCATGGAACTCACTTAAGAGTTAAGAGAGAAGCAGTCGAGATTGAGAGAATGGAAGGAGATTGAATCAGAGCATGATAGTCAATTTAGAAGCAGAAAGTCAGAGGCAGAGTGAAGTACAGAGTGAGTACACACACCTTTAATCCCAAGTCTGAGAGTGAATCACTGAAGATTTGACAGAGTGACATCTGAGATGAATCAGAGTGAAGAGCAGGCAAAGTAATGAATCAGAGGAAGAATTAGCAGAGTGAGTCAAAGTGAGGACACCCTTACTCTTACAATATAAAAGCAGGCTCTCAGTTCAGACATAAGGCAATCTGTTATCAGATAAGAAACAGAGGCAATTCATCAGAAGGAGAATGAGTTTGGGAGAAAGAGTCAGCTAACAGCAAGAGTCAATTTGAAACTTAGCAGAGCAGTTCAGTCAGAGAAGTTGCAGGAGTCAGCCATGATCAGCTGGAGTCAGAAGAGTTGAATCAGAAACAGTAAGCTGGCTCAGAAGGTCAGTTTGAACCAGTCAGCTAGTTCAGAACAGCAAGTGAGTTGAATCAGCCAACCAGAAGAGTCAGTTGAGTTCAGTACAGTTCTGGGTTCAGAAGGAGCTAGTCAAAGTGAATCAGTCAGCAGTAAGTCTCAGAAGCTGAAACATTCTAGGTCTAAGTTAGCAGATTAGATTGTATGGAGGTTGAAGCCTGCTGGGTCTAGGTTTAAGATTAGATTGTACAGAGGCCAAAATGTTCCAGGACCACCACCAGGGATCGAACTAGTAGAGAATAAACTGTCCTTTGCCATGAACCTATTAGAATAATTAAATAAATCAATGTTCACATCTGCTTCTACAAACTTGGTTTCTGCTTTTAATTATAATTGTTTCTTATAATATGTAGACTGCCCAGGGTAAGCCTATATCATGCCTTTTGCTATAATATTCTACTGACTTTCCCCTTTTAGATTACATCTGAACTTTTTTTTGAAAGGTTCTACATTTTGTTACGGGACAAAGCACCTCCCAGTTTAAACACAACCAAGTCTCCTGGTTAAAAATATTGGACTCCACCTGGTAGGGTCAATGACCATGATTCGGTATAAGGCCCCAGTCTCTCCACTGGGTGAATCCTTACAGGCCCAACTCTGTTCTCCTCTAGTGTCTTCTCTTGGAGTTGTACCTGATTTTATTACCAGTTTTCCGTTGAGAATAGGATGATTTTGCTTTTATTTCTTGGCCAGGAATCGCTTGATTCTGAAAGACTTGTGATAAGACATGGCAAAACCTAATTCAGGGGCATAGTGCACGATGGCGGAGGAAAGAAGAGGAGGACATCTGAACATCTTGCCCTGCCCTAAAGAGCCAGAAGTAATCCTACTTCTATTTATATTTCCATAATTATACACCAACTCTCTTCTTTTTCAGTGTTTCATCTCCAGCTGTGTTATACTTCTTGTTGTTTTCTAAGCACATTGAGCTTTTCTCATCTTCGCAGTTTTTATTCTCCCTGCCTAGCATTTTCTTCTTTAGTTTGTATAAATAAAGCCCCTACTTTTTCCCAGACATCTCTTCACTCAAAGGTTAACTTTTTTCTGGAAGGTCTTTTCCTTCCTTCCTTCCTTCCTTCCTTCCTTCCTTCCTTCCTTCTTTCCCTCCCTTCCTTCTCTCCCTCCCTCCCTCCTTCCTTCCTTCCTTCCTTCCTTCTTTTCTTCTTTCTTTCTTTCTTGTTGTTTTTCGTTTTTTGTTTTTCAAGACAGAGTTTCTCTGTTGTAACTCTGACTGTCCTAGAAGTCACCCTGTAGACAAGGATGGCCTTGAAATCACAGAGATTTGCTTTCCTCTGCCTCCTGAGTGCTGGGATTAAAGGCATGTGCCATCACTGCCTGGCAAGATTTTCTTGACAATCAGTTTTCACCATATGCCCTAACTAAGCATATGAAACAGATATATTTGTAGCTATTTCAAGCACAAAAGAATTTAATTTAAAAATTAGAAGCTTATAAAATCATCAGGAAAAAAAAAAAAGAAAATCAGAGGATAATTTCCATATATGGCCTTTGGGTCATGCCATATGTTTACATCTTCTGAAGCTGGCAAGTACAAAAAAATAGTTTTGATCCCACTGAGTTTCCCACATTTTATGCAAGAGCATCTCACTGGGGGAATTTAAACAATTTCTAGTGACCTGGGGGAAAAGGATTCTGGGAAATATATTTCTTACTCTCTGTAAAAGTTAGTTGTGCTTAACATCACCCCTAGGCTGGAGACCTCCAAGGTAGAATGAGAAAGACTTCTTCTCTCTCTTTCTTTCCCCCTTCCTTTCTCTCTCTCCTATCCCTTTCTCTACTTCCTAGCTGTCATCAGATGACTACATTTTCTCCTTCCCATCCTCCCCCCCAAGAAGCCCCTCCTCAACACAGGCTCAACCTCAGCAGTGCTCAAGATAATGGACTGAGCCCTTGGAAGACATGAGCTAAAATGAAAATATCTTCCATTTTTACATTCTGCCAGGGATCTCACCACACCACCAGGAATGCTAACATATACTCTTCCAATCCTTGTGAAATTAGAAGGGCAAGAAGAAGCCAGACTGGGTAAAAAGTGCCAGCAAGTTGAATATGACCCTTTAGATTCTACCACTCTCTTAAGAGCTCTACTTAAGTTTTCTCCAAAACACCTACCACTACTTAAGCCATCTGTTTTCTTGTTATATTTAGCTTTTCTAATGGGCTTTAAAGTTTAACAGAGTGGCTAGAAGAAATGCATGCAATAATGTTCAATGTTAGGCAGGAAGTATTATCAGAGAATCTTTCAAGTGGACAAGAAAGGCAGAAACCAATAGACATTAAAATGGTAAATATCAAGAAACTCAAGTTTAGATCAGCTGGTTTTGTGGGAGAATAATCACTTAATTCTAATTCAATTTGAGTTAGAGGTTGTATTCACTTCTCTTGGGGAAGAACAGCAAATGAATTTCTGATCATTGGAAGTAGTGATGACTTCTCATTATTTTTTCTATTTCTCTCTACTTTCTATAAGACATCGAGCTGATGGGTGAGATGATGGAAACTGTGTGCTGGCATAGCTTTTCTTATTTTCCTCACAGGACCTGACAGCTGGCTGGCTAGACAAATGTCAGGAGTCAAATGGACAAACTGTCTCTCTACAAGCTTGCAATCATCTAACTGATCTCTCCAGGGCTCAAGATTCAATTTATGCTTACAGAAACAGAAAATGGTTTGGGTCCCATAGGTGATACTCTGTTCAATAATGAAACAGGTTGTTTTTATATTTAATTTTCTCCTGAGTGTATTATACACAGGAAAAAGAACTGAGATGCACTTTGAAAATACTCAAGAGTTTTCAGATATCCTGATGTATAAGTTCTACCTCCAGAGATGCTGATTTAATTGTTTTGTGGTTCATGGCTGTGAATTAGAATGTTTAAAAGCCCCTAGGTGATTCTTAAAAGCAACCAAAGTTTTATTCTTTGCCTATGAGCAGGAACTGTTGATTGGTGTCTTCAAAACTCAAAGTGGGAGGCTGGGGAGATGGCTCAATATCCTATTTGAGATTGAGAAGCAAAGTTTGTTTCCTTAGAATCCATTTAAAACTAGGTGGGCATGGCAGTGTGCTTATAATTCTAGCACTTGGGGGAACGAAGTGAGGGAGCTACACTAGCTAATCAGCAAGCTTTGGGTTCAGCTGGCAGATTCTATCTCAGTCGGTAAGGTGGAGAGATCTAGAAGAAGACTCCTGAAATCAAGTTTGAACCTCCACGCACAATGAACACAAATATTCATATGCACCTGCATCCACATGTGAACACATATGCACATACACCATACCATATGCACATATACATGCAAAACATGCCTAACAACCCTCAGTGCTTCAAACAATGATTATCTCCTATTTGCAAGGCTGAGAATCTGGTAGTTGTTCAGTTCATAAAGCTGGATTTCTTGGCAGTCCCCATCTGGTCCTGGAGTCCTGAAGGATTTCTGGAGAGATCTTCAGTCTGTGTTGGAACCCTGAAAAAGTTAATTTTACTAAACCAGCAGAGCAATGTTACAACAGGATAGATAAACATGATAATCAGGCAAAGAACTAACTCTCCTTCTTTCATGTTCTTTTATCTGGACTACCACCAGAAGCGGCTGCTAAGGGGCTGCTTCAGATGATCATATAAAGAAAATTCCTCACAGGAGTGCCCAGCAACTTGGGTCTTAGTTGATTCCAAAGGCAATAAAGTTGACAATCAAAATTAGCCACCACTGGGTCTTACCATTCAAGTTCTGGTGGGCAACCAAGAACAATGACAATAGACTGTTACTATTTTTTGTTTTTGGTGGGTGGTTCTCCAGGATACTTGCCACTGACAATTTGGGGAAAGGTGTTTCACAGCTGGTTCTAGCCTTTGTCTACCTATGGCTTCTGGGGTGAACATAATCCCTTGTGTACAGTAACTCCAATTAATATATATATATATATATATATACATATATATATATGAAGATTATAAAAATAATAGGTTTCCATATGGGTTTTCAAACATTCTTAGAGTTAGTTATTTCTTCCCCAACCCTCCTCCTCTACCCTATCCTCCCAACCCCTCTATACTTAAAGCCCTTCCGAATATTTCCCTATGCCCCTTCATATCACCCATGTTTTAATGTCTCCCTCCCTTAAAATCTTTTTCCTCACTTCACCAATGATTCCTCTCTAGTATCCTAGATTCTATAGGTATTCCAAATTAAGCACACAATCTTAAAGATACAATGCTAGTCTTTCTGGGTCTTGATTATCTCATTCAGTATGTTGTCCAGCTTTATCCATTTACCTGAAATTTCATAATTTTATCTTTGTTTGTAGTTGACATTGCATATAAGTGCCGTACCTTCATTTATCCATTTATTAGTGGATGGACATCTAGGCTCTTTACATGTCCTAGTTACTGAGAACAGAGCAACTGTGAACATGGCTGAGTGAGTGTCTCTGAAGCTTAAAAGAGTCTTTTGGGAATATGCCCAGGAGTGCTAGAGTTGGGCCACATGCCAGCCTTATTTCTAGTTTTTGAGGAACTACCACATTGATTTCCACAGTGTCTGCAACAGTGTAAACTCGCACCAACAGTGCACTAATGTTTCCTGTTCCCCATATCCTCACCAGCATTTCCTGCCTTAATCTTAGCTGTTCTTACTGGGGTAAGAAGAAATCCCGAACTAGTTTTAATTTGCATTCCTCTGATGGCTAAGGTTGGTGAACACATTTAAAAATATTTCTTAGCCATTTGTATTTCTTCTGAGAACTGTTTAGTTCCATAGGTCACTTAAAAATTATTTCTGTATATTTATGTGCCTGGTTGTTTTGGCTGTAGGTATGTCTGTGCACCACATGTATCCCTGGTGCCCAAAGAGAACAGAAGAGGCATCTGGTACCCTGAGACTGGTGTTACAGTTGTACACTGCCCTATGGGTGCTGGGAATTGAACCCAGGTCATCTTGGAGAACAGCTGTCATTGGAGAACTGCTCAGTCATCTCTCCAACCAGATGGTCTACTTTTTAGTGTTTTTTTTTTCTCTTTTGTTGTTTAGTCTTTTAGGTTCATTGTGTATTTATCTTAACACCATCACTTAAATATTGTAAATTTTGTATTGATTTTTTTAAAAACTGTTTCAGAGACTCCAAGATGGTGGTATGGTGGTAGGCAGGACTGACAAGGCTCCAGCAACTGGCCTGCCTACTCCACTCCAATCACCTCCAGCTCTTCACATGTTCATGGACTGGGAGTAGCTATACTGGTGTCAAGAAATAAAGGTGGTGAGAAAGATGTTGCTGGCGGTACAGATCTAGAAAGTCCGCTGGCCATGAGTATGTTGCACCATACCAGCAAAGCCTTGGACAATGGCCTGAGTTGAGGGTCTTCCGACGCCCCACAACCCTCCTCCCCCCAGCCCCAGTGAGCACTAGACTAGTGGTTGGCAGATTGGCTACCTGTCTTCCCGCCCCACACCCAATATATTTGTTGGCAGCCTGGTAATAAAAGGACTTTGACAACTTTGACCTGGTGGACGGACGATGCTTCATTGAAAGTCCCAGGGGGGTTCCTGGCGCGCCTCCTGTTTGAACCTGTTGGAACCGGAGTCACCACCTCCCCTCCCTCATCTCTGCCCGCCTCCACCAGCTCTGGGCTGCCTGCTCAGAGCGAATTCCCGAGGTCCAGCCAACCCGGAACCGGCCAGGTAGGAAGAGGGAGCCCCAGGTCCAGAACACCAGACCCTCATGAGTAGAGAGAGGAAAGATGGCAGAATGAAACAGCTTGCCCAGTGGAAACTCAGGCAAGATGTGGGAGAGCCACTGGGAGGCTGAGGCCACTGCCTGCCCTCCTCCGCCCTGTCGCTGACAGAGACACTGAACTGGAGATGCAGTACACAGGGTAGGGCAAGTCTTTGCTAAGGGGGACCAGTTTTCAGGCAGCCAGGAGGCTAGGGCCATGCAAGGCCTGGCCCTGCCCTGCAGCTCTCACTAGGCCCACAGGTCCTGCTCAAGCTATGGAGAGAAGAAGCCCAGAGAGGAGTCTAAGATACAAGAACAAAGCAGCACTGCAGGGGAGAGACACTGAACGGGCTGCCTCGCCCAAAGCTGCTCACCAGGCCAGTGCTGCTGCCAGGCCAGCAGATGGCCTGTGGCAAGGAGGAGACAACCCCAGACTGGAGGTGATAAAAGAGGACTGGAGCAGCTAGCAGAGCTGAGACAGGTGCAACCGGAAAGACAAAAGACCACTTGGATGCCCGTGATCTGTGCTGCATCTGGCAGCCATGTTGATGGCCCAGATCAGTACTACAGCTGGAAACCATGTTGATGTCCGTGATCCGTGCCGCCACCAGAAAGCATGTTGATGTTCGTGTTTGTGACCTGTACGGATGCCAGAGACCATGGATGCAAGTCCATGATCTGTGCTGCTTGCTGCCACCAAAAAGCCCCGCCACACAGACTGGACTTATCTCCCCCCCACTCCTTTTTTTCTTTTCTTTTTCGTATTTGTTTGTTTTGATTTTGTTTTCTTTCTTTTTCTTCTTGTTTTTTTCTTGCCTTGTGTTTTGTTTATATCTGGATTCAGTTTTTTGTTTTGTTTGTTTTCATTTGTTTTTGTTTTCTGAGAGCACAGGGCTGGGAGGGTGGGCCTGGTAGGAATGGGAAGAGGGTGTGATCGAGATACATTGTATGAAACGCTCAAGTAATTAATAAAACTATTATGATGAAAAAAATGTGTTTTAACTTGGAATGAGAGCTCTTCTCTGGTTTGCACCAAGGCCTTCTGAACTTTCTCGGAATATTTGTTTACTTTTTTTTCTTGTTCAGTATTCTAGTTTCTTTATAAATAATGTAAATGCTCGATTTTGTTTTCACTAGACAGTTGTGTTACTGCATTTGATATTTTTTGGCCTTCTGATTTGTTTTGCTAATGTCATAAAATACTGAGTTCTCATGTCCCAATTTTACTCGTTGATTCTCTTCTCTGTGCTCTTGCCTTCTGTCTGATACAGCAGAACAGCTAAAGACAGCGATACATCCCTTACACCTTCCATAAATTTCTGCAATTTTCTTGACTTGTTCCGTAGATTTATTCTAAAGTATATTTAGTCACAGCCACTACTCTAAATATAACAGTTTTCCTGACTCTGCAGGTGCTCATTATTCAGCCACGAGACAGCTGTTTGATTTGTAAATTCATCTTCCACTCAGTTTCCTTAGCCAATCATTTTATTAATGAAAGGGATGGGACAGGCTGGCAAGTGCTTGCTTAGAATGTCTGAGGCCGTGAGTTTGATCATTTGTGTTGCAAAGTAACAACAACAACAATACAGTAACAATCTTTAAAAATATACTTAAATTGAAAATACAGAATTTTACTATCAATAAGAAATTTTGAATTATTTACCTTTTTTTTGTAAACTATTTTTACACTAAATCCTTTTCATTTTAGAATTTTTATAAGGAGTGGCTCATTGTTTGTGATAATAAGAAATGTCTCCAGAGGAGTCTTGATAGAGCAAGTATGTCATTAGGGTTGAGCTAGAAGGGTCGTAGCCTCTCTCCACTTTCTGTTCCTTCTCTCTCCCTCTCTGCTTCCTGTAATGGGAGAAAATGTGAGCTATCAGTTTTCTACAATTCCCACCATGCTTTTCCCCTCCACCCCCTCGCTCCAATAGATTCCACTCCTCAGGAGCCACAAGCCAAAATAAACTCTTTCTTCCCTAAGCACTTGCTTCCTTTGTTTCTGTCATGGTATTTTATCACAGCAACAGAAAAGAACTAACCATGGAATTCTACCAAATGCCCTTTCCTGGAAGTTAAAGTAAAAAGATCCAAAGTTTCTCCCCAAATCTAGCTTGGACTTAAAGGAAAGATGTATACTTCTACGTGAGTAAAATGACTGAGAACGCCTGATAAAGAATTGTGAAGAGCCAGAGAGAAAGAAAACATTTCCTACAGAAACTCAAATCTTCACGCTTGAGGACTGGTCATTAGAAGATAAGGCAGAGCCCGCTAGCACCGAGGGAAGAGGGTCGGAAAGAAGGGTATGCACTCGGGACACGTCTCTCTGTTAGGGTCAGGGAAGTACAGTCAAGGAGGTACAATATTTCAAGTTGCAGTATTTATGAAGTTGAGTGTAAATCAAAAATAGTACTCTGGAAGTTAAAAAAAATATCTATGAAAAAATCTTTTAAAACATAAGATTTTGAATCCATACCCACTTCGCCATTGTTCTCAGAAATTAGCTGAGGAAAAGCAAAATTTTGGAGTTGGAAATGAGACTAAAGAAAGGATATTTATTTGTGCCACTGTGGTCTCAGGAATCAACCATTAGCTGAAGTGACGAGGTGCCTTCAGGTAACGGTGTAATTTATTCACACTTGGGCATTCGAATACGTGGAGTAAAAAATAAGTGGAGGGAAAAACACTGCTTTTTCTTGGTCCAGGATGAATAACAGTAACAGAGGCTCACTAATAGTTTTCAGTACTATGCTTTTACATGTGTCTGATCTAAATCTCCATACAGATCTGGTGAGCTGGTACAATCCCCATGTGTCTTAGGGTTTTATGGCTGTGAAGAGACACCATGACCATGAGACTCTTATAAAGGAAAACATTTAATTGAAGCTGGCTTTCTGGATCAGAGGTTTGGTCCATTATTGTCATAGTGTGAAGTATGGCAGACATACGCAGGCAGACTTGGTGCTGGAGTTCTACATCTGGATCAGCAGGCAGCAGGAAGAGAATAACATTGGGCCTGGCTTGAGCATCTGAGACCTCAAAGCCCACCCCTAGTTACACACTTCCTCCAAGGCCACACCTCTTAATAGCGCTATTCCCTGTGGGACTATGGGGCCATTTTCATTCAAAGCACTACACTATATGATGCTCTATAAGTGAGGACAAGAAGATTATGCTCTTAGCCTGAGGTCACACTTGCAGTAAATGACAGCAGAATTCAAATGCTGGAAATATGGCTTCAAACTCCGCACCCCAACCACAAGTATAGTCTTCTGAATGAGCCTGTCCTGACACAGAACACCAACACCTGGTCATAATGCCCCCTTCTTACTTGCTTAATTAAATCCTTACTAAAGAATGAGAATGAGGTAATATTTGTTGCTATATGTTGACTTTAATGGCAGAACAAACCCTTGGCAACATTAAGAAGCCTTAGGGTAAGTTTGTATAGTGTGTTGGCCTATTTTTCTGGGATCTGTTGATTTCATTATTTTGACACATGGATTAGTGAAATTCACCAGGCAGGGATTGCTAGGGAATGAGTTGGTAACTGTGGCCAGCCAGCCAGGGTGACCAGCCCACTGCCTGTTTTGTAAATGAAATTGTATTAGAACAGCTGTGCCTAGTGGCTCATATACTTTCTACAGCCATGTTTGGCCCACAGTGTAGAGGATGAGACTGGGGGGGGGGGGCTGCAAACCCTCCAACAGTTACTTTGATTCTTTACATAAAAGTTTCCCGAACGTCACTCCGAGTTACTGTTTTCTTCTTCTTAAGTGTTCTCTCATCTCCCCAGGATCACCACCCAGTGGAAGTCACATTCCACAGGGCCAATCAGAGAGCACACTTTCTGAAATCTAATTTTTATTAAGGTATTGAGATGGGTAGAGTTCTTAGGTGCTCCCCAAGGCAGAGCTCACTAATAATACTTCTAAAGGGAAATGATGTAGAGAAAAGAAATCAATATCTCATTTTGTAATTTCAGAGTCCACAGCAAATTAGAAAAGATCTTTACAGAGCCTTTTTAATGTCATTCCCGCTGCACTTCTGACCCTATTTACCAAGCATGTGGTTTGTTTGCTTTGTCTGATGTTTCTCTGGCAGCTGGAAACTTACTGGCTCATTGACTCCAGTCTGGTTATCAGATATCTGAAATCAGCTGCAGTACCAAATGTTGAACAGGAAGGTGGTGACATGGCATAGAGCCAAGGGACTGATAGTTTACTCATTCCAGAAGAAGGGGTTCATGGAAAGACAGAGAATGTAAGGGAAGAATATTACTTTGCAGAAAAAAAAGAACTGTTGTAGTTGTTTTTTTATAGGCACTTTATGGGCCTATACTTGTATTTACAAAAGGCTTGGGGGTTTATAATGTACCTGTCTACATATTTGTAAATAGCACCATTTGTATCCCTACTTCACAAATGAGGTAACAGGCTCAGAAGTGACAAAGACAGAACAGATCTATGCCCTTAGGCCTTAGGCGGCATGTTTTCCTAGGTACCAGGATTATTTTTGTTGGATAGGATGAAGGCAAGTATGAAAGAGAGGAGTAAGGGACACTGCAGAGATGATGCTAGGACAGGGAAAAGCAATTTTCCTTCCTGCGGAGAAAGGCAATTTTCTTCACTGCAAGGAAGGAAAAATGAAAGGAATTCTTTAGAAGTTTGTCATTTGTAGATCCATCCATTCATCTCACAATTATGTATTGAAGCCTAGAACAAGACACAGGACTCATAAGAAGATCCCTGTCTTCATGGAGTGCATGTCTGGGGATTTTAAAAAGGTCTTAAAATGCATAGCATATTATTTAGTGATGAGTACCAGGAAGAAAGCAGAAGTCTATAGGAAGAGTGGCTTGAGAGCCTCATCTAGAATGCCCCTGACAATAGTGAGGTTATTTTGAATAACCTGTTTGACATGATGTCTTGTTTTTCTGTTCCCCTTCTATTCTTTCAAAATACAAAATTTTGGTGTGACTGATTAACTATGTCTATTAATTAATAAACCTAATGGTGTTCTACCCATTATAACTGGCAACTGTCAAACTTGGACGAGCCTGCCATGCTACATCATATTAGTTCAACAGCATTGCAAGTAAGATTTATTCTTTTCTATAATAATTTTATTAATAATTTGAGTTTCATATAATGTATCTTGATAACACTTTCTTCCTATTCCTTCTTGTTCCACCCTCCAAACCATGCGCCCTTAAAAAAGAAAAAGAAGAGGAAAAAAAAAAAAGAAAGAAAGAAAGTTAAGTCAATCTTGTGTGGCAAGATCAGAGATACCTGGCATCACCATGGTCTTTGTAGGCAGATGACTGTTCTGCTCATAAACATTCACCTGGCACGTACTAGTCCAAGATGAAGCATGACAGAGTTCCACCTGAAGTTGGGCCTCACAGCCCAAACCCATACACTGAGCAGGCTCCCAGGTATCCTGAACTGGGGCATCCTGCAGGCCTCCCAACATCCCACAGGGACCAGAACCTCCAGTAGGCAACCTGAGGTCATTCCTCAGGCTTCTGGACATCATACAGGAACCAGGTAATCAGGCAGACACCAGAACCTCCCATAGGTACCAGCCACCCGGTACCTTCTGCAGGCACCCGGAAATTCCACAGGGACCCTGATATCCTGCAAACACCCAGACATCCTGCAGGCACCAGGACATCCAGATGGCATCAGGGAATACTACAGATGTCCAGGCATCATGCAGGCACTCAGGCAAGCCACAGACATATGAATATCACGTAGGCACCCAGATTTCCCACAAGCATCCCTGGGCATCTGGTCAACCACAGGCATCTAGGCATCCCACAGATACCAAGATTTGTTCTTAAATAACTTCTTTACCTAGTGATAAATAATAAGTCTTCATAGCTTATAAGTAAAAACCTACAGTTTCTAATGCTGTCAGAGTACTGTTTTGGGTGAAATGAGTCAGTATGCTGTTTTGAGCAACACTCATAAGTATTGATCGAAATACAAGAGTCAGGGGTGACTTCTATAATGTAAGAAGAATAGAGAGAACAGACTTACTACTCCATTTCTTCCCCACAATCTGTTATCATCTATATGTATCTTTTAAGACATTCAGTGAGCCTATTGATAAGTAATTTCTACTATTTTCTTATGGGGATACAAAATCAATTCATTTCTAAAAGGCAAATGTTGGCATTTGAGGAGCGGGGGGGCTTAATGAAATGACAGCTCTCAATTCCTCAGGTTTGAAACTGGAATTAAATGGCACAGAAGTAACAAGTATACATATCAGCTTTATTTACTGAAAAAGTTATTCAAGTCTTTTTCTGTCTTTTCACTAATGGTATAGTGAAGGAAATTTACCAAAGCAAATGAAATCCTCAGCAAGGTATTAATCCCATCTCCACTGGTGTTTCCATATGGAAGGCATTATAACAACACCAGAGCCTCTTTTGGGTGGCAGTCTTCATTCAAAATTCAAATTTCCCAAGAGGAGCAGAGGGGAATATTTGATGCAGGTCAGTGCTGTTGTTTTCAAGGCTCCATGGGAGCATCTTTCAAATAGTGGTCTGATTTGGTGGCTGTTCTTTCTAAGGCACTCCACTGCACGAAGATGTGTTGTGTTGTGTTGTGTTTCATTTTGTTTGGTTTCAGACACGGAAGATACACAGCAAGGTAGATAATTCTGTACTTTAAGCTGAAGAATTAATTGCAAAGAACATTACTAGCAAAACATGTATGCATACATACAGGAGCTCATAAGCATGTATACACACACACACACACACACACACACACACACACACACACACACACACACTGTCCCGGCTTGCAAGTTGTTGCTTCAAGCAGACTGAAATATCCTTCCATTGCACTTGACCAAGAAGGCAGAAAGAAATTCTTCCTATCTGCTCCAGTGTCTCCAGCACTGCTGTATATTTTGTGAAATGGAAAAGAAAAGGTTTTCAGGAAATTGGATTTTTTTTCCTACCTCCAAACAAAAATAAGGCAATTTCTTTTAAGGAAACAGCAAGGAAGTGGTTACACTTGAAAGAATCCTTCAGGAGGCTGTTCCTAAAGTGGCTGGCTCAAGTAGAAGGAACCCAAGACAATGGCTTTGTGAGGAGTCCCACTGATTTCACAAACTGCCTTGATGGCATCCCTGAGTCTGGGCCCAGAGGAAAACCTGCCTGGGAAAGGCATCCATGAAAGCCAGATTCTGATCTTATCTCAAAAAACAAAAACAAAAACAAAACATCCAGTGTCTTCCTTGTCTTTTCATAATTCTGTTCCAAGATGCTTTTCTGCATATCATTGCTTCTGGAAGATGTCTGTAGAGGCAGGAGGGCTGGAATCCTTGTTTAATTTTGTATAAAATTATTATAAAAAACAAATAATGATCTCAGTTCAGATTTACTACAGATCCATGTAGAGTCAATTTCCCAAAGCGTCCTTTACTTTTTCAGAGACTATTTGTAAGACAGAATTTGACTCTCCATGGATTTCATCTTATAATAGAGAAAAACTGTCAGTGTTATATTCCGGGTTGGAGAACACAGGCAATGAGTTTGTTTAGGGAAACATTTTAGTAACTTTTTGGGTATAAGTACAAGGAAGATTTTTTTAAAAATCTGTTTATTACTTAACAAAATCACAGAGATTAGAGGGTTTGTATTGATAAAGTCCGGGAGACACTACTTTAAAATATGGCATCTTGGCATTTGAAAGCATAAAAGTAAGAAAGTCATAAAACTGATCTCTTCTTCACCTTCCTGAAGTAGATATAAGATGCTCCTGGGAGGGGCTTGGATATATGAATGCAGGTGCGTCCCTACACCCTAAGGGGTAGACCCAGAGATGCTCAGACAAAACTGAACCATGTCCTTGTTAGGTTTTCCCAGCTTTGCTACCTTCATTCATCTCTTTTGTATTTAAAACACATTTCTCTGCTACTGGCAACTCAGCATAAGAACATACATGCAGCCCTATTTCTTTGATGCCCTATCTTGATGATGGCAGTTGTTTTGAGACATGCTATTTCTTTGTAACGTTACACATAGTGGCACTGGATTCAGTATGTACACGTACTCTCCTAGAATTAGCAGGTGCACCTCAGGTTGACCTTGAATTTGTATTCCTCTTGCTTCAGACCCCCAAGCACTGGGAATGTAAAGGTTTGTACCTCTAAATTCAATAAAGGAAAACTAACTTTTTTTTTAGGCTACAAATTCTTTTGACACTAATTCCACAGAGTTCAGCCATCTTTGATTCTATTTCCTTATAAAGGCTAGGGTGCCATGTAAAACATATTAAACAAGTTTGTCTATTACTATAAGGGCCTCACCCATGAACCCTATGGTGGGTCAGAAAAGATTTATTTCCCTACATCCAGAGTTCATTAATGGATACTGTGAAGGAAAAAAGATCACATGTGAAGAAGATATGATGAGAAGAATATTTGAGTGGGAATAATAAAGACAGAAATTAAAAATAAAGACTTAGACAACTGAAATATTCTCTCTCTCCCCTATAGAGTAATGTTTAATCTTTTAATCTAGCAACATGGCTACTCTGGGAAAGGATCACATTGAAGGCCTGTGTGATCTGGCTGGAATGCAGCACACACCTTTAAGTAAACCAACTCAGAAGGCTATGGTGGCATACCTGTCTAATCCCAGCTGTCCTGATGTAAAAGAAAGCACTCAGTTCAGAAGTAGGCCGTGGTTCTAAGTTCAGAGTTCATAGTCAGTTCACTGGTAAGAGAGAAGCAGTAGAAATTGAGAGAATGGAAGGAGATTGAGTCAGAGCATGCTAGTCAACTGAGAAGCAGAAAGTCAGAGGGAGAGTGAAGTACAGAGTGAGTACAGGCCTTTAATCCCTAGTCTGAGAGTGAGTCAGAGTGAAGATTCCGCAGATTAACATCTGAGAAAAATAAGAGTGAAGAGGAGGCAAGGTGATATATCAGAGGATAAGTTATCAGAGTGTGTCAGAGTGAGGACACACCAATTCTCATGATACAAAAGCAGGCTGTCAGTTCAGAGAGTCAGGCAGTAAGTTAGAGAATCAGTTAGATAAGACACACAGGCTGTAATTTCAGCAGGAGTCAGTGTCAGACAGGAAGAATGAATTTAGGAGAAAGAATCAGCTACAGGGAGAGTCAGTTTGAAGCCTAGCAGAGAAGTTCAGCCAGAGTCAGTCAGAGTTAGCCAGACTCAGAAGAATTCAGTCAGAAATACCAGCTCATAAGATCAGTTTGAAGCAGTCAGCTTGGAGGAGAAGAGTTTGAGCCAGGCAGGGTGTGATTTGAATCACCCAACCATGAGGGGTCAGTTGAGTTCAGAAGGAGCTAGTCAGAATGAGTCAGTCAGCACTAAGTCTCAGAGGCTGGAACATTCTAGGTCTAGGTTAGCAGATTTGATTGTATGGAGGCTGAAGCAATCTAGGTCCTAGGTCCGGGATAACGTCTTGAAGATTAGATTGTATGGAGCCAGAAGCCATTTAGGTTTAGGTTTACGATTAGATTGTATGCGGGCTGAAACCCTCTAGGACCAGAGATTGAATTGACAAAGAATAAAATCTCCTCTGCCATGAACTCATGAAAAAAATCAATGCTTCCATCAATACTTATGTTCCCTCCTAGCCCACTGTGTGCATGTGTGGTGTGGGTGGGTGACAAAGGGAAGGGAGAAATTCTAGGTCATTGGTCAACATTATGTGTCTACCTCAATCACTTTCCACCTCATTCTTTTGAAGGCAGGGTCTCTCCATGAATCTGGAGCCCACCTATTTGGCTAGACATGCTAGACAGAAGGCCCCTGGAATTTTCTTTAGTACTTGGATTATAGGAGCAGGCTGCCATGTTTGGCTTTTTACATGGATTATTGAAGATCAATCTCAAGTTTGCATGCTTGTATAGCAAGTACATTGCTGATCCCCAAAGGATTCTAATGGGGGAGGTTTAACTCTTTGTTCAACAGACTAGGTACTTATATAGAGTTTTGGAACAGGAAGGAAAAAAAAGAAATAATTCACTATTGAATTGGTAGCCAGGATCAATCATGCAATAACAACTTAAAATTAATTTCAGATGTAAATATGGCCAAGGAAGCTTCAGTATTGTTAGGGGCAGATGGAAGGAGACCCTGAGAAATTACCAGGACTTGAGATTGATGCAAAAGCAGGAGGTTTATTTCCAACGCGTTGGGGTCCGCTCCCACAGATGCTTCAAGTGAGGCAGGTGGGAGTGACAAATTAACACATTCTGAGTATGATTTATATATGTTTTTCAAAGGCAGAGCATAGCAACAGATTATCAGGCATGAGTCTATAGTGATGTGAGTATTAACCTTTAAACTGATGGTGCTGGCATATAGCAAGGTCGCAGGCACTAGAAAATGTAAACTTTAGGGTCTTAGTCAATGTGGGTAGGGGAAGATCTTTAGCCCAAGGTCATTAGTCAGAGGTCTATATCTAGTTTGCCTTAGAAATTGTTTTTCTTACAGAAATTGTTTCTCTTACTTCAGTTTTGGGAACTGTTCTGAGTCACAATGCCCCTGACTTGGGCCTACACAAGTTTGGTGCTCTTAGAAGCTCGACTAAAGTTTGGCTGCTTTGGTCTTGTCCTTTCAGTATCTTCTTCCAAAAGCTTCAAAAATCAATACTAGGGCAGAAATTAACTGTCTAGATTAACTGTCTAGAGTGGTTGTATTAGTCTGTTTTCTACAATGAAATACCTGATGCTAGGCAACATATCTTAAAAACTAAATTTGTCTAGCTCACAATTCAGGAAGTCAGAAGTTCAATGACATGGTGTTGGTTCTCATTAGGGTCCCTGGTTGGCTTATTTTATGATGGTGGCATAGTTCCTATGAGGGGGATAGATCACATGACTGAAGAAGATGCAAAAGCAAGGAGAGAAAGCCAGGCTCTTTTCTCTATGAAAATTAATCAGGGTTTCCACTAGAAGTACTTTAAATCTTCCAAAGGGTACCATCATCAATGATTTCCCACTAGACTCCACTATTTACAACTCCCACCATGTCCTAATGTCACCACACTGGGGACTGAGTTTCTAGCACATGAAGCTTTTAAGGGACTAATCACATCCAAACCATAGCAACATGGATGAAAAAGGATTAAACTACTTTATTTTCAAAGACAGGAGGAACTCCAAGGATGAAAGGCCTGAGTTACTTGGATAACAATTTATTTCTAGAACTTACAGCATGCAGGATCTCTCAGACACATGTCTCATTTCTGATTGAGTTATTTGTTAAGCAAACACCAAGTAAATGCAGTATATTACAAATAACATCTTTACTTTGGATGATGATTTTCTCCTGTGAAGTTACATAAATCTTATCTTGCACCCAGTGAGTCATCAAACATTATTGCTAATTGCTCACAAATTGAAATTTGAATTGTATAACTTGAAATGATGTTTGTTGCTCCAATGTTATGTGTACCAGTGAGCATTGTGTCTGCATTGTGCTTCAGCAATGGGGAAGTTAGATTAGTCCACTGTGCCAGAAAATGAAAGATCTTTTCTCCCCCTGAATGATGAAATGTCAGCCTAGAGCCAAGGATTTTTAAGATCTCCAAATAAACCTGTGTGTTATTTATGAATTATTCATGGTGGACTCTGGGTTTTTGGCGCTTGGCATAGCTATCAAAAGAAAATGAAAGACATAGATCAACACATAACTTTGTTTTTGTATTTATAAAGTTGATCCCTTTTCAAATACTCCCACATTTCTTTACTGACTTATGTGTCTATCATGAGCGTTCCCCAAAAGTAATGTCCTTCAGGACATGATTCCCTTTCTGGAAGGATATGATGGCAGCATTGCCTCAAATGGTGTGCACACTTTCCGAGGCTGAAACAACGAAAGAGCTTTGGTTTTCAGAGGAGCTGGTCAGTTAGGTGCTACAAAAACAATGCAGAATTTGCTTGACTGGGTTGGTTTCAACAGATTTTTATCTTTTACATGCAAAACTCATCTAAACTGTGACAACACTGCAGGGTGCTGACTGAGATGACTGAGTAGGATGCCCTAATTTTAACTTTGAAAAAAAAATCTATTAATAACGTTTTCATTTTCTTGTTATTTTCAGATGTAAATTTGTAGCTGGATTTTTTTTTAAAAGCTTCTGTGGATGAAACAACATTGACTACTTCAGTTTCAATATATAGATTTAGATTGAACATCCACTGGTAGGTCATAGTCTCCCCTCTCCTCCCCTGGGTCTACTACTGCTATTCCTCTAAATGGACATGTAGTTGAACTGCCTTCTGAATATGTATGGGTATGATTATAAATTAGTGATGCCTTCGTTCTTGGCCAGAGAAGCTTCTTTTCACAGTGGATGGAGGATAATTCAGGGATCAAAGTGCTGAGAACAGTGGCTGGTGAATGCTCAGCCCTAAACAGACATCTATATCCACCACCCCCTTATGGCTTATGGAACATTAAGCAAAGAGCAACAAAAAAGAACAGGAAACAGTGTTGTGGAGTGTTGTCTTCAGGACCATCGTAGGGTCACTGCTGTTATGAATTGACAGCAGCTACAATTATGTGCACAAGATTCAGTCAGTCAGATGACTATGGTGGAGTCCACCCTTAATCCTAGCACTTCTGGAGGCAGAGGAAGGCAGATCCCTGAGTTTGAGGTCAGCTTGGTTTACATAGTCAGTTCTAGGTCAGCCAGGCCTACATAGTGAGATCTTGTCTCAGGAAGTGGAAGAAGAGCAGGAGAAGGAGGAGGAGGGGAAGGAGGAAGAGGAGACAAAGAGGAAGAATAGAAGAGAAGGGGAGAAAAAAAAAATCAAGCCAGTCAATAATTCAAGCCAGGGGCTAGGGGAGGGGCTCCTATCTGAGAGGTATTGGCAATTCATGGCTGCTAGGGGAGGTAAAGTCATTTTTCTTTGGGGATGTAGCCAGTGGAAGATTGCCTACATTCATTCAAATAGCACTAATTGGAATCTGTAGGTTATGAAAAAAAAAAAGAAAGAAAGAAAAGAAAGAAAATGTTAGGTTTCAAACTCACAAATGACTGGCTGAGATACGTATTTAATGAATCAAAGTGAACCTGGCTATCAGGTTCTTCCAGCATCCCTCCACCCCTACCTGCTACAGGTACTCTTGGGTTTCATACCCTACCTACCCTCTACCTTGCATTTTCCAGACCAGTGGCTGAGCTGCTTTTTCCTACATAATTCCAGCCAATGTTAAACTAGCTGAGCTACAGAGTGGGAATGGGCAGTGAGATGGTAGGCTCCATCACTCCAGTCTGGAATGAACAGTCCTAGACATTTCTTATAAAGGTCCTATTTGGGTGGTTTCTAAGTTTTTAGGAGTCATGCTAGCAAAATGTCAGGATATTGGCTATTCTCAGGATAATGTCTACTCTCACTCCCTGAAGTGCTGAGAGAAAGACAAAAGACTTCAGAATCCAAACAGCTGTATTAAAGTGGATGTGAGAGAACAAAGCAATTACATTGGTTAAGTTGATTTTTTTTTAAGCTTGTTTTGAGATTGTATCTGGAAGCCTAAGATGAATAAGCTTCAGGAAATTGCCTCTCCTCATTTTATACCCTGCCCATAGGCAGTAGTATATATCTGCTTGACTCTAATTAACAACTATTTGGTAATAACTTTGTATGTTTTCTCCTTGATTCACCTTTTAGGACTCAGATTCACATAGAATATAACTTTTTTTTTGAAAAGCTTGAACTTACAAAAGAACCAATTGAAGACCCCCAGATTGAACTCTGGACTCTTTCCTTTTGATTTCTGTTGTCAGATCACTCTTCTATCTTAAAAATATTACACCAATTTCCAATCAAGTACATGTTCCACTGAAGAAGACTGTATCCTTGTTCTGCGTCTCTCTTTTTCCATCTGTATTAGTTTTCTGTTGCTTCCTCAACATTTAACCACATACTTAGAAGCATAAAGGAAAAATATTTCATTTCGCAGTTCTTTAGTTTAACAATCTGGTACTATGTGGCTGAATTGTTTGTTTTAGATCTCATGGACAAAAAGGAAAGAATGAGTTAGGCTTGAAGGTGTTGTCTGGGCCTTGGGGCTCTTCTAAACATATCCAAGCCATAGCACATGAGACAAGGGTCTCTGTAGATGACATTAAGAATGAGGTTATCCTGGATTATCCTGTTGATCACAGAATAGCAATTGTGTTCCTATTGGAAAGAGGGAGACAGAAGAGTCAGATGTGTGGATGGAGATGGGATGATGGAAAGAAGGTCAGAGTGACACAAATCCTCATCTATGGATGTGGGCAACTGCTCTAAGTTCAAAAGAACAAAGATATGCATTTTTGCCCTAGAGCTTGAAGAGAGAACATAACTTCCTATTGATATCTTAAATTTATTGTAGGAAGAGCTACTTTTGGACCTCTGAACTTCAGAAATACATTTCAGATAGATATTCATTCTTAAAACTTCAAATATGCTTGAGGATGAGTATTATTATTAATACAAAATGGCCACTATGTATTTTTAGCTATTTGTTATAATGTTGTTTTGTTGGGAAATAATAGCCCATTAGTCAGAATATTGCAAAATTGATTGTATATATATGTATATGTATATATATATGTGTGTACACATATGCATATATATGTATACACACACACATACATATATATATACATATACGGATATGTATATATATATTGCTCTGGAGTGGTCAGTGATCTGTTCACAATGTGTTGGTGCACTGGAAGTTTCATAGGCTTTGATGTGACCTGAATCTGTATCTGAAGATCATTTTATCTACTTTTGGATCATATACCATGATCGAGTTACTTGAGCCTGCATTTTTTCCCTTGGAATTATAGCAAATATGGATGATGGCCACAAAGTGACCACAACAATAGTGGGCAATTGTGGATATCCAGCTAATTTCCTTTGAGGTGCTGTAAACTGTACTCTCATAGTGTATTTTTCCTTTTAACTCCCACACTGCACTTCTTTTTCCCAGTGTCCCTCTCCTTATTTTCTTTGGGCATCTTACGAAAACTTCACATCCTATTTTTTGCTGCACATTGAATTCCGTCAACAATTACATTCATATTTAAAAATAAACCAAACAAGTATTAAATAATTACCTCTCCCTAGTTCGTGATACAGTTCTAAAATACTTAAGTCTTTGCCAGTGATGTGACTCCTGGTTGGCCCCATACATGCCTTCACAATAGGCAGTGAGTGCCCAGGGACTGTAGTAGTACACTGCTGTGGTGGCTCACCAAAGAAGACAAGAAGTCATATTCATAGATGAAAACCCTGCCAGACCTCAGCAGAGGGAACCACCATCCTGGCCAGCTCTATACTTGACAGTAGAACTGCAAACATCTGAGCTCAGGACTCCTTAGGCATTCTACTGATACCACGTGCAGATCATAAGCAATTAAACAATCCCCCATGGAAATCTAACACCTGCAGACATACAAAATGCCAAGGCCTATGCATTCCCTTCTCCAACACTGCACACAAACAATTATTTTAAATACAACTAAAAATAAACTTCCACAAAAATCATGTGGTTGCAAAGTTAGGTTAAGCCTTTTAAGTTTACACCTTTTACAGGCTCTTGACCCCTAAGGAGGACAGAAGGGCTGTAATATACGAATCTCCACTGAAACTCCAAAATGTGGCTAGGAGAGTTTCCTGATTGTTCAGCACATCAGAGTTGTAGGAGGTGACATGCAAACTCCACAGACCTTCGCAACCATGTGTCTGCAGATGTATTTGCATCATGTGCATTTTACTGTGAAGACAGCACGGCTCATTTTTTTTTTTGTTTCTTTGTTTTCTTGTGGTTCTAGAGACCTGACCCAGGGACTTGTGCATGCTAGGCAGGTGTTCTGCCACCAAGCTACTTGCCCTGTCTCTTTTCCAAGTGGTCATTCATACTTCTTCTGTGATGAATACTTGTCCTAAGTGTAAATCAGTTGTGAATGCAATTGTGATGAATCAGTAATTTGGTGGAGAAACACGAACTGTGAGCATGTGGAAAGTACAAAGAAAAACTCCAGTGGAGAGGCAGAGGACAGTAAAAGAGCTGGGAGCAGAGGAAATCAATCTTATTTGGAGAAAGGCATATAGATTTTTCTCTATAGTAAATCTCTGAAAAGTATTGTTTATGCCTGTATTTTAAAGCCTTGCTTCAGCTCTTTCCTTAGCTTCTAGAAAGGACCTAGTATCCTCCCTGAAAATCCTGGTTTATCATTAATTACTTGCAACAAGGAAAACTAACATTTTTTTTCCTCTGCTCATTTATTCAACAGGCGATGCTGGAACTCTCACATGCACCAAACACTTTGCTCTTGCCAAGGACAGGGATGCTTACCTTCAGAAGCACAAGCACCATGAAAAGAAAATAAAGGTCACTTTATGAGTGATGTGTAGGAGGCTTAATCCACAGAATTCAGTGTGCATGGTCTGTATTTGTAGCTAATCAGAAATTGAAGGAGAAGCAATACTCCTGCTTTCTTATGTTTTATCTAATTAGAGGATGATTATTGTGATGTTATGGTTTGGCATATGATAGGAAAGGACATATCTAATTTGTGTTACAGAGGCAACACTGGAAAGGATGACCTGGAGCAATAGATCATTAACAATGTGTGCACTTTTCAACTAATGTTGAACATCACACAATAGCAGGTGCTAGAAAGAGAAGAAAAGGCCCAACCCACTGCAAGGAAAGGAAGATAAGGCTAAAAACTAGAAATCCTTTCTATTATAGGTTTGAATTTTATTCTCAACACAATGGAAATCTACATACCTGTATATATATCTACTAACCATAGATATAACCATAAGGCAATAAAATCAACATTTTTTTTAAATGAGGTATATGCTTTGTTACTTGTGATGGCCAACTATTCTCTGTAGTCAATTTGACTACTTCTGTAATTAACTAAAAACCAAGTGCTGGGCACACCTGTGAAGGTTTTGTTTTGTTTTCTTAATTAAATCATTTGAAGTGGGAAGACCCATTTCTAATCTGGATTTTTGATTTGGGAAGATATACCTTTAATCCAGATCTTTTGAAATGGAAGATCACCTTTAATCTAGGCCACACTTTCCACTGGAAGCCTGTGTAAAGGCCACTGAAAAAGGAAGCTTGTCTTAGATTATTCTCACTCTTGCTGGCAAATCTATTCCTTCACTGGCATTAGAGCCTAGTTCTTCAGGTTTTTGGCATATACTGAAGACCAGCTGAGACATCCAGCTTTGGACTGAACAACCACTGGATTCTTGGACCTTCTATTGGTAAACAGCCATTGTTAGACTAGCTAGACCACAGCCTTTAAGACAGTCTAATAAATCCTATGTGTGTGTATATATATACACACACATACGTATATATATGAAATCTCTGAAAAGTAATGTTTATGCCTGTATTTTATATATATATATAATATACATACATACATATATATGTATATATACACACACATACATATATATATGTATATATATGTATACACACCTACACACACACACACACACACATTCTATATATTCTGTCCCTTTAGAAAACCTGACTAATACAGTACTATAAAGGTATATTGTAAGGTTTCACATTTTTTGAAGAGACTTAGTAATGAGACCAGTAGCTTTTACTTAGAGTTCCCATTTCTTCCAGTCATCCTCTCTAGGGATTAATTTCTGAAAAAGGAAGGACAGTAGTTAATGAATGGATCTGTTTTCCTAATCCATAGAGCACTGACTGTCTTTGTCAAAGTTTGAGGAGGCTCATTTGCCATTTCTGAAAACACACTAATTGGATACTAGCCTTCAAAGGCATTATTTAACTTTATCAATTTATTTTTATTTTATGTTTTGGTTTTTTGAGACAAGGTTTCTCTGTTGTAACTCTGGCTTTGCTACAACTCACTCTGTAGACCAAGCTGGCCTTGAACTCATAGCGATCTGCCTGTCTCTGCCTCCCGAGTGCTGGGTTTAAAGGCAAACTTTATCAGTTTTTAACAGCTATTCCTTGCCATTTAAAAATGGGGTACAGGTTATAAGCTCATTAAGGTGAAATCAAGATAGGAGGCATTTATACAAAATTGTGGGAAAGTGAAATCTAGTATAAGTTAGACATGTTTTCTAGGAGAAAGAAGAAAGAACAGCAGGAGCAAATTCAGAGAAACAACACAGATGATGTGACTGCTGATTCCCCTGAAGCACAGAAACCACAAGTGATTCCCCAAAAGTTTGGATTCTAGGTTTTGTTGAATCAGTTTCTAAGCTGCAGATAGATGTTAGTTATTCATTTTCTGTCTTACAAAAGGTGATGTAGAAAAATGGGGAAAGATTTTCACCAACTCCACATACAGTAAAGGGCTAATATCCAAAATATATAAAGAATTCAAGAAACTAGACATTAACAAACTAAATGACTCAGTTTTAAACTGGAATACAGATCTAAACAGACAATTCTCAGTAGAGGAAACTCAAATGGCGGAGAAACACTTAAAGAAGTGTTCAACATCCTTAGCCATCAGGGAAATGCAAATCACAGCTGCTTTTAGATTCCATCTTACACCTGTCATAGTGACCAAGATCAACAACAAAAGTGACAGCCATGCTGGCTGGTGAGGATGTGGAGCAAGGGGGATATTCCTCCATTCTGTTGGGAGTACAAACTTGTACAGTCACTATGGAAATCAATATGGCAGTACCTCTGAAAGTTGGAAATCAGTCTACCTCAAGACCCAGCTGTACTACTCTTAGGCTTATACCCAAAGGATGTCTGATCCTACCATAAGGACACTTGCTCAACTATGTTCATAGGAAATAACCTAAATGCCCCTCAACTGAAGAATGGACAAAGAAAATATGGTACATTTACACAATGGGTTATTATTCAGCTGGTAAAAAAATGACATCATAAATAACATCATTAATGAACAAATGGATGGAACTGGAGAAAAATCATCCTGAGTGAGTAATTTAGACCCAGAAAAACAAAGATGATATGTATTCACTCATAAATGGATAGCTGGTAGGTAAAGGATAATCATGCTGTAATTCACAGACTCAGACTAGGTATCAAGAAGAGCTCTGGGTATGTGTGTGTGTGGGGGGGGTTATCACGTGGCTCTCTCTGGAAGGGGAAATAAAAAAGATTTTGGGAGTGGAATGGGAGTGGAATGGGAGTGGTTGGGATGGGAATAGGAGGGATCAGGTGAAGGGGGAGGACGGAAGAGAGGTAGAGAGGACAGGGAAAGATAACTGGAATTGGGGAACATTTGGGAGACGATATAGAAATATAGAGACACTGCAGATGGAACACCCTGGAATCTGAGGGTAACTTTAGTGAGAATTCCCAGTAATGGAGTAAACACAGCCTGAATCAGCCATCTTCTACAACCAGAGACCTAGGGTAGCACCAAACATGGCTAGAAAAAAAAATCAATGAAATAATTCCTAACAATATTCTGCTATACCCATAGATCTGTGCCTAGCTCAATTGTCACTAGAGAGGCTTTCTCCAGCAGCTGATGAGAACAGAATGTAGACCTGCAGCCAAACATTAGGCAGAGAAAGAAAGCCTAAATGTTGTTGATCTCCATAGGGTTCTTCCTCCGAGAGTTCAGGAAACCCAGTGGAAGATGGGGTTGAGGTCAGCAGGAGAACATGGCCTACAGAATCAATTAAGCAGGGCTCACAGGGCTCACAGAGACAAAGATGCCTGTAGGGTCTGTGCTATGTCCTCTACATGTATGTTTTGGTTGCTAGCTTGATGGTTTTGTGGGACTCCTAATAGTAGGAGGGGGTTTTACTCTTTTGCCTGTCCTTCGGATGCTTTTTCTCATCCAGACTTTGTTATGAGGGTTTGTGACTAGTCCTATTACATCCTGTTTATGGTGTGTTCAGTTGGTATCACTGGGAAGCCTGCTCTTTTCTGAAGGGAAATGGAGAAGGAGTGGGGGGAGAGGGAAGATAGCGGGGAGCTGGAAGGAGTGGAAGGAGGGGGAGGAATGATCAGGATGGATAAATAAAAAATGAGAAAAAAAAAAAGAAGATAATTCAGACTTAGTTAACATTTTCATAAATCCTCGCATGACCAGTCTCCTATCTTGGGCATTTTTGTTGCGTTTCATCCATCCTTTATAAATTTTGCCTTACAACTTCACAAATGATGTCAGCTGAATGCATGCTACTTGCCCAATTTCAAGTTGGCTATACTTGCTGAAGAAAATTCATGCACATACATTGAAAGTAGAGTAGTAGAACTCATTTTTACTGTGTGTTAAAGTGAAGGCTTGGTGAATTCAACCATGACCAGAATCTAACTACCATTGCTAGGGCTGATTCATACTGTTGCTATGAGAAACAGCCAAACTACTGTGCTGTCAAGGAGACCATTATCATAATATTTTGCAAGGAAATAAGGCTTTAAAAGAGAAGCTCATATGAATTTCAATTTTAATTGTTTTATTAAATTGACCAATTAGAAATTTATTAGATTTTATTAATAACTATTTAAATTGATCGTTTCAATGTGATGAGTTGATGAGTCATGGTTTGATAATAAAGGACAATCTAATTAGTTTCATTTATCATTATGTAGACACAGCTTTAATCTCTCAGAAAACTAACACTAGAGCATATGAAGTTCATTTCAGTCAAATAATTACTTTGTCCATCCTAACAATTGATTTACTTAATTTTATGAATCAAAAGAAATTAAAATAGACTATGTGTTTAAAAATGTTTACTCTGACCTTTCCTGTTCATCCACTGAACATTAACTTCCAGACAGAACGCCAAAACATATCCAAGAAATAAAACCTTTAAGAATTTCATAATATAATCAGTTATTCAGTTTAAAAAGTAAATATTTCTATTCACATGTGAATAAAATGTGCCTACCATATTTCAGATTTCTATTATGAATGTTGCTAAGACATTTTACTTTTCTCTTAGAATTAGGAAGTCAAATATCATGATTAAAACACAAGCATTCAGGAAAACCAAACATAATATCAGTATGGTGCTTTCACAGAGTTTCTCTTCTACGTTTAAAATTTCTATGAAAGTGAAGTAATTGATATTCTAAAAAGCAGTTTAAATGTACTCTAATAATCTAAAATGATTGTGTGCATTTTATACCTCTGACAAGTTCATATTAAGCATAAAATGTTTAATAGCACTTTCTATAAGTCTGTTAGGGTTATGAGTGGGATCCCACATTGAAATAAAACAGACAAGAAACCCTCATGATACCAGTGTGGTATGTACTTGGTTTTACCACCTTATCTCAAGACACCCTGTTGCTCTATTCTGCCTTCCTTTCCCTTTATAGAGTGATCATGGTCTCTGTAACAGATGATTTATGCTCTAATTCTATGTTATGTCTTCTCTAACAACACGTAAGCTTTAATATTCTTTCCCTCTAGATTAGAGTAATTCCAAGTCACAAATAGGAGCTGAGTATTATTGATCAATTAATATAATTAGAATATAATTAAGAGTAGATGAATCATATGGAATATAACCGAAAAGTTAAGCAGAAGTCAGTCTTGGATTTAAAGATTAATTTGAGTCAGGGCTAAATAATTATACATCTTTTTGACATTGATCTAATCTATATATACTATGCAGAATGATATATTCTAGAAGGAAATTGAAAGTTTAGGGGAAAATGGATGCTTTCCAAGGACCAATGACAAGATGGGTTTTAGAAGAACAGTTGCAGAGAGGCAGGCATGCATCTTTGAGGTACAGATGCTGTGAATGTGATTGGGTGTCAAAACTGAATATATTGAAGACAGCTTCCACATGTTGATAATTATCAGTTAGGTAAGTATATTGGTGAGCTGTAATAGTTACTGAGATTGAGGACTCTGTTGGAGGGATATTGATGTTTTTTTTCTTTTGCACAAATCTAGACTGAAGACATCTACTACATAGTAGAATACAACAGCAAGCAATATGGTGCATACAGCTACAAACTGTACAGTTCGAAGCTTTTTGTTCAGAAAAACAAACAAGTAAACTTCCTTACACGCCAAAGATGATGCAGTTGTAATAAAGAACAAAGAAGTGTGACCTCACGATAACAATTTAAATCTTGCTACAGAGACACATCATTATTTTTCTAACAATTTTTAGTTCTCTTTCTAGAAGCTTGTTAGAAATTTGAGTTGTCTTTTTTTTTTTTTTTTTATTTATTTATTTATTTATTTATTTATTTTTTAGGATACCCGGCTTGGACAGATGAATCAGGCATTTATTTTTGGGAAATTGCACAGCAGGCATCTTCAAGCAAAATGTGTGGCATGCTCACTCCCCTGGGGTTAAAACAATAGAACCAGAGATGTCTCTGATGATGCCCCACTTAATGGTTTCCAGAATATTTTTGGTATGTCCAGCATAGAAGTGATTTTGAAAACCAGTCTCTTCTGAGGCTCTAACTGGAGCAGCAGAATAGGCCCACATAGGTTGGCAACTTATAACAGCTGATACTCAACTTCAGATGACCACTTAGATGTTCTATTTCAGGGACTGGGAAGATAGCACAGTCATTTATGTGTTTGCTGCTCAAACAATCATTTGAGTTTGATTTCTGGAGCCCACATAAACATATTATGTACAGTGGGAAGTGCTTGTAACCCCAGCCCATGGAGGCAGAGACAGGCAGATACCTGGGCTTGCTGGTCAGCCAGACTATCTTACTTGTGATCTCCAGGGCAGTGAGAGAACCTTTCTCAAAAAATGAGCTGGACAGTGCCTGAGGAACAACAGGTTAGTTAGTCTTCTAGCCCTACCTATGCACATGCACACACACAGAATCACACTATCATGTGAATGTGCACACATACATGTGTACACACACATACTCAAAGTTCTATTTAATAGCCTAAAGGTCTCACAAGAAATATTGATTGAAAGTATAAAATTTGGAATCAGTAGATATAAATAAAGGGCTGAAAATCTTGGAAATGGATGAGTTCACAGAGAGAAGGAATAGTGGGGAAGAACCTACACAATCCTGAGCACTGGAGTACTTCAAAATAATGAGGGTAGAAGTATATGCTGCAGAGGGACAAAAGGGTTCAGAAGGCAAGGTTCTGTGGGAAAGACACATGGAAGTCTGATGTGTTAGCCGGTTAGGTGAAAGCATTTCAGCAAGGAGACAATGGCTGACTATGCCCAATGTTGTGAAGAGTGAGAAGATAAAGTAAAAATATCCACTATAACAGCAACAAGAAAGTCATTCTGGATTTCAGAATTAGAAAAGGACATGATTCAGACTGTATAATGTTGGAAATAAGGATGAGGAGTGTGGGTAGCCTGAAAGATTTGAAGAAAGAAGAAATGCAGATAGAGCCAAAGAGAGATTCTATATTGCATATTGTTGGGCATCACTGTGGGTTTATGGATAAATATACAAGTGGATGAAATAATTGGTACTTAGAGATGATAGGGTTCCTATTTTATGATTTTCTTTAGTTTGGAAACAATCAACTGACTTTGAGAATGCTTGAGTGATGTTAATAGTTTGAGAAGAGAGAATCACACATGGAATAGACACTTTTTGAGAATAAAAAATTAATCTCACCAAAGAAGTATGGTAGCTGTAATAACTATGTATGAGTATCCATTTGTAATTTGTGGTCATGAGTGTAAACTTAACCATATTATAGGTATGATTTTCTCTGTTAATGTTAAGTTTCTTGAATGCTGATAAGAACACAGATAATTTACTGCAATCAGATATGGTTTATTTTCTAGAGATATTGAACATTAGAAAGGGGAGAGCAAGGAAGAAGATGGAATTTTCAACAATAATGTTGGACCAAAATTTTTCTAAGAAGTAAGGTCAAGAAGGTGTTAAAGGATTGTGATTGATTAATTCAATAAATGTTTTGGAAGTCAGATGAAGTTAAAGATTTAAATTAGAGGAAGAAATAAACCTATTATCTAGACCAGTACTTCTCAACCTTCCTAATCCTTTGGCCCTTTAGTTCAGTTCTTCATGTTGTGGTGACCCCCAATGACAAAATTATCTTTATCGGTACTTCATAACTGTAATTTTGCTACTATTATGAATCATAATGATATGCAGAATGATCTTAGGTGACTGCTGTGAAATTGCCATTTGACCCCGAAAAGGGTCATGAACCACACAGGTTGAGAACCACTGATCTAGAATAAGAAAGACAGTTTCAGTATGATATTTAAAAGATTTTAGAGGGGATAATGTTTTAATAACAATGTGAGGTATGATACAGCTGCTCTATAGAAGAAACAGTTGGGGAGATAAAGAGGGCCAGGAATTAATTAAACATTTTACATTGGAAATTATTCTTAAGATTTCACTTATTCTTATTCTTTTGCCTGAAAAACTTAAAATGTAGTTGTCAACTATCAATCTATGGGCACAACTATTTTTCAGATATATTAACTGTGTGTTTTGCATCGTGATACTGAAGTTACAAAGTCACTGGACAATGCGTATTGGAATTCTGCTGAGATTAATTGATCATGATTCATGCTTATCCAGCCACCCTCCTGGATTTCAAGATTTATCACGTGTTCTCTGTTCTTCTGGCAACTACTAGAAAATAGTTTGCTTTTATTTTGTTTTGTTTTGTTTGTTTGTTTGTTTGAGAATTTCATACATGGATATAGTGTGTTTTGATGCAATCCACCTGTCCAGTTCTTATCCCACACCACCACTTTTCCTCCCAACTTTATACCTCCCCAACTGAGTCCACTTAAAGTTGCTGCTTATGCATGGGTGCAGGGCCAGCTACCTCCTCCAGTAGTCTCTCTGCTAGAGTGGGACCTCATGAGCCCCACCTCATCCTGTCCATGCTGCAATTGTGATTGGCTTGATTTTTGCTTCAAACCTTAGTTTAATGACATGAGGGAATGCTTTATTTCTATTTCTATTAAAATATTCTTTTGCATTCTATCAGCCTTTTGTGCATCAATGGAAATAACTGAAAGAGGGACAATTCAAAGCAATCTCTTAGAATCTTTTATGCATCTGAAAGAGGCTAGAAGTTTCATTGGCATAGTTCCATCAAGCCTCACAATTGTAGTTGACTGTTAGAGTTTTATTCAGTCAAGAGTAATTATATTCCAAGCAGAAGAGCTTCCAAACTATTCTTTACAATAAGATAAGAACTCAATTTGTGGGTGAAAGCCATTCGGCTTCCTTATTATTTTAATTAAAGACGATAGATGCCTAAAGGAATAGACTGTTAACAATTTAAAGAACTAAGCATATCAGAATGGATTGAGATTTCAAAAGACATGCTCAACAATAGAAATGAAAATGTGAGTTAGGGCTCTCCATTATTTTAAAATCATGCATAATTTAACAATTATAAGTCATGCATGAAAATTTGTTCACCAAGAAATAAAACAGAACTTCTATTTGATATTTAAAATCAGTCTCACACAGAATATAATTTAACTATTAATTTTAGAGTGATTAAAAATAAGAAAAGTAACTGTTTATGATGAATTGTAATTAATTTTCTAGTTGCAACTGGACTAACCATAGAAAAATTAAAATATTTTAGGTGATTTTAGGACATTTAAAATTTTTAATATGAATATTTCTTCATGTAGAAGTTTTGATAGAAAATTAGTATTTTCATCAGATAAAAAGTATTTCTCTCAAAATGAAAAATAATACAGATGAAATCTATAATGCATTATTCCAACATAAATTAAATATCCTTAAAATTTGAAAGTTCAAGAATAGGCTACAAAATTAAAAATCATTGGTTCACAATGGAAAACCAAAATCATTTCTGAAGTGAATACCACAGTACAAGGTGACAAAGGAGGAATATACTTCCTCAGAGTGTACCAAAAGCTGTTGAAGAGAAGATTAAAATTGCTAAGACCCCAAACAAAATGTTTAAAAGGCAGAAATCACTAGCAAGAAAGTGCTAGATGTAGAAGATTATCAAAGAAGAAAAATCCGTGACTTCAATCAGAGTGTCTGCAGAAGCAAAGAAAGCTACTGTTTAAAACTATCATCCAGCAAGACTTTACAGAAACATGTAAGACCTAAATCCGTATTTTTGGAAGGCCCACTATTTACCTGCTGAAATGGCCCTGCATGGTCAGTTTTGAGATGTAGACTAGAGGAGCTCTGCTGCTTTAAGTATAAAGAAAATATCCTGTGGACTCCTAGGGAAAAATATTCTATGTGAAAGAAAAATTGATTGGACTTATACTTCTTGGTAACAAACAAAGCAAGATAACAAAGGAGAAAGTATTTTGGATATTTAAATAAGTTGTGAGTTAATGATTTTAAATATATCCAAATTCTTGTTTTGAAGCATACAAAACAATAGTGTATATGCAAATATGCAATCAAAACTTTAAGAATTTTGTACATCGAATTTTAAAGAAGGTTCTAGGAAAGGGAAAATTTAGCCAACCTCAGAAATCAGGGGATGCGCTACGAGAATGCAAGGAACTTAAAAGCAGATCTGAGATCTAACACTGGTACAAATGTATGTCCCAAAATAGGGTGTAATATTATAGAATAATACCTTTTATTTATTGCTGTATATAGAAAAAGGGAGAAGCCTGTGGTAATAGGAACCAAAGCCAGAAAACAGAAGATGGAAAAATTATTACAGAAAAGTATATGTATAAATACAGCTAAACAGTTAGTTTCAGAACAAACATATGAACCTTCTTAAATGATAAAAGAAAAAGAACTAAAATGAGCAGAGGGAATAAAGTAAAAATAAAGCCACATTAATTATAAACATATGAAAAAGTAGAGAATAAAATATAATGCATATCAATTATTATAGGTGGACTTACCTCACATATTAAATAAAAAATATTTTAAGGTTCATTCATATTGCAACTCCTACCTTATGTTGTATGTAAAAGATATACCTAAGCAAATCAGAAGAACAAAAATAGAAGCTTTCTTAAGCAAATGTCAACACTAAGAAATCAAACCTATAAAGTTGTTATAGATACAAATTGTTATCACTTGATTTAGAAGGCTCGTGTGTTAAAGGCTTTTTTTTCCAGTTTGGGGTAATACTGGGGATGATGGAAAATTAAGGAGGGTAGACATAATTAGAAGAAGTAGGTCACTAAAGACATATCTTCAAAACTATTTAGGTCCTGAAGCCTCTATCCTTCAGTTTTTGTTAAGTGAGCCCCTCCTTTTCTGTCAACTGTTCCCCACAATGATGTCTCATGAAAGGCTCAGACAAAGCAAGGTCAAGTGAGGCTCATGCAGCAACGTTTATAGGTTCATAGGTGAAACTTTGAGAAAGAAATTGTGTCATAAAAACATGATCCCCTGGGGAACGTTTTAGATCCAAATTATAACACCCAGACATTTTGTTAAAGCAAAGAAAAGGAGTTGGAGAGATTGCTCAGTAGTTAAGAACACTTGTTGCTCTTGCAAACTCAGGTTTGGTTCCCAACACTGACATGGTATTTCACAGCCATCTGTATCTCCTGTTCCAGGGGATCCAATGCCCTATTCTGACCTCTGAATGCACCAGGCATCCACATGGTACATACACATGCATGTAGGCAAAACATTCACAAGCATAAAATAAAAATAAGTTCTTACATTAAAAAAAGGACAGCCGGGCAATGGTGGTACATGTCTTTAATCCCAGCACTCGGGAGGCAGAGTTCAAGGCCAGCCTGGTCTACAGACTGAATTCTAGGTCAACTAGAGCTACAGCAAAGAAGTCCTGTCTTGAAATACCAAAAAGAAAAAGAAAAAAGAAAAAAAAGACAGCTCGTACATATCTGAATTCAAATTTAAATGAAGCTAAGTAAGGTTCTCTTTGTAACGTCAGAGACACAGTCCATTAATAAAACTGTAAAGGAAAGCCTGTGCACTGAACAGGGGAACTGACTTCTCAACACAGAGAGGCTAGACATTTAAAAATGGAACAGAATAGAACAAAGATTCTAATCCAAGGCATGGCACTTGGATAAGTAAAATCAACTACGTTATAGGTAGCTGTAGTCTTATGACTCTTCAGTAAGTCAAATAATGTAATCTCTTAGTTACATCTTATAACTCTAATTATGTGTTTTGCTTCAGCAATTAACAATTCGGTAATGAAAAATAGCTTCCACTCAAATACCCATGGGGATTTGTGAAAACTGACCCCTCACGGATCAAAGCCTTACAAGTTCCAAGCTAATAAATAGACTAACATTTTCTAATTAAAATTTAGCCAAAGTGTAACTTCATTGTGGAATTAGAAACAAATTATTCATAAAATGTTATTTCTATCTGGAAATTAAAACAAAATGATTATTAGATATCCTTAAGAAAAAAGCAGATAAAACTAAAATTACAAAATTTGTGTATTAAAAATTTAGTAAAAGCCAGGAGGTGGCAGCACATGCCTTTAATCCCAGCATTTGGGAAGCAGAGTCAGGTGGATCTCTGTGAGTTAAAGGCCAGCCTGGACTACAGAGTGAGTTCCAGGACAGCCAGAGTTACAACATGGAAACCCTACTTTGGAAAGAAAAAGAAAAGTTTAGAAAAATACAAATGAAACAATGAGGAAAATACTTAGTTTTAAATACATACCCCCATGCTTTAAGATCACAGGAAGTTAAGTGACTCACAACTCAAAAGTTGGAAAAGTATGTAAGTAATTTTGGAAGATGTACATGATTTTCTAGGAAACTGAAACAAACCTCAATATAGACTGAAAGTTTAACCAGGTATGACGAGCTTCACCTAATATCCTAACACTCAAGAAGTCGAAGCACAGTGCAAAGCCATCCTGGGTTACTTAGTGAATTCTAAGCCAGCCTATACTGTTCTGTCACAAACAAATGAATGCCCCACCCCCCTTCCTCAAGTTCAAATCCCAGATAATTCACAGGAGAAATCTACAGTACCTTCAAAGGCTAAATTAGCTCTGTTTACATTTTTAAAAACCTAGAAACAGCAACAAAAAGCCTTTTAATTTTTCATAGGCTAAACATTACATTAATTCTTAAGTGTGTGTGTGTGTGTGTGTGTGTGTGTGTGTGTGTGTGTGGTGTGTGTGTGTGTGTGTGTGTGTGTGTGTGTGTGTGTGTGTGTGTGTGTATGTGTGTGTGTGTGTGTGTGTGTGTGTGTGTGTGTATGTGTGTGTGTGTGTGTGTGTGTGTGTGTGTGTGTGTGTGTGTGTGTGTGTGTATGTGTGTGTGTGTGTGTGTGTGTGTGTGTGTGTGTATGTGTGTGTAGGTGTGTATGTGTGTGTGTGTGTGTGTGTGTGTGTGTGTGTGTGTGTGTATGTGTATGTGTGTGTGATCAAGTTAATTATTTCCTTGGAATTATAAAAATCTATTTTGAGGTCAATATGGAAAGTCAAATGTGGATGAAATAAATGTACCAGGGTATCAAAAGCCAGTTATTAAAACAAACGAGTACCTTTTCATTAAAATAGTGTTGAAGTATATGAATGAGTGGATAAATAAATAGAGTGCAGAAGAATGGCCATTAGCTTAAGTACTCATGGATATTTTGTTTATGATGAAGGTAGCGTTTCAAATTCCTCATGAAAATAGACTTTCAAAGAAGTGGTGTTAATATAGTAGGTAGCCATTTAGAGGAAAGATAAGAAGTGAATTAGATCCATAATTCACATCAAAGTAAGTTCCCATAAACCTAGATATGTAAAGTGCTTTTTGGAGAGCCCCCTCCCCTGACCTTGAGCTCAAATTCTGCTGTGTGCCTTAGACTATATGCCTTTATCTCATTTGGGACAGTTGTGGAGCAGGGCTAAGTCATAAAAAGGACCTGCCTAGAGACAGATCATTTCCAGGAAGTCAAAGATTGCTTTAGGAGACATTCCTTCTTAGTCTCACAAAGCAGGATGATTGTTTTGTGGTTAGCTATGGAACAATATGTTTTGCATATATATCTTTTAACCTTAATTGATTGTAACCACGAGACTGTACTATGCCTTCTACCTTGTGATCATTAACCTCATGCTTGCATGCACACCTGATTTGCCCCTTGTGATCATTGCCTTTGAAACTGCATGTACACCTCTGATGTAGAGGGTATAAGAAACCATGAATAAAGTGTTGAGTTTGGTTCCTGACTGAACTCCAAGATACAATGTGTCCGTTCCAGTTCCGATTCAGCCTAACTCCCTATTCAGCACCGTCCAATCTGGTAAGCAGGTCTTGTCAGTGCCTTCTAAACAGCAACTCAAAATGTAGAGGCAATATAAGACAAGATTGGTAAATCAAACTAAAAATACGGAAACTTCTTGTTAATCAAATCAATGAACCAAAAGAAGACAAAATTACCAGCAAAATAGAACTCAAATGATGAATTCTATTGACAAATAGAAATGACAAACTCAAATGACAAAAAGATTTCAACTAGCAGCTTACATTAAGATAGAGGCATGATTCCCTAAAAAATTTAAACTTTTAAATCACAAAGAAAAAGAGCACAAATATAATTAATTTAATAATAGAAAACATGAACAGATAGATGAGAGGAGAGATAAATAAATGGCCTTTCACATGTGAAAAGAATCTGAGTTTCATTCTGAGAAGAAATACACAAACTAAACTATGCAGATGTCATTTTTCACATATAAGACTGTCAAGTAAAATTTCACAAGACTTGAATGGAGCTCCAAGTTGATAATCTGACAACTAAAAGAAAATTGATAATAATGACAGTAATTATTATATATTGAAAACCACAGAGAATCCATTATTCTTCATTTCCAAAAGTAACAACCATAACACTGTATTTGAAGATATGGAGAAATGATCTTTACCACTGCTCATGGAAGTTTAAATTTCTGTGGCTGAAACCATATGACATTATATACAATGTAGCTTTCTTGCCTCTTTCATTGATTGGTGAAACTTAAACCTTAAATTTGTATTACTTGCTTTTCTGTTGCTGTACCTGTACCAAAAGCAACTTACAGGAGAAAGGGCTTATTTTGATTTACGGTTACAAAGGGGAAACAGTTCACCCTGGAGAGGATGATGTGGCAGCAGGAGCATGAGGTGGCTTGGTCACATTTCATCCACATACAGGCATCAGATAGAGAGAGAAAGAGAGAGGAAGAATGGGAGAGAGGGAGGGGTATAGGTAGGCAAAGAGGGGAGAAGAAAATGAAAGAGCCAGAGCAAGAGAGAGAGGAAGAGTGAGTGAGAGAGAGAGACAGAGAGACAGAGAGACAGAGAGTCATAGACAGAGAAGAACTATGACTAACAATTCTACTTGTTACTGTGTCGAGGTAGATACTATTTTCCCAGCTTTCAAAGGCCGTGAGCTCAGTTTGTCAGGCTATTTCTGTCATAGTCTGAAGTCTGGGCTCTCTCGCTATTTTAGGAAGACTGAAAATAGAATGAAATATTATCTTGAGATATTTAGGAAAGCAAGAATGTTTTTATTTTTTCTTTTGCTTTATTTCCTTTTGTTGAGTAGAGGCAGTGAGTGGTGTGTTTGTGTGTGTGTGTGTGTACTCTGCATCGAAGCCCAGGGTGTCAGTGGGCTTTTTAGGTTTTTAGGTTGCAGGTCCTACCTATAAGCATTGCAATTTGATTCTTATTGTCCTATCCAGGGATTACTGAAATATTTTCAAGATATTGTTGAACAGTATGCTTGCCTTCCTTTCTGAAGGAGCAAGGCTGAAGGGCTTTGGAGATAGATACAGAGTCTTTTAATAAAGCTAAGTTTGCAGAGAAAGGAGAAAATTGTCTCTGCATCGAGGAAAAAGAGTACAAAAGCAAACATACACATATAAACACACACACATATTTATATATAAAATATATATATATATATTTAAGAGGTGATTGCTTAGCAAATATTTACAGCTATATATTGGGGGGAAACCACTGAACAAAATTTTCCTATATTTACTGTTGACATTTTTTTAAAGATATTTTTTGAGTATACTCACTATATGTTCTATTTCCCTTCATAACTGGCTTCTACAAAGTTGTATACAAAGTTAAGTCTTCACTAATAGATTATTATACTTATAAAAAGAATTGTAGCTAAGAAACTGTAGCTAAGTTCCATGTTAGTTGAATCATAGCTAGATGTGAAATGGGCTTCTCATCTTAGAATTTTAGTTAAAATGCACCAGTTGAAAAGGATGATGGTAGCAGAGGCTGTGGTCATTCATATTCTGAAGAGAGACCCTGGACAGGCCTGTTTGGATCTTACCAAGACGTAGCCAACATAGATTCTATACTGATGATTCCCCAACTTAAATTTCCAGCTCAAGTCAGAAAAGGTTAGAGATTTACTGTGGAAGCATTTCCCCCTTTTCCTCTTTCCCCTCATCCCCTCCCTGCCTGTTGTCTCCCCTAGCTGCTTTTTTTGAGGAATTTTTTTTTTTGTTTGTTTGTTTGAGACAGGGTTTCTCTGTAACTCTGTACAAGTTACTCTTGTAACTCTGGCTGTCCTGAAACTCACTCTGTATACCAGGCTGGCCTTGAACTCAGAGATCTGCCTGTCTCTACCTCTCAAGTGCTGGAGAGATGGCTCAGGAGTTAAGAGCACTGACTTCTCTTGCAGAGGTCCTGAGTTCAATTCCCAGCAATCACATGGTGACTCACAACCATCTATAATTGGTTCTGATGCTCTCTTCTGGCATGAAGGTGTACATGCAGACAGAACACTCACATACATAAATAAATAAATAAATAAATCTTTAAAAAAGATTTATTAAATAAAAACAATTTTAATTGTATATACTTGTCCTAGATATAGTAACCTATGCCTATATTTCCAAGACTTAGAAGGTTGAGACAAGAGGATTGCCAGTTGAGAGCAGCCTAGAGTACGTAAGATCTTGACTCAAAATATGTACCTGTGTGTGTCTGTGTGTGTTTGTGTGTGTGTGTGTGTGTGTGAGACAGAGAGATTATATAGTGTTTGTGTATTTAGTGTGTATATATAGTACAAATATGTGTATTTTTGAGTCTTTAAAATGAATTTGTTACATAGAAACACTGTGTTGGTATTTTCTCTCCTTTCTTATTCAGAGGAAAAATAGGATACTTCACACTTCCTTCTAAGTGGGGATTATTGCCACATCTCACCAACGTTATATCACTAACACCTATTATTTAAGACCCTGGTATCTGGTAAAAAAAAAAAAAATTAGTATGTCTAGTTGATGGAAAATAAATGAGTTCCCAGTCTGCGCAGATTCTCATGGAACCTATAATTAATCTTTCATGATTTCAGGAAGAAGAAAAACAACAAATATTCGTAAAGATTTAGCTGCAGCCTCTTGAGAAATGCTAATGCTTCTTTAGGGAGACTGAACAAAACAAAGCAGTGTAGAATTAAAAGCAAAGCTAGAATGAGAATGCAATCACCTTAAAATTCCCTTTCATCAAAGCTCTCAGATGTATGTTCCAGAGCATACACTACAGTCTCTCAGACATACGGTGGCTAGATGGTGAATAACTACAACTACGATTTCTCAGGATAGCACAGACGCTGGCTGTACTTGGAATCTTGAATGTCTCCCAACCGTTCGATGCCCTCCTTTGGAGATGTTGGGAGGTGGTGGAACTTTGAGCAGTCATGGTCTAATGAAAGCAATTAGGTCTTTGGGGAAGTTACCTTGAAAGGGATATTGAGATTCTCTAACTATTTCCTTGTTTTTTTGTCACAAAAGGAGAAGCTTCCTCTGCCTGGTGTCTGCTGCCATGAAATACTGCCTGGTCAAAGTCCCCAAAGCAACAGGTGTAGCTGGTTAAGGATTCAAACCTCTGAAATTGTGATCCAAAATAAACCTTCCCTCTTTTTGTGCTTACTATCTTACATAGTTTCTAAAGCAATGAAAGCTAACTAACACTAGCTATCTTTGAATGGTATCTCAAATTTACCACAAGTGAAATATATGCCTCCAAGGAATCAAAATTCCTACTCAAAGTGTTCTGCATTTTTCTTGACTCTTTTTGCATGGGACATTGGTTTAAAAGAAAAAGTAACTAGATTTTTCTATCAGTTGGTATAATCCAGTGTTTGAAGTTGATTTTTTTTCTGGTTAAGTCATGAACACATCATATTAGAAGGCTTGGTTTAAGGAAAAGTAACTCCAGGTTGGTCAGATGACTAAGTGGGTAAAAGTGCTTTGCACACAAGTCTGGCATCTGAGTTTGTTCTCTTATATCCATGGTGGAAGGAGAAAACCAACTCCTGAAAGTTATCGGGTAACCTTCACATGTATGCTATGGTGTGCACACACATGCATGCACGCGCGTGTGCGGGCACACACACACACACATATGAGGGGAGGAGACAGAGAAAGAGACAGAGAGAGAGAGAGAGAAAAAGACAGAGACAGGGAGAAAAAGAGAGAGATAATAATGAATAATAAAAGTAATCTTTTATAAATAAAGTGTGGGACTTTGATATGTAGCTCTAGCTAAGTGCTGGCCTCAGATTTTTGAATATTAAACCACTATTAATAAAGAGAAAATTATAAGACACATTAGAAGTGTCAAAAACAGATGTTGGAAATGGAGACAGTAAATAAGGGCCTTCATTGATATAGTGAACATGAACATGAAGGTAATAGCATTGGGCAGAGAGAGAAGGTGCCACGAAGCCTCAGCAACACACAGGTGCTGAAGCATGTTTCTGAATATTGTGAGTTGTTGTCCCACAATCACAGGAAATAGCTAGAGCGTAGTGACACCTTCATGATAAGTCACTGGACGACTCTCGAGGAGATCATGCATTTGAATTTGTACAGCTATCTGTAGCTGAGGCAGATGTTGAAGGGACTAGGTCAACCAGATGACAGGGCAAACTCAATTCTTTTCTTGAAATGAGATCTGGGTAGTGATATATCTCAGTGTTCACAGCACTCTTTTTTGTGTGCTGATTGTGTCAAGTTCCTCATAGACCTTTAAGGAATAGCTACTTTAGGATTCCAGAGGACTTCCCCTTTAAGGGGCATTAGAGAAGAGGGTTAGTAATATGTTAACAACTCCAACTACTGCACTTGGTCTTGCTACCCAATATTGTACTTGCACTCGTCCTCTAGGGAAGTTGTTTATAGATTCTGCTAGTCTTCAGATGGACCACCACCACTGGTCTTGAAGATTTATTTGGTAGGATTATCTGGACTATGCATGGAGAGTTTTCCTTTGTCCATTCTTTCTCAGATTTTGATAACTTGTCTTTTCAATTTGTCATCACACTAGAGTAAGGGACTATCATTAACCACCAGAGTAAATCATGTGGGTGTCACACATATTCCCCCATGTTCACACTGTTTGACAGAAGTCTTGCCACCTTCTCTGATTACCTCCTATTGCTATCAAGATAATGACTCCTCTTGGAACAGGGATATGCAGATGGGAGCAATAGCATGTGATTCAGTACAACTCCATTGCTTCTTTTTTGCTAAAGATTGGAAGTTAGTAGACTAAAGCTTTGCAACAAGCTGTCTAGAATTTCAAGGAAAGACAGGAAAATTCCACAGTGGGTCATGAAGAAAACAGGGCATGCATGGTGGTGCATGCTTACCATCCTTTAATTCAGGAGGCTAACACGAGAAGCTCACTGGTTCAAGGCTATCCTGTATACAGTGCTAGACCGCGTCACAAAACAAACAGGTAAATACAATAATAACAGAGTGGAACTGGATTCTCTGGTTATATGTTTTCTTTCTATGTAATGCTGTCCAAATAATCTACACACATATCCTGGAATTTAAACCCCAATTTTTATTGAATATTGCTCATTAGCTGTTTCTTAGTTATGTTCTTGCAGGCCAGTTATTTCTGTTGGTGTCTGTATGGTATATAGGGTTATGGAGCCACATCTTCACTTCCTTTGCTCTGAAGAGAATCCTATGTTCTAAGGGACATAGAGCACTGGGGAATCAAGCACCTCATCCATCCTTGGATGTTGTACTTGTAGTGTTTTATTGATAAAATGACAACTCCCACCCATGATAGATAACTACCCCTGGTACAGTAGGAATTTGCTTTTTCCAGGTCAAAAGAAAAACAAGGCAGTCAATTTGACACCAGACTACACCTCCATCTTCTTGAGGAAATGTTCTCTCTGGTGTCCTAGGCTTGGTTTCTCCTTCTGGAAAGTTAAACATTCATTTGCAACAGTAGGGAAGACATCTTTGATCAGTGGAAGTCCATGGCATTGCTCTCATTTTTGCCACTGAATTAATTAAGCATGTCTGTCTGCGAAGTCCATGTTGGCTTGGCAAATGGCAGATAAGTGGAAGACAATTGGCCAAAATTTATTTGTTATGTGATAAATACTGTCTTGTAAGCTTTAATATACAATACAAGACATATTCTTTGGTCCACTGACATAGGTCTATTCCCATGCTACACATCCATAATTTTTTAAACTTCTTTTCAATCAAGCCCAAGTGTGTCTATTCAGGTAGTTAGTATTACTGTGAGCTCTCTATACAGCCTCACTTCTGTGTATACAAAGTAGGCTCCCCTATTTGTCATGTGGATCCCTGTCCATAGGGAGTGTCTTTTCTTTTCACTCCCTACGGTCTTTCTTGGCCTTCCCCAAGTTACATTACAATGTAGTTGCTGCCATTTTCAGCTTAAACCCTTCATAACCCTGAAAACGGAAGGGGTGCTTTTTTAAAATCTTCTGCTAACTAGTCAGGATGAACAGCAATGGTGTATGTGTGTCTAGTTTACCTAGTCATGTGGCTGGCAAGTGCCTTTTTAACTGGGCCATTGTAGGTTTTGAGATAAACTATTTGATCTTACAATGGATTGCTATTGGACTCACCAGATGTTACAGATGACTGAAAACCACTGTCGCTCTATTTTTACCACCATCCAGGAGTAAGCCAGGAATAGTTTCTCAAAGGTATACAATTCTTCCCTGCAGATGGTAGAGTCTTCCTTCAGAATTCTAGGTGTTTGTTCTGAGATCACTTCATTGGAAAGTCCCAGATGCCATATTTCATTCCTATTAATAATTCCAGTATCACAGGGGTCCTAGATCATATAGCATAACATCGGATTATCTTAACTGAAGTCTGGATCTACTACAGAGGGCTTTGCTTCTCTGAGACTCATTCAAAGCAGGAAAACTTCCAATTCGCCCATGTACAAAAACAAAAAACTTATTAGACATTAGATTTTCTTGGTAGTGGAATTAAAAATGTAATGTGTATCCTTCAGCTAGGCATGATGTTTTTTTCATCTCTGAACATCAGATGCCTGATTATTTTACTGATGTGTTAGCTTGTCCCATGAACACTGGTATGGAACTCTTGCTTTATGGAATGTGTGTCTTACTAGGGTCTCTAGTGTTCTAGCTACCACTTACACATTAACCCAATTCACACAATGTATCAATTACATGAACCACTACAGTGTTTTGTGGGATGTCCCGCAAGTCAAGATCTTTTAGGTTACGTCATTGCAGAGTAATTGTAAGTTAACAGAACCCTGAAAGAAAAACAAAATGTAAATTTTGCTCATTCTATTCAAATGCCAACTGTTTCTGCTTTATCTAGTCTGAGTAGAAAATAAAACATTTACTCAGTCTCGGTGCCAGTTCTTGAGACCAAATTTATTTGTAAAGAATAATACTACAGCTGGTATAGCAGCTGCAATCAGTTGGGTGTGTCGTTCAGTGTGTAGCAATCTGCAATCACCTTCAGGTTCCATCTGTCCTTGTAAAAGCCAGATTGATGACTTGCTTTATGACGTGATGGAGACCCCCCCACTCCTAATTCCTTTACCTGCTCAAGCTCCTTCAAACTGAGTGATTATGAATTACTCAGGAGAATAAACTAAACTGTTGGTGGCTTGCAAAGTTGCGATTAGGATCTTTCCTATTGTATCTATAACTTTTAATGATTGAAAAGTTACTCATCTTGGTGTTTTTACTGTATTAGCTACATTTTAAATCTACATACATTTGAATGCCTTCAAGACTAAGATTAACAAATTAAAAAGCAAGCTCTTGATCTTATCTGGCATATGTAAATTTTGTTTTATAACAATCAAATGCCCAAATGACCACATTCTATTATGTCTGTGTACCACTCTGAGTACACTCACGTGATTGCTGAGAAGTCTGTCATCCCATTACTGACAGCCCCCATTGCCCACCACTGGGTTAATAGGAATCCAAAATTTCTTTTGACAAGCATTAGAGTAAAGACAGTTAAAGCACTTTACCTGATAGTTGCTACAATAATTTGTGTTATATATGACCATGGCTTTCTTTTATAAGATACACATTGACAAAGAAAGACTGCTCACAATACTAGAAACAGCACGTATATTGGTCTTAGTTACTCTTCTATTGCTGTGATAAGACATCATGATCAAGGCACCTTATAGAAAAAAAGTTTATTGGAGGTTTATAATTTTAGAGGATTATAGTCCAGGACCTTCATTGCAGGGAACACTGCAACAGGTAGGCAGGCAGGTAGGCAGGCAGGCATGATGCTGGAGTAGTACCTGAAAGGCCACATCATGAAACACCATCACAGGCAGAAAGAGAGAAAGAACTAACTGGATAAGATATGGACTTTGAAAACTTCAAAGCCCCTCCCCAGTAACATGCCTCCAATAAGGCCACGCCTCCTCATCCTTTCCAAACAGTTCCACAAACTGTGGACCAAGCATCCAAGTGTATGAGCCATTCTCGTTGAACCTACCACAGTATTTTTATCTTAACAAGTTGTCATGCAGTCCTCAAATGATAAGTATTTTATTTTTGTAATTGCTTATGTACTTAACAGTCCATGGTAACCTCAGTAACACATCAAGGGTTAAACATGATTACAAAGTTATGGAATTAAGAGTCACATAACCAAACTAAAGCATAGAAAGGTTGGTGATGATATAGAGCCATGAAAAATATGTTTATTCATTATTAAGCCCCTAAGTAGTCAATAGCATAGAATACTCTCTGCCTGGGCTCCAAGGACTATTAAAATTTAGAGCAGAGCTTGGGAAACATTCTTTAAATCATTGCAGCATGAAAATCCTTTCTCCTTTAAATTCAGGTCAGGAAATAATGATATGAACCCAGATAGCATATTGGATTTCTTTAATAGAGTTATCTAGACAATTTTTTTATAAAGAAATCATGTTTGAAAATTATTTAATAGGACTAATAATGAAAGGTAGAAATGTCATTTTCCCAGAGCTCTCCCGGTTGTGTGTCATATACAGATGCAGCAATAAGAACAGGCACAGAGATTCTCTAGTTCTACAGAGACCTATTAGAGTAATGAGACATTTTCAAGCCAAATATCATGACAATTAAAAAAAAAAGAAGAAATGGTGTGAAAATCAAGTGCCTTTGTCTGGATTTGAGGTCATTAAATTGTGTGACAAATAAGTTCTACTAAAAAACATGAAAAGTGTGAGAAATTAATTCCTGATGGATATAGAATATCAATTCTAGGCACAGACTTTTGGATGAAACAATTTAAATCACCACAATCAGGTGATGGCAGAGTAGGAAAGCTTTTCAAAGTAATGAAAAATAGGGAAGCAAATTGGATAAAAGCTCAAGATCTTTCACCCACACTCATTTTATGATAACCCACCAGAACAGCTTATTGTCATTTCTAAGATACTGTATAATTTTAAACATTCTTAGCAATTTGCACAGAAGATATATAAAGTATGGTCAAAAAGCACAAAAGCACAAAAATTTTGTGAAGTATTATCAAGTTAGGCTATGTGCTAATCATTAGTGACTTACCACCATGGGCTAATGGACCCTAAAACACTAGAAGAAAGGTTTACTTTATTTCATCAAATGAATATTTTATACACTACTTTGTGCTAAGGAATTTAAAATGCACATCTCTGTCTAAAATATTTCTCACATAAACTAATATATACAGTTTCCCTTTCTTCTGAGGGTATATGTTCTAAGACCTGCCCATGGATACCTGAAAACATGATTACTACCAGATCCTTGGATAGTGTGGTTTTTGTATACATATTGTACTTATGATGGAGATTAATTAGGCACATCGAGAGACTGATAAACAGCTTAGTTGATTATATATATATATATATATATATATATGCTTAAAGAAACACTTAAGGATGGGTTTTTTTTTGTCATATCTAAATATCTAAAATGGCAGTGTCATTATTGGTGTATTCTGGGGACATTTTAAAACTACAATAATAGTTAATTAACACAGAACTTTGGTATTATAGTTTAACCCAGCAGCGGAAAAGGCTTCTATGTAATGAACTACCAGGTAGCGCATACAGCATGGAAACGCTGAAGAAAAGAGTGATTCACATCCTGGCGGATGAGAAGGGGCAAGTGTTCAGCGTGCTGCTCAGAAATGGTGTGTGATTTGAAGCTTGTGAATTATTTCTGGAATTTTCCATGTAATCTTTCGAAATGCAATTGATGGTCAGTAGCATAGAGTGTGTAGAAGGGAGAACTGCTTTAACAGGGAGACAGATTTTTATCACATTTATTAAGCATATAGAGAAGAAATTATTTGTTGTGTAGTGCTCAAATAGAGAAGGCACCCTCATACCCACATAACATCTGACATTAGAATAATAAACAGTGTATCCTGAGATCTAACTACTATTATCATGCACGTGTTGCTTACAGCTTGCAATTGTTAAAGTAACAACAAATCTCTAGTATTAGTTAAATCTTCATTTATGAGAACACGCATTTCTTGAGGTATGGATGGGAGATAGGACATGAGATATGGTATCACATGGCCTAGGCTGACTTCAGACTTTTTATTTAGCAAGTGATGACTGTGAACTCTTGATCCTCCTGCCCCCACCCCCCACCCCCCCAGATGCTGGGATCACAGGCATACAGCAGCATGCCTGTTGAGTGGGTGCCTCTGAACACATTGTTGCTATGTCAAAGTCCCTCAGCTTTTTGAGCCTTCTGCATAATCATTCACATATTCATTTGTGTATTCTTTAATTCCTCTATTACTTTAAAAAGGATCCATTTTAGGTAACAGTGACTTCAAAGGAAAAGAATGTGTGCAGCAAACAGAAAGGCAACAAAGAGAATCAACCAGGGGTAGGATGGAGAATAGGTTGCACAGCATGCTGTCAGAGCTAGCTCATCTGCATTATCCTTCATTGCCTTTACGGCTCTTTGAGGCAGCTATCCTACTGAAACAGCTTTCTAAATAAGGACACTAAATCTTAGGTATGTAAAATAGCCAAAGTCACTCACTAGGGATTAAGAACTAGGTCAGATCAGCCCCAGAGATTACTTTCAATCACTCATACATTACAGCAGATATGAAAAATATGACTTGAGTTGGAGCTCTTAAGTTTGTTGGCTTTTTTTTTTGTTAATAGCCAGGATGACATTTCTAATTCAACAATCCAAAGTTTTACTTTATTTGGTTCAGGTCATATTTTTCACTCTCTATTTGTACATTTAAAAATGAAGGCAGATCTCAGATGGCAAAGAAAAGCATATTTATTTTAATTATCCCACGATTTCCTTCTCCCTTCTTCTGGTTCTAATTTTATATCTGACAGGAGTGATTTAGTGTCTCCTCTTGCTCTCTTGATCATAATTTTGAAAGGGATCCTGGGAAATAAATTCCTAAGTTTTTGCCTGTGTACGTGTTTCTCTAAACAATGTACTGCTCTTGATGGAAATTTGAGTGTAGTATTACTATGTAGACCATTGGTATATATAAATATATAATTTCATATTACTCAAATTAATCATAGGGAATTGTGCTGCTGAGTTTTTAACTAACTGTGTTTCTTTTTGTGTTGAAAATATGTCTAGATGATTCTGGAAAATCTACACGATGAGTTCAGAAAAAAATCAAAGGATGTGGTCTGACAGAGCTCATCATTTATAACTAACTATTAGTTTTATTTCATGGACATTTGGAATAGTCTTGGCTTTTACTTTTGGCTCTGTCTGTGTTGACCTTTTGACTCCATGTAAGTCATTAAATCTCTCTAAGATATCTATTCTGTAAAATAGTGTTACAATATTTACCTCAGAGGTTCTCTCAACCATTCAGTGAGATAAAGTAATCCACTTGACATTGTCTCTAAAACACTGTGTGCACCCACTGAAAGTTTGGCCCCTGCTTTATGCCCATGGCCCCTAGTGTTACACCACTTAGCTTTTCTTCAGTAATTTGCACTGTCATTCAAACATCCTCTAAAACAGTGGTTCTCAATCTGTGGGTCTCAACCCCTTTGGGAGTCAAACAGCCCTTTCACAGGGCTTTCCTAAGACCATCTGCATATTAGATATTTAATTATGATTCATAACAGCAGCAAAATTACAGTTATGAGGAAACGATAAAACAATTTTATGGCTGAAGGTCACCACAACATGAGGAACTGTATTAAAGGGTTGCAACACTGGGAAGGTTAAGAACCACTGCTCTAAAATGTTCTACCTTTAACCTGGTCCTTTTACCTCCAGTCCCTAACTGCTCTTTATTCTACAGTCACTGAGAACTGAGCTCTTCATGAGCTGTGCTTCATTCCTGCTACCTCTTCCTCCTCCAAAACTCCTTAATAGACATTTCTCTTCTGAAACACTTGACTGGGTGCCTATGACTCCCACCTGGACCAAAACAATTACAACTTTAAGTTTTCATTTAACTTGATTAACAAACAATATCTGACAACATTTCTCCCTGTAGAAATAACTTCTGCAGGGAGTTCTGCAGGACTTCTAAAACAGCATTCTGTTTTTCTTGCTAACAGCCAAAGCATAAAAACTACCATCATTGTCTCGTAATAGAATATTATGCCATCTTAAACACAGTGAACGCTGCACTGCAGTAAGTAATCTATCATTGACATCTATATTGCTTTTCTTCATGGTTGAAAGTGTCATTCACTAAGGCACAAAGCTTTATCAAGTGCTTTCTACAACATAAGATCTGTACAAAGGAGTGAAAACGTATCATAATTCCCATGCCTTATTCTCCAGGGAGTTTTCTCCAGTAGATGCTACACAATGGCTAGAATACCTGCAAAATATGAGAGTATAATGTTTGTGGGTCAGCGTGTGTGGCTATGGCCAATTGCTACTGTTTCAGAAATGTTATGACCATGGACTCTGAACTTTAGAATCTCTTATTCCTGCATTGAATGTTTTACAAGGAGGCCAGGTGAAGAGTATTAAAGCAACTGAAAGGGGCTCAAACATTGTCAGTCTGAAAATAAGACTATATGTTGGATAGTTGCTCATTTAGTGACTGGGCCATTTGCTGCAGGTTGAACACAGTCTCATACTATGAAACAAGACCTCAACCCCAAATCAGATAATGTGTATGGAGATGTGGTCATGGGCGCACAGCTGGAGAGAATATCCAGTTAAACATCTGGCCCCTGAAGCAAATTGATATCAACAGGACATAATGTTTTTACAGACAGGAATTTCAAACTCCACAGGCAATGCTATACTTCCTTTTAAGTGCTATTTATTTTCTGGAACATAATTCAGGGAAAATGGTTGTGCCATTGTAGATCCCACAATTTGGCTCCTATTAATTTATAAGCACTTCACTTTTTATTATATGAAAACCTTCTAGTCTCCCCATGGTGAGTTCTGATGTCTTATCTGTTGATGGTGGTTTTATGTGATGCTTGTATAATTACAGTCATAAACAGCAGGTGCAGCAGATCTGTGTGGGCTCTCAAACTGGGTGTCCTGAGAAAATGGCAATCATTTCATTGAATACAGACAATTCAGCACTTAGGAGGCTCTCAAATGGCACAGTCCTAATGACTCTCTACAGTCTGATCGTGATTCATTTTATTCCCATTCTTGAAATATTTTAAACCTCATGGTGTTCTAAGCAAATTTTATGCTGAAAAACAAATCGATACTTTAAGATGTAAAAGTCAACAGAATGTTCTGTTACATGACAAATCATTGAAACATCAGAGGACAGTCTAGTAGACATCTGTCAATTTTCCACTCAAATCCTTTCATTTTTTCATGTAATAGTATTATTACTCCAGCTCTCAGAATTTAGAAGAGGCTGTCCATAGCAACATATGGTGGCCTAGAGTCTTCTGAGATGAAAGCTTCTATTGAGAGATTTCTTAGATCAGATAGGCTTGTAGACAATTGGTTTCAATAATTGGCTTGTTGAAACTCTGGGGCTTTGTGTTGATTGTTAATTGATGAAAACAGGCTCACCCCCCAGGGGCAGATGGACTCAGGTGGTATAAAAAAGCTTGGTAAACATGAGTCTATGAGCAACCCAGAAAGCAACGTTCCTAAATTCTTTCTTTCGGATTCCTGTCTTGAGTTCCTGCCCTGACTTCCTTTAATAATGGAATGTTGACCTTGAAGTATAAGATAAAACTAAACCCTTTCCTCCATATCTTAGTGACAGTTCTATTACTGTGAAGAGACACCATGACCAAGGTAACTCTTATGAAAGAATGCATGTAATTGGGGGCTAGCCTACAGTTTCAGAAGTATAGTTCATTACCATCATGGTGGGGAGTATGGCAGCATGTAGGCATTTTCCTGGAGAAATAACTGAAAGTTCTGCATCTGGATCTACAGGTAGCAGGAAGAGAGAGACTCTGAGTTTGGAATGGGCTTTTTGAATCCTCAAAATCTAACCCCAGTGATATACTTTCTTCAATAAGGCCATACCTCCTAATCTTCTCAAATAATGCCACCTCCCGGTGACTAAGTACTTGAATACAGGAGCCTATGAGGGCCATTCTTCAAACCAGCACTCTCCTCTAAGTTGCTTTTGGTCATGATGTTTGTCAAAGCAACAGAAGATAAACTAGAGGAGATGCCCATACATTCCTGGTGGCTATCATTTGCCTAGAGATGGACAGAGTTTCCAGTTTAGACCAATTCCAATATGTCTTGGAGAGTTTTAGAATGTAACATTAAACCATTTCAGTTCTTTGCAAATAAGCATTAACGATGCTAATAAGATCTTTAATGTTTTTTGCTTCTTAGCCGGAGGAAAAAGCAAGAGATTGGGTGGTGTCACACAGAGAATCCAGGGCAAGAAGAGGAGGGTGGAGACCCTAAAAGGCTCTGGGTTCGACACACTCCGTGATCTAGTGATAGAACAGAAAATACTTTATATGAAATTCGCATCAATCTGGGTAGATTTCTGTCATCACAAAATCCTGATAACTATGGCAAAATTGATTTCTCCAACTTGTTTGTATTCCTCATCATTTCTTCATCCCATATAAATGAAGCACATATTTGTTATATATATATGTGAAAAGAAACGGATGGCAGAAGTTAGAGCTGGTAATTTAGATTAAGTTTTATAATAGGAACTATATTTGTTATAAATAAATTGAAAAAAATCTTTGTTTATTTGTTTACAGTTGTCTCCAGTACCCTTTGCTCTTAATTTCTTCCCTCGGCCCTTGACAAAAGCTTTACCCAAGTTAAAATATAATTTAAATGACTTCTTTATCTAGATCAAAGTAGTGCCAAATCAAATGTCTTTTTGTAGGACTGGTCAATGAAGTCGGGCATTCCAGATAACACAAGCCAAAAGCAAAACCCACATTTTCTAATTTGAGTTCAGGAAAGTAGGTTGGACAAAGGAAGAAACAGCATCTATTTAAATGCTCAGTGTTCCCAGGATTGAAACTACATTGAAACCCATATGTAAAATTTCTGTTCACCATAGAAAAGAGGAAACTTTCTACATCAGAGACTAATTTTAGGTGCTACAATTGTGCCACACTGTCATTCAGAATCAGATGTCTAATAACACTTATTGTGCTAATGTGCACATAAAAATAAAGAATGTGAATTCTTGGCAAACCTAAATATCATAGCATTAATTTTTATCCAAGGACAGTGTACATGAGCTTTATTAAAGGATTCCTTAATTGTCTCCTCCTAAAAGATGATGCTCCCTGTCCGAAACGGTAAGACAAATTGATTTTTATTGCTTTCCTCTTCTCTTGGTACCTCTCCCACAGAGCTTTATGTTTATAATTCCCACTACAGATATTTTAGATATGCTTTCTTTCTGCTTGCTTGACTCTGGGGTCTGTAGGGAAGAATTTATCTTTGAATTCCAACGTACTCAGCAAGCTCTAGTGTATGATCACTGCTCCATAAGGGAAAACAGCCTCTGCATTGCAGCCTGAGCAAATAGAACATGCACAAACGTATGATCATACAGTACAGGTGGGGACCAAGTGGATAAGATATGCGTGGCTTACACAAAACAGTTTTGTAAATACTTGCTAATGCAATGAGTGTGGGAGGAGCAAAAAGCATGCGTGTTCAGCTTTGCCCACGCAAAGTTGCAATCTGGACCAAAAAAGCAATAGTAAGGAAGTACATGGTTTTGTTTCTATCTATTGACCCAGTATTTCCTCCATTGCTTTTGTTAATTTTCTAAAAAAAGAAAAACTAAGTTCATGAGAGAGTGTGCGCCTGTACGAACTGTCCGTACAGTGGGGAAACTTGTTGAATAACATGTGTTGGAAAACAATCTTCGGAGTTAAACCTTCAGGATTTGTAGAAATGTAAAGATCTGCACTTTGATTTTCAACTTTTGAGAGTAGAATTGATTGTTTTAGGAAAATCTAAGAAGAGCTTATTAACCAAAGGCTGGTACATCTTTCAAACTAAGTGATAGCATGCGGGGTTAAAAATAAGGTAAGACTCAGCACAATAAATGTGATTTCCTTAGATTGCTTGAAAATTGCTGCAAGCAACAATCCACAGGAATTCTAAGGTGTTGTGATTAGTTGTGGCTGCTACTGTAAGGACTTGCAGTTTTTATGGTTGGAATATTTATTGGCTACCAATCTTACGGTTTGTGTGTTTAGATTTTCATCTTGCTGTTTCAAAATAGGATTTGAAACTGACTTCACTGCATATTAGCTCTTCAAAACCAGAAACACTCTGCTGACAGATGTTATTTCTTTGAGTTCTAATAGAAAGGATATGTTTTTCACCGGTTTTAGAAAGAGAATGAGGATTGACCTAGAAGATTCCCTCCCATGGAGACTGGAGAGAGGGAGGGCTCAGGGATTATGAGCACTTACTGCTTTCTCAGAAGACTCTGAGTCTTCCCAGCAGGAAGATGGTTCTGCGGGATATGCCTCAATTAGGAGATCTGACAATCTCTTCTGGCCTGGGCAAGCCCACATACACATATGTACAGATTACCCCCATCCACCCACCCACCCACAGATACACAAATAAATAATTTTAAAAATCTTAAAATGCCAACTCTCCTCAGTTTGCTGACTCAGTCAAGTCTGATCTGATTTGAATACTGTGGTAAGTGTTTTCCACGTGTGTTTCCGGAATTCTCCTAGGGAAGACCTTAAGTTTCTGTGCTGATACTTGGGCCACAGCCACTGTCCACATGGAGAATTTTGGCGTGCTTTTTCAGGCTCTCACAACAGCAAGAATCTCTGGTTCATTTTAAGAGTCAAAAATACTGCTGCTACCTCTGGGAAATATCTCCTTGCTGTCCTGTTTGTCTTTTTGTACAAATAGTAAAAGGCAAGCCTGTCTCTAGCGTGATAAAGAGCACAGAGACCAGAAGCTGCCACATGTCTTCTATGACTAGTTTTGTACTGCAAATAAAAAAAGAGCTATAAGTAACATCCCTAACTTAAATATAGTCAGCTTGGTGGCCATCTTAGTATCCTTCAATCACTTGTGACCAAAGAAAGGCCTTGGCATACCTCTAGCATCTCATCTAGCCATGACAATGAGGTTTAAGCCCGTTTAGTTCCCAGATTTAAAGGAGAAGCAATTTGTAGAGAGTTTTCATGGACTACTTAGATTAAAAGAAACTGAACGAATATGTAATTTGCATCTAAAATGTGGGTAACTGGATTATTGTCAAGATAGAATCTAATTAGAAAGACGTCAGTCATGGTGGAAGCTCTTGTTGTCTTGCATACATCATGATTCCATTCCTTCCAGGCTGTTGTTCCCCATCTCTCTGTCATTAACTCCATTTCCTCGTCCCTATAACAGGTTTCCTCAGAATATTTATGGTGTTTCTTCAAAGTTTCGTTTTGGGAGCCTGGAGGTGGTGGTACACACCTGAATCCCAGCACTTGGGAGGCAGAGGCAGGCAGATCTCTGTGAGTTTGAGGTCAGCCTGGTCTACAGAGTGAGTTCCAGGACAGTCAGAGTTAAACAGAGAAATCTGTCTTGAATAACCTAAAATAAAATAAAATAAATTTTCATTTTGGAAATTAACTCTAGCTCCAGCTTTATCTGGTAATCAAATTTATTTTTCATCAAATCACTTACTTCACATTCAAATGCAAGGAGAGGTGTTTGGCTAAGTGAAATTTTATGACAAGCTGTAGATTGCAATTACCCATGAATGAAATGGGAACAGATAGGTCCCATGAGAGAAAACTTAACTTCGCTATAGTCTATAGCGAGGTGGGCTAGACAGCTCCTTTTGGAAGACAGTGGGCTGTGTCAATTAGCTTTGATGTCACAACCTGACCCAACTAAGAGTTACTTGGGAAAGGGATCCTCAGTGAGGAATTGTCTAATTTAGGTTGACCTATGGGCATGCTTGAGGGAAAACCTACCTTGTGTAAGGGTGATATAATTTCATGGGTGAGACCCTGGACCAAATGAAGAGAGCAGACTGAACACTAGGATGCATCCATTAATTCATCTCTCTATGCTCTTGACTGCAGAGGCGATGTGGCCCGTAGTCCCCAGGTCCTCCTGCAGTGATGTACACGATCTGAGAGACTGTAACCTGAATTGTGAGCCAAATAAACCATTTCTCCCTTAACAAGAAATGTAATGAATTGGATGGAGAAATTATCTTAACTATAATAAACTTGAATCATGGAAAAGTAGCATGGGGCAAAGAAATACGAAATACACTGTGAGGTAAAATGGCAAAAATAAAAAAAAATCAAAATGAAACAGAGTAATAGAGTTTGCTAAACAGTCAGGAAATTAATCAAATATTTGGATCCTCAAATCTGTTGCTGTGTAAACAATGTTTTTCTATCTCATGACATGTAGTCCCCTAGGATGCTTGATTCCAGAATATGTGAGAGCAAATCACCAAACAGCACCTAAGAATTTTCAGAAAATAGTTCTGAGCTCAGAGATGAATTTGGAAGCAGATTGGAACAGAGCTTCTGTTCTACAATGGCACATATTAGGTGAGCACTGACCTGAGGTTAAGATCAAACTAAAGCTATTTCCACATTTTCTGTCTTTATGTCTCTCTGGTACCCTGAAATATACTGGTTCTATACAGTGTATCTCATTTAATTACTGAAGTGCCCATGGGACTTCATAAGTAAGAGAAAGCAACTTTGTCTGCCATAGATCTTCAACAGAATACTTTAAATGTCTGTCTCCTGTGATTTCTTTAATTGTAATTGATGTGTTTGGACCAAATAATCAAGAGAAAAACCAAATGTTCTTGAGTTTCTTCCAAAAAATAGCTTTCTAGTTCCAACACTTTGAATCTTGATAAGTAACTGCCATGATCATAAATGAGAAAAAACGATCACACTATATTTGGAATGGTAGTGTGATGCAATTCATCCTTTTAAAAAATAAATTATAAAAGCTGTGCTTTAGGAGAGCATTAATAAAATAAAATTTGTACATAGAACAGCCATTAAAGTCATCTTTTTCAAGGTAATTTCATTCTTTCTTTTATTCCATTGGTCAGTCTATTGTAATATAATTCATGCTTCTTGAAAGCAACAGAAGAATATAGCCTTAGAAAGCAGATGCATTTCCTAGATGCAATCACAGACTTCCTTATGTGCCTATAAAATGATTTATCTAAGAGAATGCATGTTAATACACATACATACACAAAGATACATACTTTATTTTTCTCTCTCTACTGTCTATAAACCAGTGAGCGAGCCTGAATCACTAAATCACACTCTCTGTTAATCAATTTCTATGTGAAGGGCACCGATATTTGCTAAAGATACTATTGTTAACAAAGTAGACGGCTAAACTTTACTGACAAAACAGCTGCATAGACTGGAGAAGAGGTAGGTGCCTTAGAAAGTGAGGATTTCTATAATAAACCCTGATACTTCTGTGGAATTGTTCACCTCCCTACCCCATTAGCTCTCCAACCCCCCACACAAGGTCAACAACAACAACAATACACTAAACTCAACCATTTACGAACTTTGAAAGTCAATCAAATCCTGAAGCCCCATAAAGCCTGTGGTGGTTAAACATGGAGTCCTCTCCATTCCCCATTGCCACTTCACTAAATAGTAGCTCATGAAAGACAGTGTCCTGCACCCAAGGGAGAGGCCTCCTGAGAATTGTAAGGAATCCCCATTCCCAGTGCACAGGCAGTGAGCTGTCTGTCACAGCACTGAATAGTTCTGTTCCCAGGATTTTGTAGCTATTTAGTTTGATTCAGAGCTCACACAGTGCAAAAAGTCCTCTCCCTAGAGGATGTAAGTCTGAAAATAATAGCAATTTGATGGAAACATCAAAGCTTCTGCACACTGATTTTAGTTGGAGACAGAAGAGCCTAGTCAAAAATTTAAAAGGAAGTCATTTGTTGACCATGGGAAACCTGAAAAAAAGTCTAATATAGTCTTGATATTGATTCCTGCGGTCATATTTGGGACTTTGTGTGTTCTCAGGGAAGACCCAGGAGAGGAAAATGTCCCAGTCCCTGACCAATGTCTGAACCTACGTCTCCCTGAAATCAAGAAGTGAAAGACATGGATGTCTTACAAATGGATGTCTTAGATACTTGAAATGACACCTTTCCATGCTAGCTCCATTGTCAAAGGAGAGTGATGTTCACATATTAGCTAGAAAGCTTTTCAAGTCATCCCCACAGTACATAGGAACCTAGGGAAGAGCCAAAGGACACTAGATTTAAAAATGAAAAAAAAAAAAGCTTTAAAGATTCTGGCAGGGAACTCAGTTGCCGCATGATGTACAGAGTATAGAATCTACAATACTAATCTAGAATACATTATATAAGATATATAATCCATAGGATTATCCCATGAAAGCCATTAAATAAACAAGAAGCAAGGATAAAGACAATACCAACCATAATGGAAGAGCCTCTCTTCTTTCCAGTTAGAAAAGTGATATGAGCAGAAATGTCATAATCTAATATCTAAAATGTGAAGATTTAAACCAAAAATGATGAGACAGACATGCATGCACATGCATTTAAAAGGCAGCCGTCACCCAAACGTCTCCGGGTAATCTTATATTGCTGTAAGTAGTTGACAGACCTTAAAGCAATTATAAATGTGTTCAGAAGTAAAATCTGCTAGGACTAACAATTAAAGGGTAAATGCAACAATTATTTTACATCAGACATAGAATATCAATTAATAGAAACAATATCAATAAAAACTTTAAGAAATAAAACATGAATTTGAATGTGTAATTGAAATCCAAAATTCTCTAGAAAAGGTTAATAATAGAATAGAGATAATATAAGAAAAACCAAGTAACTTGAAAGTATGTCAAAACAGATTTTCTACTTCTGAAAAAAACCAGAGTATTTGAAAGTGACGAAGTCCCATCAAACATGCTGTAATGGTGTCCCTAAAGGAGAGCAGAATGGAAAGGGGGAAAGTATTACTTGAAGAAATAGTGTCCCCAAACGCCCCAGAGCACTGAAAAACCTAAATCTCCACATCCAAGGAGCTCCATGAACTCCATGACATCACTCACTGAGACTTATGTCCACGCATAGCATGGATTGACAAGACAGAAACCATAAGTAAGTCTTCAGAGTAGCAAAAGGAAATGGTTCACCCTGATCGAGGAACCCTCAACTCAGTGAGATAAAGAGTTATTTGAGCAATAAGAGAGGAGATAAGACATGGTGCAGCTCATTGCTGAGAGACCAGTCTACAGTGGATCTAATGACTCATTCTATCCCTTCAATTTGTGAAACAGGGTCTTACTATGTAGCCTTGGTTGGCTTGGTAATCACTGTGTAGCCCAGGCTGCTCTTGAACTCACAGAAATCTTCTTTAGTCCTGCAAGACCTGGGACTACAGGTGAGCACAAAATGCTTTAAACTTAGTTATTTAGGCTGAAATGAACAGACAATAAATGGCAACTTAAGTCTACATTATGAAATAACGATGAAAGCTAGAGGCAATAAAATAGAAAAATGCAAAACATACTGTAAATAATTTGTCCATAATTTGTCACTGTAATCCTCACTCACCACTGTGAAGACTCGTGCATGTCGGTTATATGTTGAAGGCAGTCAAGTTTGGAAAATTCTGTGTGTCTAGTATGATAAATGTGGTCCATTTAGAGGTGCAGAGTCAGTATCAAGAGTATTTTAAGGTGAAATCATTTGCCATTCAATGAAGGACACATACAGGAAACTCTTCGGGGCTTTCCTTCTCTGGCTTAAGGCGGCAATTTCTGGGAGAAGAAGCTGCCAGACAGCCTACATCAGGAGGACCTGCTCCCAGGAAGACACAGGAGACTCCTCTAAGGGAGTTTTTAGCTACGAAGAAAACATAAAAGTTATACCTGCACCTACATAAAGAACCATCATTCCAAACATCCTCGTCTCTTGTCATTCTGTTAAATTTCATTTGTCTTTCCTGTCCTTCACGTAAAAGCTTTTCTCTGCTGTGCCTCCCTCCCTTCAACTAGGTTAGGTGATTAAGCCTATAACTTTAAGCTTTTAACGAGCAAGCTACTTCTTTTGTTAACTTTCATACACATATGAATATTACTCTCCCTTTCCTCACTAATATGTCACTTTCCAATTTAATACACATTCTTCTTATTCTGAGCTTAACAGAGTAGAGAAAAAAAATCTTCATAGATAACAGTAAGGTTAGAACACTCAGCATTGTCCTGGTAATCTTCCATTTGATTCTTTTGATTTTGTTTTGTTTTGTTTAGCTATTTTGAGACAAGATCTTGCTATTTAGCCCAACCTGGCCTGGAACTTGTTATCCTTTAACTTTGCCTGTTTGAGTGATGGGAATACAGACGTGTCTGAGCCAGCACACCTTGCTCAGGTCTACCCTTTGTTTCAGTGGCGTGTTCTCTGGCGCAGATATACCATCTAGTATTGGAATCTTCACCTATACCCTCTAGAACATACCTCCCCTAACTTACTGTGAGAAGTGGAATACTTTTTTCAGATCCACGGACTGAGAAGGCTCTCAAATATCTAAATATTTCTAAATTCTTTAGCTCCCCTGGTTTTTTTTTTTTTTTAGGTGTCCTGTTCTGGAAGCCTTTGGAGCTCTGCCTCTCTGGAGTCCTGTTGTGTTACAGGGTCTCAGCATTTTATCCTACTGGTTTAATTACCACCCTCATTAGATTTACAGTCATTGCAACTGTTTGGCGGATGTCAAATTTTCTATTCGGTTTATGCTATTCTGGATTTGTGATTCCTTTTGAAAAATCTGTGTTTAATCATATTTATAGATAACAAGAGGGTTTAAGAGGTGTTTTTTTTTACAGCAGGCATTTAGATTCATAAACTTTCCAAGAAATGAGGAGAAAATTGACAATGGATTTATTTATAGTTTGTTCAAAGTCAGTAGAGAAAGACTCGCAGCTTTACCTCACCTTTTCTGTTTAGGGTTAAAATTTTATAGAAAATATTTAACAAATCCAGGAAATACGTTTATGCTAATTTAAGTTGTCAGTGCTCTGTGACATCTCTTTCTAGGGGCAAGTTTCTTTTCTGGCTGTCACCAAAGCTTCTGCCTTTCTCTTTGCCAGCATGACTTCCTGGAGAATTTTTAATTCCTGAGATCAGTGTTTCAATAGTCTTAATAGCTGAAGGAAAGGGCACAGGTGCCCCTCTTTAAAATGTCTCATTAACTGTCAAAATGGTTACACTATGAGTTTTCAATCCAATGTTTGATAAAGAGCTCAGGGATCTTTTTGTGCCTTTTTTTATTATTTAAAACATTATTAACATTTCCATTGTTATGCTAAGATAATCCAGGAAAAGCAACTCAAGGGAAAGGAGTCTTATTTTGGCTTGTGGTTACAGAAGGGTAGAATCATGGAAGCTGGTAGAAAAGGCATTATGGCTGGAGCGGAGGCTGGCTGAACACATGATATTTACACTCAGGAGACAGAGCGGGCCGGGCTATAAGATCTCAAAGCCCAGTGGCGTACTTCCTTTTGCAAGACTCCACCTCCTAAATATTTCATAACCTTTCCAGAGAGTATCAGCAACCGGAGACCAAGTGTTCAAATATCAGTCTGCCGGGTATATTTCACTTTCAAGCCACAGCACGTGCACAAGCTAAATCAGATTAATGAACAAGACAGGAGATGAATCAATGACTTAATTTAATGGTTTAAAAAGCACATACCGTATGTAATCCGATAATTATGTAGACTATAAGTTAATGTACATTTTGCTTCCTGTGATTTATGTTATTAACTCAATCTTCACGGAACTTTTGGGGGCATGCATTAGCATAAGCATCATTTGAAAAATTAAAAAAAAATGTATGGCATAAGACTCATGAGTTTTCTAAGGTTACAAACTGTGTGCTCAGAGCACCTAGGATTAAAAAGCCCAACAAACCAGTCTAAATTCTCGGCTTTTACAGCATGGTTTTTATTGTTTATGTTTAACTAATCTACAAAAGATTATGTAAACAGCATGTTATCAGCAGAGGTAATAATATGTGCTGTAACAACATATACATAATAGCTTAAATACAGTCAGCATTTATTTCCTGTTCATGAGAAGTTTATAATGAGTACTGCTGAGTTATAGGCAGTCTTTTCCCCAGGACTATAATTATTTCTGATTCCGGATCACTGTGCACCTGTGGTTCATACTGTCACGGTCAGTGCTTCTGTGCTGCCAAGTCGGGGGAAAGAGTCAAGAGCAGTACAAAAGCAAAAGCTGCCCCTTAAATGTCCCAGCACTCAGGACACGCCTCTCCTTTGCTCATATTTAATATGGGAACATTTGTCTGTGGTCAAGCCGAACTTCAACTGATCCTGTCAAATGTCACCCCGCACTGTTTTAGGAAGAAGAAGAATGCTGTTGAATAACTCGCCAATCTGTGATACTGTCACCCCCCTCACCGTATCCAATTCTCTCTTCTTCAGTACATAACTGGAAATGGCAGGACTGTGTTTGATCCATAGCTGAGAATTCTGTGCCATGTGGACGAACATGTAATTAAGAAGTACTTTCTCTGATACCGGAAAGTCTCATTAGTCCTTACACTCAGATTAAGAAAAATACGTTCCTCAAACCCTCAAACTTGACTCTTTGTTATTTATGCAAATTTCCTAAACTATATTCTGTATTGTACATAAAGAAAGACAATGTGAAATATAATACTGCTGTTCCTGGAGTCAGACTCTCTGGGTTTGGAATAATGGCTATGCCCCTTCTTTTATGTGTTTCTGGAGAAGAAGTCATGTTTCTGTGCATCTGCTGAGAGGACCAGCAGGGCACCCTCTTTGTGATGGGCAGGCCCTGACCTCAGCTCTTTGGGAGTCCCCAATAATTCTTGGTGAGCCTTAAGCCAGCTGCTGGCCAATTAGTGCTTTCTGCACTTCTCTCACAGGCCACAGTTTCCTGAGAACTTCCCTGCCAGATACAAGGAGCCAATTCAGTAAATACGCATACTCAGGTCCCAACAGATTCCCGTAGTGACTGCTGTTTCACTTAAAACCCCCATGCACCCAAGTTTGGGACTGCCATGCTTTTTTAATTGGTCAGCCCTGGCATGTCAGTATGTATCCCATGGGAAATAAACTGTTTCAACTTTAAATTGGCCACATGTTACTCCCAGTGTTTACTTGAGCTATTTTGCGAACCTAGCACTGCAAAATGGAAATAGTGGCTCTTACTGTCACATTAAGTGAACAGTTAAATGAGCAGTGTGTGATATGAGGGAACCCTCCGTACACATTACCAGTTAATAGCCAAGGCTCTTTATGATAAGTAAAAGTAAATTTTATGTGATTGTTCATAATTCATCTTTACTATATGGAGGTCAAATTTGCCTGGTTCCTCAAGAACTCACAGCCTTCCAGAGATTTGTGGTCATTACTTTGAAGTGACAAGGAAAAGTGGGCCCCCAAAATATTAGTAGCAATGCTCTTGAATACTAGCCTTTTGGTAATTCTTTCAGTCTAGTGCTTCTATATCTGTATCAATAAAATACAAAGTTATCTAATACAACATTATTATTATCTAATGAAGTCCTCAATATACTGCAAAGTAACTATCTCAATTGTTAATTATAAGATCTATTGTTGAGCTCTTAGAAAGAGACTGCAATTTTGGTAATGTATTAGTATTTGTATATGTGTGGTGCCGATACATAAAAACATGTATGCCTAGGTCAAGGATGCTCTCAAAGTTCTAGCATGATGTCTTTCTCATTATTTCTATTTTATAAAGGAAGCTCCAATGTTGCAGGAGCACTTGGTTTACAGAGGGTGAAACAGACTTAGTTGGCAGGAACTTATGAATACCAGTTATAGGCAAAAGTTGGTTCTGCTTTCTCTAGCTGTCCATGTCCTAGAAGAGAAACAATACTATGCAATTTTCCACTAAACTTGCTTTGCTTCTGTTCTTATGGATCAATAGAAACTGCAGGTTTGTAAGTACACAGAATGTCAGCCTTCAGGCTCAAGCTCAGGCCCAGGAGAGACCCTTGGCAAAGGCACAAAGGTTGTATTCGTATTTAGCCTGATTCAGAGGAGATGAGTGGTTTAGCCTTGACAATACATTTCACGATTCAAAGGCTAATTAAAATATTGAATAAAGGCTGTTCCACTAGGAGTTGATTTTATCATGAAAGGTTATTGGTTTCTATGAATATAAATAAGAACTGTATGCTGATCAAGCTGAACCCAATCTCTCCAGAGACATTCATGCTTGTTCATGGAAAAGCAAAATAAACTTCAGACAGGGAAGCAGATAGACTAGCTGCAGATCTCTTCCTCCTCTCCTCCAAATCCATTCTCCTAATTTGATCCCCAGCTCTGGTCCTCAGCTCTGTAGAAGACCACCTGCTGCTGCCTTCTCTTCCTCATTGCCCCCATTCCCAATGAATCACACAGATCTTCTCCATACTTTCTTTCCCTAACTCATACCTTTATTGCAGACCTCAATACCAGCAGACATTCCCTGGGAATCTGCAGGCCACTCCATGGAAGCAGGTAGTCTAACTGCAAACTCTCCCTCCACTCTAAATCTAAGCTCCCAGTCTCACTCACAGCTCTGTAGCAGACCACCTATTATGGTATCCCCTTCTTCTCTGCTTCCACCTCTAGTGGACCATACAGACCTCCAACCTTCCTCCTCACTCTTCCTATTGTCCTTCAACTTGAGCAAGCATTCCCTGGAATCCACCAGCTAAATGAAGCCAATAAGCCAGCAAAACATGTCGGTAAGCTTCAGATCTTCACTCTCCTTCATCTCCATATCTAATCCCTCATCTCCTCCATATGCAATCCAATTCATCTCCAATCCTATTCCGAGCTCTGTAGCAGACTACATGTTGCAGTCTCTCTTCACTCTCTGTTCCCATTCTCAGGAAACTAAGCAGACGCTGTTGGAACATCCTGCTTTACTCTCACCTGTGGATCCCCTCAGCATCCTGCAGACCACGGATCATCTCTGTTCCTAAGTGTCAGCTCCCAATACCTAGAAACAGATTTTACCAGGAATACCCAGTGGCCACACTGAGTTGTATTCCAAAAGAATTCTCTACCATGCAACACAAAGCCACAACACTCTACTAAGAACCAGAGAAGGCAACAGAAAACAAAGGGGAAAATAATACCTGTGTAAGAAAGACATTACCAGATATCAGCACCTAGAATTATAGTCTTGCCAAACCTGGATGCCTAGATGTAATCAATAACAGGCAGAACAATATGTATCTACTAGAACCCAGCACACTTACCACAGTAGGCCCTGAGAATTTCAACAAAACTGAAACAAAAGATAAAGACCTTAAAATATAATTCATGGATATGATATAGGTCCTTAAAGATTAAAAGAATAAATCCCTTAAATAAATCTATGAAAACACAAAAGGACAGTGGAAGAAAATGAATAAAACAGTTCAAGACCTGAAAGTAGAAATAGAATCAATAAAGAAAACCCAAACTTAGGAAAATCTGGAAATAAAATTAGGAACTTGACAGGAACCTCAGAAGCAATTCTCATCAACAGAATAAAAGGAATGTAAGAATCTCGAGCACTGAAAAGATGATAACAAGAAATGGATACCTCATCAAAGAAAATGTTAAATCTATAAACCAAGTGACATATAAAGGTAGATCTATTAGAAGAGCACCTGACTTCTCAGTGGAAACACTAAAGGTCAGAAGGGTCTGGTAAATGTTTTACAGACTCTAAGAGACCACAGATGCCTGCCCAGACTATTACACACAGCAAAAACTTCAATCAAAATAGAGAATATAAGACATCCCATGGTAAAACCAAATTTAAGCATTATCTATCTACAAATACAGCACTACAGAAATACTAGAAAGAAAATTCCAACCTAAAGAAGTTAAGCACACCCAAGAAAACACAAGGAATAAATGATCCCATACCAGCAAATGAAAGGAGAACACACACACACATACACACACACACACACGTGCACATTCACACACACACTAACACAAACTACCATAACAAAGTAGTAGGAATCAACAAATACTGCTCATTGGTATCACTCAACATCAACCATCTCAGTTTCCCAATAAAAAGACACATACTAACAGAATGGATTTGAAAACAAGATCCATCCTGTTGTTGCATTCAAATATCACAAATCAACATCAAGGATAGATATCTCCAAGTAAAATGATGGCTACAGATATTCCATGCAAATAGATCTAAGGAGCAAGCATGTATCGACATTTTAATATCCGACAAGATAGAATTCAAACCAAAACTGCGCAGTAGAGATAGCTCTTGAAAGGAAAATGAAATCCACCAAGAAGAAATTGCAACTCTTAACATCCTAAGGTAACTGATTTTATAAACCAAATTGACCTCACAGATATTTACAGAATATTTCACATGAACACAAAAGAATATACCTTCTTCTCAGGACCTTAAAGAACTTTCTTCAAAACTGACCACGTATTTAGGCACAAAGCAAGTCTCAACAGATACCAGAAAATTGAAAAAAACACCTTGCATCCTATCTGATCACCACAGACTGAAACTGAATATCAACAATAATAGAAACAACAGGAAGTTTACACACTCATGGAAATTGAACAGCTCTCTCATGAATGGAAAATGGGTTGGCAGAAATTAAGAAAGAAATTAAAGACTTTCTAAAATGGAACAAAAATAAATACACAACATACCCAAACTCAGGGGATGCAATGAAAGTGGTTTAAAGAGACAAGCTCATAGCACTAAGTATGAAATTGGAGAGATCTTATATTAGTAACTTAACTGTATACTTGAAAGCTCTAGAGCAAAAAGAAGAAATCCCACTCAGAATAGACAGCAAGAAGTAATCAAACTCAGGTCTGAAGTCAAATAATATAGAAACAATAAAAAATATCAATACAAAGAATCAATGAAACAAAAAGTTGGTTTTTTGAGAAAACTAATAAGATTGGTGAATCTTATTAAAATTAACTAAAGACAGAGAAAAAATCCAAATCAACAATTTTAGAGATGCAAAAGGGGACATAACAGAAATAGCCTGAACTTGTTGGTATGGGAAAAGATTTCTGAATTGATCATCATTAGCCCAGGCACTGATATCAACAATGACTAAATAATAACCTACAAAACTGAAAAGTGTTGTATGGCAAAGGACAATGTCATTAAGATAAAATGGAATTTTACAGAATAGGAAAAAGATTTTTACCATCTACACATCTAATAGAGAAGTAATATCCAAAATATATAAGGAAATCAAGAAATTTATAAATATATAAGATGTCAAGAAAACAAATTTAAAAATGGGTACAGCTTTAAACAGAATTCTCAGGAGAGAAAATTCAAATGGCTAAGAAACACTTAAAGAAATGTTCAACACCATTAGCCATCAAAGAAATGCAAATCAACATTACTTTGAGATTCATCTCACACCAGTCAGAATGACTAATAAAACAAATGACATCTCATGCTGGTGAGGATGTGGAGTCAGGAGAACATCTATCCATTGCTGCTAGGAGTGCACACTTGTACACCATTATGAAAATCAGTGTGGTGCCTTTTCATAAAGTTGGGAATTGATCTACCTCAAGATCCAGCTATACCAGTCTTGGGCTTATACCCAAAGGATGCTTCGTCATACCACAGAGACATTTACTCAACCATATTCATTGCTGCTCTATTCATAATACTGGAGACTAGAAACAACCTAGATGTCCCTCAACAGAAGAACAGAAAAAGTAAAAGTGATATATTTACACAATAGATAAATGGATAAATGGATAGAACTATAGAAAAATAAACTCAAATCTAGTCCCAGAAAGACAATTATGGTATGTACTCTCTTATATGTGAAGATTTTCTGTTAAGTGGATTAACAACCAAGATACAATCTGTAGAACCACAGCGGAGTAGGAGGGGCAGAGAGAGCTTCCTGGGAAAGGGTAAGAGAATGGAAGGCTATGGATGGATGGGAGGGGAGGGACGTGAACAGGTGGATTAATTTGGAAGAGTGGAAGAGAAGGATGAAGAAGAATATATGGGGATTGACAACTAAAATTAAGGGCCAATTGAGGTATAGTATAAAAACCTAATACAGTAGAAGCTTTGTAGAATGCATACATATATGAAGGTGATCAAAAGGAAATCATCAAATAACAGGGAAGACATATCCACCATTGGACATCTCTTATCACCAAATGAAGCTTCCAGTACTGGGAATAAATTCTGTCTTATTGTACTGCTGGCCAAAAGGTCCCACGTGAGCCCTCAAACAACCCAGGCTGCCGCCAAGACTATAAGTTGTACTCCATAAACTGACAGCAAGACCCCATTGCTGAAGACAGCATGTATACAACTCACTGAATGTGGAGAAGTCGAGCTGATGCCTATATAGAGCAGTTACCTCTATGCCCTAGTATCTTTGGTACAGGAAGGTATTCTGCACACTACCAAAGGAGAAATGTAAACATTAACCCAACCACAAACTCTTTGATCTATACTGGTGTCCTGGCTGAAGATATAAATGCAATAGTGGCACAAAGCTTGTGGGAGAAACCAACCAATATCTGACTTGGCGGAAGGCCCACTGTTGCATGACTCACAACCTGAGACAATATAGCCCAAGGACCTAGAGTAAAACCAAATAATACTATTGTCCAAAAAATAAATAAGTAAAAATAAAAATTAAAATACAGCAATAAAATGACTCCTAATAACATTCTATTATACTCATAGACCAGTGCCTTGCTCAGCCATCATCAGAGAACATTCCTCCTGCATATGGGAACAATATAGAGTCAGGTATTATTCAGAGAATGAGAAACCTTGGAATACTGAGCCCTAAATGGGATATCTGTATCAAAATCCTCACCTCAGAGCTTAGGAAACCCCAGGAAAGCGTAGGCAGGAGGTCAGTAAGAACCAGAGGAGGACACCACAATACATGACCCTATAAATCAACAGGATTGATGCACATATGAACTCACAGGGACTGAGACAGCATGCACAGGCCCTGCACAGGTCTGTACCAGATGGGGCCCCAGTGCAAAAGGAGACATGAACACAGCCCCATCCTTAACCCAGAAGCTATCTCCAATTGATAACCACTTGCAAATGAAAATTTAGTCTACTCCGAGGAGTCCCAGTGTGGAAAGAAACTGAAGGGTGGGCTTCATGTCCCGCACTAGGTGGCCAACAGAAAACTCAACAGCATCACTAGAGGTTCCTGTCTCACCATGTCTTGTCAGGATTTTTTGTTTTATCTTATTTTTATTTTATTTAAATACACACGCACACATACACATATGTTCCTATCTCACGTCTTGTTGGGATTTTTTGTTTTATCTTATTTTTATTTTATTTAAATATATGTACATACACACATACATATATATTTACACAAATATATTTTACCCTAGACATATTTTGCATATATATTATGGCTTCCACATTCGTGTTTTTATGGATTCCTGAGTGTACAAATGGATGGGTCTCTGTGTCTATATCTGTTTCGAGTGCTTCTTCTTAGGCTCTTTTCCTTCTGTTTGTTTTGTTCTATTTTGATGTATTAGCTATTGTTTTATCTTATTATATTATACTTATTTATTTTACTTTTATTCCCTTAGGAATCTATTTGTTTTCTAATGAGAGACAGAAAAATGGTGAAGGGTGTATCTGGATAGGAGGGGCAGTGGAGAGGAACTGGAAGTTTTAGAGGGGAAAGAAACTAATCGGGATCTATTTCATGAGAAAAAAAGTCTATTTTCAATAAAAGGAAAAAATACCTGAAAAAAGAGCTACATGCTGCTGATAGATAACTTATAATAATTTATTTCAAATAACACTTTTATCTTTGAAAAGTTTGTAGTCAAGAACTATAGTAACTTTCTGATTTTTATAAACTTTCAGTTACATGTGTGTTTATGTGTGTTAAGTTGTGCATATGTGCAAAAGTCCTTGGAAGCCAGAAGACATCATCAGATCCTGCAAGCCAGGGGTTACAGGTAGCTGTGAGCTTCCTGATGTGGGTGGTGGGGACTCAGCTGGGGTTCTCTTTAAGAGCAGTATGTGCTCTTAATAATGGAGCCATCTCCGCAGCCTAACTTTCTGGTTTGTTTTGTGTTGTTTTTATGTGACTTACCCCTTGCCCTCCTCTTACTACTTGTAGCTGTTTTCTGGGTACTTAGTTTTCCTTTAGCCTTTCTGCACTTTCATTGTCACTGCTTATGTTAGTTTGATATTATGTTAAAACAAACAAACAAACAAACAAACAAAACCAGAATCTTCGGTTAGATAGGAAGGCATGGAGTAACTGTATGTCTCCAGGAGGTTATTTGGCATTTCTGAGCTACACTTTCCTCTCCTGTAAAATTTGAGTTACATTCAACTCGCAGGATAGTTAGGAGAAATTAGGATAATGTGCTCAAGATTACAGTCACTATTGGAACTTTTTTTTCTGTTCTTCCTCTGAATTTAAAGCAATAACAGACACCTGCTATTCTCTCTTGCCCAATTTGTGACTCACTTCCATGTTAATTTTAATAAGAGCTCTGTCTGATCAAGATGCTCTCCTGATGGGAACTTCACTGTCTGTGGGATAAAGTGAAATCTTTATTCTGTTCAGAAAAAAACAAAAACAAAAAACCAAAGAAACAAAAACACCTTGTCTAGACAGAAATTACATTGATTCAAATTTCCCAAATTGTATCTGTGTTTACTGAATCCAGTATTTTGGTCCTGCCTTTTCTGTTCAGTCCTCATGCTTGCTTTGTCACTGGCTTCATGAGAAAATACATTATACACCCTGAAGGCACAGCACAACATCCATCTTATAAAAACAGCTCTTCAGTTTTACCTTTTAATTCTTAACTGTGTCACATAGAATTATTTTAACACATATTTCACAGCTTAGTTGCTTGGACCACATGTAGATCCATCACCTGCTACATTGTTGTTTTTAATTATGCCTTGTTTTTCATATCGGGTTAGTTTTATTGAACACTCAAGACATCTGTTTTTAAATGTTTGATGTTGGGTTGAGGACACAGATGTTTCTGTCTTCTTTCAAAGAGCCCCTCCCCCCACCTCTAGCAGCTGTATCAGCTAAACATAACCATTTTCTAATAAATTCCATAGAGTCAGGGATTTAGACTCAAAGGCTAGTTTATTCCTTTTTCTTTAGTGCCAAGGTCCAACTCAAAACCTCAGTGGTTTTCTAAGAGACTTCCATTTTAAATGTATGTTCACTTGAAGCCAAAAATAGCTTCAAAAACCACTATTGTCCACTTGGTGTCCTATTTACTAGCAAAAGACTAGAGAAATACAAGCCTCGTTGATTTGTAGTCAAGAACGACAGTACTTTCTGAATTATAAAAAGTTTAATTGCGCTATTTCTATGAATCTCTTCCCTCACTCCCAGTTTTTGACTTGATGATTATACACTGCCTTCTTAACTTTCTAAAAATGTCTTCCTCAGATCATTTTGAAATATTTTGTTCGATTTATTTCATCACTATTAGCATGATCAGTGACCTAAAACATTATGTAGTAATATCTCATTATTGAAAGTTCATACACTGATTGAAGTATTGCTTAAGTTCAAACTTCTTTAGTTGAAATCTATACAGAACTCAGGGTGCTCTCCATTTCTGAACTGGGTACTTTAGTACATCTGAATCCCACTTAAATACTGAAAATTGCTGTAACTGAAATATTATACTTGATTTTAAGAAAACTCAAGCAACAACAAAGCCCTGGTGTATAAATCCCAATGCATTGAAATAAGAAACACACACACATACGTATACACACACACTCATGCACACATATGAATACACATGTGCATGCACACAGACAGACACACATATGCACACACACACACAATTCTGCATGCATATACAGGATTATTCTTCCAAAACTGAAATTCTGTAGCAACTGTATCCAAGGAATATGAATTAGATGAAAGGCCAGAGAACTAAAAAGAATGATTTTAAGTATGTTCAAAGAAGAAAAAAAGCTCCTGATCAAGAACACAAAAAATAAATGAGTTGAATAAAGATCATGTGAGCTAAGAAAGAGGAATTCAACAAAAAAAGAGGAATAGTAAATAAAAACCAGTTTGAAATGATGAAAATGAGAAACAATGTGTTTAATGAAAAGCTCTGCAGAAAGTGTCATATAATAGGTCAAGGATAGAACAGTCAAGGATCTGACCTTAAAGACAAAATGGAAGGATTAGGCAAAGGTAAAATAAGAACATAGAAGTCAGAATTCCAAGATATATCTGTCACTGAAAACACCAAATATAGGGATGATAGCCATAGAATATGGAGAAGAATCTCACCTTAAAGGATAGAAACAATATTTTTAAAAGAATCACAACAAAAATTTTCTCAGAGTTAGAAAAAGATACCCATTCAGACAGTAGTCATTTAGGACACCAAACAGACAATATCAGAAAAGAACCCGGCTCTTATAATATTATAATTAAAGCAATAAACCTATAGAACAAATAAAGTACATTGAAAGCAGCAAGAGACACACAAAGTCAACACAAGTGTACCCCATTAGTATAATGACAAATTTTCCCAGTGGAACTTTAAAAACCAAGAGGGTCTGGGACAATCCATTTCAACTGCCAATCTAGACTACTATACCCAGGAAAGCTATCCGTGATAACAGAAGGAGAAATGTAAGCACAGATATGTGTTGATTTTATTAATTATTCTTGAGTGTGTATAGCAAAAGGCAGTTTGTTCTTTTTTAATTCAATCCCTGGTCCTAGAGGGTTTCAGTCTTCATGCCATCTAATCCTAGACCTAGAAGGCTTCAGACCCCATACAATCTAATCTGCAAACCTAAACCTGAAATGTTTCAGGCTCTGAGTCTTACTATTGACTATGTTCACTCTGATTAGATATCTTCTGAACTACCTCTTTTCACTCTGAGCTGTACTATACACTCTAATCTGTAAATCATAAACCACCTGATTCTGACTCTCTGTTTTCTCTATGCTTATTCTGGACTGCTTCTGCTCTTCTCAGCTTCTTCTGTCTGTAAGCAAACTACCTGACTGAACTAACTCTCCTCTCTCCAACTGACTTCTCTCTGACTCTTGTCTGCTTCCAGCTCTGCTTCTACCTTGCTTCCTGTCTGCTTTCTCTCTCAGCTTCCTTTCCCAGCTACTTCTGACTGCTCCTTTTGTATCCTGAGAGTTGGTATTAAAGGCATGTGCCACCACTTCCTTCTGAGTTGGGTTTAAAGGCCTGTGCTACATGCGGTTTAAAGGTATATGCTACCACTACCTTCAGAGCATTTCATCCAGATCACACAGGCCTCTAAATGTGATCCCTTCATCCAGGCCTTTGGATGTGATACCTTTCTAGGAATCATACAGGTCTTTCAATATGATCCTTTTCTAGAGAAGCCATGCTGCTGAATTAAAATATTAAATGCCCCTCTAAAGAAAAATATAAAACTTTCCATAATAAAAGTAAGTTAAAGAAATTTATGACCACTAAACAGCTTCTATAGAAAATACTTTAAGAAACTTTAAGATTGAAGGGACAAAAAAAAATCAGTTCATGAGCCCAGAGAAAAGAATGAACCATGATATAATAATGTTTAAGCAAGAAAGGATGAGAAGAACCCAGTACTATAAAATAAACAAAATGGCAAGAATAAATACATAATTTCAATAGTGTAAATGTTAATGTTCTCAATTTCTCAATCAAAGAATACACTAGTAAGGTGGATCAAAATGCAGTAGCCATTATTCATTGCTTCCAAAAAATGCACATCACAAAAGATATACTACCTTAGGGTGAAAGGTTGAAAACATATTAAAACAAATTTACCTTGGAAATGAGATGGTGTTGCTGTTCTAATACCTGACAAAAGATAATATCTGACAAAAAAACCAATACTAGTGAGAAGAGATAAAGAAGACTATTTCATACTCATTAAGGTAATAATCCGCCAAGAAAAAAGTCATTATGATTCTAAACATATACTCTCTGAACACAAGTGCACTTGATTCATAAGATGAATGTTATTAAGCATAAAATTATCATGTTAAACCCAGCAGAATGGCAGTGGGTGGCTTCTATATGTCACTCTCCCCAATGGAGAGGTCATCGAGCAGAAAACCAACACAAACATCTAAATCAAATAGCAGCATAGAGCAAGCTAATTTACAGAACATTTTACAGAGCATTCTACCTTTACTGCAGAATATACATTTTTCTCAGCAGCCCATGGAACTTTCTCAAACATAGATAATATATTGCAAATTTTAATAAATAGAGAAAATTTTAAATAATTCCCTGTACTCTGTTTGATCACAATTGAATGACTAAAAACCTACAAGAGAAAACCGAGCATATACACAGACTCCTTGATACTTAAAAACACTATTAGAATGAATGAGTTCTTAAAGAAATCATAAAGGGAGTCAAGAAATTTCCAGTACTGAATGAGAATGAAAACACAGCATGGGATACATCCTATGGGATGCAAGGAAAGCGGGGCCAGGAAGGAAGTTTGTAGTGCCTGGTGCCTGAGTCAGCAAAACAGAACAATCTCAAGCAAAGAACTTCACTAAGTACACCTTGGACCACAAGTCAATAGGTGGAAAAAATAATTAAGATCAAAGTAATCACATAGTTAAGATCAGAATAAATGAAAACAAACAAAAATATAAAGAATCAATGAAAGGAAGAGCTGGCTCTTTGAAAAACAAACATGTATTCCACTAAGTTAGAAGAGGTTAAAGAAAACAATGCCAATGAAAATTGCACAGAAGAGGAATCAGGGAATCAATTTTGCTCACAGCAGTCTCATAATAAGTCTGACCAAGGAAGGGGAGAGCTTAATGTAAAAACTGTAACATGCAGGAAAAAAATTGAGGAAAATCCTAGGAGAAAGAAAGACCACTATGCTTATATAACTAGCCAGGTGGTGGTTCACAACTTCAATCCCAGCACTCAGGAGGGAAAGGCAGAATGATTTCTGTGAGTTCGAGGCCAGCGTGGTCTACAGAGTGAGTTCCAGGACAGCCAAGGCTATATTGAGAAATCCTGTCTGGGGGGGGGTCGGGAATTAAAACTACAAAAATTGCCATCCTTTCAAAAGTCATGTACAAATTCAATACAGTCCTCCCTCAAATTCCAATGCAATTCTTCTGAGAGATAGAAAAAGACAATTCCAATGTAGAAGCACAAAGACCTCAGATAATCAAGCAGTCTTGAACAAAAGACACACTGCTGGAGTTACCTGATTTCAAGATATGCCGGTCGCAAACAGCAGAGTGCCGGTGCTGGCCCAATCCAAACACGTAGATTAGTGCAACAAAGTGGAAGACCCAGATATACTCCACATGATTTTTGACAAGATTATCATAAAACTATGCACAAGAGAAAAGACAGCATCTTCAGCAAATCGTGTTGGAAAAGCAGCCATATCTCCACTTCAGAGAATTGAACTAGATCCCAATCTCATCTGCACAAAATCGACTCCAAACCGATCAAGGAACTTAATGTAAGAGCAGAAACTAACTGTTAGAATCAAAGGCAGGCATGCCCTTCAAGATACAGGCATAAAGACTTTCTGAATAGAACTCTGATCACGCAGAAGAAAAGGCTAACAAACAACAAATACAACCTCGTGAAATTAAAACGCTTCTTCACAGCAACAAATCTTGTCAAATGAGTGAAGCAGCAGCCAATAGGATGTACAGTACCTTTGCCTGCTCTGCAGGTCAGGGGCTGTGTATATCTTCTAATTCCATTTCTTCCTATGTATGTCATCGTGGCTCCTCTACTTCTCTTGCCCTTCAATATGAATTTTAGAATCAGCATGACACTTACTATAAAAATTCTACTAGGGTTTTGATTAGGATTGATTTGAATGTACAGCTTGATTTGTGGGAAATCACTATTCTTACAGTCCTGGGTTTTCAGATCCATGATTATGGAATTACTTTTGGCAGAGTTAAATCCAGATTTTTCTCAGCAGTGTTCTGTAGCTTCCAGTGTAAAGATGTTGCACGTTTCTACTATCAATCCTTAATGATTTGATATTTTGCTTATTTTTAAATATGTATTTTGAAATTTAATTTTAAATTGTTTCATATACATAGAAAAAAATAAAATCATCTTGATTTTACTCATATCCTCCTTGTTCTTTCATTCTTAATCTGACCTTCAAAGGTCCTCACTCTCCCAAGATAAATGTGGGATGATAGATCTTCACCTGCTCTTCAGTTGACTTTTCAAATACATCTTCTTTCCTGATTATTTGTCTTTCTACTTCATTGGCCTTTTGTGAAACAATCAAACAGACTCGGGTCCAGTGACAGTGTAATATGAATTTTATAAACTAGTAAAATTGATTTATTAAACACTATTGATGCCTATGATGCTGAAAGTGATTTATTTTATTTGGCCAGTGTCTTTGTCTAGCTCTTGTATCAGTGCAATGCTGCCCACATAACATGACTTAGGAGATGTTCCTTTCCCTCATATTGGGAAAGTGTTTGTAGAATTAATACTATTCATTAAATATTTTGTATGACTCACCATGCGCCCACTTCAGCCTGTACTTTTTTGTGTCTAAGGATTTCAACTCTTAATTTAATGTCATTAATGCAAAAAAGGCTGACTGGGCTTTCTATTCCTCTTTGAGTAAATTGTTAAGGCTTTTTAATCTTCAAGTTTTTTTTTTTGTCTATTCTTATAAATTATCTTATGAATTGGCATAATATTTAGTTGTTCAAATTTTTCCTTTTTATTCTTTTAATAACTATAAAATCTGTATCTATTTTTCTGCCCTGATCATTTCTTCCCTTGTTTGTTTCCTTTTTAATTATAAACAGCCTAACATCATTTTTACTGATCTCTTAAAAAATTGAATAATGCTTTCTCTGATACATATATACCATCATTTTGTGCTTATAATGATTTTTGCACTTATCTTTATTATATGGTTCCTCTGACTATTTGGAGTTTAATTTCATTTTGCTTTATCAGACATCTAAGATATACATTTATATTAATCTTGAGCCATTTTCTCTTTAAGTTAAGTATATTCGGAAAGCTATAAATTTCCTTATAAGTTGTGCTTTAATCCCTTCTGGGCCTGGGACCCTGCTCTGCATGCTATGATATGGAAATTGTCTTGTCAACATGTTTCCTCCCAGAAGAAACACTCTTAAGACACCTGAAAACATATTTAAATATGATTTTCTGTTTCCTGTTTGAAACATTGCTAATCAATTACTACTGCATGTTAGCTCAAGCCTGAGTATTTTTCCAAATATTTTTATCTTTTTGTCTCCTAAATCTTATTTACTTTGTTGATTCCACCCATTGCATTTTGGCTTCCTCTTTGCTCACTTTGCACAGATTGAGTCTCTGCACACAATCCTCAGGTCATTGGAGTGCTCTAATGTTAGACTTTACATGTTATGTATCTTCCTTAGCTCTCATATTGACTCTTTTCTCAGTTCTGCTTTCCTCCTGAATCTTCTTATCTTTACTGTCTTCTTAATAATTTACATACATTAAAAAAATAGGCCTTTTCCAAATACATTTTAGCTTTAAAGGAAAATTGGGACATACAGTTTATATAAACCCCACTCCCAATTTCCCTAACATTTGATTTCAGTTTCGTATACATTTGTTCCTGTTGTTGAACCAATTACTGATATTAGCCATAGTCCATAGATTACCCCTGGGTTTACTCTATAAGTGAGACAGGAGTGTATGAAATGTAAAATGTTTGTAAAAGAATGACTCTATGGCTTAGATTACATCTTTTCTTCTGAGGAAACAGTATGAAGATAAATATTTATCTTCTTAAAGCTTGGTTGGGGCAGTCAAATAGCTCAGATATTATCATAGGAAATGTGTAAATCTTCTGTAAAACACACATAAAGATAAAATAAAAGCGTCAGTTTTAAATAAAAATTAGGCACAGATTAATATTAATTTTTGTGGTTCCAAGGCTCTTTGAAGACATGAGGAAGGTATGCTGTTCCTGGTTTAAATGTTTTTCTGAACACAACTAGAAAACAAACAAGCCTCTTCCCAGATACACCACTGAGGAGAAGATTCAAAAACACACTGACGCAAACTGCTGATGTCTTCAACCTTTGGGATGCTTCTAACTGTGAGTAATTCTGGATCTCATTTTCAGGTGCCCAGGGAGCTTCCAAGGCTAGGTGAGTGCCTGATTTCATTCCTGGTCAGCAAGAGAGAAAATGCATCTTCCTCAAAAGTGCTTTGGCTCTTTATGGGTATCTGCAGGGTTCAATTTTGCAATCATGTTAGTTTGTTTCACAACATATTGGAAAGCTAGTTGGTGACCTATTCAATCTTAGTTTCAAGGGAAGACTCACTCATGCTGTACTTGATGACTCTTAGATCCATGGGTTACCCGGCCTGTGAGCTCTGCCGTTGATGGAAAATATTGCAACACACATTTTGGTAACTTTTTTCAGTTAAATTATGTCACTGATTATACTCAGCATAAGGTTTACTTTTGTTGTTTTTTCTTCTTTACTTTTATTTTTTATGAAGTTAGTTCTCTGACAGTTTCATAAATGTATATGTATATAACGCATTCTTGTAACCTTCTCCTCATACTCTCTCTCATCTCCTTCTTACCCTTATCAACATCCCTTTACTTGTCCTTCTCCCAGAGTCATGATTTTTGGGCTTTGCATGACATAATTATTTAACCAGAGCAATCTGTGTGACTGTGAGATTGGGGTTATTCAATGGAATCCAAGGGAGTCACAAGTAGGTACACAACTGAAGGCAATAGTCCGCTGTCTCCTGGTCCTATCTGTAGGAAATAGATCAGCAATGAGGGGTGGGGCTCTCTAAGACCCTGATCCATCCTCATGTGGCTGGTGATAAGCCCAATTTTATATAAACCACATCTAGTTATTCTTAGATTGCTATTAATATATTGCACAAAAGATGGCATTTCACAGTCCTATAGTGAAAGACAGGTTTTGTTTCTAAATTATCATTAATTTACTCATGAGCTTTATGTTGGTCATCTTTAAATTAGCATTTTAAATTTTAATAATAATTCATAGATTATCCTTTTATGGCAGATCCATTGGCTTGGAAGGTAATACTTCCAGTGTACTCAAGCCATTATCACAGGGGGAAAATGTTTAAGTGTCTTAGAAAAATTTTATTTTGTTTTCTTTGGAGTAAGCCCATAAGCAGAATCACAGCTTTTCAAAATAATCAGAATTGCAATACCAAATCAATGTTCCTCTTCTGATGCTAACGTTGGCATAATTTCTTAATTCTTATCTGTTGTACATATAACTCTTTGTAAACTTCTCTCTTCAGTCTCCTTAAAATCATCACATCCAGGCTGGTAAATCGGCTCATCTGGTAAAAGCGCTCGTCAGCAATCTTGATGACCTGAATTTGATCTTCAGAATCTACATAAAAAATGGATTATTTGTAGTCTGTAGTTTATAGAGAAATATTGTTGCCTCATTAGAAGGTAACTGCATTTTAACTGTGTGTGTGCATGCGTGTGTGTGTGTGTGTGTGTGTGTAAGCTTCTATAGCAGTGGGTTTCTATATGACTTCTTAACAAAGTTTTCAGTGATCTTTATTCCTTTCTGTATTCCCTTCTCATTGTTCAGCTATTTTCTATGAATAGATGATAAGAGTGCTATCATAGATTTGGAGAAAGCAAACTGTTAGCCACCTAGCAGCTTTGACCTTACTAGGCTAGCTTTCATTGTGCTTAAAGGTAGTATGCACATACTGGAGGAGAAAAATAATCATCAACCAAACTCATTATCAGGTCAAAGGCCTATGGTCATAGACCTCAGCAGAGACCCTACTACTGTTATTCTACCAAATGAACATAGTACCAAACTGACTCTTAATGACTGACTATTATACCCACAGATTAATATGTCTTTCAACCCTAATCAGACAAGCTTCTATTTACAACAGTTGGTAATTAACATAGAGAGTCACAACTAGAAACCAGAATGCTCAGCCCTAATGGAACATATATACTACAGCCTTTCCTCACAAGGCTCAGGAATCATCATGGATGAGTTTAAAGGCAGAGGCAATAGACAACTACAAGAAAATGCTGTCTTCTGGATACAGCAGGACAGTTGCACATATGACCTCTGGCCTAAGCCCGACAAAATCACAGCCTGGAGAGAGGAGGTAGACAAGAAGTCCCTCCTACTGTTGGCAATTGATAGATTCTGCGAGAGGCAGAGTCAGTTTTCTATATGAATGTAGGCTCTGATAAGTCAACCATGGTCCAGTGAAAGGCCACACAGCCAAGAATATTTGGACAGCACAAATTGGTCCTAATGGGCTAAAAAACAACACAAAGTTGGGTAGATAGTGAAGGGGGATGGGTCTAGGAAAATTTGAGGGGAAAGAGAATATGATTAAAAATGTATGAAATTCTTAAAACAATAAAACTATCTTTAAACTAATGAAAATAGTTTTAAGAAATAAATTCGATAAAATAGCAAATTTTCTTCTAACCATCTTCCAGGATGGACTTGTAGCTCATTGTTCAAGGTCCTATGTTCAATCTTAAGCACAACCACACTATAGCGACTCAATAATGTTTGTTCCTTTAAGGCTGTTATGCGATTGTTCAAATGCATCTCACAAAATCTTACATTTTGAGATATCTTTCGTATCATTCGTTGCCATTTACTGATGCCTAGAAGTTTCTCTAAACACGTGGAAGTTAACTTTGAAGTAAACACAGTTCATAGTTGATCAAAACAGTCTGAATCATTCATTGAGTAAGTCAAAAGGCCTTGGCTCCTATGAGATGCGCTTGGGGGAACAGGTTGGGACATCAGGCCAAATATCTCCAGGTTAAAATGAAGCAACAGAGTTGCAGAGGGGAGATTGCCTGTTTCCACATTTGCTGTAACATCCAAGTAAGTAAGAAGATGCTTAGAGATCCCAAACCTCTCAATTGTTTTCAAGAAAGAAGCTGGCCTCTTCCCTTTCTCTTTTAATTTGATATGAGTTTTTTCCCTCAACTAAAAAATAGATGTAAATAAGTTGACTAACTTGTAAAAGCAATGCTGACTCAGAGCAATGTTGATTTTTAGACTAAGGAATTATAATTTAGTGTCTCAGTAGATAATAAGAATGATTTAAATCTGGGCTGTTTTAAAGACAAATCAAATTAAAGGCTAGTTTAGTTGACAGTTCCTAATTTGTGCCCTGAATGTTTCTCCATGATTTATGCCTTCCAAATGTAAATATCTTCAACTATTTTTATACACAAAATGGTTATAATTATTTGCATAATGAAGACTTTGCTTGAGCATTTAGCTATACACATTTACAACAGTAATTCCTACAAACTGATCTTTTATTATTCGATACATGTGTGTCTTCTAAATTAGGTAAACAAAGTATCTACAGATAGGGCAATTTATTGCTGCCTCAGTAATCTGAATAACTTAAACCTAGAATGCAGATGTTGGCTGTGAGTAAGATATAGGGGGAAAATTAGCACAGAAGGAGGGAATGAGTGTGTGTGTGTGTGTGTGTGTGTGTGTGTGTGTGTGTGTGTGTATGTGTATGTCATCTAAGACTATCTTTCTCCCCAGGAAGTTTTTCAGTTCAGACCATACCAGAGAAACCAAAACTTCCCTCAGGATCTTAAACTCATGGAAGAGGAAACAGGAAATTGGATTTCAAGGTTTTTCCAAGAGGAAGCACCTTGGTAAAAACTAGAGAGTTTGAAAGCACGATGCTTATGATGAAGAAATAGTTTAGAAGAGATGAGCTAGTTTTCTAAGTCAGCTAAGGATTTTGAGATGGCAAGAGCAGCCTGGATCATCTAGGTGGGCATAAATCTAGTGACCATCATCCTCCTAAGACACACACAGAGAAAGGACGTGTGGAAAAGAAGCAGTGGGAACTGGGAGGCAGGGCTGGTCAATGTGGCCAGACATGAAAAGCGCCTGCTGCCCCTGGTGTATAGAAGAGGCAGGCAGCAGTATTTGAAGCCCATGGAAGACTCTCAATGACTCCAGGCTCCTGGCTACCATAACTGTGGAAGAACATGTCTGCAGAGAAGCCTCAGAGTTTCTTGAACTGCAGTTATTCCATGTTTTCAGTTCCCAGTAGAGCTTTGTCTCAGACAATAGGTTCCCTTTCAAGAAGAAGCCTGGTTAAAGCTCCCTGAGACATGGGAGCTGATAAAATGGTATACTTTTCCAGTGCTGTCCTGCCATACATACCCACTGTCAAGATGTAACCAAGTAAGGCTGGCACCTTTAAGATTCATACTTCTATATTAACTCACTTTTGAAATGTGCCCCCTTTTCTTCCCCCCAATCATAAAAATCAGAACACACAGTGCCTCTTTGATATGCATTGAATGTGCTCAAAAGTGTTCATTTATGCCCTTTGAACACCTCCATGGCTTTGAGCTAACTATACCCCTAAATAGATCTGCCACCTTTTCTTCTTGAATTATGATCTTAAGTGAACATGCTCAGGGATGTACTCCTTCTCTGAGAGTGTACAACATGCCTGTCCCCACAGTTCTTTCAGTCATAAATATGGTATAGCTTCCCCAAATAAAAGCCACACAGTTCCTTTATTTGAGAAGAATATTGCTTTGGAAATAACTTCAACTTTTTTTTACCTTTCACTGGTGATGAATCTTCTCCATCCTTACTTCTTAGCCAGACTTAAATGGGGGGCTTTGTTTTTAACTCAGCGGTGAACTCATAGAACCAAATTTCTTCACTAGAACTTGCAAGAGCCACAGGCTTTACCTGAACCAGGACTGCCAGACTTTCCACCAAAGCTGCCCAAACCTCATACTTTCAGCTTTAGGTTTCCTTTGTGCTGTATAGATCACATCTTATCAAAGTAAACAACCCAGCTCCATTTCCCTTGTTCTTCAGCTGTCCTATGGCCTGCTTCCTGATTTCTCATAATCCCTCCCTCTGTCTCCTCCCTTCTTAAAATAAAATCTCTCCTAGTCTTCCCCCATGGTGAGTGGTCAGCTGTGCTAGAAGGTTTAAAGGAAGCAGGGCAGCTTAAGTTTAATCATGTACACATCATAAAATTAAAGTTAATAATATTAGAAAGAGATGACTAACTGCTTAGGGCACAGAGACTCAAGGATTAAATGATATGTTCAAGATCCGGAACTGACAGAAGAAATACTGAAACAAATCCGAAGCTTCTCTCTCCCAGGAACAAGTATTCTCTTGGACACTTCACTGGATTAGACTGAGGATTTTCTTCCTATCTAAGGATGCCAGCCTCATCAAACAGACGCCAAATTGTTGTTGTTGTCCTCATTATCATTATTTTGTTTCAGCGTAAGCAGGTTCCATGAGTGCAGGATTGGAGATATACCTAAAATATTCTAATAGTAAAAACACTACGTAATACTAAAATAAAATACCTGAGCTAAAATGACACAATATTTAAATATATTCCATTAAAATTATTGTATATACGAAATTCAGTTTGAACTGGGCATCTCATCTTTTATCCCAAATCTTATCACAAATCTTTTATACACAGCTGTTGAGTTTCATGCTCATCTCTTCCATTACTGGCAATCTGAGTTGACTTCTTAGCTATTTTCATTGTCCCCAAAGCAAATATATACAAAGTATAGTCATGACAAATGTAACAGGTCACTATAAATTCTACACGAAAACCAAGGGACTGTGATAAGATGGCTCAGCTGGTGTGCATGCTTGCTTCCTTGCCTGAAGACCTGAGTTTGATCTCAAAAACCTGCATATGGTGGGAGGAGAGAACTGAGTCAGGCAAGATGTCCTCTGACTTCCACATATGTATGGTAGCACAGGTACCCTACTCTTCACAAATACATAAGTAAATAATGAATAGAAACATTTAGAAAACCAAGCTTGCTGCTTTCCTGCTACCACCCCATCCTCACCATCCCCATACCCAGAATTCTCCACGTTCTTGGGATGTTCTCTACGATTATTTATATGGATATAGGAGTACACTGCATTGGATCATCTTATCATTAAAGTTCTGCTTGGACCTTAACGGCTGAAGTGGTGCCGTAACCTAACAAATTCAGGTTAGTAGAACATGATTGGTTGGTTTGCTCATAGAAATCACATCCATCTGACAACATCCTACTCACTTTTGTTTGGTCCTGGCTGTTTTCCTAGAACTTGTTTCGATGTAGGACTTTTTCTGCCAAATATGTGTCTATAAAGCTTGGAGTGGGTTCAGCCAATTCATCATTAACTGGGCCAGGTGGATGCAGTTTGCTGACAAATAGTTTGCCCACACCCTTTCCCACCTTTCTAAGATGCTCAGAACACAAGTATTTTAACACTCTTTATCTCCCAATACTGCCTGCCATCAGCAGCCACCACAGGAGAGAGCTCTTGGGAATTTACTGCCTTATCAATTGACTTAGACCAGAAAGCAAGGCTGGCAGGCTGCTAAGCCTCATCAGATGGAGCATGCATTTCCTTTTATTCTGAAGGTTTAATTCAAGGACTCTTAGAACAAATTGCTTTTTTCTGTTAAATGAGAAATTTCACCCTTTCAGGGAGAAAGAGCCAAATGGGGAAGCATTAGTGGGAAAGTTCACATGGATGCATTGGTAGAGATGTTCATCTCAGTTTTCCATGGTGTTTTCCATTTGCTTCACCTGGCCATAAAACAGAAGAAAAACATGAATGTGGTTTTACTCAGAATCATTCTTCCTCATTCAAGAAAAGATCAGCTCATTCACACTTTAATCATTTCCCAGCCTGAGCATTTGAGTAAATGCACTAGAAGTCTGAAAGGGTATCCTCTCAGCTCTGTAGATGCTTTGATCAGTCTGTATTTCCTCAAAAATGGTAAACTGCTGAAGTAGTTGTTCACTTCCAGAAATTCTGACTTTTATATTTTTGTATGGAGCAAAATAGTCACATTATAAGAGTGAGTGATACAAATAGCATATTAAGAAGTAATATAAATATAGACAAAAGAACCAGAAATATAGAGTCTAGACACCTAGAGCACAGCTGTAGGCATTCTAGTTGAACCTTACTTCATTGGCAAAGTCTCATTAATCTAAATTTTACCTATATTGCTTTATATTTTAGGGATTGCAGGCTAATAGGCAGTAGCTTACAGAATATGGAATAATAATAAACTTTCATCTTCTGTATCACAAATTGCATGAGCTCTATCAACAAATCACATTGATCTACTTTTGAAAATACTTATGTGCCACCTTCTAGCTCTTAAATTTATTTTTACAATTATATAGGGAACAAGTATGTGCAGGCACGCACCTATGCATGCCTGTTAGTGTGTGTGTGTGTGTGTGTGTGTGCGCGCGTGCATGTGCGTGTATGAACCTATGTGTGCATGCTCTAAGGCTCACGTGTGGCTGTTCAAGGACAACATTCAAGAGTTGGTTCTCTCTTTCTTGAGTTCTTGGGATTGAACTTGGGTCTTCATGCTTGCATGGCAAACACTTTACCTGCTGAGGTGTGATTTTGTTTTCCCATGACCTTTACTGCTGCCTTTTATAGCTCAAGTATTTTTACCTTTCATTTAAATTACTGCATTTATTTCCATTAGTCCTCTTCTTCATACCTCTGCATGTGCCTTATTACTTAAAATGATGAATCAAAGGAGCCACTACTGTGCTCAACATTTTCCCATAGTGTCATATCTCCTTCAAGGAGCCAGTGTCCCTACAAAGGCCTGCCCAGCAACAGCATTGTGCTGGCACATTAGTGACTGCTTTGTCTTCCTCACCTCTTACTCTCACTTCCTTTCCTCCCTCAGGAAAACTAGATCTGCACAAGACAAAGTCTTTGCCCTGGCCTTTGCCTGAGATTCTCTCTACAGAAGCTACCCAGCTCCCACTCCTGCTTTTTTGACTTTTAATAGATCCTAATTTTCTTGGAGAAGCCACTTCTGATTACCTTATTATTAAACATCTCACTGTTTGGCACCCTATGCCTCTTAATATCCTCTCTCACCTATTTTCTTCTTGTGCATGATTTTCTGCTATGCTTTGGATGTTGTCTATCTCCCTGAAGATTCATGGGTTAAATGTCTTTTTCCTCAGAGTGGCACTGAGAGGTGATGGAGTTTGGAGAGAAGCCCTTGAGTCAGTGCGGCATGCCCACAGAAGAGATCCAGGAACATCACATTTCTGCTCCCCTGCCTTTGACATGTGACCTTTTCTCCTGCGCACTACCCAGCCATGAAGCGACATGGTATAGAGAAGCCTCATCAGATCCGAGCCGATGTCACACCTACAGCGGTGGGCTAACTATGCTTACTGTAAAATTCCTATATGTCAGGTATTTAATTATAGTAATGAAAATGGGCTAATATCACTTCCAGCTCACAAATGTGTGTATGGATGCATTTAACTTGTTATTTCTCTCTTCATAATCTCCATAACGGTAGTAGCGTATACACACAAAATAAAGAAGTACCTGATTCACTGTAGGCATTAAATACATATATTTTAATAAAACAGTAAGAGGAAAAATGGACAGGGTAATTGCCACACCATGGACTTGGGCAAAAATTCGACCCAGCAAGAGTCGAAGGGCACTACAGAACCCCTGCTCCCAGGGCAGGAGAGACCAGGCCCTTCCTTTGCCTGCTTCAAGCTGCCCACTACCCACTCTGCCCCCTGGACATGCAATCTGAGCACCTAGGTTGGCAGGAAGGCTGCCTACCCACCCCCGCCCCAGCACACCCGATAAATTCCCTTGCCTGCCCTGAATAAAGCGATCTGATCTCCATTTCCACCAGAAGCAAGGAGTGCTGAGGTTTTTCTTTGTACCTGGTCCAATTCTCTGCAACAGCCCTAGAATCCCCGGTCTCTCCTTCCCATTCCGTTCTCCCTCCCCTCTCCCTGCTTGTGCTCTCTGGGCCAACCCAGTAGGCCAGTAGAAGTTGGAGAGAGAAGCCAGACCATCAGGAAACGTACACTTACAGATAATGAGAAGAACATGAATGTTCTTATAATAATCTGCTCAAATCTCCTAATAACTCTATTAAGAATATCTAGTTATTGTCCCCATTTGGTAGCCCATAAAATTAAAAAAGAAAAAAAAAAAAACAAGCTAAAACCTAAGTATCTCAAGAAAAAATCACTCTTATCATGTAGAAACTGCCTGCCCTAAAATTACAGTTTCTTTATTCTTCCCGTACATTTTTACTGAGATAACATTTGAAAACTACCTAAAATTTATTATAATGATATGTAGTTAAGTAGGTTATTTCTTTTCTGAGGAATTAAATAAGGCATGATAATTTACATTAACTTTGGCCCTTATTTAAAGTAGGACATGGTGTGTTCAACCACATCATAGACACAGATCAGTCTCCAAATGTAATGTTTTATGTCCTGTTTTATGAGGCCTTCGAATGTCTATTTTTGGATGCATCATGACATTTCTCAACTTTAGATGTATATGAGGAGAGTGAACAAGAATAGTTGGTTAAAGTTTATATGTTGATTCATCTTTAAATAAAGTCCATATGATCTACACTGGACAAGACATGCATATTTTATAGTTGTTACATTTTCCCTTTTACATAAAGAAAAGCTCTAAGTTTGGATCAAATATAGGCTAGAGCAAGAAAGACCTTTTAAGGATGCAATATGACATAATTTAGTATATTTAGACTTGCCCATTTACTGGATTCACAGCTTTAGACTAATAGCATTGACGATACACTACTGAGTACTTTTTATTTAAATAGATGTTATATTCATACTTAAATGCATGACTACATTGCTAAAGTAATGAAAACATGAACTTGAAGTACCATTTTTTCTAACATATATCAAATATGTAAAAATTAAAAATTTTCTAAAGCCTATCCATATGCCCATGGGAATACCATAGCCTTTCATATATAAAGCATGAAATTCATGTGTTTTGAACATTTGGGGAAAGCACTAATAGAACAGAACACAATTAGCCTTTTTGTACTCATTGGGACTCTGTGTTAAGGTGCTGCCTAAGATAGAAGTGAATGTGTGTGTGTTTGTGTGTGTGTATGTGTGTGTGTGTGTGTGTGTGTGTGTGATTGTGTACACACATGTTCAATAAATACCAAAATGGTTACATAATTAAAAAACACTGATATACTACATAAAGATGTTTATTTCAAACACTGAGTTTGTGGTATATAAGAAGATTTATAAAATTTGGTTGAAATTTATTTCACATAATTTTTAAAATTCCCTTTATACATTTGTAGTCTCATACTTCATATACCCTCTTCTGTTCATTTATTCACTCAACCAGAGCTCAAATTCACTCTTTCCTGAAAATAAACGCACATTCTCTACAGTTCTGAACTTTACACGCCTCTCTTTTCCTTTAATTTTTCTAATACTGTTGTTACTATTGAATTTTCACCTTGATATTTGAATTTGACATATTTCTTATATTTAATACATAAGTTTATTTCCAGTTTGATTTTCCTGTCTTACTAACATAAATCTATGTGCATTGGTGAAATTCTCCTTTTTCGTTCTTTGATTTATTTTTAGTGATTAAATTTGTTCCTTGACAATTACATATACGAATATAATACAGTCTGGTTGCTCTCACTCCCCACTCTATCTCTTCTCCCTCCTTTCCATATCCATTAATCCCTTTCCTACTAAGCTAGTTTCTCACATTCATGTCTTTTTTGTTTTATTTGAGATGTGCTGCGTTTGGCAAAGGCCATCTGTGAGAACATGGATTTGGAGTTTTCTACTGGAACTTGCTGGGCTCACTAGTTAGCCCACAACTGAAGGCAATGGCTCTCCATCTCTCAGAGTCTATCAGAGCCAGTAGTTCAACGATAAGAGGTAGAGGCCCATGGCCTATCCCCACCATTACTGAAAATAGACAGGACCACCCTTTTTCAGGGCCAGTGCAGTTAATCACAGATGATATGATTTTATGATTTCAGTGGCTGTGTGGTATCTAGAGGATGGCATTTTGCAGCCCTTCTTCATTTCTCTTGTTCTTACATTCCCTCAGGAGCCTCTTTTGCAATGTCCCATGAATGTTAGAAGGGATGGTATAAATGTCCAGTTTAGGACTGAGGCCACAACCATCTTGGGCAGCATACAAGGTTTTCACAGGCTGTCTTATTATGGCTGAGTATAACATTGTCTTTGAGTATAATGTGGGTATGTAGGAGGCAGTTTGACACCATATCTATTTAGTTAAATGTCAATAGTAAGTCCCACCACAACACATATGAAATACTCTCTCCTCTTAGTCTTTTTTTCTAACAACTGATTTACCAATGAACAGATTCGGGTAAAATATGCTTTTGAATTCTATGCTTCCATTTCTGAGTTACCAAGATGACAGGAGGAAAAATTTTATTGTTTGTTGGCAAAACAGATAGAAATTTCTTTCTCATATTTTTACATATAATATAGCCCAAGTATATTTTTACTTATTAAATATCACATTCTTTGGTAGAGACTTTTAATATTTTTTTACCTTAGACTTACAGATGATCCCATTCCTCTGTGAAGACCTTAACTAAACACAATGGCAACATCTGGATGGAGCAGAAGGCATCAGGGCAGGGACTGTGCTCCTAGGAATATTGTTGGGTAGATGATATAGATCTATTGTCTCCAAAACAGAACTAAAAATAGGAAAGACCAAATTAAAAAAAAAAGCAAAAACCAACAACTAAATAGCTGTTGGTTATGAATGGAAAGGATGACTCCAGAGCCACAATGGTAGCATGGATTTTACTTTCATGTTGTCATAAGATGGGGGAATCCTTGAGCTAAATCATAAGACTCTTTGATTTCCTGCTCAAGTGGTCCCATGTGTATTTCAGAATTCTCAGTCCATGAATTCTATTTGAAACAGTTCGGCAACGTTAGCAGCTTTCCTTGGACTTGAGGGTGGTGTCTAACTTCAAGTGTGAGAAAAGCGATTGTGAATTTGAGTAAGTATATATCAGGACCAATTAGAAATGTTCTGTTTCTTGAACCAGGAGATGATTTTAAAAAACAAGTGTTTGAGAGCTGTGAAAATAGCTCAATTAGTGAAGTGTTCTGTGAAAGGGAGAGGGCCCGTGTTTGATTCCCCAGAACCTACGTAAAAGTCAGGCATCGTAGCATACCCTTGTAATTCCAGAACTGGGGCTCTTTGGCCAGCCAACTCACACTAGTCAGTGAGCCTCAGATGCCAGCGAGAAAGCCTATCTCATTAAGGAAGTGACCCTCTACTCCTCCCAGGCATATTATGACCTCCTTCTCACTTTCAGATCTCTATAGACATTCCAACCTAAACAAACAAATCTAAATTTTCAAAGCTATAGTTCATATATGAGGGGAAACATCTGGTGTTTTGTTTCCTGGGCCTGAGTTACTTCACTGAGTATTCTTTCATTTCCTGTACATTTCCTTTTTATAGTTTAATAAAATTCCATTGTTGTTACTCTCTGTATTTTCATTACCACTCATCAGTGGTAGGTATCTAGACAGATTCTGTATCCCAGCTATTATGAACTGAGCGGCAATGTACAGGGATATGCTACTGTCTACAGCACAAAATGCAATCCTTTGGGAAGATGCTCAGGACTGGTATGGTTGAGTCATAGGAGAATTCTATTTCTAGTTTTTTGAGACACCTCCATACTGGTTTATAAAATGGTTGCACTAGTTTACATTTCTACCAAGAGTATATAAACGTATTCCTTTCCCCACATCTGTGCCAACATTGATTGTCATTTGCATTTCTGGTGATGGGCTTTCTGACTGGGGTGAGATGGGATCCCAAAGTCATTTTAATTTACATTTTTCTAATGGTTAAGTAAAATGTTTACTAGTCATTTGTATTTCATCTTTTGAAAACTATCCAGTTTAGCCCATTTTAAAACCATGTCATTTGTTTCCTTGTTTCTTTTTTTAAATACACTTTGGCAGACTTCTATTCTAACATGAACGGAAATATTGATATTTTAAAAAACCATTGATATCTTATATACTTATTTTGATTCTTTTATTGGAAATATTTTTCCCTCATATAATACAACTTGATTGTGGTTTTCACTCCTCTGCTTCTCTTAGTTTTTCCTCACCTCCCATCCCTCCCAGATCCACTTGCTTTCTTTGTCTCTCATTAGAAAACAAACAGACATCTAAGGGATAATAATAAAATATAAGATATTTTATTTATAATAATAAAATATAAGAAAACCAATACACCTGAAAATGACAAAACAAACAGAAGAAAAAGAGCCCAAGAAAGGGCAACAGTAACAGATATAGACACAGAGGCCCACTTATTCATACACTTGGGAATACCATAAAAACACTAAACTGGAACCATACTCAAAGGACCTGTGGGTTAAGAAGAAATGTATGTATATATGTGTGCATGTATGTATGTATGTGAGTTTATTTTTTTGTTCGTCATCTACTGTTGGGCATGAAGCCTACCCTTAAGAGTAATTTGTTTCATCAGTAAGAATCCCTTGGAGAAAAACTAAATTTTCATTTGGAGGTAGTTTCTAAGTAGGGAAGGAAGATGTACCTACTCTCTTTTCAGCTATAGGACTCCATCTGGTACAGAATTGTGCAGGCCCTGTGCTTAGTCTCTGTGAGTTCAGATGAGTATCAACCTTGTTGATGAAGAGGGCCTTATATTCTTGGTGTCCTCTATTCCCTCTAGCTTTTATACTCGTCCTACCTCCTTTTCTGCAGCATTCCCTTAGCTCTGAGAGAAGATATTTGATGGAGAAATTCTGGTTAGGACAGCATATCCCAAGGTCTCTCACTCTCTGTATAATGTCTGTCTGAGAGTCTCTGTGTTCCCATCTGCAGCAGGAGGAGATTTTCGGATGATGACCGAGAAAGACAAAACCAGTAAGTATAGAAGAATGTCATTGATAGTCATTTCATTGCTGTTTTCTTTTCTTTTAGAATGTTAGTGTTTGGTTTTACCCTAGGTATCTGGATTATCTAGTCTGAGGGTCATGGTCACCTAGGCAGTATTGTGTATGGGTTAAGTCTCTTGGAGTGTGCCTTTAGTCAAATCAGATATTGGTTGGTTACCCTCACAACCTTTGCATTTCCACTGCACTAGCATATCATGCAGGCAGGTCACCACTATAGAGCAAAGGTTTTATGGCTGGGTTGGTGTTTATGCTTCTCCTTTGGTAGTGTGAGGAGTACTTTACTGTACCAAAGAGGCCAGCACATTGGGGTGGAGGCTCTATGCAGGCACCAGCCCAATTCCCAACTTTCTGAGGAGCCACCACAATGATTTCCATAGTGTCTGTACAAGTTTGCACTCCCACCAGCAGTGGGTGAGTGTTCCCCTTACTCCATGTCCTTGCCAGCATGAATTTTCATTTGTTTTATTGATCCCAGTGATTCTCACATTTGTAAGAGGAAATTTCAAAGTACTTTTGATTTGTGTTGTCTTGAGAACTAAGGATGTTGTATATTTCTTTAAGTGTTTCTTGGCCATTTGAGTTTTCTCTTCTGAGAATTCTCTGTTTAGATATGTACCTCATTTTTATTTGGGTTGTTTTCTTGATACTTATTTATTTTTTGAATTCCATATGTATTTTGGTTATTAACCTTATATCAGATGTATAGTTGGTAAAAATCTTTTCCCATTCTGTAGGCTGCTGTTTGGTCTACATGACAGTGTCTTTTGCAGTACAGAACCTTTAATGCCATAACAGTCCATTTATTAATTGTTGACCTTGGTGCATATGTTAATGATGTTCTGTTCAAAAATTCAATTCCTGTGTCAGTGAGTTCAAGGCCTTTTCTCTCTTTCTCTTCTATTGGGTTCAGTGTATCTGGTTTTATGTAGAGGTCTTTGATCCATTTGGAGTAGTTTTGTGCAGGGTGATGAGTATGGATCTATTTAAATTCCTCTACATGCAGACATCCAGTTGGCCTAGCAATGTTAGTTGAAGAAGCTCTTTTTTTTAGTGTCTATTTCTGGCTTCTTTAACAAAAAATCAGGTGTCTATAGGTGTGTGGATATGTCTGAGTATTCATTTTGATTTCATTGATCAATGTCTTTGGTGGACATTGTGGAATACCATATTGCTTTATTACTATAGTACAACATCCTATTTTTACATTCATTATTAGTTCTGTTTCTATTGGGGAATTGAGACCACTGATGTTAAAAGACATTGCGTGGTGTTTGTTGATTTCTGTTATTTTGCTCACCTACCTTCTCTGCTGGCCTGCTTGCTTCTCTGGCAGCTTAGCTAGCTGGTCCCAGCTGCTGGTTGCAGCAATGCTTTCTGGAGTTGGAGGCTTAGATAACAAGAGTAAGGTTGGAGGGAAAGATGCGCATGATCCACTGCTGTTAGGGCCACCAAGAAAGGGGAAGCAGTAACAGTGTCTTCTACAGAGAGAGGAATGAGCCTTAGAGTTGAATTTGGAGGAGATGAGGGAGAGATGAAGACCTACAGTTAGCCTACCTGTTTTCCTGGCCAGAATGACCTGAGGTCTCCAAGGGAATGTCTGCTAGAGTTGGAAACTGGGATAATGGGATGAGTTGGGGGAAAAGTTTGAAGGGGAAGATCTGTATGTTCCACTCAAGTGGAGGCAGAGAGAAAGGGTAGGCTGTAGCAGATGGCCTGTTACAGAGCTGGGGATGAGCCTTGGGAACTAGAGTTGGAGGGAAGGAGGAGAGGCGAAGATCTGCAGTTAGGCCACCAGCTTTCTTGTAGTTTGTTTCCTTAATGCTTAGCTTTGTTTTAAGTTGTTTTTATATCCTAGACACTAACCTGTCTGATATTAAGTTGGAAAAGCTCCTTCCCCATTTTGTGTGTGCTGTCTCTTCATCTGGTGTCCTTCACTGTACTGAAGCTTTTTAGTTTTGTTTCCTGAGTGACTAGATTCTTATTTATAAAGTTCTTTTTTATGACTATGCCTACTACAGTCTACTACCTACTCATTCTATATGATTCAGCAATTCAAGTTTTATGCTGAAGGCTTGATCTATTTGGAATTGATTTTTGTGCAGAGTGATACAGAAGGATCTAGTTTAATTCTCCTCTGCAGAGATATCCTGTTTTTCCCAGCAACACATGTTGAAGATGCTGTCTTTTTCTCCAGTGCTTGAGTGAATGTTCATGCATGCTTGTGTCTGTGTGTGTGAGTGTGTGAGTGTTCATGAGCATACATGACCTTTGTCTATACATCTCTTTTTATGCCAGTATCATGCTTTTTTTTTATTATTAAATCTCTGAAATATTAAATCTCTGTATTTATTTGCTCAGCATTTTTTGTGCTGTCTTGGGTCTTTTGCATTTTCATACATATTTTAATATCAGTTTTTTTTAATCTATGAGGAATGACTTGCGAATTTTCACTAAGGTTGTACTGATCTTGTAGATTGGTTTTGGCAAGGTGTATATTTTCACAATATTAATTCTGATTCATGAGTATGGGAAGTCTTTTTATCTTCTAATGTTTCCCTCAACTTCTTTCTGCAATGTCCTACTTGTCTATTTCTCTGGTTAGGTTAACTTCCTTATAGTCTGATAATGTTAAGAAGACATTCCTAGTTCTTAGTGGGTAATATTTAATTATTTTTATATTTACAAACATTCCTGTAACACATATTAATACAGAAGTCACATCTAAATTAAAAAATTAAAAAAAAACTGTCATAGGAATAAAAAAATGAGTCTGTCAATCTAATGTGACTTTAGATAAGCGGTTCTCAACCTGTGGGTCATGACCCCTTTGGGGTCAAAGGGTAGTTTCACAGGGATCTCCTAAGACTTTCTGCATATTATATATTTACATTATGATTCATAACAGTAGCAAAATTACAGTGATAAAGTAAGACTGAAAAGAATTTTATGGTTGCGGATCACCACAACATGAGGAACTATATTAAAGGGTCTCAGCATTAGGAAGGTTGAGAACCATTGCTTTAGATTGTCTATGGATTTACTGTCATCTGTGAGATTGTATCAGGAAGTTGGTACAACTCAGTGGGTTATGATAAAACTTCATTAAAACTTGTTGAAGAAAGGATCTTGTTTGTCTTTGGTTTATTCTTTGAACCTTCAGAGACCCTGTCCTTTTCTTGGTGTGAATGTTTAACTTGGTAGAGAGTATGTTTGACAGCACTGGAGCCCTGCCCATAGATGATTTCAAATGGACACATGATTATTTGTTGTAGAGAAATAGACCTGTGTGAAAGCTAGGAAGAGTCTATATTCCTGGGGTTTATATGAAGGAATCACATTCAGAGGCTGATATATTCCAGATAGGATATAGAAAGAATGTGGAGAATGTTGAAACACACCTTAAATCCATACCATAAAGCAGTAGTAGCAGACACCTTTAGTCCCAGTATTCAGAAGGCAGTGTCCCTAAAACAGAAACATAGCATGGAAACAGACACAGGAAGCAGAACTCAGAAAGAGTCAGTGTCAAATAGAAGTGACATCTGAGATGACTCAGAGTGAAGGACAGACAAAATGACTAATCAGAGGAAGAGTTAGCAGAATGAGTCATAGTAAGGACAAGCCCAATTCTCACAATAGAAAGGCAGACTCTCAGCTCAGAATAGTCAGTAACAGCAGGCAGTAAGAGGCAAGCAATCTGGAACAGGCAGACCCAAGAACAAGACACATAGACAATGAAGTGGTCTGACTGAAGATAAAGCAGAGAAGCAGAGAGGTTGACTAAGGCAGTATGGGGTAGTATAAGGGAAGAGAGAGCCCACACAGAAGTAGCTCAGCAGAAGTCAGTATCAAATGGGAAGAGTGAGTCAATTTGCAGCTAAGCAGGGCAGTTCAGTCTAAGGCCATCAGAGAGTCAGCTAGAGTCTGCCAGAGACTGGAAAGTTCAGTCAGAAACAGTCAGCAGGCTCAAAAGGTCAGTTTGAACCAGCGGCTTGGAGAAGAGTTTGAGCCAGAGCAGTGAGTGAGTTGAACCAGAAGAGTCAGTTGAGTATGCTCTGAGTTCAGAAGGGGCTAGTCAGAGTGGCTCAGTCAACAGTAAACCTTGGAGACTTAAAAAGTTCTAGATTGCACAGGGGCTGAAATGCTCTAGAGTTCCAGGACTAGAACTAGTGATTCAATAAGACAAAGAATAAAAATCTCTGCCCTGATTCAACATCTACATCTGGAACCTGAATCAACATCTGTATCTGGTGTGAATCTACATCTAAAGTGTGTGGTTCTTGGTAAGAGTTCAGCTGAACAAAGATTTCAATACTTAAGAAAGCAATAAGTTAGTTGATATCAAGGTTCCCTGCTACTAATTTCTTAGAAAATCTAAGAAAGATTTGCAGTTTTTAAAGTAGAAGAACATCTCTGAATTTCAAAGGATCTTTTGTTTAGCTAGAAGCAGAGATATTCTCACATGAAATATCTGAATGTAGCATTCACTTTCTAGATTGAAAAGGTATTATTTCAATCACACATGCTTGTGTTTATTATTTCAGGCTAGCAACCAATGCAACAAGCAATTTTGGATATCAACTCTATATAATCATGGTTTTTGAGTCATAAGGAACATTCCAACAGTTTAAACACTGAAAATATAAATATATATTTATAAATATAAAGTAAATTTCTTAGTAGTGATAGCAACTGCTAATGAATTAGCAAATAAATTGTACTCTAGAGTTTATACAGCAATGTCATTCCCTTAGAAAGAAATTGATGTATGCTTCATTTTCTTTCCTGTATTTCTAAGCTCCAGAGTAGTGATTACTGATAAATTATGGAATATATCCAAGTACTTAATTTACTGAGAAAAATATAGAAGTTGAGTGTCTTCTAACTAAGGAGGAATGATGTGAAAATCAGGAGGCTCAAAGACAAGAATTTGATACGAAAATATTAATGCAAAGAATTGATCTCTGAGAGGATCAGAGAGTAAAGGTGATTGCCATCAAACCTAAGAACTGAGTTTGACACACAAGATGTCCATGATGGAAGACCAGAACCAATTCCTGCAAGTTGTTCTCTGCTCTCTTCGTGCTTAATCCTTCACATATGAACCCCCCTTCACAAACAAATGAAATAAAAATTAAGTTAAAAAGTGAATGATTAGTTTGGTATAGTTATATATGTTAATTAAAAATACTTACACATAGGTGGGCAGTGGTGTCTCAAGTCTTTAATCCCAGCACTCAGAGGCAGAGGCAGGGGCAGGCGGATCTCTGTGAGTTCTAGGCCAGCCTAGTCTACAGAGTGAGTTCCAGGACAGCCAGAGTTACAACAGAGCAACCCTCTATTGAAAACAACAACAGCAACAACAACAAAAATAATACTTGCACATAAAATATTCTCATTCCTTACTGTTAACCTTTTAAAACACATTCACAATACATAATGTTTTCTAAAGGTCTGTTTTTAAAACATAGCAAGACAGATTTTATTCATAACTACAGCAATGGGTGCAGAGCACAAAGCAATGTCATACAGGGAAAGATTGGCCTAACTCTAAGCATTTCACAGTGAGGTGAGTGTTTTATCGCCAAGGAGCAGGGTGTGTTTTAACAGATGGGAAAACACATCAGAAATTATGGAGTTTAGGGGTAAACAAACCTGATATAACTTTTGCTGACGACAGACCAAGGTGATCTGACATTAGCATTTGATAATGGTGGAGGCTGAGAAACCTGACCAGGTACCAAGGTGATCAGATATGGAGTGGAGGCAGTTCTTGCTGAAACTGAATCTTTTAAGGGAGTGCACAGATGAGTCCAGGAGAGCTTGGTCAAGGAAAGAATCTTTGCCAGATTGCAGTATGCTCTAACAAGAAAGCAGTAATGATGTGTGTTTTTAGACAGAGGATTTGGAGTTATAAGCTTAAGGCACTTGTTAGGGAGGAATAGGCCAAATTTCAATTCTAATAGGACTACCAAAGGCAGAAGAGGAAACTAAATGGTTCTTTCGAAAATAAGAGTGTGTTCTGCTTTCTGTCACATTGACCTGATAGAGCTCAGTGGCTGAGTCCCACTGTGCAGTTCAGCTGCTTGATGTTGGGATAATGTGTACCAGGCAGGGGTTGAAGTTTGACTTCAGGAGAGATCTAGTTATGACTCATCCCAGTCTCCAAGGCTGTGTTTACGACTTGGGAAATGTCTGTATTTTGGCTTTACTTCTAGCACACATGCTTTATAGTGCTGTAACAGCATTTGGAGTGACCTTTTTACAGTCTCTAGACTTGTCATGTCTTCTGATATTGAAAAATATTTATATCATTGTTATCATTGAACACTATAGTTTATAATCTTTCTTCAAATGAGGAAGAAAATTCAGAAAAACATTTTTAGCTTTACTATTTTCCAATCTCATAAAAACTGTGCCTACCCCAAATAAATATATTAGTCATTCTTATCTATAGCTATAAAACTATATAGGTGAAAGATTCTATTCAAATCATTTTGTCTAGACAATTTTCAAAGGTATCTGTATGCATTTGTATGCATACATGCACACACATGCACACGCACATACACACACACACACATACCACATTATACACATACACATAGACGTGTAAAAAGTAAAAACGGATTAAATAGTACTTCTTATAAACTGAACAACTTATCAAATAAATTTCTTTAAAAATAATCTGAATTAGTATGGAGCATGAACATTCCAGAAAAGCAAGAAATTCCATACATGTATGTATGTACATACATACATGCATATATTAAGTAATGGAATGAATAGGACTAAAAGAATCAAAAGGGAACAGCTGCAATTTTATACTTTTCCACTTGGGGTGTGTGCACCTGCTAATACGAACATAACCCACCCAATAGCTCAGTGGAAATGAATCTAGTCTGATCCCAAACAACCCTGGAGAACAGGCTTCTGCATTTTTCCTAAGTCAAAGTTCACTTTGAAGAAATCTTTTTCACTTCTGGATTACACAAGACTTGAATTTCTTGAGGAGTTCTAAAAAGACAAATTTCAATTCTTGAGAATGCTTTCTCTTACTCTCTAGTACTTGCTGCTCTTACTTTTAAAAACATTAACATTATCTTCAAATTTTTCCTGGCAAAGGGATGGGCTGATAGAGGTGATCATGAAAATGGTCTTTGACGTTTTATCTTAATCAAACCAGTGAGAAGATAACAGAATTTTGCCTTTAAAGGAGCCTTCTTCATTCAGACAGTGAATAAATGATCTACCCAGAAACAAAGTAGTAGTTTTATGCTACCTGGAGTAAAGAAACAATATTTATCTATTTATTTATTATTCATCATAAATTGTGTCTTCACAACTAGAGGGGCTACCTACGGAGTGTCCATTGTTATTCAACCCTTAAACATCAAGAAATAGTGGAACTTAATTTAGAAGCATATTTAAAGCATATTCTGGTGTATTTAGAAATGAATCTAATCAAGTGAATTATAAATATTGGTGGAAAGGCAACCTGCCATTATGAAGACAATTCTGAAAAGACTCCAGAAAAGACAAACACACAGGTTCATTTCTGTGTCCTGGATCCACCCACTGGAGGCTGAGTACCCTTGAGCCAGTCACTTTTTGTGAGTTTCAGCTTCCTCACTGGAAACAGGCCTGCCCAGTGTATGATTGTAGGGCCACAGTTGATACATGCAAAATGTTAGTTGAAGTTTGCATAACAAAAAGGGTAATTTTCAAAGCTGGAAGCAGGGGACTCATGAGAGAAGGTGAAGTACCCAGAGTTTACCACCAGCAGAAGGCTATTGGCTTCTGGTTCCCAAAGGGCCAGGAGTTGTGTCAAAGGGCCACAGGAAGGATCTTTAGAAAGCTGACAGAGGGACTTAATAGAGCTTCTGTCAGCTATGGTGCTGTGAACAGGGAATCAGGAATAAATGAACTTCATCTTCCTGTGATGCTCTGACCTCTAGCTGGTGTCTCCTCTGATTGGCCGAATGCAACAGGAAGCTAGTGGACAAAAAGCTTGAGAGATCCACACACTCATAGTGTGCTAGAGACAGAAAGCACCAAGGAGATGTGAGCCTAAGAATGGCACTGTTGGCAAACAGGATCCACACAGCTACTGGATAAATATCTACTCCATGAAAGGCAGGGCCAGACAAGCACCCAACCCTCAAGTCATCCTTCACTATGAACTTTCTCCACATCTAGCAAGTCTTCTATTTGCTCATTCTTTCCATATGGTATGTTTTTTTCTCAGTGAAAATCAAGATAAGGGCCCAACATTAGCAGTGGATTATAGACACCGCTGTGCAAGGGGCAGAATGGAAAAATGAAGCATCTGTAGAACCAGAGAGCCAGAGCCAGGGGAGGATTTAAGGACACAAGACTCTTGGGGATTCAGAGGAAGTTTTCTAACAATGTTGTTTAAATTTTCTGAAAACCGTGAAAGGAAAATACTTTTAAAACATGAGTAGTGAGTAACCAAAATCTAACTCACTGAAGCAATAACAATATTCTAGGTAAAACATAGAAAACACAGAATGGAATAAAATAAGATAGATTCATCAGATCTGAGATGAGAACAAGGATGTTTCCAAGTCGAGCTGCGTAAGACTGGCCAGCATTCCTCTGTAAGCACAGCAGTGTCTGGACCTGTGCATTATTCCAGCTACTCTTCTCCTTGGGAGCTAAGAAGATCAAGGCAAGTTTCATGGCTGCTGCCAGAAGACAAGAGATTTCTGCATCAGGCACAAAGACCTCATTTGTTGTGGCACAGGAAGTATCATGAGCGCCAGCCTCTTCATGCTCATTTTCTTGCTTCAGATCTCACCAGGGTGATTGAAATGAACCCGGCAGCTATCTGCATGTATGATTTTTTGCACTATGGAACTTCACGGCCATATGCCTATGTTTAGCACTTGTTTCAGATTGAGCCACTGTCCTTATCTTCCAAGTCTGTTCACTTGACAGATATCCATGAAAATATTAACCACTACGAAAGACACCCAATGCTTCTTCAAGGAGACATGGAGAAAAGGTGTTCCAATTATTGACATGGCTTTCAGTCAAACATATATGTATGAGACCTTACTTGGCTTGGCATTTTGACATGAATACACGTCACAGAGTATGATCCAGTCATAATTATGGTCTATGTAGATTTCTCTTGCTAAAAATACTAGAGAGAAGGCAATTATTTTTAATTTGAATTTTGCCCTACAGGATTTAGACATTTATACTTGATAGTTGCTTAGTAGAAGAAAAAAAAGGATAGTGATAACCAGGGAGGACTCATTGAGTCTTCTGTTAAGATAGGGGATACACACAGGGGACATTTTGAGGTAAATTATGACGTCTGTAATTAAACCAACATTGGCCCAAATTCCAGTATAACATTTTAAAGTGCTAAACTGGATTCAGATGATGTTGTTGTAACCCTCCCTGCTCTTCTTAAGGTTAATGGTTTGTTTATAAATTAATAGTGACTCATGTCATCTTCTTTCACACCAGACCTTTAGAGAGGTATGCAAGAGTTAAAGTTAAAAAAAATTTGGGTAGATCACAGAATGAATACAACCATAAGATGATGGTTTGTGAATATAATTCTCTTTCCAAAGAGTACCAAAAAGTCTGAGTCTGGTTGCTGAGGTTCATTATCATTTTCTGCATTCAGACTGATTAAAGAATGACAGTAGTTGTCGACTCTTAGTACATGAGAATTTCCATAAGCAGATTTCTTACTTTTATTGAAAAGAGAAGCACAAACTCTAAGATATAGGCCTATATCATATATACATGCATGCGAGAATATGTATGTATGTTTGTGTTTTTCCAGGATGCATAGATATGCTTGTGGAGGACAGCCTTGGGTATCATTGATCAGGTACAATATACCTTGTTTTTTGAAACAAGATCTCTCATTGACCTGGGCCTTACTGAGTAGTCTAGGCTAGTTGACCAGGGTGCCTCAGGGATCTGCCTGTTTCTGTCTCCCAAGTACTATGGTTAAAACGTCCACATACTTGGCTTGTTCATGTGGGTTCTGGGGATAGAAATCAGGTTCCCATGCTTAGAAAGCAAATGCTTTATTAACCAAGACATCTTCCCCAGACATACCTATATTTTCCAGTGACAAAATTTGGCCTATTCATAATGGTCAATCCATGATAACTATAATAGTGTCAATGGCTAAAACTAACATTACATACTGAAGTAGAATGCCAGTTACCATTTCCACACTTTGGTGCTTTTTCCATGTAGCTGAACTGTACATCAGAAACTGCTTCCCAGATTTGCCTTATCAGCCCAGTGGCACCAGGTATCTGGATCTGCAGATTCTGCTTAATCCTGTTTCCTCTTGATCTGCAAGTCATCACTGTCAGGTAAAGCCAGTAGATGGGATTTGGCAAAGCCTTCAATTCCTGCATCTAGCTGTGGATCCCATCTTTTGAGGATGAAGTTTAGGCTGTGAAATGGAGCTAGAGGGTGTATTAAGAGACCTGATGTAGTAGTGAAGAAGGTAAAGCCTTATTTTTTATTTCTCACAAGATATTTTTCACACACACACACACACACACACACACACACACACACACACACACTAATCTTCTGTGGCTCGGACTCATTTAACTCCTTTATTAATACTTCTCTGTCTTATCTTTGAATGCTTCCTGCATCTTAGATGGGATAACAGCCTCGACCCTATCACTAACTTTCTGCTATCTGCACAGAGAGTGGGAAGATTGGGATGGAGCCAAGATTAGCTTCACTAGCCTTCCACCTACTTCACATCTGCGTTTGGCGCTGAGCTTGAATGATGTCATCCCTAGTTCATAGGATGCTTTTCCCTACCACAGTGCCTGGAGATAACCTCCCACCGACACGTGGGTGGTAGATAGCGGATTACAAGTTTTCAGGATTTAAATTTAGAGCTGTTGAACAATAGACACATTAATTTAAAAATGAAGAGAGCAATATTTACATAAGAGTAGCTGTCTGTAAGGAGGTAGAGAGCTATATCGTTATGATTACAGTAAGAAGAAACTTAAAATAGCCTCAGATATAATAAGATGCCAAGGAGATTGGAGGCATGTGCTTCTGTTAAATGTTCAGTTTCAAAAGCAAAAGAATCCACCCCACCTCCACCCTACCTCCCATATATAAACAAGCTTGAAGGGTGGATGTGTTGGATTGTCAGAACTAACTCTAAAAACGAGAAGCTAGAAACAGCGACTTGGGGTTAGAGCACCCATTGGCTCCTCCACTTCAGGAAGGTTCACAACTAAGCAGGGGCAGAGTTATTTGGGTGAAGAGTATATATAGTTTATACCCTTATACCTCTGGAGGCCAGAGATGTCCTGATAGTCAAGGTGATTGTATGCTCAACTAGAAGCATGAAGACTCATTCTTGGGTCATGGAAACAGATATCAGATGGTGGGTTCCAGAGCTTCAAGTAGGAAGGGACCCACCATATAATTCTGCAAGTAAAGTATTTAAGTGGCAGCTGAATTTGTAAACTCTTTGTGTCTTAAATGACTGAAAGCCTTTTATGTTGGATTTATGGAGGGCATGACTGTGATTAGTATTTAATAAACATTTTAAAACTTTTCCTTAAAATGGGTGATCTCTGGTTAATGTTTCAAAATTTTAAATGTGTAAAAAGTGTTCTAAGTTAAAAGCTTGTTACCATTTTACTAATTCATACAGAATGCCGATATGGCCCATAGCACTTAGGAGAAGAAAGATGACAATTAGGGGCTGGCGAGAAGGCTCAGCCATTAAGAGTACCTGCTGTCCTTGCAGAAGAACATGATTTAGTTTTTAGCATCCACTTGGAGGCTCACAGCCACCTATAACTTCAGTTCCAGTGGTTCCAATGCCATCTTCTTGTCTTTGTGGGCACTGAATTTACATGAGGCACATACATACATGCAGGAAAAACACTTTAAGTGGGAATGCAAGTATTTAAATGGAAGTGCAAGCATTTGAAGACAGCAAACATTTCCCTCAGGACATAAATTGCTTTTGAATGACAGAGTCACTGATTGCTCTTCTCCTTCATCTAATGTAATAATATATCCATGACAAGTGTCAAATGTATGTTTAAATTCTATTAAAGAACTTTGAGCTGTTAAAATTCCAACTCTGTAAAGTTTGTTGGCATCATCACAGCATTTGGCTGGGTTATCTTCTGGGGATAATGTACCACTAGACACCTTAAATGAGTTAGATGGCTCTAACCTCATTAAGTTCTATAACAACTCTGCTAGGCACATATACATATACTGTGTCACTTAATCTTTTTCTGAAGTAGATAATGTTTGATTTGACAAATGAAATTGCTAAGGTTCATGGGAGTTAATTAACTTGTAAAGAAACCTTAGCCACACAAGAATCATGGCTAGAATTTAAAACATATTTTTAAATTTCAAATCACGTGCTCTTTCTATCTGGTAGGGAAGAACGCCTGGAAGTGTCACCTTGTGGGAATCTTCATTTTCCCAGGCCCTGTAGTAAAAGTCTTGGGACTTTTTTTATTTTTTGGATAATAAAACTTGTCTTGAGATTTGATTCAACTCAATAATTTACGTCTAAACTTCCAACAAACTAGATATTTTATTGCAGTTGAAAACTGTGGGTCAACATCTTGTCGTCTCCTTAATCCTTAGCACATGATAAATGGTAGCCCTTGGCACTGAACTTACAATCAAACCATGGGCAAAGAATATAAATATCGTGAATTTTATGTTTGAAAACTACCAGAGAAAAATAAGCGAAAAGTTTCTGAAGGAAACAAGTTCTAACCTTAAAATTCTACTTGCATATAGAAATGCTGGAAAGATAATCAAATTAATAAGTGGCACTAAAATTCCTCTCAGGGAGAAAATTGTGTTTAAGAAAACATGGGGAGAAATTACCTGAGCTAGATAAGATTTGCATGTATTTAGAGACTATAAATAAACCAGAGGGAAAGTGCTAGATATTATATTCTCTAGGAAGCAGAGAAAGAGAGAGGTTAAAACAGAGGGAGAGAAAATGATGGCACATATACTACTCACTAGGAGACGTGAGAAAACCCTTTTTGAGTTTAGGGTGGTTTCATGCTCTGGTGGTTTGAAGGAGAAGTACTTCTCGAAGGCTCAGATATTTGAACATTTGGCCCCAGGTGGTGGTGCTGTTTGGGGAAGTTGTGTAACCTATACGGAGTACAACCTTGTTGGAGGAAGTATGTTGCTGGAGGTAAGCTTTGAGAGCTTATACCCTTGCCCTAATTCCAGCTCAGTTTCTGCTTCATGCTTGCATTTGAAGATGTGTTCCCTCAGCAAACTGCTTCTCCCACAGATGCCATGCCTCCATACCATGAAGGACATGTCCTCTGAAATGCAAGTCTCCTCCGCCTCCCCCCCCCCAATAAAAAACCTCTTTTCTTCCTTATGATGCCCTGGTTATCACAGCAAAAATAACAACAAAAACTAACCTTCCTTATTTCAAGAGAAACTGCTGGTATTTTTGTTTTGTTTTGTTTCCCCAGTGTATTGGCTGGTTTATGTAAACTTCACACAAGCTAGAGTTATCAGAGACGAGGGAGCCTCAACTGAGAAAATATTTACATAAAATCAGCATGTAAGCAAGTCTGTATGGCATTTTCTTAATTAGTGATTCCTGGGGTATGGCCCAGCCCTTTATGGATGGAGCCATTCTTGGGCTGATGTTCCTTGGTTCTATAATGTTCCTTAATGTGGTATTATGAAACATCTACTTTTGTTTCCAAAATGTTTTGTTTCCTGAAATTAACCAGCCATTATACTAGATATGCTTAAGCTAGACAGAACTGTATTTCTTTGGTTATCAGACACAGGTGCCTCTGAGTCTAATATATCTCATATTGCTTATAGTAAAGTTTTCATCACTGCAAAGTTAAAATGACAAAAATATAAAAGTAAATAAAAACAAGGCATGTAGTGTTTAAAAACAAAATCAATGGAGTACAGAGCGAAACAAAGAATTATTAAAAGAGGAATCTCAAATGACTGAGAAACACTCAAAGAAATGTTCAATATCCTTAGCCATCTGGGCATTGCAAATCAAAACCACTTTGAGATTCCATCTTACACCTGTCAGAATGGCTAAGATCAATAAATCCAATGACAGCTTATGTTGGTGAGGATGTGGAGCAAGGGGAACACTCCTATACTACTCGTGGGAGTACAAACTTGTGTAGCCACCGTGGAAATTAATATGTTGATTCCTCAGGAAATTAGAAATTGACCTACCTCAAGACCCAGTTATATCACTCCTGGGCGTATACCTCAAGGACATCTCATCCTATCACAAGGATGCTTGCTCAAGTATGTTTATAGCAGCTTTGTTCATAATAGCCAGAAATTGGAAGCAACCTAGAGGTCCCTCAACTGAAGAATGGCTAAAGACAAAGTGCGCATTTACATGATGGAGTACTACTCAGCTATTAAAATAAATGACTACCTGAATTTTGCAGGAAAATGAAAGGAACTACAAAAATCATCCCGAATGAGGTAACTCAGTCCCAGAAAGACAAACATGGAATGTACTCACTAATATGTGGATGTTAACTGTTAATCAAAGGACATAAGGGCTGCAATCCACGGACCCAGAGAGACTGTGCAACAAGGAGGCCCAGTGGGGACACAGGGATCTCCCTGGTAAAGGGGAAATAGAAGAGAAGATGCAGAAGGGACAGGGAATGATGATAAATGGAAGAGAAGAGATCAGGAAGGCAGAGAGAGAAGGACAGAAGAGAATATATGGAAAGATGGCAAGAATTAGAGGACATTTAAGGGAGAATCGGAAGATTTAATGCAATGGAAACTCACTGGAATCAACGAAAGAGATCCTAGTGAAGACCTCTGGTAAAGAAGGTCAGGGAGCCTAAATAGCCTGTCTCCTGTATTGAGGCAAGGCTTCCAGTGGTGGGACTGGGATACCATCCTAGTCACAAAAACTTCAATCTGCGACCTATCTACCCTGCAGGGTCCACTGGAACAATGGAAAGGCAGAACACTATGCTATAGGAGGGAACCCATGTCTGATATACTGGGGCAGGAACTAGAGTCTGGACAGTCAGGAGAGGACTAATGCTATTTTGTTCTCCTCATAGATTAATGCTTAGCCCAATCCTCAACAGAGAGGCTCCCTACTGCAGCTGAAGGGAGCAGATGCAGAGGCCTGAGGCCAAACAAAATGCAGAGTTCAGGGAACCCCACAGAAGAAGTAGAGGAGGGTTTTCTGGGACCAGATATGTAGAGGACACCAGGAGAACAAACCCCATGTAGTCAACTGACTGTCATTCTTAGGGGCTCACAGAACCTGGAGTGGCAGACATAGAACCTGCTGGGTCCCCCAAATATGTCTTGAGTTTACCAGATCTGGTACTCTCACAGAACTCATATAGATTGGAATAGGGGTGTGTGTCCCTGAACCTCTTGCCTGCCCTTGAATACCTTGCCCCTCTATTGGCTTGCCTAGTCCAACACTGAAGTAGAGAATTACACCTGACCCTGTTCCATCTTGTTGTACCATGTTTGAACAGTAACTCTGGGAAGACTGTTCTTTCTTGGGGAGAGGCAGGGTGGAAGTGGGAGGATGGGGGGTAGGTCTAGGGGATAGGGAAGATGGGGGAAGTTGGGAGGAATGAAGCAAGGGCAGAAGTGTGTTGGAATGCAATATGAGAGAGAATAAAAATTCTAATAAATAAGTAATTTAAAAATGTCTACAGAAAAATAAGAAAGGAGATTATAGATAAAAACTAAAGACAGCATGAAAAGAAAGGAAGGATTAAACCAAGAAAAACATAAGGAGGAATATAGTGGGGTTATTTTAAAAGTATACAGTAAATGATAAGCATGGAAGAGCCAAAAGCATTTGCATCCGCAGCTGTATTTCACTTTGTCAGTGAAATCACAGAAGTGAAAGCAATTGTTCTTTTATTCAAATCTATTTGACTTATTTAGAAACCAGTAATTTTATATATAAGTAAAAAAATACTAATTTTCAGGTACAATTTAGAACTGTAGTCAATTACACTTTTCATATGAAATTTTGTCTTTCTCGGTAGCATTCTCCTGCATTGTCAGAGTCATTGAAACCATTACAAAAGAATGTCATCTTTAACAATGATTTACATCTGTAATTGCTTCTTCTATATGGGCTCCCTTTCATTTACTTTTCTTTCCTCTATGTCATATATAACTCTATAAAGACAGAGTTAAATGGTGGCTTTGAAAGGCTCAGCTTGAGATTCTTGGAAGCCTTGTTTCCTAATACAGAACACTTCAAAACTGTTTACTTTTAAACAGTGTGTGACTATTTCTCTGACTGAAATACAGACTTCATACAAGGTGTGTCAAGAATACTTTGGGAAGCTCTAATCGATTTCTCAAATGTAAAGATAGACTGAACAAGAAGATGGCAATTATCCAGGCTGGAACGACACTTAGCAGCTATGCGGAGGCTTACACATCCATCACTTAGAGCACTTATATCTAAGACTGCCATCAAGTTTTGTATATTTGTTTGGCGTTAACTGGCGTAAGGTGGAAAGACAGCCTAAACATAAGAAGCAACCAGAGTATCACATGCCTGCCAATTAAGAAATTCGTATTCTACGTACTAGATACCTCGGGGAGAGGGCTAATAGAATTTTCAACACGACAGTTGATTTAGAAATTACTAAATTAGATATCTTAAACTTGAGGTATCAGCTGACATCTGAGCTAGTTATCAGCCAAACATACCTGGGATTTGATAGTAGCAGATACTGAAAAAAAGTTATGATTTTTTTTGAATAGGTAGGAAAGATATTTTGTTTCAGGTATAAATGGTTATTTTAGGTGATGTGAGTTACAGAATGAAATTTCTCAGGTCCATATTCTAGCAGGAGGATAGAGGAGTCACTACCAGCTTCTTGTAGAAGGACCAGTATGGAATTTTGAAGGAAGAAAATCTGATATCAATACAAAATCATTCCTTACTGCAGGAGGAGAAATAGTTTATGGAGATTAAGACAGTTACACATGGAACATGGCTTATAAATAATAAATGACAGGTAAAATGAGGATTAAGCACCCATCACAGATTGTTAAAGTATATAAGACACGGCCTATCTAAGATTTTGAAGACAAAAAGTATCTTCAAATTTATGGGTGAATAAAATGAATCTTGCAGTTTATAAAGAGTTGGTTATATGAATTTATTTATTTAAGAACTATGTTCATGTGTGATTTCAATGGTGACTAAGCCAACAGAAGAACTTTATTTCTTCTTTCTTATTTTCAAAGGAGTTGGGGCCCCCTGCATAGAGTGCACACAAGACTGTGGGGATTAACACCTGAAAATCATATATGTGGAGAAATGATGATATTCTAAAAGACAAGTAAAGTTTTCCAGTTATGAGTAAAGTTTCTGACTTTAATATCATTTAATGTTAAGAAGTTTTTGATACATTTACACAGTAAATAAAAGTATTTTAATATAACTCTCTTGTCCTTTCTTTTTGTAAAGAAAAAATGTTTATTTATCTTACAGTTCTGGAGATCCAACAGAATTGTGCTGGCATCTGCTTAGTTCTGTTGAAGGCCTTGTGGTGGATGATATCACATAGTAGGGGTCTGTGAGTATGTGAGGGAAAGAGAGGGGGGTCATATGTAAGACAGGAAATAAGAGACTTCATCTTTTAGAACATCCCACTTTTAGGGAAATACTTCACTCCTGCACGACTCCTCCCAGTCTGAGAGGCCAACCTTTTTTTTTTTCATTACAATATTTTTATTAATTGAGTTACATACAATGTATGTCAATCACATCCTCTTTCCATTCCACCCAAGTCCACTCTCCCACCCCTGTGCCAAAATAATAATATTATTATTTTATATTTTATAATTATATTATATTATTATGTAATTGTATATTATATAATATATATCATATAATATAGTATATAATAAATATATTATATAGAATATAATAATAATAACAACAACAACAATAATAATATAAACAAACAAAAAAACCACAAGATTAAAAAAAAAAAAGAAAATTAAGTCAAGCCTGGGTGATGGGAGCATGGGAACTCAGATCATGGACATCTACCTGGCCTATATTAGCCTGAGATTAAGCATGACAAAGTTCAACATGAAGTTAGGCTTCACTGCCCAAACACACAGGCACCTGATATTGTACAGGTACCATGGCATCCTGCAGGCTCTGGGACATTGCACTGGCTCCCTGACATCACAGGAGCACCTGGGGTTCACACAGGCACTCAGACGGACACAGGCCTCCAGACATCACACAGGCCCCCAGACAGTTTGCCAGAATGAGAGCCTCATGAAGTCAGGACCTAATGGCCAGTGAACTCTGATATTATCCAGCAATGCAGATGGAACTCTAATTATCCTGGTCCACATGAGCATTTTGAGGTTTTTAAAACCCTTCCCAAAAAGAGGAGTCTCAATCCTGAATATGGAATATTCTTCAGCAGGGACACCTTGCTGTTGCTCAGGATCAGGGTGATCCTGGGGTTTGGCAGCATGTTCAGGAGCACTATGTGCTCCAGCTCCAGTCTGTTTCACACTGCCCTACCCTCTCACCATCCTTTCTGCTGCCTCAGCCTTTGTGTTTACAGCCCATGGGTAGTGCTCCAGCCTATCTCCACACCCCCACACACCCCTCACACCCCCACCCCCCGCCACCAATCAGAGAGAGCAATACGAGTGGCACCTGCAACCAAGAGAGGAGCAATACCTGCCTGGTGGATACGTAAGGGGCCTAGTAGATGAATAAGGGGCCAGGAAGGTCTGGTGGTAGCCTGAGGACCAGTCCTTAGTGTAGAGACTCAGCTCAGGAAATGAGACATCCTTCATCTGGGTTATCTTGTTGTTGCTCAGGATCATGGGCTCCTGAGGTGTAGCAGTGTGTTCAGGGGGCAGGACCTAGTTGAGCTCCAGACTGATGCCCCCTGCCTAATCTTCATCACAGTCGATCTTGCTGCCTCAGCCTTTGAGGTTGCCACCTGTGGGTGGCCCCGTAGCCGATGCTCTCCCTGACAGCATCAGGGAGAACCATATGAGCAGTAGCCATGGCCAGGGAGAGGAGGCAGTACTGGCCTCGCAGTTGGTGAAGGGACCAGGAAGGTCTGGTGGTAGCCAGAGGACCGATCCCCTGTCCACCTTGGTTGCATACCCATGCCTGCCACCACCACCGCCACCCCCCCCAACCCCCACCCCCTACCAGCCATGTGTCTCTTAGCAGTGCTGGCCACAGTTCCCCTGCTTGCCAAGTTCCCAGTTCTGTTTCTCTTTGCTGCCTGTGGCACTCCATTCTCTGAGTGGAAGCCCTGGCCTGGAGGGTAACCTGGCCTCAGCCTCCCAGCATTCTGAGTGCTAGTCCCTCTAGGGGACACAAAGCTTCTTTGTCCTCTATCTTGTTTGCATCACTGTGGCTATGTCTCCAGTTGAGTTTCCTCCACAGCCACGGGCTGATCTGGGCTTGTTCTGCCATCCTTCCTCTCTCTACTGCCAGCCAACTTTCCAGATCTGTCACCACAGCTACCTCTTTCCAAGCAGTTCTAATTCTAAAAATTCTCTCTGCAAGACTCAGAGCCAGTGTATCATTCTCTCAGTCCATGAACACACAAGGAGCTCGGGAAATTTGAGTGGAGGCAGAAGGGTAGTGGCGGGAGCCCTGGTGCATTCTGTCTACTGCCCGACCACCAACTTGAGTCCTGGCTGAGGCTCTGTTCTTCTGTCTTAGACCATCCTCACAGCCTGCCTCCTCCATGCCTTGGGAAGCACCCTTGCGTGGAGTGGGAGCTCCAGCCTGTCGGGAAATGATGATACCCAGAAGGCCTATTCAGCATCTTTTTGCTGTGGTGCCACCCTGTTCTTCTATCTTAGACTCTCTTCCCAGCTTACTTCTCCATGTCATGGGCCAAACCTGTGGGTAGAGTGGAAGCCACTGGTCCTGCAGGCAGTGATGGAACATACCAGGCCTGTTCAGTGGAGAGGCTACTCCATAGACTCTGCTGCTTCCGGCTTGCTTCCTCCAAATCTGTGGTCAAACCTGTGGGTTTTTCCCACCATTTTTCTTGTCTGTACTCATGGCCCATGACTTTCCAGATCTGTTACTGCTGCTGCATCTTTCCAACCACTTTAATTCTCCAAGTTATTTCCATTGGACGTGGCACCAATGTAGCTTCTCACAGTCCAAGAACATGTGAAGATCCGGAGAGACTTGCTTGGGGGCAGTGGGTCAGTGGCTGGATCCATGTCAGGCCCAGCACCATCTTGAATTTAGGTCTTATCGTTTAAACTTCAAATTACTGCTTTTCCAGATATACTTTAATAATTTATTTACTTATACCTTTCATATGAAATACTGACTTTCTTAGTAACATTTCTCTTGTATTGTCAAGGACCTTCAAGCCATGTCCAAGCCAAGCAAACACTTAATAGTTAATGTCTTCAAATGTTTATTCTTTCTAGTCTCTTATTTTTATGTTCTCAAATATTTATTTATGTATGTGTATATATGGTTGTGTGGGTGCTCTTGGAGGCCAGAAGAAGGCATCGATACACTGCCACTGGGCTTACAGGCAGTAATGAGTCACCTGATCAGGATGCTGACTATATAGCTCTGATATTCTAGAAGAGAAGAAAGTACTCCTGAGCTCTAATCCATCTCTCCAGTCCCTATTCTTACTTTCCTTAAATCATTTAGTTCAAAGAGAAAACATAAAATGGGAAGGTTAAGTGGTTGCTTTTCAATGTTGAAAGATCTGTTAGAAATTCTTAACTCCAGACCACACCTCTGCTGTGGATTTCACACTGTTGTGGGGTCCTTTTGATCCAATTATAGGGACATATGACTTGTTGAAGGAAAAGAAAATTTTATTGAGATCAAGCATAAAACAAACAAGCAAAAAAAGAAAAAATAGAAAAAGAGAAAGAAAGCTGGACCGGCCAGGGACACGGTCTGAAGTAAAAGTTCAGAGCTACAACTCCAAGTCAAATTTTTGCAAATTACTTAAGATTGAAACTATAAACATTTTGTGCCAACATCAACAAAAGTTAGTCATAATTTTTAACAATCACAAACTCACTAACAACCATGGTCGGAGTCACCATAACCCAGAAATGACACGTCTCAGTTCCCCAAACAAGTATCCAACAATCATTTTGTTTTGGCTTTACTGGTGGTCTCTGAAGGCTAGGGGCTTTCTCATTTTTCTGGGAACCTGAACTTTGTCTCCATGTTAAAATGGATTTTGCAGTTTAAGATGGAGTTGGTTCTGCCATTTCATACCATTTCAACATCATTCTGCTTTAATATCTCTCAATGAGATAAAAATAAGATTACCACAATTAGCACATGTATTATCTCTCAAATGACGATTTTCTATGTATGCAGTATAAAAACTATATTCCTTCCTTCATATAAATCCATTTGGTTTAAGAAAACAAAACAAAACAGAGGAACACAATGAGTCCAGCAAGCATTTTAGGTGCAGCCAACTGATCTTTATCTGTAACTTGGGTAGGGGGGAAAGAGTTTAGAGTAAACTTCATTCTACTGCCAACATTTATCAACGTACTTGGAAACTCTGGTGCCAATAGTAAATATTTATGTCACAGTGGAATAGCCTATTTTATAATTTTCATTATTATCCTAATTAGGAAAATTACATCTAGGAAGACCATTCTGTTTCTTAATATTGTGACAAAATAACACCCATACACATAAAAATACAAAGCCTTTGAATACCAGCCATTGAAATACCACCTTTGATATTATTAAAATCCTCAGCTAAAATCTTATAAATTCCTATAGTCAATAAACCAATTTTTTCCTCCTTGGTGATTTAAATAAGAATGTATTTTAGAAATACATAATGTTATGTCTGATAGTTTGGCAGGATATGGTGGTGCATGATTATTGTCTCAACACTTGGAAGAGAGACAGGAGTCTCACCCACAAGTTCAACCCCAGCCTAGTCTACTTCAAAAATTCTAGGTGAACCAAGGCTACATAGTAAAAGCCCATCTCAAAATAAACAAAAGAAATAAGCCTAATAGCTTTATGCATTTTGGCATAAAAGACTGAATCATAGAAATTCAAGTTTAAAGTTTCTATGTTATATTTCAATCATGTGTCAGGATACCACACAGGCTTATTTCTATTGCTCCATCTTTTATTCTTGGGTAGATCACATATTTTCAGCTGTTGTTACATTTAGCTAGAAAGTCCCAATCTGTTAAGTTTCATGGTTCTATTTAATAGTCTAAATGTACACATACAAGTGAAAGTCTTTCTGTTGATATCTGCAGTAGAGACAGTAGGTTAAATAACTGAAAAACATTATAGCAAATGATAATTTAAAAATAATGTGTAAAGCCTGGCTGGTGGAACATACCTTTAACCTCAGCACTTGGGAGGCAGAGGCAGGTTGATCTCTGTGAGTTTGAGGCCAAGCTGGTCTACAGAGTGAGTTCAAAGTCAGTCAGAGTTACAACAAAGAAACCCTGTCTCAAAAACCCAAACCAAACCAAATCAAAATAACAACACAAAAATAATGTGTAAGTCTTAAACAGTTTGTTATAATTTAAACATATTACTGCACATGCCTAGCAATGTTTTGGATTTTTTTTAATATTTCTTATTTTAATTAGATATCATTCAACAGTTTCTGTACCACTCACACCATTGACAATTCTAGTTTGATTTACTCTAAGGTGGACACTGAAAGAGAATTACAAAGAACCCCCAGTACAATGGTGTAACCAACTGTTGTTATTTTGCTAAATGACTGTGTTGTAAAACTACCTTCTAAACATTTGTGTATATAGCCATAGACCTGTGCGGTTCTCAGCCTTGGCCATGGAAACTTTTTTTCCTACAGTGAATAGCAGCCAGTACAGAGACTCACGGCTGGTCAGAGTGCTGGAGAGAAGTGGCTGTGGGTGCTCAGCACTAAATCAGACATCTCTTTCAACCCTTCTGCCAAAGATCAGGGGAACAGTGTGGAAGAGGTTGTGGACAGAATGTAACACCAGAGGACCAGAGTGAGTGCTGTTAACTTCTCTCTTCCGGACATGATATGGCTACTGTACTAAGGAATTTACAGCTGCTATAGTTACCTCCATAAAATCTGCACAGGGTCAAGCCACTAAAACAAAGGTATCTGGTCATAGTGACCACATCTTTATTCACTGAGCTACAAGACACTTAAAAACAGGGTCAGGAGCATGGTTTCTAAGAGTAAAAGCAAGGTATGTGTTAACATATGAAAATATTCCTCCTCGGGGCTAGAAAGATGTCTCAGTGGTTTAGCAAACTTGCTGCTCTTCCAGAGAACCCAAATTTGGTTCCCAGCCTCCACTTTGGGTGACTCGGGACACCCCGCATCTCCAGCTCCAGGAGACATAAATCCCTCTTTTGGCTACTCAAATACACATGCGCATACCCACACATAAACAAACACGCCACACAAACAAAAATAAAATACATCTTAAAAACAAAAATATACCTCTTTGATAAAAATGCTGCTTAATAATTTATGAATAAAGAGAATAAAAATCATTACACAATTCACTGTTATCTCATATAATTCCTGCTCATACAGAAGACTCATCCTCTTATTTTCCATGTCTATGCCTGTGAATAGAAAAGGCCCTCTAGATAATGTATCTTTTATATGAAATACTTTTGTTTTAAAATCATTGCCAGGATTTTCATATGGAACAGTAATTTATGGAATATTTGTACACTAGATGTTGAGGGCATGTAGTAAGGGGAGATTCTCTTCCCATTGTAACAGCAATACAGGATGGCATTCTTGCATAGCACTTGGATACTGCACTGCTCCCTCACTTGGCCTCCCCATCTGGACTGTGAGATTTTTGTCAAGCAGGATGATGTTGAAATATTTGTGTTGGGCATATAGTAGGTGTCTTAGTTACTGTTCTCTTGGTGGGAGGAGACACTACAAGCAAAGGAACTCTTGTAAATGAAAGCATGTAATTTTATGATTGTTTGCAGTTTTAGAGGGTTAGTCACAGTGGGAAACAGAAAGGTGTGGTGTCAGAATAGTAGCTGAGAACCTTACATCCTTATCCAAAAGTAGCAGACAGAGGAGTGGGGTGAAGGGAGAGGGAGAAGGAGAGGGAGAGAGAAAAATCTGGTGGCCTGATAGGTTCTGGAAACCTCAAAGCTCATCCCCAACAAGGCCACACCTCCTCATCCTTCTCAAACAGTTCCACTAAACTGGGCATCAAGCATTCTAATACATGAGCCTATGGGGACTGTTCTCATTCAAACCACCACAGTAGGTATTTCATAAATATTTGTAGGCAGAAATGGCATGTGAAAAACATATTTGCAAGTCAAATACCAACAGATCGGCAGTTAACAGAACAAACAAATGAAAATGGATTGCTAGGAGACATTTAAGAGGTTTTCGCTAGAACTGAAATAAATGCCTACGATAATTCATCACTGTAGTGTGTATTTGTTTGGCTCAGTGCTGCACTACACTAACATGGTTTAAAAAGCATAGTGGTTCTATTATGTGCATGTTGATAGTCATATATAAGTTAATCCAGTCATTTCCACTCAATAAATCATACCTTTGATGCTTGATAATCAATTAAAAATCTCAATGTGAAAAATATTAACTAAAATTTTATGGTGTTTGACATACGGGTTGCTTATGGAAATGTGTTTAGTTCTCATGAGAATGCTACCCGGGAACACTTGTTATTCTACAGTTGAATGAAGGCACAGTGGTTAAACAACTTGCTTCTTCACACAACCTTTAAGTTGCTCAGCAGAGATAGAATTCAACCCCCTGCAGAAACCAGAATCTTCAACGTGTGATGCCGTCTTCTGATGTTAAAACTCTACTCTCAATAAGATTTTACTGAGAGCAGACGGATGAGAGTAGATGCAACAGAAACAGGATCAAAGCATTTCTAGGCACAGCAGCTAAAGATGCTCTTAAACTTTTTAATGTCTCCAATTATGAAGGCACACTGATATTGTCTTCTCTTCCATACAGGGGAACTGGAGTAGAGAAGGATAAGTTATGAGCTCTATATTATATAGCCTTTGGCTGCTAAAGAATGTGACCCTCGGTTTTTAGAGTTAGAATGCATTTGCCAAAGAAAATATATAACTTCTAACAAGGGTCTGGGGAGATGTCTGATCAGTAGAGTACTTGACTGGCAAATATAAGAACCAAGTAAGGCAGTGCACACTTGTAACCCAGTGCTGGAGAGTGGAGACTGGTAGATCCCTGAAGCTCCCAGCCAGCCAGTCTAGACAAGTCAGCAAGAACCAGGACCAGTGACAAAAATCTGTCAAAAAACCAATATGGAGAGCAACTAGGATGATATCTGATATCCACTTGTGACTCACACACACACAGGGACACACACACACACACACAGACACACACATGGACACATACACACACATGGACACACATACACGGACACACACACACTTGGGGACACACACATGGGCACACACAGATGGACATGGACACATACACACGGACACACACACACATACACATGGACACACACACGGACACATGGATACACACACACGGACATACACACAGACACACACACACACACACATGGACACACACGGACATACACACAGACACACATACACACACATGGACACACACACACAGACACACATGCACACACACACAGACACACACACATGTACACACACACACAGACACACACACACACAGACACACAAGGAAAGAAAAGAAAACCTCAAAGCAACAACAAAAACAAAATCAAGCAAACAAATAAACAAATAAAAAAAACCAAAAACACAAAGCTGTGACACTATCCTGAATGTTTTTAGGGATGGGGATCAAGGAATCACTATGTCTAGCCTTGTCAGCAAGAATCTTGTTATATATTTGGTAGATTTTAGTGGTTAGTACCTAACTTACCTGTAATTATAGTAATGCATTAAATATCTCAAGAAAATTAAGTTTGGTTTTATTCATTCGTAAGGCTACAAAAGAAAAAACTAGTAAATAATTAAATTAAACGATACTGAAAGTTTGTTTGAAAAAAATTCCTCTGTGGGGCATGAATTGAAAAAAAGTTTAATTCATTTTTAAAATGCATATTATGAGTATTAGGAAATATTTTTTCTATTTATTTGTTAGAATAATACATTAGTGACAAACTAATGTTCCTCAGCACTCATGAAAAACACAAAATTCAAAAGGGAAAGGGAGAAAAAAAATATTGAGTATCCGATATAGAAGAAAATGGCTTATGATTCATCTGAAACACAGGATTAAAATTCTGAAGTATATTTTAATAATTTGCAACCACTTTAGAACATGTGTGCTTCTGTAGCATGATAAATTACCAACAGTCAATTGTACTGTTTCAATATGACTCTTACCCCTATATAGATTGTTGTTACAGTATATCTGAGATCTACTGCATTAGTCCATTTTCTGTTACTATTACAAAAATGCCTGAGGCTTGGTAACATGTGAAGAAGTGATTTTTGTTTAGCTCACACTTTTGGAGGCTGAAATTCCATATAGCATCATTCTGCGTTTGGTAAAGCCCTCGTGGTTACATCACATCATAGTTAGTGGCATATATAGGAAGTGAAATCATGGCAAATCAGGGGGCTGAAATGAAGAGAGCCAGTATTACTTTTGTGAAAATTATTTGGGTTCCCACAAGAACTGCTAAGTCACTTGTAGATACAGCATTCTAGGGCCCTTCTACTTGGCTCCAGCTCTCAGTCTTACCTCCCAATTTCACCACATTGAGAGCCAAATGTCTAACACAAGCACCTTGGGATGCAAACTATGCAGAAGTTCCTTAGGTTTCATACTGATAAATTTAATTTACTGACAAAGTAGTTCATAGTCCACCAACCTCTAACTTGGTGTTCCTAACTTTGTCCTGCCATCTTCTACCTGAGCTCTTATGTATGGAAGGAATTTCTCTCATCCGTCTCAATGATCTGCCCCCCAACATAGTCAGTGAGAAGCTGCAATATCTTGTGCTTCTTGTAAGGTCACCATGCTAGAGATAATATTTACCTGACTGGCTTTTCCATTTATGTGAGGACATAGTATACTGTCAAAAGCATCTGCTGTACAAGCTGAATCACTCTTTCTCCTTAGCTATGGATGGCCCCCCCATCATGGAAATACTCGCCACCATGGAGACTGGTTTACTGACACTGTGATGAAAAGTTCACACTGTTAACTCCTGGAAGTAATTTTGCCAAATATTTTGTTCAATTTTCTGTCTTTTTAAAGTAGCAAAATCCATACATATACTAAAATTAATTCAAAATAAGTAGATTTGACTCTTCTTTGCTATTGATACCCATTCACATATGCTTTCTAGCAGGTGAATAGCATACTATGCATTTAATATACTTCTGCTTATAAGAATACCACTATGTGTGAGTGTAAAACCATCGTATATGCATATATTATGTTCATAAACATATAGTAATTATTTATTATTTTTACTTGCTTAAATATATAAGCATTTTGGTATTTAAATAATTACACTGATTATTTAGCAATATTTATAGTTTATAGAAAATACTTGCATATTTCATATAACCCAGTAATTAGGACATCATAGCCTGCTTAGATAGAGCCATGAGACAGGACAAGCAAATAAAGGGCATAGAAACAGGAAAGCAACAATTCAATTATTTCTGCTTGCAGACAACATAATTTATATATAGAAAATCCTCAAGACACAACAGTAAAAAATATTAGAATTGATGAAAACTCAGTAAAATTGCAGGATAAAATGTTGGTAACTTGCTATACAAAAATTGGTAGCTTTCTAACATGTTAAAGACAGATTTGCTGAAAAAGAAATTGAGAAAAGAATCTCATTCACCATAGGTGAAAAATCATAATGCCTGGGAATAAGTTTCACCCAGGTAAGTGATCTGTACTAGGAAAAATTTAAAGTACCGATGAAAGAAATTAAAGATCGCCCCCAACCCCCAGAAAGATATCCCATGTTCATGGATTAGAAGACGGATCAACTGCCTCTACCTTGCCAGCACTGAGATTCCAAGCATATACTACCAGGCTTGATTTCTTTTTATGTGGGTTTTAGGAATTCAACGCAAGCCCTTATGCTTGTATGGTAGGCAATTGAATAACTGAACTATCTCCCAGCCTAATAATTTAAATTTATACTTACAAAAATAATTGCAAAGAGGGCACTGAGAGTCTCCCTTATTACATACACCAGATATGGTAGTTTGATGCTTGTGAGTGGACAGATAGGAATAGCTTAAAGCACCAGATTCATTCACAATCCCTAGCTTTTAATGTAATGTCCCCTTTCTGTTCCATGTTCCAATCCCAAGTATATTACACTTAGTAGTCATCCCTTACATTTTCTTGGCTATGATTATATTCATATTCATAATTATAGTGGTGCTGCAGTCCTTGGGAAGGAAGCCCATGGGAGAAAGTGCCCTTTCATCATGCTATAAAATGAGGTACATATTATCAATGTGAACTAGTTCTACTGCTCATGACTTGAGTACCTGCTTGATGTTACCTTGTTAGACTTGCTTCTGTACACCTCTTCCTTCTCCCACTTTTACATAATGTGTATCATGAATATCAAATGTAAATAAATGCATTTGATTATAAACAATAAAAATAAAAAAGAGCTAATATTTTTAAATGCCCATTCTACCCAAAACAATTAGTATAATCCAACCCTTATCAAAATGTTAATGACAGAGAGACTAATACTAAAATTCATGTGAAGCGACAAAGATCCAGAATAACTAAAGTAATTTTGATCAAGAATAACAAAGCTAAATTGTCTCAATCAGACCTTCTCCTTTCTCTCTGTTCCCCCAGAACCAATCCTCAAGTCTCTTCCCTAGCTCTGCAACAGAACACCAGCTGCACCATCCGTTCCTCCTGAGCACATCTCCCATGACTCCTACAGATCATCTCCTCTTACTTCCCTCTCCCCATTTGCCACTATACTTCAGCAGGCATCTCCTGTTTAACCACAGGTCACACCATCCAGAAAATCAAGTAGTCTGACTACAGATCTTTTCCTTTGTTTCCTTTTCTCTGTTCCTGTAGGCTCAACCCCCAAGTCTGGTTCCTAGGGATGCAACAGATCACCAGATGCAGCTTCCCTTCCCAAACCCCTAGTGACATCTCCTAAGAATTCCGTGGATCATTCTTTGCTAACCTCTCTCTCCCCACTAGTTGCTATATCCCAGCCTCCAACACCAGCAGGCACTCCCTGTGAACACAACAGCTGAGTAGTCCAGTAAAACAGGCAACATAGCCATCCAAATCTCCAAAAGATCAGAGAGGAAAGAGAAACTAGAAAACAAAACACTCACCCAACAAACACAAATCCAGAAATCAGCACCTAGAATTGTAATTATCCCAAGCCCATAGACGCCAGTGTAAGAACACAATCAGGGATCTACTGGTAGTATGGCACTGGCCATGATGGTGGTTCCCTCTGCTGAGGTCTGGCAGGACTTCCACATATGAAATATGCCTCCTTCTCTTTTGTGCTGAGCCACCTTCTAGGTATACAACTACAAATGGCATACCAATGTGGGGCATGGCATCATACCAGCTAATCCAACTTGGACACAAAGAAGAAGAAAAGAAATTCCAGACCTTGCAGAGTCAGGTAAAGTGAGCTCAGAGAAGCTCCTAGAGGATAGACATTATATATTTGCAAAAAATAATGAGTAGAAGTCTCCTGAAGGAAGAGGAGAGTGAGGAAAGAAATAAGAATTTATGAAAGGAAAAGGCTGTGAAATTAATATATAAATGAGGAAAAAAAGCTCTGAAGTGAGAGCCACAGAATAGAGACCTTTAGAGAAAGACATGTTCATGGTAGAAACAAAAAAAATTTAACTGGGAGCAGGAAAGAAGCAAGGTTTCCACAGCTTTTCCTAATCATGAGTTGACTCTCCCTCCTGCTGCTGCCAGGAGCCAGGGCACGGGAAATGGAAACCAGAGTACACTGTTGTAAAAACTGAGTTTGTTGATGGCTTTGTGTGTGTGTGAAGCCCAAGTGGGTCTTGTGTTTGAGGTCTATGAAGAAGGGTATATATTTTCCCATAGTGGTGGTGAGAAAAAAAATGCCAAACCACCAGAATATTTCAACTGGAGAGTCTTCCCACTGACCTAGGACACCCTGCTGTGGAAGTCATAGCTCAGGACCAAAAAACTCCTTAGTTAAACTGAACAGTTTTTATTGTTGTTGTTGTTTTGTATTGTTTTTCTTTTTCTGCAAACCTGACTATAAACAGTCCAGATACTGATGATGGTGACGAGAACTCGACCCATAGGAGAACTCTTACTGTAGAGAAGGACTAGTAATTTTTCTAGCAAACCAGACTCTATCTTAAAATCTGGGAAGTGTTTCCTTAGGGTCAGCATACAGAAGCTGTCTTCTAGAACTGGTGACGTTGTATCTTGTGCTGGTAATGGAATTTGGTACTGTAAGAGTCACCCAGGTGTTGCTGGTTTTGATCTGCTTGAAGGGATCATGGAGAACAGCTGAATGTTGGCATTGTAAGAGGCTATGAGAAGCCATTAGTGAAGGTGCAGCCAAAGCAGCAGTGAAGGCCCAGATTGAAGGAGTCATGCAGAGAAGTTGAGGCTTGGCATAACGAAAGATCCTAGGATACGGTATTGGTGAAAGTGCAGCCCACTTGCAGCAAGGGAAGTCAGCATTTTGGAGATGCCAGTGCCATGGGATGCCCACCAAGAACAGCAGCAGCAGTGGAGTAGAGTCAGCCAGAGCCTAGAGGGCAAACTGTGTGTGCTGCAGAGGGCAGAGCCAGATCCAAGCCCGTTGGAAGAGACCAGAAGATTGTGAATGAATTCCAGATAATGGGACATGATAATGTTTTTCTGCTGTCCAAAGACATTGAGAAAGCTTGATAGGTGTTTGGTTTCATTTGGTTGTGTGCATTAGCAACACTCATGATTGTTTCTCTTATTAATAGTTTTGCTGGTATAGTGTTATGTTGTAAAGGCAAAGGATTTTTTTTATACAGAAAATGGAAAATGTTGGATAAGTTTATTTTTAGTTATGTTCAAAATGATTGTTTTGTGCTCTATTGGGTGAGGGGCTTCCCTAGGTCTTGGCATTTTGTATTGTTTGAAGGTGTTAGATTTCTGTGGGGGATGTTTAGTTGCTGATGATCTGCATGTGGTATCAGTAGAACACCTAAGGAGTTCTGAATAATAAAACACCTGAGCTCAGATGCCCAGGGTTCCACTGTCAAGGTGGCACTTATCATGACAGTGGTTCCCTCTTCTGAGGACTGGCAAAGTTTGCAATTATGAACAATGCCTCCTTGTCGTCCTTGCTGAGCCACCACAGCAATGTACTACTACACTGAACCCTTCCAGCTGCTGTTTCCCTCTACCTACTTTCTAACCATTTATGTCCCACTCAACTCCTAAAGCCTGCCGTGCCCTCTTAAGTTACCCACCAAGACACTTGTCTCCCCACAATCCTACATCTTCTGCTGTCAGCTTCCCCCTTTCTTGGTTCTTGCTTACAAAAAAAACCCAAACATACCAACAAATAAAACCTGTTTCTCCATTCAAGGTCATTGATATTCAAAACTCTTGATAAAATGTAAACTTTCTTACTCTCAGAAAATTCCTAATGTCCACTCCTCGGGCCCACAATAACATTTGTCTAGCGTCTTTACCTTTGCTCACTTCAACTACTGAGATAAACTGAATCATACAAACTTTATTTAGCCTCTTAACAAGCTCAGATACGCTTAATAGATCCTGGTTCTCAAACTCTTCAGAGATCTGTTGAATATGGCATTTAAAATGTTTAATAAAAAAAGCTTCCCATAATAGATGATGGCCCTTCCTAGTCAGAACCTTTAAGGTCTCAAAAGAGGATAGAACACTGCACTGATGATTCCACCTGGATTTTGGTAATACTAACCACTGAATAAAACTGCCTCATGCCTCCCTTGACAACATGACCTTGCAGAAACTGTGGACACACTTGAGTTGACTGCTGTACTCTGCCTGGTCAAAATAAGGTCAAAGTATCCCAAATTTCTTCTTCATAGGAAAATTTCTCAGACCTGGACAGCTGAAGGCCTATGCTGCTCTGTGTGACAACCGAAGGTCAAATGCTGTCTATATGACAGCCAAAGACTACTTCTACCCTCAATGAACCATGTGAGCCTATGGTTACAGTCTATGTAAGTCTCTGCCATTTTAGTTGATACATAAACCATTTGGATTTTACTACGTGCTCAAATTTATCCTTCCCAGATCTCTGATTATGTTTTTTTCTAACTATAATCATAATAATTTAACAACAACAAGTACACAGCTGCCTCATCAGTCCATTTCAGTCAGACCTTGCTTTTTCTAAAACTACTAGATTTCTTACTAGGAAAGACAGACTCGTACAGGTTATTTTGCTGGTGGATAAAACAGATTTGAAGTTTCTAAAGGTTATGAGAAACAGACAAGTAGATTATGAGGATTAGGAAAAAGTGTTGAAATACAAGTTGTAAAGGTCTAAGGATACAGAAGCTTAAGTAAGTTATGTGGATCTAAGAAAGTAATTTAAAGTGTATAAAGGTCTGAGGATATGAAAGCTTAACTAAGTTATGAGAGTCTGACAAGGCGATTTAAGGTATGCGGATGTCAGTTATGAAGGCCTCAAGGTATTCTTTCCCTCTTGCCGTGCTACCGTCATATTAAGACTTCAAAAGTTCAAATTTTTGACATTAATCAATAGAGTTCACTCTAATACCAAGTCTCTTCTATCCTTCCTCCAAACACACCTGGTTCTCACCCCAGCAGATAAGACCTTTCTATATAACCTAAACCAAAACTGTGATATATGTCTGTTTACTAATCCTGTCTCCACTATTCCACCTGTTACCATCCCCACTCATTAGGCCTGGAAACTGCTTTCTGACTGCAAATGGCAGGTTGATTTCACTCATATGCCCACTGTGAAACACATTCTTCTGAATACCCCAGATGCCCACTCGCAAAATCTTTTTGCCTTCACATGGACAGATCCTGACACACAACAGTTCCGACAATTGAACTGTGCTAACTCAAGGATTCAGGAGCAGCCCCTACCTCTTTGGCCAGACAGTTATCATGGACCTGGCCTACCTTCCCCCTTCCCCCTTTCCCCTTTTCCCTGCTTCAGTGCGTAGAGGACCTCTTCTTTACAGTCCGCCCTTTCCAACAGCCAATCTGACACCACCTCACTCCTCCATTTCCTCGGCTCCAGGAGCTACCGGGCCTCACAAAGTTCAACTCTCCTTTTCCCAAGTCACTTATCAAGGATTGTCTCTCATCCCAACCCATAAACACCTCACTCTGGAATGCTTTGCTCCTTATCTCCACCCTCAACAGAATCTGAGCTGTTTTCCTTCTTGGACATAGCCAACTTCCTCTGCTCTTGGGTTCCTGGACACTCACTTCTGGTACATTCTCTATCCCAAGCAACTTCCTCCCAACCTAAAAAAATTCCTTAAACTCAAAAATACTCTTCTTTCTGCCCCTTCCCTCACAATCTATTTCCATCACACTCTCTCTCAACTCCTAACTTACAAAGCATTCCAGTACATTATACCATCTTGGATTCTATCCTTCCAAACTTCTCTTATCAAAAACTCACCACTCACATTCTTTACTTGTCTCTTCACAAACCATCCACACTTATCCCGTTACCTCAACATTCCCCAGATCCTCTTCATTCTTGTACCAAGACCTCCTCCCCCATGCTTCTCATATACAAGAAGGTCCACTAGCTACTTCTGACTATACTTTATATACAGATGGCAGCTCCTTCCTGTCAGAGGGCCACCATATTACAGGATATGCAGCAGTCTCAAATGATGTCATAGTCAAAGTGGCTGCCTTGCCCCCACAGACTACCAATCAGCAGGCAAAATTAGTGGTCCTCAAAAGAGCCCTTCACATGGCCCCCAAATACACCACTAGCAGTACAATAACAGAAACTCCAAAATATGCTTACCCATATCCTCATAACACACTCAAACATTTGGAAGGATTGAGGATTTCTAAACACAGAGGACAAGTTACTAACTCTTCATATATATCCATAACTTCTCCAAGGCCTATCTTTTACCCTCTCAAATTGGTTTGGTTCATCATAAGACATAACAGACCGATCCATCCATTATCTATAAAAGCAATAATCAAGCTGACATGGCAGCACATCAAGCTGTCCTTTCATCCCTTATGACTCATCCCACTTCCCTAGAGGCTACCCTACTACACAACCCAGATAACAACATACCTAACCCTCCTTCAGTGCAGGATACTTTTCTAACCTCCACTTTGTGTACTCATCCTCACTCTCCAGTCCCTGTTCCTTCAAGGTCACCATTCCCCATTGCCAACCACTCCCCCTTCCCCCAAAAATTCTCTTACTTTTCCTCTGCCCAAATGATTGCCAAATATCCACCACCACCTGGATCCTTTAAATTCATTAACTGTCTAGGTGTCCTCAGACATCAAATGCTCTGAGCAAGTTCTACACTCTCAATTACAAATCATAACTGAACCCAAACCTCCACAGCCATCTCCCCTTTGACATACACATTCTCATGACCAAACATTCACTTGGGTCGAGTGGAGATCATCCAACAAACCCTGTCTCTTCTTAATTTCACTGTTCCTTCCCTTAATGTACCCCGTTGATTTCTCTGTGCTTCCCTTCAATGCCCTCTCACAGTGATACCCTGGCTGCCAATGTGCCACCTCCCATTACTGATCACTTGTTTCCAGCCATTCAAGATCCCCTTTGGAAACAGAGCTTGAGTTTCTCAAAGTTTCCATACCAAGCCACCAAACCTGTTACAGAACACCTTTCTCACTATTTGCCAAAAATTCCCCCAATCATCCACGTTCCCAAAATGTCTCAATTTCAGAACCTGCTTGGACACCCAGAAAAGATTATGCTTGTGTGATTGATGTCTCTCTAAATCTATTCTCTCCAATGCAACCAGACCCTGATTTCAGGTGACAGTCTTTCCCCAGTTGACCTTATAGAGCCAATCTAAATTTTCCTGACTCCTCTCAAAAACTCAAATAAATTTTAGATAAATACTCCTGTCAATCAACAGCCTGTTTCCCCATCTGCCTATTCCACCTCTTCCTGAGGGTAGGATCTCTTGACCTTTCCCTGGTCTTGGGGCTCCTCTTCCCAACTCCCAGAGCTATGGGCCTAAAAGCTTCAATTGTACACCCAAGTTATAAAAAACTCCCCTAAACTGTTTAATTTTACTTCTGTCTCTAGAATATCTGTCCCAGCACATTTCAAATCAACTACAGACCAGTCCAACTTGCCAATCCCAGATGTTTGCTCAGAATCTACATCCCTGACAATTTCAAAGCAGGTAGCCCCAGGTCATCCAGCCATCACTAGCCTAGTCTCAGATGGTCCAACAGAGCCAACAACAAGTGAAATGGCCTGTTCTTCTTGGTTTTGGCCAACATCCCAACTTCCTTGAGCCCCCAACAGCAATGCCCCAATGCCAGCAAGAAGTAGTCTGGTGAAGAATTGCCCCCTTCCCTAAAATCTCACTTATAAATAACAAAAGGTGGGAATATTAACATCCCCCACATAACCTCAAGATGGCAATGGATTAAGAAAAAAACAACCAGATGTAAGTTAAGTTCCAGCCTCACACACACAGGCACAGAAATTCCAGTCTTATAGAAACCCCAGTCTCCCAGAAATATCGCCATAGCACCCTAACTTTTCTCCCCAAAAGTTCATATCTCTTATCCTTTGTCCTCCCAGACAGTTAGAGACAGCCCCATCCCAACCTTTCTCCAGCTCATACCTCCCATTCTTCTGTTCCTGCCTAAGACCCCTTAAAACCTGCCATTTGCCTATGGGTCACATCTGTCTCTACTCATCTAGAGGCAGTCCTTGGTCCCTCTGGGCAAATATCTCTTATCTCTTGCCCCTTTCCCCCCTTCCCCCTTGTCCCCTGTCCTGCTCCTATCTGTTGTCCTTTGCCTCCCTGGGGCAATTAATATCTGAGATTTATTTAGTTATAACCTAGTGTCTGGTTGTGTTCTGTGCTGACTCTGATCCTTTCAATATGGAAATCAGTAAATGTAATCTATCATATAAGCAAATTGGAAAACACACACACACAATCATCTCATAAACATCTTTGACAAAATCCAATACCTCTTCACGATAAATGTTCAGGAGAGATCAAGGATACAAGGGACATACCTAAACATAGTAAATCTTCTCTCAGAAGAGAGAGATCAGTCCTCAACCTCTCACCATATACAAAAATCAATTCAAAACAGATCAAAGACTTAAGTATAAGACCTGACGTCATGAAAATCCTAGGGGAAACATTTCAAGCCATCCTTATAAGATATATATATATATATATATATATATATATATATATATATATATATAACATATTATATGTAATATAATATATATATAATCATGAAAGCAAAAATAGATAAATTAGATATATCACCAAGGAGATGAACAGGAAAGTGAAGAGACAGCCTATAGAATATGACAAAATATTTGTTACGGATCCATCCAGCAGGGGACTAATTTTCAGATATACAAAGAACTCTAAGAACTCAATAGTAAATAACAAATAATGATTTAAAGAGGGGGAAGGGTAAAAGACTTGTACAGACTTTTCTATAAGGGAGGTAGACAATTAACGACAGAAAAAAATGCCACCATCTCTAGGCATCAAGGGAATGCAAATCAAAAACTGAATGGGATGTAGCCTCATTCTGATTGGTTAGAATAAATAATTCTAAACAATGTTTATTTGGAGGCAGAGAAGGGACTAAGGACTACTATTGGCTCTAGCTATATTGCAGATGTGCATACACCCAAAGAAATACATATCAATCTGTTGAAGAGTTTTTACTCAGATGTTTATTGTAAGGAAATAGCTAAGGAATAGAACAAGTGAGTTGTCCATGGATAGATGAATGTGTAAAGAAAATTGAGATATATGTCTGATGGAACAGTAGCAACAAAATTAAAATCTTATTACTATGCATAAACTGGAGGGCATCGTGAGAAATGAAATAAACCAGGAATTGAATGACACATATGGTATGTTCTTGGTTTTTCTTTTCTTTCTTTCTCTCCCACTTTCCCTCTTCCTTCCTCCTTCCTTATTTATTCATTCATGTATTCATTTACTTATTATTTTGTGTGTTGGATGATCTATCTGACATAGTAAGTATGTGGAAGACAACCTGTGAGTGTTGGTTCTCTCCTTCCACCATATGGATTCAGGGAATTAAGCATTTATTTATGGTGTTTCAAGACAGGCTTTCTATGTTGTAACTCTGGCTTTATTAAAACTCACTCTGTAGACCAGGCTGGCCTCAAATTCACAGAGATCACCTGTCTCTGCCTCTTGAGTGCTGGGATTAATGACATGTGCCACCACCACCACCTGGGAATAAATTCAGATCCTCAGACTTGGCATCAAGAAACTTTATCTTCTGAGGTATCTCATAGATTATCTTGTTCACAGATGAAGGACAAACCATCAGATTCATAGAAGCAGAGCTCAGAACAGTGGTCTGAGAGTTAGGAAGAGTGATGAGAGGAGAGAGGAATAGGTAAGAGGAGAAAAGAGAAGATAACGGGCCTCAAGTGCGTGGTCACAGGAGAAGGAGTACATTCTAGTGTTCTATAGCATAGAAGAGTGATAAAAAAAATCATAGCAACTAATAATGTGTTCAATAAAGAATCGGAAGAGTTCAGAAAGGTCATACAATGAAGAAATGATAAATACTTAAGGGGATGGAAATGCTAATTTGATTATCATATACTGCATTCATATTGAATGATCACAATGCATCCTATAACTACATATAATTATTATACATAAATAAAAATAAATCTAATAGGAAGTAGAGAGTATCTATTTACTTTTGAAAGTAAACATTTGCAAATTAAAAGGTTACAACTCCTTTTGCAGAATTTTTTTGTAGAGCATTTTTCTAATAAAATCTTTGAACACTTTCTTTTTCTTCGCAGGGACTTAGCGATATAATGTTCTTTGAATCATCAACAAATTATTGCAATTTGTTGCAATACAAAGGTCATACAAACCTCGATACCTCACAGGGCAAGAATTGGAAAGAATGTGCCAAGTAAGCACATCTGTCAGGAGAAGTTTCCTTTGGGTTTTGTTGCTGACGGTGCTGAGTGATGCTCTCTGCTTTCTGCAGTGTATGGTCCTTTGTTCTAACCCACTGTCTCCACATGCTTACAAGTCTTCAGTTCATGGTTGAATGATGGTGTCGTGCCTGAGTCCTGTTTCTGCTGTCGGGATGGCTTTTATCTACAGTATTTTATGAAACCTTTCCCTGATTATATTGCTTGCCTTTCCAACTGGTGCATGAGGAACTACAGTCCTCCCTTCTCACCCCTTATTTCAAATGCTGTGTTTTATTTGCAGGAGCCTCACCTGGAAAGACTCTGCATGTCCTGCTGGCTCATTTCCTGCATTGATTTCTGCCCAGGAGCTTTCATGGAATTGTAATTTTTAATTGGATTTAGAAAGACAAAGAATAATCAAGTTGAAAGGATGCATTTGATTGTTTCACAATCTCCCTCTTGAATTAGGACAGTAAGGCTTGCCTTTGTCTGATGAGGCAAAATGTGGGCAGTGGGTAGAGAAAGGAACAGTGCAGAAAGAAAAGCACTTTTGAACTCTGCTTTGGATACGGTATTTTCCCATTCTCTCGGCTATAAACTATCACTATATTACTTCAACCAAAAGGCATGGACCTTGTTTTTCTCCAAGATTTAGCAATATTTGGATGACAACTGCATTTGTTGTGTTATGAGATTTGAAATTTCATGGTTAACATCCCTGATGCTTTGACAGAATGGCTGATGAAGTATCTGGCAACTCCTAGTAACACTCACAAGCTACTGCTCTCCCCTCTGTCCCTAAAGTAGAAGTTTTAACTCTTTGATACCCAATACACAGGCATATGGAATAAAACAGGATTCATCCAAAATCTTGTTTTAATATATAGATGAGAACATTGTTTATATACACACACACACACACACACACACACACATACACACACACACATACGTATCAGATTTATTGTGAGTACTGAATTGCGTAAGACATAAAAGCACTTCACAAATTCTTTGCCATACCATCAATCTATGATGATGCACAAACAAGTTCATACATTTAAGAGAAATGGCTGAGCAACCATACAGCAAACCCGAACCGCATGAAGGTTGTTGAATGCATTCAGAATTGTTAGCTCAGCTTCCACCAGACTGTGACAATCAACAGTAATGAAAGAACATACTTTGAAAATGATAATTGAAAGATGTGATTACCTCCTAAAGCCTACCTCAGAGGGCTTAATAGTATTGTGTAGATTTGGGATTAGGATTAAGTACCATGAGGCATATAAAGACTTGACATATAGTCTTGTTAAAATTTTAGTGACTTTTCTGATATTATGATACTATTCCTTAAGTCTGATAGACAATTGGACACAATTAAGTAAAAAGCCCTCTGGCACTATCTAGAGTTAATTAGATTCTGAGTATTTAATGGCACTGAATAAAAAAAATCCATAATATTCATGGATTGTAATAGTTATTGTGACAGCTTTCAATAATTATAAGTAATACTGGTATTCGTTCTCAAGACATTTTTCTTTTCAGAAAGCAAAGCTAAGCCCTTTGCGTTTTAGTTTCCTGTTGTTCTGACATTTCCATGTCCAAATCGCCTACTGTGAGATGTCCTTTAGGATACATTTAGCTTTGACATATTTTATGAAACACTAATTTACGAGTATAATTTTTAGCATATTGTGCATAGAGACTTATCATTTTTTCTCAAGTCTTCATTTAAAGAATCAGCATCTCATTTTATTTTGCAGTAGTTACTAAAATATGTTGAGAAGTATCTACCAGTCACTTTGCATAAATGGACAGAACAGTTAGGAAGAAATGCTTTTGTTGTCCTTATCTACTGTGAGCTTTCCATTTAAAATATTTGATTGGAGTAAAGGTCAACTTCAGTATGGGCATTTACATTTCCCTATAAGTGGTAAGGTGAAAACATTTATTACAATTTGCCAGAGCTTCTACTCATACACCATCAAACATAGGTGCTAAAATAAGCCATGGACATAGCTCTATTCCAGAAGATTCATTTACATCCTGGGCATTCTCTAAGCCAACATCTGTGCATCAAGACTGTGAAGAGGCTGACATTTTGCTCAGCTTGACGGCTAAGTTAGCCAGCACAGTCTCACAGATTCTGAAGATATGACTCTTCTTTTAGAGACAAAAGACACTACATTATTCATACCACTAAACAGCAATCAGCATTGACGTCAGCCACCCAAGTGCAATATCCACAGGATAGTGATGAAAAGGACCAGGAAATTCTTGCACACCCAGCAGACTGTATTAGGGTGGAGGAACACTGAGTATAGGGAATCCATATCTTTAATTGTGGCTAAATCTGCCCATTAATTTTCAGGGAAATTAATGTCTTTGTGAAGATAGTGTGTCAGTTTGCAAGACATGCAGAACTATGAACCAAGGAGAATCTATGCTTGTGCAACAATTGCCAGCTTTATACACAAATGTTCTGAAGCTATCTATGCCAGTGCTTAGGCTATTGGGTCCAGGTTGGTATCCAGCAGAAGGCAAACCCCATGTTAACTCTTTGATACCAACTATGGCTGAGAAAAGGGCAGGTGTGTGTGACTGATACATTTTTTTTTTTTTGGACCAGATGAATGCCTGTATCCTTTACTCTGTGACTTCTGAATTTTATTTAGTTCTTTCTCCTTCATAAGAATCATTCACCCTTGATGTTTCTTTTCTCCCAGTGGCTTTCACTACTTTATTAAAAATAAATAATCTGTGTGTGAGATCAGCAATGGGAAACCTAGAGCCTTCTCATGAAAAATTAAAAATTTCCCAAAGTCTTGGCCTGGCACAGAGTGTACCTATGGCAATGCTTGTAATCTCTTCTACTTGATTAGTCACCAAGACTTAGCTCTTATTAGGTTCTTATAGAACTATCCAACAAGTAAGTGCCTGTCAGCCCTTCTACCAAACATACAAAAATTGAAGAACTGGAAAACTGTATGGTTTTTATCATTTTGAATGAGGTGAAAATAATGGAAATTTATAACTCACTTAGTTCAGAATACAAACACTAGCAAAAACACACCACAACTGACTGTGGTTAATGAGGCCATGAACATGTGACATTTGCTATGAGGTGAATGACATGTTTATTCCAGCTAATGTCTAGCAATCAGTCTCCATTCATCCTAGGCTAGACCACAAAGCTGCTATCCTTGCTTGGTACAAGCTTTGTCTCAGCTTTTTGTGGCATGTAGAAGAAGTGTCCCAGTAAAACCCAGAGCCACCGGAGACTGCTTCTGGTCACAACACAAGCCTGTGTGTTTTGAGCTTTTGATTTCTGTCAAAAATCTGTTCAAACAGTTCATGAGCTTTACCCCACATATCACTTGATACTGCTGTCACTTTCCCTCCTTTTTACTCCTACTGGGATTGTAAGATTATTCCTCTCAGTAGGACTCCACATCTCAAACCCCGGTGATTACACTAAACCCTCTCACACACTAAAAATGAATGCAGTTTACTGCCAGGCTACATACCCAGGCCAAACCTGGTCCTTCTTTATCTACAACTCATTTCCATGTCACCAACGACTAGATACATGAATTTGGACAGTTAAGTTTCTGGGCTTGTATATCCTTACCTGTTAAGTGAACATGAATATACTCTTCATAGATTATTAAGATGATTAAATGAACAATATTTCTCAACTGCTTAAAAAATTTGACAGAGTTTTAAGTAACGTTTTACCAAACAAACATCAAATTAGAACAGTTAGTGTTTGTCTCAGTAAAACCAGCTTCCATTATCTGAAAAGGCCATTTCTGTCTCCCTTCACATTGTATTACAGGTAAACATGTCAACCATCTTTATCCACTGATACTTTGGTATCCTCATTTTATATATATGTATATATATATTTAAGTCTGACATCATCCTTCACTAGAACATGGACAATTCACCAAACTGGGTTCTTGGTTTCTCTCAACTGTAACAGTCTCACCAGTCATTATCTATATTACATGATGGCCATCACATAAGGCTGTACAGATTTTGAACTATGCAAATATACCAGGCAAGTAAATGGTCTGGAGCAAAATTCACAATGGCTGGATTAATGTAAAAACCTCTTCTTCCAACAAAGTCCTGCCTGGGTGCTACCTACCTTCCTATCACCTGAATCTGCAAGTCACTCCATTATCATAATACAACACACCAAGCTTACAGATTTCCATCTGTTACATCCATACCCGTATCATGTGAAGTTACGTAGAATGTCAACTTGACAACCTTTCTTCAAAAAAGCCTCCCACATGCCACTCCCTTTTTAGTATAAAATCCATGAATTAATGCAAAAGCCTATCTATAACCCTAAAGCCCTGGGTTATATCAATACTCACAAGAAGCATGTCTACTATGGATGAATATAATTCAGATTCAAATGTACTTACTTTCTTTATTCATGTCTATTCCTAGGTAACATGAGACTAGAGAGTTTTAGGCACTAGGAAACACTGGAACCCCAGGAAATCTGTGGGACACAGTAAATTCATGGTCACTCATAAGAGAACTGTGATTAATATTTCTAAATAATCAACAAAATACATCAAATCAGTCTTTACAGCCATCCTCAGCATGTACTATAATGATTTTTCCCATTATTCTCAAACTGAAAATGTGAAATGCCTCCAATTTCAGTGAGAAAGGGAAAGCAAAGAGAACTTTGTGTTCCATAGCCAAATTTAGTAGAAAGTTCTCAAATGTCAGCTTCTTTCTTTATTCTTTGGACACAATAGGGAGATATACTTCTTTCTAGTCGAAACCCATAATCTCCCATTATATTGCTGACTGTTCCGTATAGTCGGTTATTGAATGCAGGAATTTCAACTATCAATTATCCTCCTATGACTCAATCATCATTGTTTTTGATCTCTCCCCTGAAACATTTTTTTTTCCCCATTAGGACATCCTTATTAAACTCACCACTTGTGCCACAGTTCATTCCAGCAATCTGCCTTGCCCAGATAATCCCTCACAGGTCTCACCTCCTATCACATACTCACAAATAGCCACTACATATTTGCTCTCGCTATTTCGCTAAAATGGCCTCAAAGTAAAAAATAAATTACATCCCGTTATAAATTTTTCTGGACCTCTTTTCAGTTCTCACATGGACTTGATCTTGCCAGAGCCTCTAATGTCTGCTTGAAAGCCCTCTTTATTTGCCCATTACAATGTTCTGTGGGTTTTCTTCAGATTGTTTGCTTTTCTCCTAAAAGATCATTAAATATTGAAGTTTTCAGAACTCCACCCTAACTTCTTTTCATTTCCACAGCCTCTCTCTGAGATGATGACCTAATGTTTGCTGTGTTAGGCTTTAGTGTACGTATGTCATACATTTTAAGTAACCAAATCCTCCCAATGGTGCACTAGCATATTTTGCCTATCATTATCTTCATTCTCAAAATGAGGTCGCTGGAGCAAAGAATGGATAATGAGCTCATTCAGAATAATTTAGCTGATAAGTGTCAAGATCTAAACAGCTGATTAAAATGCTGATGTGTGGGCTTAGCCCTCATCCAGTTGAGGTTTCTAGTTATAACTAAATATGGATGACTCTGGTATTTCAGTCTTTAAAAGAGACATTAACATTAAGCACTCTGGAAAATCACGTGACCATCTCAATGACACATATCAAGGTTTAGATCATTGTCTTTATCCGCAGCTGTTTGACATTTTTTGTTTGCTTTTTAATTTCTGTTGGCTCACCTGAGTCAACACCATGAATCTTCTACCTAGAAGCTCAAATACTTGGAGAGCTATTTCTTGACTTTTACCTGTACATCTATCATCTCATAAATCAGCATACTCTCTCAATGTTAAGTATTTATCAAATGCACTCTCCTGGTCTTGCTGCCACATATTCAGTCGAGGCAGCTTCATGTCTCAGATGTAATTATATATTTTAATTTCAAAAGAAATTCTAAATACCAAGGTCTTATGATTTCTCACCTTGACTTCTTAAAAGAATTCATTTTTAAGGGATCTAGAGTGATATCTTTAAGATTCAAATATAGTCATGGTATTGGTTGTTGAAATTTTTAAAAGAAATAAATCTTACTCTTACAGCAGCTATTGGGGCCCATACATTTAATCCTAGCACTCAGGAGGTAGAGGCAGGGAGATCTTTTTGAGTCTGAGGTCAGCCTGATCGATTTAATGAGTTCTAGATTAGCCAGGTCTACATAATGAGACCTTGTCTTAAAAACAAAAAAAAGTAAAATTAGATTTTTTTTTATACACGGTTTATAATTCTAATCTCTCCAGATACATTTAGAACATGTTTTCCCTCTTTCTTTCCTCCAGTTGCCTGGTGCTGTGACTTAGATGTGAAATGACTGTTTTAGGCTCATATACTTAACCTCTTGTCCCCATTTGGTGGCAGCATTGTGGAAGCTTCTGGAAAGTTTAGGAGGTGGCCCTAGTTGGAGGCAGGAGGTTACTAGGAGTATGCCTTTGGAGGTTGTACCCGGTCCCTTCCTCTCTCCCTTCTCTTCTTAACTGTCACAGGTGAAGAACCTTATATTCCTCATGCCCCACTGCCACGTGTACTACTTTGTCATAGGCCCAAATCAAAACTGTCAAGCACTGTGGCCTGAAGTCTTGAGCCACAGCCACACTACATCTGTCTTTCCTCCAGCCGTTCCTCCAGATGTTTTGTTGCTGCAATGGGAAAAGTAACCAAGACACCAGCTGAATACAAAGTTTTCATATTCATCTCCAGCAGGAAATGAATAATTTTTCATATCTAATTTTATCATTCCTTCTCAGGGTACTTCTTTTTCTTATTTCCTAGACCATGCTGGGCCTTACTCAGTGTATTTATATACAATATTTCCTAATGGCTAACCCATTTATTTCTATATTTAAAAGCCAATCAGAGCTTATGAAAACCAAACCCATGTTTCTTTTTAAATATTTACTTTTAATTTTAGTTGCAAAACTAAAGAAAAGCACAAAGGTTTTCCATGCATCCCTTGCCCGGGGTCTTTCACAACCACTGCACCACCATCACCCTTCACCACGGTTGTTCTCTGTCGCAAGTCCTGACGACACCGACACAGCTGGTTTTAGCGTTGTACAGTTGTAGACAGATGTGTGATGACTCACGATCTACTGCATTATGATACAAAGAAATTTCACTCCGCAACATCCCTGTGGTCCTCCTAATCATCCTTGGGCATATGTATCGTGTTTGTTAATGACTATGTCTCTCGCACTTGGTAAAGTCTGTGATGTGAAATGATTATTGTTAGGCTGAGTCATCAATGACTTCTTCCTGGAACAATTGTGTAAGCAGTTAATAAAGAGATTGTGTAAAGTATCTGAGGTACTGGGATTTAGTGACTGATACGTTTACACAGTGTAATACTTTTATATCCTCATCATCTATGGTACATCTTTGAATGAACAGATAAGCACAAAGCTAGAGAGATGAGCCCAAGGTGTAGTGTTTCCCATATACACATTCATGTTCTATATCATCTTGAAAGTACTCTGTATACACACTCAGGGAGACATATACACTTACATTTCCCTTTCCTATACAGAAGGAGTGGCACATTATAGGATGAATGAATACTGCAATTTCCCATGATACTTTTCACTTCTCAATTTGATTTAGTGTCAATTCTATTCATTCTACTCTCATTTTCTTCCAGACATTAAAAAAAAAAAATTACACCCAGGGATTCATTACAGAACATGACTTAACCCATTTTTTTCAGTACATAAAATCTTTTAAAAGTATATAAGTAGACAAAAAGAATTGCTAATTGCATTTCAGTGAGAAGTAGTAACTAATCATATATAACTCAAGCAAATGTCATCTTATGAAATCCAAGATAGTTATGTCAGTATTCGTATATTTGAAATGTTAATATTTTTTTAAAAAAATCAATGTATTTGTTAATTGAAGTAAAAATATTGTGTGAATATTGCTGAAGTATGTTTCTGGCAAGTGTTAGATGTAATCAGGTAAGTTGTAGTTGAATCAGAAGGAAAGGCAATTTAAGGCACATGCTCAATTTACACTAACATAAAATTAAAAAGGAAAGCTCTTTCAACTCAGAATGATATTCATATCTCTATAGTAACAGAATAACTGCAGCAGAGTTGCCATGGTGTATGAAGAAGTTGGACAATATAGGACTGAGACTGCTGTCCTTAATAAGACTTTGGTTTAAGATCGGCTCATGTCCTGTGCTCAGTAATTTGGACTTATGGAGCTCCTTGCCATTCCTAGGTCCCCGGAGAGTGAACAACAGTGCTTTGTCCTCTGAGACAGTGATGTGTACTGTGTTGAACATTTACCTTCCTCGATAATTTAGCTTCCAGTAGAAAGCCTGGGAGCTGAGTCCTTAATGAACTCCCCTGATAAATGCTGCCATTGCTTGCTGCTGGAGGAATTAAGTGGGCCGTCTGTGAATCCCTTGGCAGAGTACTCTTGGAAGCTGCTGTGTCACTTTCTCTGAGCATCCAATCAGCTATTTCCTTTTCTAATTTTGCTTCTGATCCATTTGCTGTAATGTCATAATATGAGTATAGTAAGTTGAATTTCCTCTTAGTAAATCATCAAAATGGGATGGTTTTGAACTCTCTAGTGTATGTGGTTAACAATAAAGCTTGTATTAGCTGTGAAATCATTGGGCCAGTTCTTAATCCTCTGGATCACATATAAAGATAACAAAGAGAAACAAATAGAGGTTTGAATACAAAACTGAGAGCATTATCTGGAGAACCAAAACTTCTACATAACAATTTTTAAATCGATTATTTCTTATTGTCATAGGATTTTTTATTGTCTCAGCAATTCTTATTGCTGAGAATCAATTGTGAAGGTATCAAAGTAGTATAAAAATTATATTTTATATTAATAGTATTCTTACACTGATGGAGGATGAGTGGGCCCAAAGATATTGGATAAGATGTGGACAGAATTCAGACTGAGAAACTTAACATCTGAATTACCCTTAATTGCTCATGTTATAGTTGGTTGGCTTTCACTTCCTAGAGATTCTCCGATTAACCTATGCATGAAATATCTCCTTGGTTAGTTGATTACTTTCTAATCTAATATCAGTTCTCATGGGACTGCACTTCATTGTATCTTTTTTCCTATAGGATTTTACTTGAGTTTGATCCTAACATAACCTATGATTGGAAGGTCCAAACCTGGCACAAAATGGGACACATTGGATGCACTTTAAGAAAAACATCAGATATCGCATTCCTCTTCTCTTTGATATATTCCCGAATAGCATGTGTGACTGAGGATGTGTGAGTAGTTGACAAAAAGAGAAGTAATGAAAGCTTCAAATAACTCAAATGTGTGGACAATAGTCAACCCAATCAGGATTTGGGATACGGTGTAATGCCCCGGGTACCTAAGAGTACCTGATATACCAAACAAGGGAGACTCAGATCAGCAGCAGCCTACGCTAATGAAATCAACATGCTAGATATGTTGGAGTACTGTATAGGAAGTAGCCCCAAAACTCATGGATTTGGGATGATGGGAATGGATCTAGTACATAACAGAGTATAGAACATCATATTATTTCCACAGCCTCAGAAGATATAGTTGTCAGTAACTGTAGAGTTTTAAAGCTGATTTTCTGAACAATTAAGAGCCATTGTAGTGCAAATTGAAGCCAACTTATAGTTTCAAGACTCTTACTATCAGTAATGTACCAAAAAATAACACATGGTAGGATGATTTTGAAATAACCACTGACAATAGGAACACTGTTAAAGGCTAAATATCCAAACATGGTGATAAATTGCCAACATTTGTATCTGGTTACCAAACAAAAGACATGGATGCATAAGACATTTAATATATTTATCATGAACTAAACCAGTAATGAGGCAATCATATCACCTTTATAGTGTGTTACTTTTTCTGGCACAGTTAAATATGAACCCTAATTCGTGCTGCTTAGCTTTGTCATGTGTGTTCCTCTCTATCTCAGTCAGTAACCACAGTCAGAAATCTCTTGTCTATACACAGCTTTAATAATACTGCACATTCTATATCTAGCTGTGGAGCTGTTATTCTTTGGTGTGCCCCCACCTGTCTGATCTATCTGATGAAATAGTCAGAAGACCTTGAATAGTCTGGACACACATGTGGTCAGTAAACTATCACAATGGTCCATAACATTGATGGTTTTACATTAATAGGAGTTAGTGATTAAGGGTAGCTAGTCCTTTCTATATTTTAGTGAAACCTGTACTATAGGGTTAGAAATAGACTTTAGAAATCAGAAATCTAATATCTGTAACATGGTATGTGTGGGAATAATCTCCATTTGAAGGCAATATGATTCTGATGAGAACAGGATAGAAATTGCCTAAACAGTTTTATTATGGAGACCCCAAAACAGAGCAGATTTTTCCTTGGCTAAAATCAGGAAATATGCTAGGTCCTGTTGGCATTTCTATCCTTGGCAGAGGCTTTAGATGTGAAAATGTTTAAACCAAAACATTGTTGGTTCTACCCTGGCGAGAGACTAGAGATACCAAAAGAGAGGTCTGGATTCTCTTGATCTCACTTCTCCAAATGAGAACCTCTGCCTGAAATCTGTACGTCAGGACATGATAGAGCCTGAAAGGTGCTTGAACACCTCATGAATAGGCCAACTCTCATGATCAGTTTACTACTCTTCCTGCCTTCATCCAGTAAAACCTTATCAATTGAATGTGAGGACCCTCGGTGAGATCTCATTTCTTGCAACCCTCTCCTGCTTTACAGAAGCCACATCTTCTTTCTTTCAAGAGTATACTTATGAATCTATAATAAAACCCCTTTCTAAACTCACTCACCCATTATCTGTTGAGTTTCATTTATGACACAAGAACCTGGAGGCCACTAGGTCAGTGGGGGTTTCGTACAGCAGTGAATATCAACACAGTGTAACTCCCAAGTTAAAGCCCACCCGAGGCTAGAAAATCTCTGTTGTTGTCAAGGACCCCTTTCTTCGATCAACGCCATGTTTCAGATTCCAGCTTGAAAGGATGTGGCCTTATAGTTTCATTAGAAATATGTTATTTGACATACCTTTTCAATTCTTTTGTCAGATAGCCTGTAAGGGTAGAATTATTTGTGGATCTCTAGGCAAAAGCAGTACCCTGCAGGCTATGATAGAAGCCTACTGCTCCTTAGGATTTACGGCCCAGGAGGACAAAGGTTGAGAATGGATACCCTGGTACAGAGACAGAGGATACCCTGATGTGCACACGGAGCATCCAGGCTCCACTCTTCGCCAGCATGCTCTGTCCTCCAGAAACTCACACCCATGACAACCATGAGCACCTCTACATTCTGTTTTTCTTTTGGACTGAAATAATGAGAAACACCAACAATAAGGATACAGAAGAGAAGAAAATGTGCATTTCTCAAGCCCCTTCCCTTCAGGTTTTACCTTGGCCTAGTGGTACCCCTCAATTAAAGGCCTATGTTCTCCATGATGCCAGCTGCCTCCCCTCTTCCTCAGTGCTTGGCAGTGGTGATAGTTCTCCCATGATTAGTATCTACTTATTTCTTTAGCTATGTACTTCCTTGTTCTTTGCTTATTTTATGGTGAATCTTTGCAAATACACACAGTTCAAATCATCTGGATTCTAGTGTGCCATCTGTACCCTGGTATGACTGCCTGAAGGGAAATAAAACACAAAGTAGGTAGCTCCCACACATGTGAAGGCAGGGAAGAGGAGTGTGACAGCAAGTCCATTGGGGAATAGAAGCAAAGGACACAAGACACAGACTTGTGAATAGTAAACAACAAAAGAAAATGATTTCCATATGTTGATGTAAAAAATTCTAAAGCCCTGTAGATAGTAAGCTGACTTAGACCTTAATGAAGGTGCAGAGAACCATCTATCAAAGCAACAAAGGGTGTGTGATAGATCAGGCTAAAGAAAAATATAACATTGCCAATATCATCATCATCGCCATCACTGCTGTATTTGAGTTTAAGTTGCTGTGATAAATCACGATGACTATAAACAACTTGAGGAGAAAAGGGCTTCTTTGGCTTTAAACTTCCATATCACAGTCCATCTTTTGAGGAAATCCAGGGCAGGAACTCGAGAAAGGAACCTGAGAGCAGGAACTGAAACAGAATGTTGCTTACTGATTTGCTTCTCATGACTTGCTCAGACTACTTTCTTATATAAGCTAGGACCGCCTGCCCAGGACTGGTGCCACTCCAAGTAGCTGAGACCCTTCCATTTAAATCATGAAGAAAATGCCTCGCAGACTTGCCTACAGACTGATCTTACGGAGGCATTTTCTCACCTAAGAGTTCCTCATCTCAGATGACTCTAGCTTGTGTCAAGTTGGAAAAAAACTAGCTAATACAGCAGCAATCGTCAGTCTTCACGATTATCAAATTCTAACACCATAAACTTTCACCACTTATCACCATCATCACCATCATCATCAATCCCCATCATAGCATCATAATCCCTAGCAGCAGCAGCGACAAGTACCTTCATTATCACAAAAATAATATAAGTCTAGCAGGTTTAATACTATTGTTAAGAATTTTATAAGAGGCATCAGTATTTATATGTGATAGAAAGTGGAAGATTAGTGGGGGAAAATGGATATTTGAAGATATAAAGAAACAATAACGTGAACTCGACAGAAAATGGTTATAATATAATATAGAATCCTCAGATGACAGCAAAGGTTTTGAAAGCTAATTTAAAAAAAGTCCTCACTAAACCACAAATATTTATTGTCTTTCTTCTGTATAAATAAATTCAGAGGCTGTACCGTAAGTGGAAGAAACAGGGTCTCCTTTCTAACCTACCTTTATTTATAGCTTGTCAACAACAATAGGATTTTGTTCTTAAGATTTTATCTCTTCTTGGCTGTTTAGTAAAGTCAGCTGTGAAGTACTTTAAAAAAACAGTATTCTCGGCTACATTATCCCTTTTTTTAAAACTTTTTTTTAATTGTTTAGGAAGTACTTTCCATTAACACGAGTACATATAACTAAAAACAGGACCAAGAGAAAAGCTACTTATCAAGGCTAGAAAATTGAGCATGCGGTGACTAAAGCTGGGGTGCCACATGGCATAGACTTTCAGTTCGCCAAAGCTCATGTTTCTTCATAGTTCTGGCCTTACTGGGTAAGGAGAAATCAAGACTATAATACAATATAATTACATATAATATAATTACAATGAGCTTTCTTTTGTAAATGATTGTCCCAGTATGCACACTTACTTCTCTGAAATTTCAGTTCCCTGTTAACTTAAATAGCAACATATCTTAAATATGCATCTCAGAGTAAAATAATAATGGATCCAACTACTTTTTGATTTGTATTTAAAAAAAATTTTATTATATGAACTATAGTACCTCAAGATACTTTGTTATTATACGAAGTTACTCCAAGTAACTATACTAAGTAACTATAGTACTCTAAGTTACCTTGGTTTTATTATGGGATATGAATTTTATGTTCAATTCTTAAGAACCATATTTATGACACTAAGAAGAGTTAAAACAGGACATGATCATGGGTCCATTTCTTTCCACTTAGTAGCCAGAAGAAGGAAATAGTAGGTCAATCAAAATATTGTGTACTAAAAATGGAAATGTTAGACATAATGATGTCAGCTGCCAGACAATACAGATAGATGGAGTACACTCTCTACAGACTTGTAGATGTTAGTTAAGTCCTGCATATAGCAGAGAGAGGACTATGAATTGGTAAGTAGTACTTTTGTGTTGTAACATTCAACTCTCCCCAAGACATTTCTAACTTCATGATCAACTATTATTTTTCCATCACTTTTAATGGATGTGGATATTTAATTTGAATCTCAAGTTTTTTCTTTCATTTTACTTTACTTTACAAGCTGGAAGGCAAACGGTTTTTGAAATGTTAAGGTTTATTTAAATGCATGAAATTTTACATTCATATTTATGCAAATTATAAAATCTGTGTCCCCATAGAAGATAGAAATGGAAGCTGACAAATTACGTTTTTCATTTTGATGGTTATTCTTGCCAATATTATAGGTATGCATTTTTATATGATGATTTAAAATTCACTTTAGCATGTACTAAAAAATATGGCTAATAAATCTCTTTGGCCTTGGACATTTTCCCCAGCCAAAAGTATAAAAATATTAGCCCTAACTTTATAGCTAATATAAAATGTTTAAAGTAATTTTTTTTTTACCCTTTTTCCTAGTTAGATTCAGCCCAGAGCTATGTGAGGAAATCGCAATTAAGGGACCATCAGGGTCAGACTGGCCTATGGTCATGATTGTAGGGAATTATATTGACTGTTGGTTGAAATGTAGGGTGTGGCCCACTGTGAGTGGTCCTGGGTTGTATGAGAAGGCTAGCTGAGTAGGAACTAGAAGGAGCAAGCCAGCAAGAAGCTTTCCTCTATGACTCTTTGCTTCTGTTCTTGCTTGAGTTTCTGCCCTGACTTCCTTCAAGATGTACTATAACCTGGAAGCATAAACCAAACAAACATACCAACAGGAAGTGAACTAGAATGCCCCTCCACTCTCTGAGTAAAAATAAGGTTGTAAATATGGCATAGAATTATTTTGTATGCACTATAACGTTGGTGGGTTTTCTCCAGAAGTTCTAAACAAATGTTAACATGGCTTTGTCTTGTGTTGAGAATCAAAATTTCCAGCGGGTAACATAAGGTACAAGTGTACAAGCTTCTTTTGAAATATAAATGCCTAATTTTTTGTAAAGATTATTTAATCCAAGGAGTTCTGAATAATTTTTAGCTTTTAAATACATACTCTAGTGATATTAAAATATCATACATACGTATTATTCATCAGAATTGCATAAATTACCTAGCATACTTTTAAAGTGTGTTGTGTGAGTTTCTTGATTAATTTTAAAGACAAACACAGATTTTCATAATGTTTATTATTTTTTTAATTTTATGAAAGCAACATTTGTAAAAACAGGTCATGCTCATTTACATGTATCCTGGTGTGATTAATATCACTGATAATTATGTCATGTCCTAATCTGCTTTTCCCTGAAACTTCAGAGTTCCATTGTCCTTTTCTGAATGCTGATGTCCCCTCCTCCTTTCACCCTCCTCAGTCCTCCTGTCCTTCTTCCCCACTTCCTCTTCCAGCTGCTACTTCACTGTGCTGGGTACCAAACCTAGAAGCTTGCATATGTTAAGCAAGTGCTCTACTTCCTAGCTGTATCCCAAGCTCTCACTGCCACTCCTGAGTGATGCAGTGTTTATGACAGAAAAGGAAATGCAGGCAATTCTAAGATACCACTACTAGCTTTCAATGACACATTCACATATATAATATATGTATATATGATCTAATTACTGTAAAATGTATTATGACCCAACGTATTGATTTATTAATGGTTTAAAAACAAGATTCTTAGACATTCTACTGAAAATATTATTCTTGACCTTTGAGAAGAATTTCAACCGGCACAGCCAGTTTTAGTCCTGGTGCTCTTTCTGGCAACCATGACAGACATGCTGAATGACCATGCAGCAGATTATTGCCTTCTGGATTTAGGAGAATGAGTGACCAAAGTAAACTCAGTTAGATTGGGAAGCTGCACTTCAAGAAGAAATAAAAGCTAAATTACATATTCTTGTTTCTAACAATGATTTTTTTAAAATGTTGGCCAAAGAGGCATTAAGCAACAGAACATAAAATGTGAATGCAAAGATCAACATGTACTTCAGGGTAATAGCAACTGATAGTCTACAAGGTAAATTAAGAGTTAGCTAGTGCATTTAGATTTGCTTTTGACATTGTATCCAATTCCAGTTTCTTGCAGTTTCATTGCCAGTAGACCCCATCCACAACATCAGGCTAGCTGTTTTCTGGCTATAACATTTGGAAATGGAAAATGTCTTGGAAAACATTATGATTATATTTCAGATGCGATGAATTTTGAATTTTTTTCATAGGAGATAATAGAGGGCAAAGAAAGTGGGTTCAAGAAGCCAGTGTTCACAGGGAGAATTGACCTCTGCTAAAGGAAGGGAGTGCTTGCAGCAGAGCTGCTGCATGGAGAGAGCAGGACGAGGAGGACATTCTGCATAGACTTGGTGATTATGAACAAGCAGTCAGGGAGCAGCCATTAGAGCTTTCAGAGTTCATGCTTAAAGCAGAAATCACAGTATGTATATTGTCAGACGCACACCTTTACATCTCCGTATCACCTACACATGCACATACGTGAATGACAGAGAGATCGTATAAGAGAGGGAACAACGGACCATATTGCTATATTAAGTGAGAGGATGAACTTACTTTTTCTTTCTCAGTTAAATTTTGGAAATTGCATCTTTAAAAAGCTGTACTTTGTAGGATGGATAGGTTTATGATGAGAGTTAACTCACTTCCTGCAACTTCCTATTCCATAAATAATGTCAGTAGTTTAAGCACTTAGCTAACAAAAAAAAGAGAGAGAGATGAAAGATTTTGACAGGAAATATTAAATGACTCATTGGACAGTCAGAGAAAATTAGTAAGACAGTCAGTTCATCACAGTGACATTTCAGATAATGCAGAGAGCAGTACATTTTTAAACAATGATGACAATGCTGGCAGATCCTAAATTAAAACTTGAAGTCATAATAAATATGACTGATGTTTATAGAATATATATATTAAAAGCTTTGAAAAGTAACCTTAGAGGATGCTACCTAGCCACAGTACAAATTCATGAAGAGGGTTTAGTGCCAGAATTAGCTTATTAACAGTGTACAAGAACACCCAGATGATTGATAGCCACCATGTCAAACTATATTAGCTTATTTGTTCTTTAAATGAATATTTCTTGATTTTCTATGAAGTCTCTGGCTTATGCTACACAAGTTACTTATGTTAAAGTTTGAAATAATGGTGAGAAAAGAGGCAACCCTAAAGAAGTGTACTTAGCACTATGGTCACTGGTATGTGTTTTTCTGTTGGAGAACAACTGGAAGATATCTCACACCTGGCACTGAGGCACTGTCATTCAAGAGAGATCCAGTTGATAAGATAGAATGAGTCAAATACAGAGCTGTATGACAACCATACATATGATGTCTTGAGCATTATAGCTGCTCCGAGGCTCCATATAAACTTTCTGCTCTATCAATTAGACTCTAGAAAGTATGAGGCATTTATGACAGGCTTGACAAATAGGGATGGGGTGTGTGGGCAGTGTTATGTAGAAGAGATACATTAGTGGTGGAGCTGGAAGAATTGAGTCCTATAGAGAGCCTAGGTCTTATTTCTTATTCAAGCAGCCTGTCAGTTTGTTAAAAAACCATGATCCCAGCTTGCATGATAAAGCATCCATTTAAAAAATAACAGAAAAGCTTACCTCCATGACAGCAGCAAAAAAGTCATAACCAACTGGTAGTCGTGAGGACTTTAAGCAATCTCAAACAAGCATTGGGTGTGAGATGACCCAGGGGCTGCAGATGTCTCCTGAGGATCAGAATGTACTTTGCAGCTAATGTCCTTGGGGTGCAATTATGTTAATCCTGATACATCAAAACTGAGGCCCCAGGAGATTTCCCACACATGTACACCACCCAAGGGTCTGTTTCACTCTACTTCTAGGCTTTTCTAAAGGATATGGAAAGAAATACTTAAAATGGAGACCCAGTCACTATGGAAGATTATAGACTGTAGAGGATTAAAGGGTAATACTCCATGAATAGTTGGTCACTTCATAAATACTCATAAAAATGACTGTGAAAACCACAATGTAAAACACAGTCTGCTGATGCCTCCCACTTGGGCACAGCCCTCTCCAGTCTCCTTTTGGCACTCCTTGTTTGTTTTGTTGAATAAACTTCTTTTTAAACTATCTGCCTCTTGACTAAATCCTTTTCTATCAGAAGGCAAAAACTACAAGACCATTGTAGAATTGTATCTATAATGACAAAAGGTTTGAGTGGTCATTATTCTGCTTAACTGATACTCTGACAAAAATATAACAAGATAATTTGTACATGATGTACATGATGTCTTGGTTGTCAATTTAATTGGAGATTGATTAGGAGACACACTTAGGGTAAGGTATTTTCTAGAAGAATCAACTGGAAGTGGGGAGTGCATTTATATCTGAGCAGTAGCTCAGATATAAAGAGATAAAGAGATCTGGGCAAGGCAAGACTATTTTTGCCTGTCAACTTTTGCTTCTTGCTGGTATGTACTTCTATTCTTTTCTTGCTGCTCCTCCTGAACGGCCATCAGAACCTGGCTTCTTTGTTTTTCCAGTGCTGACAGAGGACAAGAAATTATCTAGCAATGCCCCAGGCCTTATTTTAATGTTGTATTGGGACGGCTGAGGCATTCAGACTATGGATGGGACAGCTACTGACTTCTCAGCCTCTCCATTATGCAAATAACTATTGGATTTCCCAGGAAGTATCATGTAAGTCAATATAATAAATCCTGTTTATAATACATACCCATCCTATTGGTTCTGTTCTACTACAGAACCCTGACTTTACAGTGAGGTAAAAGCTAATTTTAACAGGCAAAGATTTTCTTGGAAGCAAACAAACAAACAACAACAAAACAACAAAAACAAAAAACCCACTCATGTCTGCTGCAAAAAGAATAGAGTAATCTCCAACAAAGATTAAACTCTCAACCAAAGTAGACTTCCTATATGGAAGTCAAAACCCTGCTTGTGAAAGAATAGAAAAATGGCTTATGTGTTGATCAACTAGACTTCTTGAATGTACAGATTTTCCTGACCTTGTGAACCTGCAGAAATAGCTAGCTTTTTAGTATGATCAACTGGTGTTTTACCATAGTCTGTAGGTGATACAAACAACTCTGTCCCATAGAGTAACAAGCATTCCTTCAATACTTGTCCACCCATAGACAGTGATTAAGTTAAGTCACCATGTAACCTGCCTGGATCTGTAGGATATGGCAAAGGTGGCAGCCATGATGAATTACTGAACCTAGACAATAGGAACTCACAGAAACTACAGAAGTAAGTTTGGAATCATAAGGTTTGTGCATGAATAGAATTTTCACAAGTTTAGATGCAAGGTATTTATTGATAAAAAGGCATCCTTTCTAGATCCATGAACTAAAGCTACATGAAAGACCTAGAAAAACTCTGAGTCTAGAATCATAGAAAGGTTATGGTTCATGTTAGATAACATAAAAAATGCCAAATCACAAGAGAAACACTGTGAAAGTTAAAGACTAAAAAACAATCATAGGCAAGTAGGGGGCCATGTTTGTTGTAGAGTACATGTATTGTGTAAGACTGAATAAACCACAAAGCTCTATTTCATTAGGTACATGTTTCATAACACGTAACTTACAAGGAGTGTGGCGTTAACTCTGAGAGGAAGCTGAGTCCAGTGGTGGCTCTGTTGTCTGGGACAAGCTGACAAAAGATGTTTTTGATATGGAATTTAGGTTATTAGAACAGCCTCCCTGCAATAGAGATCAGACTTCAATATTTAACTCCGTAGTCACTTATTGTAATAAGTAGTTGGTTAGTGTCACCATCAAGTGGATTTGACCTTCAGAGAATTATAGAGCTACAGTAATTGGCTAGTATTTCATAGTGTTTCTCTAGTCACAAACAAGGACATTGTTCAATATGTACATTCAAAATTAAGGAAAGAAGATCATTAGGTTGTTGAGAACAATATTTATAATTAAAAACAACAGCAAAAGAGAGATAGGGCAGAGTTGAGAGAAAGGGAAGAAGAAAGGAGAAAAGACATTTATAAACTCCTGTGCCTTGTTTCTGAACTTAGCATCTTGACTTTGACTTTCTGTTTTAAGACAGACTATAAAGGAGCTGGTTGATTTTGCTGGGTGATTATTGGCTTAAGTTGGGGATGAAAAGACAGTTTTATTTCATTTTCTAAGGGGCATAGAAGCACATATTCCTGGGGCAGAACTGGAACTGGAAGTAAACTATCAGGTGTCCAGATACTATTATTTTTAGATACACAAGAAAAACTTCTTTTATTTTAACTTCCTCTTCCTGCCCTTATTGGAAGATAATTCTACAGGGTGTCACAAAAAGTTCTTCCTAACTTTTAGGAAGAAGGCATTCAGAGCTTTGTTTGCTGCTCTGAATTTTTAGTAGTGTTTAGACCACTTTGACTTGTTTGCAGTTTCTCATGAATTTAAAGGTTTCTTCATTTTGATGCAAGCCCAGTGGATTGTACCTTGATTGATGCACAGTAGTAAACATGGACAAATATCTCTGTACTTTTGTGCTAGTTAACTTTCCATCTCTGTGAGAAAATATCTGATAAAAACATCTTAAAGGAAGAAAGCTGTATTTTGGCTCAAGGTCTCAGAGATTTCAGGCTACAGTGTATAGAATATCTTTATAGAAACACAAGTAGAGGCATCACCCAGTTCACGCTGCAATGAAGCAAAGGAAAAAAGAGCAAGGCACTTGGGAGATGTGTCCTTAAAGGACACAGCTCTAGTTACCTACTTGTTCTACTTAGGCTTTACCCTTTAACAGTTTATTCTACTATGAATTCATGAATCTATTGATCCTCTAGTAAGTTATCATTCTATCACACCTCAAAGTCCCATTTCTGAACACTACTCCATTGAAGACCAAGCTATCAGCACAAGAGTCTTTGGAGTATTTCATATATAAATGTCAAAACCCCTTTACCATGCAGATTCTCTGACATCCCTTTAAAGAAGTCTCTAGAACTGAATACATACCACTGCTAAGCTACCTACAATGCAGATCATTATAAAACAGTAGCCAGTGCACTAAGGCCTCAGTTCTTTTGAATTACATTGTCTAATATAATCTTTTCCCTTACCTTCTATGCTTTCAACTTACAATTCCAAAGGAAGCATCATTAACACTTAATTCATTATTAGGCACATTTCTAGAGAACTCTAAGATATCTTTCTGGGTTATTTAACCTATAAGAACATATGTTCCCAGAAAGTGAGAATCAAAACAATAACAAAGAGAAATAAAATGCCTAACTGCATTGAATTTTGTCACTTATGTTCTGATTCCATATCTAAGTACCTCTAGGTTATACATTAAACTGGAAATGGTTGCCCCCTTTAGAAGAAAGTAAAAGTAATTATTCTCTTAGAAATGAGACGGTAAAATGTTCCTTAAAAGTCACAATAAGATTGTGATATGGTATAGATATAAAGCAGCCATCTCAAAATGTTCATGTGTTGAAGGCTCAGTCCTCTGTGGGTAGCATTGATGGGTAAGGATGATAAGGGAATTAACATATACAATGTACCAATAAACTAATGAGTTCTTACAGAGTAGTCATAAGAACTTGTGGCTGAAACAAGCAAGTCAAGGAAACATTAAGTATGAAAGGCATATCTTGCCACTGGCTTGATTCCTCCCCATCTCCCCCATTCATGACTACTGTTAAGTGAGCATCTTTCTTTTTCTATACTGTTCTTCTACAATGTACTTTCTCACCACAGGCCTAGCAACAAGTGATCCAACTGATCATGGAAATGTCTAAGGCCATGAGACTAAATCCACCTTTTCTCCTTTGAGGTTGATTTTTCTTAAATATTTTTTCACAGGGATTAAAAAAACCCTAACACAACGGCATCATTTAAAATATGCAAAAAACACCTGATTTTTTAAATGAAGAAGACAGAAATACACACTGGAAAAAAGACAGCATCTTCAACAAATTGTGCTGACCAAATTGCATGGCTGTACGTAGAAGAACCCAAATGGTTTCACAGTTATCACCCTGTACAAAACTCAACTCCAAATGGATCAAAGACCTTAACATAAGGCCACATACACTAAATCTCATAGAAAAGAAAGTAAGGAATTGTGTTGAACTTATTGGCTTAAGAAAGGACTTTCTGAACAAAAAAATTAGACACTAAGATCAATAATTGAAAACGGGACCACATGAAGCTAAAAAGTTTCTGTATGGCACAGGACACCATTATTCAGACAAAGTGGCAGCCTACAGAATTGGAAAAGATTTTTATCAACTACATATCCAATAGAGAACCAATTGCTAAATTATATAAAGCACTCAGAAAATTAGACATAAAGTAAACAAAAATTAAAAATGGGGTACAGATATACACAGAGAATTCTCAAAAGAGAAAATTCAAATGGCTGAGAAGCACTTGAAAAATCTTCAACATACTTAGTCATCAGGAAAATGCAAATCAAAATTACTTTGGGATTTTATTTCACACCAGTCAGAGTGAACAAGATCAATAAAACTAATGATACCTCATGCTGGCAAGAATATGGAGTAAGGAGAACACTCACCCATTGCTGATGGGACTACAAACTTGTACAGCCACTATGGAAATCAATGTGGTGATTCATCGAAAAGACGGGAATGCATTCTAGCTATACCACTCTTAGGCATATACTCAAAGGATGAATCATCCTACCACAGAATTATTTAACCATGATCATTGCTGCTCTAGTCATAATATCCAGAAATTGGAATGGCCTAGCTGTTTAGGAATGGATTTTTAAAATATGGTACATTTAAAGAATAGAATATTGTTCAGCCATTAAAAATGAAGTTATGAAATTTGCAGGTAAATTAATGGAGCTGGAGAAAATCAACTCGAGTAAGGTAACACAGACTCAGAAAGACAACTATGGTATGTAGTCACTTGTGTATTAATGTTAGCTATCAATTTTTGATAAGCAGACTTTAGTCTGGATAACCACAGAGGTTAGTTATAGAGTAAGGACTAGGTGGGAGGGAAGGATCTCCCTGGGAAGGAGAAATAGAATAGATAGTAATGCATGAGTGGGGTAGAGGGCCTGGAACAGGAGGATCAAATAGGGAAAAGAAGAGAATACAGGGAGAAACAACTTAAACTTAGGGACATTTGAGGGGTCAAATGGAAACTGAATGCACTAGCAGCTTACTAAAATATATATATGCATGGGGTGATCTAAATGAAATTGCCAGATAACAGGGAAGAGTGAATTCCCTGTTATCTCTTGCCACCACATAAAATTTCCAGTGCCAGTAATGGGGTATATATAATTAATTGAGTTGTTGACCAAAAGAGCTCCATGGAAACCCCCAAACAACCCAGACTATTGCCAAGGTTGCTCTCCACAAACTGATAGTAAGACTATTACTGAAACAATACCTACACAGATCCTTGAACATGAAGAAGTCAAACTAGTATCTACATAGAGACTTACCTCTACAGTCTGTGTTCATGCTACTGGAAAGTACTCTGCATGCTTCCAAAGGAAAAAGGTAAACAAGAACACAGCTACAAACTCCTTGATCTACAATTGTGTCCTCTCTGTAAGATACACTAGTGCAGTAGTAACAAAAACTTGTGGGAGTAACCAACCATTATCTGATTGGATTTAAGGCCCAGGCCATGAGACGGAACCCATATTCAATGCTGCGTAGGTGGTCAAGAGCCTGAGACTAGATAATCCAGAGACCTAGGGAGAAACCAATACTACCTTTCTTCTAAAGGACTACAGCTATAAAATGACTCCTAGCAACATTGTGCTATACTCACAGATCAGTGCCCTGCTCAACCAGCATCAAATAAGCTTTCTCCTGCAGCAGATGGGAATAAATAAAGAGACATTATGCACTTGGAACACTCAGTTCAAAATAGGTCATCTCAATCTACTCCTTCACCTCAGAGCTCAAAGAACACTATAGAAAGGGAGGCAGAATGTGTTTTTTGTGCTTTTTCTTTTGTTCTTGTTCCTTAGTTAGTTGGTTTTGTCCTATTCCAATTTGTTTATTTTAACTTTTTATTTTGTTTTATTATTTGTAGATGACTGTTTTCTAAGGAGAGACAGAAAGTATGTAGATTCAGATGTGAGGAGAGCTGGGGACCATATCAGAAGAAGAAACCATAATCAGAATATATTATATAAAATCTATTTTTTTATAAAGGAAAAATAGAAAGTAAATTGAGATATGCAAATTTTTAAATGCATGCAAAAAGTATACAGACAAGAGAAGCCATACTTGGAGAGGTTTTCTGGAAACTGTCAGTGATTTTTAGCTTCTTCTCAGAGCATCTCATAATTTCAGGACCATATTGTCAGCATTTATCTAGTAAAATCAATTACAAACAAATGTCAATTGGTATGTATTGGATAAACTCTCATGACAGAGGGAGATTTTATTTTAAAGCAATGGCAATTTGAGCAGTTTTGTTTGATTATCTGCAATGGACATGACCAGAAACAAATACTTGTTCCAGGTACTATTGGGATAGGTAATTTTGTGCAGAGCGACATGAAAATCGTTCTTTTCTATCCTTCCTCGGCATTGATAGAAGTATATTCAGTGGAAGTAGGTGCTGAGGTAAGAAATTGTCATAGTTAATTTTCTGATGTTGTGACAAAACACTACAACCAAGGCAACTTACATATTTTTCTAAATTGTTCTTCTCTCATATAATACATCCCAACACCCTTCCCTACCTCTACTCTTCCCAGCTCCCCCCATCTCCCTTATCCTCCCACTCCTACCCCCATCTCTCCCCAAGAAAGACTAGTCCTCCCAATTTTGCACTCGCACCAGCAATGTAGGAGTGTTCCCCTTGTTCCACATCCTCATCAGCATGAGCTGTCATTTGAGTTACTGATCTTAGCCATTCTGTAGCATGTGAGATGGAATCTCAGAGTAGTTTTGATTCACATTTCCCAGATGGCTAAGGATGTTGAACGTTTCTTTGTTTCTCAACGATTTGAGATTCCTCTTCTGAGAATTCTTTGTTTAGATCTATACCCCAATTTTAGTTGAGTTATTTGTTTTGTTGATATCTAGTTTCTTGGGTTCTTCATATGTTTTGTATATTAGCTCTCTATCAGAAGTGAAGTTGTTTGAATATCTTTTCCCATTATGTAGGCTGCTGTTTTGTCTTATTGACAGTGTGCTTTGCTTTACAGAAGCTTTTCATCTTCATGAGGTACCATTTATTAAGCACTGATCTTAGTGCCTGAGTTATTGGTACTCTGTTCAGGAAGTTGTCATCAATGTGTTCAAGGATATTTCTCTTCTATCAGGTTCAGTGTGTCTGGTTTTATGTTGAGGTCTTTGATCCACTTGGACTTGAGTTTTGTACATGGTTGTAGATATGAATCAATTTGCATTCTTCTACACGTGGACATCCAACCAAACCAGCATCATTTGTTAAACTCTTTGTTTGCTTGTTTGTTTTTCAAGACAGGGTTTCTTTGTAGTAACTCTGACTGTCCTAGAATTCACTCTGTAGACAAGGCTGGCCTTGAATTTGCAGAGATCTGCCTGCCTTTGCCTCCTAAGTGCTGGATTAAAGGCATGTGCCACCACCACCCAGCTTAACCAGTATCATTTGTTAAAGATGCTTTCTTTTATCCATTATATGTTTCTGCCTTCTTTATCTAAGATCAGGTGTGTGGACTTATATCTGGATCTTCGATTTGGTTCCATTGATACACATGTCTGTTTTTATGCCAATACTATGACGTTTTTATTACTATGGCTCTGCAGTACCACTTAAGATTAGGAATGCTGATACCTCCAGAAATTCTTTTATTTTTCAGAATTATTTTAGCTATCCTCAGTTTTTTGTTTTTCCAAATGAAGTTGAGTATTGTCCTTTCATGTCCTTTCATGTCCTTTCAAAGAATTGTATTGGTATTTTGATAGGGATTGTGTTGAATCTGTAGATCGCTTTTGGTAAGATTGCCATTTTTACTATGTTAATCCTACCAATCCAGGAGTATGGGAGGTGTTTCCATCTTCTGAGATCTTCTTTGATTCCCCTCTTCAGAGACTTAAAGTTTTTGTCATACAAGTTTTTTACTTGCTTGGATAGAGTTACCCAAAGATACCTTATGTTATTTGTGGCTATTGTGAAGGGTGTTGTTTCCCTGATTTTTTTCTCAGTCCATTTGCTTTTTGTATATAGGAGGGCTATTGATTCTTTTGAGTTGATCTTATAGCCAGACACTTCACTGACGGTAGGTGCTCCCTGGTAGAATTTTCCGAGTTGCTTATGTATACTATCAAATCATCTGCAAATAAAGATACTTTGCCTTCTTCCTTTCCAATTCATATCCCTTTATCTCCTTTTGTTGTCTTATTGCTCTGGCTAGAATTTCAAGAATTATATTGAATATGTATGGAGAGAGAGGACAACCTTATCTTCTTTCTAATTTTAGTGGAATTGCTTTGAATTTCTTTCCATTTAATTTGATGTTGGCCATGGACTTGCTGTAAATTGCCTTTATTATGTTTAGGTATGGCCCTTGTATTCTCAAACTCCCCAATACTTTTATCATGAGAGGTGTTGGATTTTGTTCCAAAGCTTTCTCAGCATCTAGTGAGATGACTCTGTATGTGTGTGTGTGTGTGTGTGTGTGTGTGTGTTATTTTCTTTCATTTTGTTTATATGGTGGATTACATTGACTGATTTTCATATGCTGAACCATCCTGCATCTCTGGGATGAAGCCTACTTGATCATGGTGCATGACTTTTTGAATGTATTCTTGGGTGTGGTTTTCAAGCATTCTATTGAGTATTTTTGCATCTATGTTCATGAGGAAAATTGGCCTATAATTTTCTTTGTTGGATTTTTGTGTGGTTTGGGTATCAGCCTGACTGTGGCCTCATAGAACGAGTTTGGCAGTGTTCCTTCTGCTTCTATTTTGTGGAATAACTTGAGGAGCATTGGTGTAATGCTTCATTGAATGTCTGATAGAATTCTGAGCTAAAACCATATGGCCCTGGGCTTTTTTTTTTTTTGGCTGAGAGACTTTTAATGACCTCTTCTATTTCCTTGGGGGTTACAGGTCTTTTAAATATCTGATCTTGATTCAACCTTGGTAGGTGGTATCTATCAAGAAAATTATCCATTTGTTTTAGATTTTCCAATTTTGTGAAGTACAGGTTTTTAAAGTATGACCTCATGATTCTTTGAATTTCCACATTGTCTGGAGTTATATCCCCCTTTCCATTTCTGATTTTGATATTCTCTTTCTGTTTTTTTTTTTAAATTAGTTTGGCTAGGGCTTTATCTATCTTGTCGATTTTCTCAAAGAACAGGCTCTGTGTTTCAGTGATTCTTTGTTCTCTTTGTTTCTATTTTATTGATTTCAGCCTCAGTTTGATTATTTCTTACCATCTCTGTTTCTTGGGTGTGCTTGCTTCTATTTGTTCTAGGGCTTTCAAACGTGCTTTTAATTTCTAGTATGTGATGTCTCCACTCTTTTTTGGTAGGCACTTTGTACTATGAATTTGCCTCATAGCACCGCTTTCATTGTGTCCCATAGGTTTGAGTAAAATGTGGATGCATTTTCATTGAATACGAAAAAGTCTTTAATTTCTTTCTTTATTTCTGTCTTGACCCAGTGGTCATTCAGTAGAGAGTTCTTCGGTTTCCATGAATTCTAGAGCTTCTGTTGTTGTAGTAGTCCAGCTTTAATACATGGTGGTCTGATAGGATGCAGGGGATTATTTCAATTTTCTTATAACTATGTTGAGGCTTGCTTTGTGGCCAAGAATGTGTTCAGTTTTGGAGAAGTTTCTGTAATGTGATGAGAAAAACTATATTCTTTTGAGTGGGGATAAAATGTTGTGTAAATATCCATTGACCATTTGGCTTATAACATCTTTTAACAAACACCATTGTTTCTCTGTTTAGTTGTTGTCTGGATGACCTGTCAGTTGGTGAGAGTGGGGATTGAAATTTCCCACTATCAGTGCATAAGTGTCAGTGTGTACTTTTAACTTTAGTAATGTTCTTTATCAAATGTGGGAGCCCTTGTATTAAGAACATAGATGTTAAGAATTGAAATGCCATCTTCGTGGATTTTTCCTTTGATTAGCATGAAATGTACTTCCCCATCTCTTTGATTGATTTAGGTTTGAAGTCTATTTTGTTGGCTATTAGAATGGCTACATTAGCTTGTTCTTTAGATCCTTTGCTTGGTAAATATTTTCCCAATCCCTTTTTCTGAGGCAATGTTTATCTTTGAGGTTGAGGCAGCAGAAGGATGGATTCCGTTTCCAATTCCAATCTGTTATTTTGTGTCTTTTTATTGGGGAATTGAGACCATTAATGTTGAGGGACATCAATGACAAATGATTGTTAGGTCCTGTTATTTTGTAGTTGTTGTTGGTTGTGGTGTGTGTGTGTATGAGTGTGTGTGAGTGTGTGTGTGTGTGTGTGTGTGTGTGTGTCCCTTCCATTGCTTATGATGGTATGAGATTATTTATTTCCTGTATTTTCCTAATTGTTGATAATCTCCTTGGATTGGAGTTTTCCTTCTAGTACCTTTTGTAGGGCAGGATTTTTAGATAAACGTTGTTTAAATTTGGATTATCAGAAATATTTCGTTTTCTCCATCTATGGTAATTCAGTTTTGCTGCATACAATAGTCTTGACTGGCATATGTTTTCCTTTAGAGTCTGTAGTACTTCTGCCCAGGCCCTTCTGGCTTTTAGGGTCTCCACTGAGAAGTAAAGTGTAATTCTAATAGGTTTACCTTTGTATGTTTCTTGTTGTTTGTTGTTTGGTTTTGTTTTGTTTTTTTTCTTGCAGATTTTAGCATTCTTTGCTTTGTATGTTTAGTATTTTGATTATTATGTGGTGAGAGGACTTTCTCTTCTGGTCCAGTCTATTTGTTCCATGCTCACCTCCATTCTCCTTTTATAGAAGTTCTAGATGAACACTGTGTAGAGAAGAGCAGACCATCTTGAAAAGAAAATGAACTGCTTAATACATTTGGAAATGAGAATATTTTATCAGAAGAAAAAGAAAACAGTCAATTATAGAAAATGTTTTAGACATTAGGTGTCAGGAAACTTTTGTGTTCAGCCTCTGATGGGAAAACATTCCCAGGAAGGATAGAATTTTAAAGAGTTAGAGTGCAGAATTTACAAAGAGTGTTGCTAGTGGTTACAAATTTTAATCCCTTTTATATCTTTGAGAAGTCTCTAGCAAAGGAAAAAATCCTATTATTATTTCTAATTTTCCAATCTTATATTATTTGCTTTTATATTAAAAATGTGTGGAAGGCTAATGATGAAAAGAAATGAACCCATAATTATTTTCAAATTAATTCAATTGTTTTGAAAATTAAGTATTTCTCTAGATTGCCTAAATAATTCTTTTTCCTTTAAACAATACCCTATAACAAATATGACAGATGATCAAAAAAAATTTTTGTGTACATTTCACAAGAAGGTACAGAAATGGAATAATCTTGCCAACTGGATTTGTTTTCCTGGCTGCTATTTCAAATGTTATTGGTTGGATTTGACACCTTTACTACTGGTCTCTTTTCTTTGAGTGGAAAAAGACTCTAAGTTTCATCTTCATCTCCTATTAAATAAGTTCCATTTATGATCAAAGAAAATGAAACTTACATTAATATTGTATAATAGGTTAGTTATCTTTTGGCTGTAAAACATGAAAATTAAATATATCTGAGGAACTATTATGAACTAAAGGAAAGGACTAAATATTTAGGCAATGGGTAATCATTGTTGCATCTTAGAGTTTAAATAATGAAGCCATAAGTAATATGATTGAAACAATTAATGAAATTTCAATTCAAATTTTGTTTTAAATAATAAGCATTGTATTAGTGCTTAAACCTACTAAAATGGTATGCATTGTTTTGTTACATAAGAGAATTCTTTGGCAGTTAAATGCCATCAGAGATACTAAGTAAATCTGATATGGCATAACAGGATTTATTTTTTTTAACTCAGAGGTAATGAGAATTTTAGGGTTTGGAGGGAAAAGTCACTAACAGTAACAGTCACCCAGATGACCAAACACAACTAGCATTTTGTGTACTCAAAGAAGAAATTATATTGTAAGTGACCGATTATGAGACTGAGAACTATACATGAGATCACTTTGTAAAACAGGGAAATTGTACAGGTATGGAGGGAGGGCTCAGCTTTTAAGAGCACTTACAGCTCTCAAAGAAGACCTGAGTTCAGATGCCAGCACTCATATTGAGTAGCTTACAACTAACTGTAAGTCCACTCTAAGGGATCTGATACCTCCAGTTTCCATGATCACCCACACTCATAAGCATATAACCATACACACACACACACACACACACACACACACACACACACACACACACTTAAAAATAATAAAATAATCTTTTTAAAAGGGAAGCTGTATAATTCTAATTCTTGTCCTCCTTTTCTTCTTTTGTTCACTTTATATTGTCTTTATTTGGAATGTGTTCTCACTGAGCTCAGTTGAGACCAAGTCAGCTAAAAAGATTCATGAAAGAAATGGTTTGGTGGGTGCCTGATCCTGCTGACTGTGTTAGAATAGAGCAGTAATGTTCATTCGTCAAAACTCTATGCTGCATGAATTCCACTTGTCAAATGTAATTAATATCATCACAGAACCATGACAGTGGTCCTGAAATTTGTTAAGAGTAAGAAATACCAGCTATTGTTTCCAAGTCTGAGAAGAGATTGTTTTAATAATAAATGAAATTAGCCACACTTAGAGATAAAAAGCAAAAAGAATTGAGTAAAAATAACTTTGAAGAACACTTGTGAAGCTCTTTCCAAATTTTGTAAAAGGTCAACATGATTTTTATAGACAAAAATAGTCATAAGCTGCCCAATCCACAGTGCATTTTGATGAAGAAGATATGACATTTTCTTCAATTAAAGGAGACTGGTTCAGAGGTGCTCAGCATGGACAGGTTATAGATTCAACATGAGATTTTCAAAGAAAACCAGGGAATGCAGTTTGTTGCTGGTAAGGTAGCAGGTAGGCTGTAGACATATAATCAGTAAATTTGCTTTGTGATGCTGACTGTAAGGCAAGTGTGGCCCTATAATGTCATTCCAACATGACTCCCTTTTGTAGATTTTATAACTGATCTGACTGATAAAGTGGAAAATACTCAGATACTGAAGCTTTATGAGAAAGCATGCATCCCAGAAAGAAAAAAGAGGATTAAAACAAGTCAGAATAAGTGGAAGACAGAAAACAAGGATATCTGCTTTCTTTCTGGTCTCCTAACCCTTCCCTAAAGCCTGGGATGAGAAAGGAGCATGGAACATTTGGGCAAAGATATATACTCTACAGACTGGATATAGGATTACCCAGCTTTTAATCAGGTAGGGTGATTTTCCTCCCACATTTAGGACTAAATATTTCCTAACTTTGCTTTAATTCAGGAATAGTTATTCTAGACAATAAATAGATGGAAGAGATGCAAGTTCACCATTACATCGGTATATGTGTGTCATATGCAATCCACTGGTCAATGACAGACCACACACATGACAGTGACTCTATAAAATGCAATTGGAGGGGAAAGTTCTTTTCCATGGCCGTCATGATGTCACACAGCACAGTGCTTTGTTCTCATGGTACAGTGATGCAGAAGGAAGAGTGGATTAATATAGATATGTGCAATACAGATAATGAGAATAAATGAAAACATTACTAAATTGTGTATTTTATTATACTATATTCTATTGTTACATTAGAGAATATTTCCTTATAAAGGAAAGCTTTTACCTTATATCTTTTCATATGGCAGTTATGAGTTTCTAGGTGTGGGTAATGCTGGAGTGTTTTGTTTTTGTGTGTTGGTTGTGTATTAAGATACAGATCAGTACTACCATGAGCCAATTCACTAATTAGAAAGTTTGTCTAAAAAGGGGTATCTTAAGATTTAAAAAAAGTAGAAATTCTATTGTCTAAAGACTAAATAAAAGCAGTAAGTATGATCTGGATTATTATACAAATATACTTTTGTTTTTTATATTTGAGATGCAGAAAATAAAGATGTAGTATCAAAAAGACAAGTCATGTTTTGGTCACTAATCAGCTTGTTGCCAGTAGCATGGTGCTGGCAGAGAGCTGAGCAAAAATGTGAAGAATAAGTAAGTTAGGGAGAATATTATGCAGCACATAAACCAGAAAGAAAATTCCAGCCCTCTAGTAATTGATTGATATTAAGGATACCATTAGATAAATAACTGTGCCATTCCTTAAGTAAGCATAAAATAATGACATGAAAGGAAAATGGGCATGTAAAATGATCTGTCCCAGCACAAGGTTATGTAATTTACGAATTCTGGAATTTAATATAGCTTCAATTTTATTCATGGTCATAAAACTCAATCTTAAAGAGCTGCTTGTCTAGAGGGGAGAGGAAATCAGTACTAAAGTCAAAGCATAATGCCCATCATTTGGTTAAAAATCACAAGTGGTTTGTGTCATGTATGTAAAATCTAGACTGAATAGAAATAAGTCACCAGGACTCTCTTATATCCCACAAATAGTAGTAATCTGTGTCTTATTAACAGTATAGCCATAAGAAAAAGCCATTCCATTAACAAATGTGATCTAAAGTCAATATAAGAATTTATAAGTTTTGATCATATAAATAGTGAAGACAAATACTCTAATTGATATTTCCATACTCATTTTTATAAAAAGAAAACTGCATTAGTTACTTTTCTCATTGCTATAATAAAATACCTGGTTAAAGTAACATAAAAGATTAAGGGCCTATTTTGGGATTCAAGATGGCAGCAGGGCAGAGCTTTAGAGGCTGCCCTTATGCCCCAACTCAAGATGCCCACAGTCCCTCATGTGTTCATGGAACTGTGAAAATCTGCAGTGTTTGGAAAGATATGACAATGCTAACAGATCTGGAGGAACTTTGAACCTTGAGTCAAGAGAGGAAATATGGCAGAATAAGAAGGCATTTTTGACCTGTGATGTGGAAAAGGTGAGTTGGAGTAGAGTCTAGTTGAGTAGTACGTCCCCTGGGTAGGCCCATGCTGTCCCATTCCTGCCTGCAAGCTGGAGGCTCCCACTGGGCCTTGCAGGTTCCCCCCCACCACACACACACAGAGGAGGAATGAACCTGGAAGAGAGTCAGAAATGAAGAAGTGGAGCAGAAAACACAACAGAGAGACACTGGAGAGGGCCTACTAGGCACCATAGCTACCTGACTGGCAAGGGTCCCCACTCAGCCCATGGCTGCTGCCTGAGATATGGAGGAGGCAGGATGTGAGGGAGTCTGGGATGGAGAATAAGAAATAGGAGCCATCCTATTTCAACCTACCACGCTGGAGCTGCTGACTCAAACTGACCTTCTGAGCCTGCTAACTTTTTCTGACTGAACTCTTCTGACTCTGGCAGATTCTGGCTGACTTTCTGATTTTATCAGACTGAACTGCTCTGCTTGGCTTCAAACTGATTCACTCTTCCTGTCCTATACTTTCTGCCAAGTTGCTTCTGTGTCTCTATGTCTCTCACTGAGCTCTCATTGCTCCACACTGCCTTAGTCAGCTTCTCTGATCCTCAGTCAGGCCACTTTGTTGTCTCTGTATCTTGTTCTCCATCGGACTGCTTCAGACTACTTACCTCATATTGCCTTCAGTGACTGCTGCTGTAACTGACTCTTCTATAACTCACTACTGTTCTGAGCTGATAGCCCGCCTTTCTTTCATGAGAGTTGGGCATGTCCTCACTCTCAGTCACTCTGCTAACACTTCCTCTGATTAGTCACTTTGCCTGCCATTCACTCTGACTCATCTCAGATGTCACTACTTGTATGACACTGACTCTTTCTGAGCTTTACTTCTTGTGTCTGCTTCCATGCTCTGTTTTTCTTAGGGAGTAAAGATATAGACCAACACTGCCTTCTGAATACTGGGATTAAAGGTGTTTGCTACCACTGTTTTCTGAATACTGGGATTAAAGATGTGTCTACGTTTCATCCAGACTACACAAGCCTCTGAATATAGAGCCCCCTGGAATATAGGTCTATATTCCTTCCTAGCTTTCACATAGGCCTATTCCTCTACAAATAAGATTTTGTAAAGCTTAAGTTACAAAATATATTGTTTAACTACTGTTTTTATGAGAATAATGTTTTCCTTGAATTGAGATAAAACTTTATTTTTAATTAATAATTTTATATTTTTGAAATGAAAATATAATTATATCGTTTCCTCCTTTTCTCCCTCTGATCACTCCATGTACCCTCAATTGTATAAAACTCTGCATACATAAATTTTTTAAAGACAAAAGTATGTAACTAAAGAAGGCTGGAAAATATTAAAGAATTAAAAGCACACATGATGTTTCAGATTTAAAACAGGACCCAAGTGTGGTTGCAAATGCCTCTAATTCTAGCTTCTATGGAAACTGAAACAGGAGGCTAGAGAATTCAAAGCAAAACAATTGACAAGTGGGACCTCATAAAACTAAAACCTTCTGTTAAAAAACAATCAATCAGGCGAGGAGGAAGTCTTCACAGAAAAAGAAACCCAGAATGGGAGAAAACTTTTGCCAGATAGATATCTGAAAGATATTTAATATCCAGAGTATATGAAAAACTGAAAAAAACACACAAAGAATAAAAGCAAAAATTCATCAAAAAGTGGGGGGGGGGGGGGGCTACCGATGAGAACAGGGAGTTCTCAAAAAAAAAAAAAAGAAAAGTGGCTACAAAATATCTCAAAAAAAGTTCATAGTGGCGTTTCCCTTAGCAATTAGGGAAATGCAAATCAAAACAACTTTTAGTCTTCATTGTACCTTGGTCAGAGTCACTAATGAAGAAACCAGAGACCCTATTCAGAGACCCCATAGACCCTATTGCTCAGAAACCCTATTTTGTGTATGTGTTCAAGGCCTTGACCTGAGCCTGATCTTGCAGGCTACAGTAAAAGCTCCCCGACTCTAAGGGCGATCAATCTCATCCACCCAGATAGCCCTAACAGTCATTAAACTATCTCGCCCAACCAGGTAGCCCAGACAGCCATAAAACCAGATGTTTTAATGACTAACTCTAACTAATAATTGGAAATCGCCCAAAAATGTAGCAAGTTAACCACTCAGGCACTTGTAAACTGCACCTCTGTTCGCCAATTACAGACCAGACTATCTTACCTATGTGGAAATCCCCTTTTTTCTGTCAATAAAAGAAGCTGTAATTCTCTGGGGTCAGTTATCTTCCATGGTGCCTGACCCTAGCATGCTGGTTCTTTGAGCTGCAGAATAAAAGTGCCTTTGCTTTTCTACACAGGAAATCTCGCTGGTTCTGGGGGTAGGGTTAGGGGGCAGATTTTGGGCTCAGCACTAACATCAACAAAGCAATGGGACAACAAACCCTGGAGGAGGTGCTGGGAAAGGAAGCCCTCATTCACTGTTGGTGGGATTGCAAACTAGTGCATCCACTATAGAAATCATTGTGGAGAATCCTCAAAAACTGAATCTACCTTATGACCATCTTATACCAGACCTTTGCATAAACCCAAAGGACTTGACAACCTTCTCTACAGACACTTGCTCAGACATGTTTATTGCCTCTTTTTTCACAATAGCTAGGCAATGGATACAACCTCTATTTCCTTCAACTGACAGTGAAAATGTGGTACATGTATACTATAGAATATTATTCAGCTGCAAAGAAAAATTAAATCATGAAATTTATAGGTAAATGGAAAATATTGCATTGAATGAAGTAACTCAGACCCAGAAAGATAAATGTCATGTGTTCTTTCTCATCTGGGGTTCCTAGCTCCAAGTCTTCACATGTAAATATACAACATGAAACAACCACAGGAACAAGAAAAGTCTAAAAAGGGTCATTAGAGGGAGAGATAGTGGGATACAAGTGATTTGAATGGGAAAATGGGTAAAACTAAAATGGGAGAGATTTAATTGAGAAAGAGGAGGAGTTCATTACAGAAAGAAAAAGAGGGAGGTGGATAAAATAACACAAGGATGCATGGAAAAGTCATAAGGAATCACGTTATTATTTATTTATCCAAAATTACATATAATAGTTTATGTGTATACATGTACATATATTGTAACAGATGGCTATAGTTATTTCTCAGCAAAGAAGACAAAGAGGCTTTTTCATGGATGCAAACCCCGCCAGACCTCAGCAGAGGTCATGGCAAGCACTATTCTGGACAATGGAACCCCAAGCATCTCATCTCAGGGGTTTTTACTGATACAGAAACTCTTCCTCTATTGATAGCACATGCAGATCATGAGGAATCAAATATCTTTTTATATAAGGCCAAACTTTTATCAACAGCCTTATCTCTACAATAAAATTTAACACTATATCAGCAAAAACTATTTACAAGAGGAACAATTGCGAGGCTAATTAGGGTGCCAGGATTAAATAAAACTAAATAATATCTTTCAAACCTTTCACAACATCCAGCATGGTTGTACCTGGCAATTTCTAAAGAAATATGTTTGAGTTCAGAGTTCTCTAGAACCGTCCAAAGACTTTGTAATGCAACAATCATTAGCCCTGGTTCTCTTAGCAAGTGTTTTCCTTAGCATCACCACAGGTGTTCCTTGTCTGCAGGAAGGGTTCCCTCATGGGGTGGAGTTTTCATCACCATAGCAGATGTGTTTTGTCAGGAGCTGCCTAGCTCCAGTCCTGGCACAAGTTCAGTGACCAGGAGGTAGATGCTGAGTCGGCAGATATAATGTGAATAAAACCACATTTCTCATAGATAGAACTAAATTCTCTCTTTGTTCAGGCTTTTTCTCTTATATCATTCCTTCTCTCCTTCTCTTTCCTTCTATCTCCTTCTCTAATCTCTACTATTGTCTGTTTTTCCATACACCTTATATATATTTTTAAACAAAGCCCTTCATAAGGAAGATCACATTACAATCATGTCTTAATCATGAACTTTAACATCACATAATGATTACAGGTTTTACATTTCAGTGATTATAAGTTCCATATTTTTTTTAAAAACAAGTTATCTTAAAACCCACACTGATCACTTAATTCCCCCATATATTTTCTCCCTACAATACATCTATATTCTAGAAACAATAGTTTTTCTATTATAGATTAGTAGAGTTTAACCAAGCCAAGTAATTTCCCAGCCAGCTTCTATTGGAGCTAGCAGGTAGCAGTCTTGCTGTTGCTAAGGAATAAATATGTGTCATATTATTCTAACTTAACAATTTTTATTTAGCTAATGCAGTAAAACAATTTTTTATGCTTAGAAAACTTTAAGTCAGGGTCTTTTTGCTTTTCTTAGATAAAAGGAGAATCTGATACACAGATCTATGTCCTCAAGATACACTCCAGACTCATCAGCAAACTTTTAATTATAGAAACCAGAAAAGAATCAATTTTATTTGTGGTCAAGGAAGTTCAATCCCAACAGTGAGCACTGAAACTCATTTGTTATTTATTGATTATGGGCCTGTCTTTCATAGGCGGAACTTGTGGGCCCTAGCAATTAAGGTTTCTTTGTTCTGCTTTCTCACCCTGACAAAAACAAGTCCTTAAGCAAAAATATGTTTTCTTACTTTTATGTCATTTCTTCTTTACTAATGTTTCCTAGGTTACTGATTCCAAAACAGCTGGCAAACATCTTAATTTGATATGGTAACTATATGTGAAAAACACCTAATTTTCCTAGCTATATAGGTATTTTAGTTATTCTTTCTGGAGTTTCAATTGAATCACTAGTTTAACTCACCACGGTCGTTCTGGATAGTGCCACCAGAAAGATGCAAGACAAAGACCACTAGAAGCAGCAGCAGAAGGGCTAATCAGAAGACAATCACCCCAGGACTTTGCAAATTTGAAGGTAAAACTCATCCCTACTTTGTAAACATGTAAAAATGTAACTTCTGAGGTTCCAACACTGTTGCAGTTCCTCTGACAAGGAGCAACTCTCCAGTCTCTGAATCACTTGTAGTCAGATTTGCAGAAAAAAAAAATCAGTTTAAATTAGCAGCTCCAAGCCCATGGCTTCCACATCAGGGGTTCCTAAACTGGTAGGAGAATCTCTGGTGGAAACATCCAGGTGGTTTGATTTTCACCACCTCTACTGGAAAACATACAACCTTCTGCATAGATTTCAAACACCATATCTTGAGCTTCACAGACACACACACACACACACACAGACACACACACACAGACACAGACACACACACACACACACACACACACACAGAGAAGCTATCAGCAAACTCAGTTTGTAATCCATCATGTTCTGGCTACCATTTCCTATGCCCAGGCTGCTGCCAGCAGTGGGAGTGTGGTTAGCTGCCGGAGAACAATACTGCTTCCTTGAGCTGGGGGTTACCTCTATGATCCAGAATAGGGTGGGGAACCTTGCCTTTTCCCTCCACCCAGCTGAATTCTTTTTTTTTTACAATGAAAATGTATCCGAAACATTCATCCAAAACATTCCTAGACAACTTCTGAGTGCCACTGTTGGAGTTAAAGGGGTCCCAATGACAGGAGAGAAAAGCGGACATCAGCACTCATGCAGAAGCATATACCCCTGCCTGCAGAAAATCACATGGCCCTTTAAAATGATGGTTCCTGGCACACACACCGGTATAGCCCTAAACACAGAAAAACCCTGCCGAGGCCAGGCTTCTATTTCCTCTGTGTTTGCAGATACCTTGTTCGCCAGCATTAGATATAAAGATAGGCTAGAGTCTTTACATACAAGCTATCAGATGATTGGGCCTTCACTGACCTTACCTCTCCCACTCCGATTAACAAGCTTTAGGTAGGCTGATTAAAATGTCTAGTAAGCATAGACCAACGCTATTGGGCTTCTGCCTTGTGCACCGTCCTACCTTCTCCATAAAAACCTGTTTCCCTCATCCAAATCCACAAGAAACGGATTTGCAACACGAGGCATTAATCCCCAGAGTCTGTTTTTTGGACTAGTGACTCTGTCCACCACTCACTCCCTCGGGAACTCTGCAACCATGTAAAACCCAACATGCCCCCTCTGTAGCCCTGAGCTAATGTCTTGATGGACAACACCAAGGTTCTCTTACTTTACGAGAAGGACTTCTCAATTTCTTTCACTTTCTCTAGAGGCCTTTGTTTTGAGGCTCTCACCTCAAAACTTCCCTATTTATTTATTAATTTCACAGTCTTCTCTCTTCATAGAGGCTTATTTTCTTTCTCACTCTCCTTTTCCTTCAGGAGCTTTTCTTTACTCTTACCAGACTCTGTGAGGTCTGAAGTTTCTCTCTTTCTTCCTTGTTCCCTTATCAGATGTCCTGCCCCGTGTTAGTGCATCCCTTGTAGCAGTATGCTATTATGTGGGTCAGCAAAGAAGATAAAGAGGCATTTCCATAGGTGCAAACCCTGCTAGACCTCAGCAGAAGGAACCACTTGTCACGGCTGTCCTCATTCTGGACAGTGGAACCCTGAACATTTCATCTCAGGGGCTTATATTGATAAAGAGGCTCCTCAGGTGTTCTGTTGATAGCATGTGACGATCATGAGCAATCAAACATCTTTTACATGATGCCAACACCTGAAAATATTACAAAATGCCAAGGCCTAGGCAGCCCTCCCCCAACAATGCACAGAACAACCATTTTAAACACAACTAGAAATAAACTTTTGCAACAATATAGGACTGAAAATGCTCCCAAGAGCCATAAAATATCTCTAACAAAACCTCAATACCGTGCATGAAAAATCACCATTTGAGTTGTTTGTCAATTCTGAGAGGCCATTCCAAGTAATATAAACTATTGTCATTGCCCCTGGTTACCTTCCATAAGTTGAAGGTAAATCCCTATTGCTGAAGACAGCACTGTGCACTTCCAAAACAAGAACAAGAGGGCTTGAGTTGTATTTCACTTATAGGATGTCTTCCTGAGAACTAGCTTTCATGGTATTAGAAAGTGTCACACAAGCTTCTAATGGAAAGAAGCATCTAACAGATCTACCCAGCTATAAATGCCTATGAACTAAAATAACAACCAGCACAGCACAATAACCCTAAGGATACAATAGTGGCATTCCTATCTTGGCAATAACCAACAGCTTTCTAAATGGGATTAAGGCTCACTCAACAGGATAGAAATAATACCTAATACTGTAAACCTAGCCAACTACCCAGGGCTTGGACTACCAGAGGTCACGGATCATAGAGGAGACCACCTATAGCCACTTTACTAAATCAACAAATTGCCAACTCCATTATATATATTTATCCTTATACCCAAAGAAAAGTGTAGCTCTTATCACTCATCAAATAAGCTTCTCTTTGAATAGATGAAGACCATTCAGAAACCCACATCCAGTCAAACTATAGAGAACAAGTGATCACGGTGTACCTCATCCCAATTTTTACAATATTACTCCTATACCTAAGGCTCAGGAAACATTTTAGAAGAGGAAGCAAAAAGATTGTAAAAGCCAGAGGACTAGAGAATCTGCTGTGAGATTCTGTCTCCTAGAAATGACAGAGAAGCTTCATCCAAAATATTTCACTTGAAAGAAGATATGCTAAATGCAAAGATGAAATCTCACAGAGCCCCATCCTAGACAAACTAGACAAATGACTACAGGGAACTAAGGACTTCTGAGAGTGTGAGAGACTTCCCCAAGGATGATCCCCCTAATTAGTTATCCAATAACAAGTGGTGAGTCATGGAATCATATACCCACAAGTAACACTGAACAGACTGTATTTATGGCTATGATTTAGAGAGGGAGCAAGTGGGGGAATTGGTGGGAGGAAAGGGGAGGGTTAATAAAGTAATATTAATTTTAAAAACTTGAAATTTTAGAAACAGTTTATTACAAAGCCTAGGCTGACCTTGATTTCCTTTGCTTCTTTAAAATTTGTATTTGTGTTTATTTTTTATTTAAAACTTTTAAGTTTTTTTTTTTAAATTTGTCTCCAAAATATCAGATCTGATTATCTGAAGAACACTAGTAAAATATATCTCAACCATCCTTAACTGAAGCAATAAATAGAAAGGCTATTATTACTGGACATTTGTTTCTAGTATTGTTTGTTTGTTTCTGTTGTTTTGTCTGTTTGTTTGTTTTTTGAGATAGAGTTTTTCTATTGTAACTCTGGCTGTCCTGGAACTCATTCTGTAGAGCAGGCTGGCCTTGAACTCACAGAGATCTGCCTGCCTCTGCCGCTCCAGTGCTTGGATTAAAGATATGTGCCATCATCACTCAACTCTAGTAAATTTTTAAATTAATAGTGATTTTTAAAATACATAGTGAATCATCATTACATATACATCACAGTAATAAAATATATGAATGAATAAGGATGATAAGTGTTTGACAATATGGAGGAGAATTACCATTAGTTTTAAAAGAAACTGAAGGAAGGAACAGGGACAGGGAAGGCTGCAGTGGGATGAACTGAAATTGAGACCAGTAGGTTCCTAAAGTGTCAAAAATAAAAAGAGGAGGAGTTAACTTATTTAGAATGGACTCCAAATGCCGTCAGAGCAAATTAGCTACGGCTCAGTGTTTCAGCCTGATCGGAATAATCAGCTCTAGGCCACTGAAAGGTTTGAATCCAAGTCCTGCTGCACCAGAGGAAGAGTAAAGCTTCATAAACTCAGAATGGAAGGTTTCCATGGCTGTGACTCTAAATTCAGGTCTACTAGTAAGGCTGCTATCCCCTCTACACATTAAACCTGAGATACCATGTAAGAGAGAAACTAAGGAAGCCTTTTTTGATAGATTGCCTTTGTGCATCTACTCAATTTTACCAGTCTAAAAGGTATAATTTTTCTGCTTTTGTACTTTAAAAGCACAATAGTGAAGAGCCAGGGTTTCATTCTCAGTCTGGTGCCCTACACAGCCTGCCCTATCTCTGCACTGATTCAGACTGTACCTTGGGTACTACTGTTTCTGCCTTCTATTCTTCTCTAATAATGCTGTGGCTAAAATAATTCATGTTAAAAATTAGAAAGGACTGAGAAGCAGTCAATCAAACTATAGAAAAGGAACCGAGGGACAGAATATTTGTCTAGTAAGCATGAAAGCCTGAGAATGATCCCTAGCTCAGTAACAGGGTGGTGAGTAAAAACACCAAACCACAGAAAAGTTTAGTGCCTTTGATGAATCTACTGTCAGGGTTTTCTCCACAGGTTCCCTTCTATAACTTTCCATTCTCTCTTACATCTTTCCTTTCCTTCTGTGTGTTTCTTTTCCCTTCTTTCTTAAGGTGAGTGTTCCTCTATTTCCTCCAAATAAGAACAAATCTCATAGACTACCCTCTTTTGGTCCTACATTTTTTTATTTCAAATTTCTAGTAAAGAAATATCAGTCAACTTTTATGACTTCCTTAAGAGGAATGTAAGCGTGGATAATATTAGAGCATACTCTTAAAATTCAAAGAATATTTAACTGGTCATTTAGTAATCTGTTTTTCTCTATTCTTGATCCTTCAATCAATACGAAATGCTTCATTTCATATGTTTTCTAAATCAGTCAACTATGAGACAATGCAAAAATCTCAAGCCCCATGCCACTCCTGTCTCCCTTTTGGGATAGTTTGGGGCCCCTTTTCAAGCAATAAAGATAGAGTTAAGAAGAAGAGATGAGGAAGTGAGAAAGGGGCTGAGATCAGAATAAAGCTGATATCAGATAGATGCAGGGTGGGGATTATGGAGCTAGCTGGAGACGACATGAGACACAGCTGAGAAAACACGTGGTTTATGCAGAGAACAGATAAGGCTAATCAGTTCAGTAACAAAATTTAACCTTTTCTCAGGAATCTACTACCTAAAAGACCATAAACACTTCACAGAAAGGGTTACAAGTTTAATAGGACTGCTTTCTCCATGTGGAATTTGCAGGAACAAACAAAAAAGGGTTAGTGTTAGTACAAGTACACAGAAGTGCCAAGTGTAGAGCAGTCTGTTCTCTCCTTCTACTGTGTGGCTTCCAGGGATCAAAATCAGGTCATCAGGCTTGACAGCAGGTACCCTTATGTGCTGAGCCATCTGGCTAGTCTGATAATTTAGAAAGTGATTTCAAGAGAGGACAAAACGACAGTGAACTGGTAAAAGGTATTCATGGAGGTCTCAAAGAAAGCAGAGCTGGAAGGACATTAATGTGTGTGTGTGTGTGTGTGTGTGTGTGTGTATACACTTATTTAATTAGGTAGTCTTCAACAGATCAGGATTATTTTCGATAGTTCATTTTTGCTCGGTCCTTAATTTATTGGTGATATCCTTTGAGACAGAGCCTATAAGCAGTCTCACATAGTGTGTTGTACGAGCCAATTAAAGATTATACCAAAAACATAGATAAGGAGGTAGCATGGGAAAGGGTAGACAACAGATTTGTCAGAAGGTTATTGAAACAATTGCTTAAATACATTTTGGAATATATTTCCAGTTGTTAAAAGTCAGCTTTCTATGAGAAGATAAGTGTTTAATTATTCCTATCTTGAATATACATTGCATGTGTCTGATTACAGGTAGTTCCACGGATTAGCTCAACGACCTTTAGATGAATGACAAAATGTCTCCATGCCTCGGTTCACCTAGACGAATAGTGTTTGAATTAGAGCTCATTTTGAGGCTGAAATAAAGTTGACTATCTTTAATAATAATACATAACAACTTTGACAGAGCATTCTACAGTTATTACTGCTTATTTAGGATACTATTCATAAATACTATATGGAATTTTGAAAACATATGTATTAGTTATGTGATAATCTTTTCCTCTGTCTCATACACCATTATCATTTACTGAAGGCCGAAAGATTTGTCTACGTGCAAATTAGCTTGAACTTTCTTGGAAATTTGAGAGCAATGACTGGAGTAATTTTACTGACACAAATCTTACAAAACACCAGGCAGATCTGGGATAAAATGTTTCTTAGTATGACAATATAGGTTGAGATTTGAGGTGTAGTTCAGTGGTACAGTGCTTGCCTTGAATGGCAGAGTTCCTTCAAAGCCCAATGCTACAAACAAATAAGAAACAAACAAAAATCTCCCCAAATAATAACATGTCATGGCTCTAATTCCATGTTTAATCTAAGTGGATTTTATATTACCAGTATATTTTCAACTTTGTAGTCAAACAAACTAATGCTCAGAAATGTTAAGTTCTATTTATTTCACACATTTGTCTAATTCTCTGAAATTCAGTTTTCTGTTAACATACACTATTTTATCAATATGATTAAAATTAGACTTAAGTGGTTGGTTTTAACTGTCACTTGACACAACCTAGATTCACTTGAAAAGCATCTCAAGTGAAGAATTGCCTAGATCAGACTGGCTTTCAGACATGTCTGTAAGGGATTATAGTTGGCACTATTTTGTTTTGAAATATGTTTAGTGATTACATCCTTAATTTAATTTCTAAAATCTCCATAATTTACCAAGACTATTCACTCAAATCCCATGCACTCTACAGCTCTTAGATATTCAGCTAAGGTTCTTTGTTGGGGATGAGCACTTGTACATAAAGGTACTCGTTGTGCAAGCATGAGGCCCTGAGTTCAGATCCACCCAGCCCCTGTAAAGCCAGACAGGTACCTGTAACCCCAGCACTTGGAAAAGCAGTCAGAAAGATCACTGGGGCTTGCTGGCCAGCCAACCTACTTAACAAAACAAAGCAGCCAAGTTCAGGTTTAGTGAGAGAGCCTGTCACAGAGGAAGACATCCAATATCTGATGCCTCCCCTGGATTCTGAACAGGAGTGCATATACCTGCATACACATGCACACACCACATATGCACATACACACAGGAAGAGACTATTAAAATTAATCAGCTGTTATATTATACCAAATCAATGAGTATTTGTTACTGTCCTTGGAGAAGATAAGTTTAATGAATAGAATGCCTTTTTTTCTCCATCTATTCTTCCTCCTTTTCCTCTTCTTCCTCCCCCTCTGCTTCCTCCCCCTCTTCCTCCTTCTCTTCTCTCCTCTTCCTTCTTACCTTTCTTCCAATCGTTTCTCTTGTCCTGTGAACTGGTGTAAACTTTTCCTGTGTCTATGGACTAGTGTAAACTTTCCTAATGAACACGTTACTCCTTCATCTTTAGTGGGAGTGGAGGGTGTAGCTTTTAGAACAGTTGACAGTTGAACACAGCAATTTTGCTTTCCCTAAGTCTATGGTGATTCATTAAACAGTTAAGATGCATGGAAACGAAAGAGACCAGGAAGCAGGTGTTAAGTATCAGAGATTGGATGGCACTCTTTAAGGAACTTACTGAACAGTATATTCTGTAAATCAGTATGTGTTCTCTGAGAACCAGAGTGTGCAACTATAGACACTTTATTTGTGACTCCTCTTCTGGGATTCAATTTTGAAAGCCTTAAATAATGTACTTCATAATTTCCTGTATGTGACAAACACTCTTATGTCAAGGATGACTCCAGTTTAAAATAAGAAGCATTCCTTTTATGGTAACGTTCATACCATCACCCCAAATACTCCTCTGCTTATGTTACTAAAAGCAATAACTATATAAAAAACCAAATACAAAAGACAGAAAAGAATATCCTTAGAGTCTCCCCCAATCAGGAATCATCCTTTTTCTTTCATAGAGAGAAGTAGAATATAACCTCTCACAAACAGTTTTTCAGAGAAAAATCTCTCTGGCAGGTCTTAGGGGGCACTGGGAACAAAGCTATCCATTTTTGATGTAATTTGCTTAAGGAATTTCCCTGAAATTGAAAGTAAGCCTGACCTCTGCTCTCAAGCCTAGATAGTTATTTTATGAATTCCAACTTGTGGGTCCCCTCCCAGGACAGGATTTTTAGCCTCATCAGTCATCATTTTTCATTATCCTTACTGCCCTTGGCCTTTGCTTGGACAAATGAGATCAGTTTCTAGTTAAAATTAGGACTGCTAATCCCATGCATGACGTCTGTGCTAGCATGTTCCTCATCATCTCCTCACCATCACCTTCAGCAGACTGGAGGCTCTCCTTTTGTCTTTTTATACAACAAGGTGGACAGAATGAGGAGAATGGGCAAGAAGGAGGGCGCTTTGTGATTTCCTAAAATACATGTATTTACATTGGTGTAATTTTAGGAAAGTATCTTGCTTGCCAAATATCTCATTCATCAAATCAGTCCCGTGTATCCTCACATGATATTCTTTTGAAGATATTGGGTTTAGAGAATCCAATTTAGTAAAACTAATAGAGTACTGCTATATTTTAAGTAATAACACATGCAATTGTCTCTATGTCTTAGGTAGGGTTATTATTGCTGTGCTGAAATACCATGGCTACAGCAACTTGGGGAGAAAAGAGTTCATTCAGCTTATGCTTCCACATCACAGTTCGTCATCAAAGGAAGTCAGGACAGAAACTCAAGCAGGGCAGAAACCTGGAGGCAGGAGCTGATGCAGAGGTCACAGAGAGGTGCTGCTTTCTGGCTTGCTACTGATGGTTTGCTCAGCCTGGTTTCTTTTAAAACCCAGGACCACCAGCCCAGGGAGTGCACCACCCACATCAATCACTAAGTAAAAAGTGTCCCACATGCTTGACTACACCCCAATCTTATGGAGGCATTTTCTTATTGAGTCTCCCTCCTTTCTGATGATTCTAGCTTGTGTCACTGACATAAAATTAGCATCACCCTCTGATTCCTGAGCGTCCAGTAGACATGAATTTCTGGAGGATGTCACTAAACCCACTACAAAGTCTTGACACATTCTTGCTAGCTCTGCTCAGTCTGAAATCTGATCACAATTCCCATTGACCCCAAACTACAGGGCCACTTCCTCTCAGATCACACTAATAAGTTTTTCAGATTAGTTTCAGCTGATCTTTGCATCTTTCTTTATCGGGCTATTCCACTTTATATTCTTATTAGCTACAAATAAGAAATTATCTGAATGCCAAGAACATACCTTGAGAGTCAGTGTTCTCTGCTTCACTAAAGGCAGTATTATTTGGTATGCTGGTGTGAGAATACGATGATGCAGATGGACATCCGGACATATTTCATACAAGAAATCCGTTGAACAGAAGACATTTCACATTTTCTATCTTTTCTACACAAGATTCCATTCTTCCTGGCTCAACATTCCTGTACTAAATAGTCCTCACAGAAAGAGATATCTTGAGCAAATTAGGGAAGAAACTACAGAATGGTAACTACTTTCACTTTAAAACTGTGTATGAAGAAATTTATAGAAATCTTTCTGTTTTGTTTTTTTTTTTTTGTTTTTGTTTTTCAAGACAGGGTTGCCCTGTTGTAGTCCTGGAACTCACTCTGCAGACCAGGCTGGCCTCGAACTCAAAGAGATTTGCCTGTCTCTGCCTCCCAAGTAAGTGCTGGGATTAAAGGCATGTGCCACCACTGCCCAACCAGAAATCTTTCTTTCTAAAGATATCTTGGCACTTTTTCAGGTAATTGTTAAACTAAGGTAAAATTTCAGCTTCAATATTCTTTGCTTTCCAGTTATTTTAGCAACCTAATTTCTCTGCCAGATTACAATCCTTAAATAAGTGGGTACCCTAAGGCTAACTAGACCATACACATTTAACTCAAAAATTAAAATGCCTCACTAAAAATAGCACATGTATTACAAATATTCAGTCTTGAACTATGAACAATACTAATAGTATAAATATCAGGCAATATGTGTACACATATCTATGTGTACACATCAATTTATTTTAATAATTCATAATATATCCAACAACCTGGTGCAAATTATTTTTAGTGCCTCCTGGTTGTCACAGAATATTTTACATTTTCATGTTTACAATAACTTGAAGAATTATAGAGCTTAGCTTTAGTTGCAGGTATTGTAGATAGGCAGATGAAAGTTCATGTAACTATCACATGGGAAAAACATGAAAACTTCTGCCTTGGAAATCAATTTAATTCTCCTTGCAAATATCTATACCAAAAGAACATATAATTCTGCCTGTGAGGACAGTGTTATCTTATACAATTCATAGAATTTGAGCCTTGGTTTTGTCATGGGTATCTTAAGCAAAACTGGAGTTTATGAGTTGACTTTCTGCTCTACGAAATTGTTTTAAAAAATTAACAAGTTACCTAAAGATTTCATGAAAATTAAATTGAAATATAATTATAGTTATCTGTTTACACGAGTCTGATATTTTGTGTTTTCTTTTTCTTCAGAATGCTGTTAGACACACTAACATTCATTTCTGTCTCTTAATACAATCCCCTACTGAAGATGTTAAGAGTAAATACTATATTTCTCAGATTATATGCAGGTGAAGGTAGCCAGTCAGCTAACTTCTGACCAATGAGATATATAGGAAGTTGTGTGAGTGATTCCAGAAGCATCTCTTAAAGGACTGCTAGTCTTTATTTCCCAACCTTTTTTTCCCTTTCCATTCTCTGTTTCTGCTGTTGGAAATGAAGCCATGAAGGGTAGAGCTGCAGCGCATACTTAACACACTTAGTTGGCCTTGAAATGGAAAGCATACATTATGCTGGATGAGCAATAAAATACAAAAGCCCAGGATTCTGGCTTGTGCTGTATAACGCCTTTCTGAACTGATTGGATCCAGGTTTATTTTACAAGAGACTATTACTTAAGCCACAATAATTTTGGAATGTCTTGATATATACCTGTGGCTGAACATAAAACTAATTGTTAAACATCACCTTATACACAAAAATAACTATTAATAACACAAAATGCTTGTTTATTTTACTAGGTCTTCAGAATGTTCTGTGAGAAATACATAAACAGTTTTATTTTTATATAAAGTTCAATATGAATTATTTATTCCTACCTAAACTATTACTTTGATTTTTAGATCATATGATATAATATCAAATATATATATATATATATATATATATATATATATATATATATATATATGCTCAGATTATATATATTTTGATGAAAGAATTGCTAATACAGAAAATATTAAAAATTTCTCTACTTGAAAACGCTAGCAAAGAAGAGAAATTTCCATCTTTAGATTCTTTGTTTGGAACAAAGTCTCATTCTGTAGATACAGCTGGCCTGGAACTTGCCATGTAGAACCAGACTGTCCTCAGATTTGCAGTGATCCATATGCTTCTGCCTCCCAAGTACTGGGATTACAGGATGCTTCACCAGGCTCTGAGAGAGACCATACACAGCAGAGGAATCCACAAATGAAATGTGTGCTTTATGTGTCTTAGAATGTCTTTGGTCTGTCTGTTTAAATGCAACTGTGCTATAACCAATCATTTCCTTTTGCCTATGTAGTAGATAGCTACTGGGTGGCACAGCAAAGAAGACAAGGAGGCATTTTCATAGTTGTAAACCCTGCCAGACCTCAGCAGAGGGAACCACTATCATGGCAAGTGCTATGCTGGACAGTGTAACCCTGAGTGTCTCATATCAGGCGTTTTTATTGATACCTAAGCTCCTCAGGTGTTCTGTTGATAGCACATCCAGATCATGAGGAATCAAACATCTTTTACATATAGCCAACACCTGCAGATAATATAAAATGCCAAGGTCCAAGCAGTCTTTCCCCCAACAGTGCACAAAACAACCATTTGAAACATAAATTGGAAATAAACTTCTGTATCTACATTTTAGAACACAGTTAACCTTAAAAGCTAAAGAATTAATATGCATTGGGCTAAAATGGCAAAGTAAAAGGAGAATATTTAAACTTTATAAGTAATAAGTTCCTGAATTTAAAGACAAATATCGACTTATTCTCTCCTTGAGTCTTACATGTAATTGTATTAAAAATAAAGTTTTAAATGCTAATCTTTTAGAATTTCTATGGGAATGAAAAGATATTAGTACATGAAAATATAGCAAAGTATGGGGAGAGTAGGAAATCTTGATGAGGAGAGAGACTGTAAGTCATCTGACTGAGCTGTGAAGTATTCTTCATGTTACACCTATCATTCGGGCTCATTGGATCATTCACTTGCTGGGGTACTTTGTTATCTTGAAATTGTAAGGGAAAACTTTATAGGCAATTCAATTTTTTTTCCAAGCTGAAATGTCAACAAAAGCCCTATCATATGGCTACAATTAGGTCATTTAAAAAATAATGCCATCTAGCCTATTTAAAATTTATCTTCTATTTCACTCTTTATGTATCTATCTTGCTGATAAATGACAAACACCTAACTTTCCTTTTCAAGGAGCAGGAAAGGAAATGTATTGCTTTTTTATTCCTGGTGTGTGTAAGGACGATATAGACCTTATTAGTTATGTTGGCTTCAAAGAGAGGGGGTCTTGAACTCCTCACAATCTCGTGGAGAAAGACATGGCATTGTCACTGTGGGCCTCAGAAGAACAATAGCTCTTAATCTTGAATTTTATGAAAAATATCACAGCCAGGAAAAATGCTCTGGAGTTGAGCTGAACACTATCTTCCATAAGTGATATTCAAATGTGAATTATAATCCTTGCAACGGGGAGTATCAGAAAACTGTGAGCTACTTAACTTTTGTTTTCAGGCAGGACCACTTTTATTCATGGCAAGGGGCATCCTTGTCATCTACCTGTGCTGATGGCCAAAACACTCACAGAGGAAGATGGGGTGTGGCCCTTACAGAGGTAGAAATGACTCCCATAGTCCTCAAGAGAATCTTGCAAGTTTAGTCTTTCAGAAGAAAACTATCATTCCTAACTCTGAAAGGATATGAAAATGCAGGGCAGGAATGCTGCCGCTGTTTGCTGCTGAGGATGGTTTTTGTCAGAGGGTCCACTGAAGAGGCGGTCCTCTGGTCAACTAGCAGGGGGAGATCTTAACTTGGTATGCTGCAATGGACCATGTGATTGCTATTCTATATTCCTGAAGAGAGGGGGAAAATATTTATTAGAGGGCTGTAAGCAGGTGATTTGGTTTTAAGTAAAACAGAGATTTGTGGGTTTTTTTTTTTTAGGGATGGGGATAGGGATAGGGAGAAACAAAGTGGGGGAGACAGAGTGGGCCAGTGAGAGGAAATGAGTACAGAGTTGTTTCGGAGTGACAGGCTAGTCCCATTCCTAGGATCACTGCACCAAAATGAGCTAGCACAAGTAGCAGGGAGCTACGGAGCATCAAAGGAAGGGACAGGAGAAAATAGAAACCTATTGTAAAGAACCTGGCCTGGGTGAAAGGGATGAAATTCCTTTTAAGCCAGTTTCTCCACAGCAACCAAAGGGTCTCTTTGTAGATGTATCAGGAACAAATGTAACAAAAAGAGTAGGGTGAGAGCTATTGGGACAGACTATGTTCAATATTTTGTTTGGGTCTAGGGGGAAGTCAGTAAGTAAAACGGTTAAAAGACAGAATAAAAACACAAATGTGGTGATATTAAGGAATAAGGGAGTGATGAAGGGCAGGAGTCATGGGAGGGAACCAGAGGAATTTTTGTCTGGTCCCTATCTCGAGGCACCATCTCAACACAGAATTTGTCGGCATGGAAACAGCATTGTCCCAGAAGGGTACAGAGTCCATTCCTAGCAGCGGTCAGATCCAGTCTATTTAAATTGTGGAGCACTGCAGCTGTTGAGGAGTCCAGCTGATCTTGATAGAGCTTAAGCTGCTCTGAGCTGGTGACACAGAGGTTAACTGATGCAAAGAAGGCTTCAGTCCAGATACTTTAGTTCTGAGTCCCCAGAAAATGTCCAGAGTGGCAAGAAGAGGGATGAGTTAGATGCCCCATGGCCCACTAGTCCCCTTTTAGAGATAACCTGAGTTGCTCTTATGATTTTTGTTGGGGTCAATCTCTTGATAACTTCAGTGCGACAGAAGTGACTGGGTGCAGTAGTTAGAGTGTCTCAGGAGACGGTCCATCCAAGGGACCGTTGACAAAACAGTTGGCAAAAATCCAGGACATCAGTCAGGTGGTAAAAACTATACAACTTTGTAGGGAATGTTAAGAGACAGAGTTACATAGCAAACTTTTACATCAGGATTAACATGAGTCAATATAACATAAGGTTAAATGCAATTGTACATGCACCAGAGTTCTGTAGAAAATAAGGTAACTGTAATTAGTTGTTTGTTTACACTAGAATTCTGCATAAGGAATGAGCACCTGGATGCTTTGTAAAAGAAGTCAGTTAAAGTCAGCATCTAAGGAATAAATCTGAACAGGAAGTGTCTAAGTGATATTCCTTATCACTCAGGCCACATGTGATAAATTTTATATTTGTTTTAAATGTTAACCAAGCAAAGCTATTATTAAATGAACAAAACCAGAGTATCTCAAATAAAACACAATTTTTGATTAGAAAAAATTTGATGAGGTAAAATTTTTAAAATTGGGACTATTAGTTTAAATGATCACATCTAGTATTTGAAAACATTACTATCATGCTTTATTAATATCAAATTGTTATACCTACATTCCAAGATCATTCAGTAAATATATCTTAGGTTGTCAGGCTTTGTAAAGAGATAATTTAATTCTAGGTTGTATTCCCCCGAAAAAAATTATTTTCAATTTCCAATTTAAGAAATATACTACCAGAAACAGTGTCTGCCTTGTCAAGAATAAATGACTTACTTTACAATTAAAAAAGAAAAGAAAAGAAAACCCTATTAACAGAACCTTTAAAAAATCTCCACATTTTCATTCCATACATTCAACCAACAGATGGAAAATGAAAACATCTAGTCATGTCAAAACTGTATCAAATAATTTACATGTAACATGGACTGAATTAACAAAGAAGGCTAAAGCAAACTCTTTACTCTTTTGTTGATGGAAGCATATTTCTTAACAACATTTTATTTAAAAAAAAATAGATTGGGGAGACTCTTGATGACAGTATCGTGGAAGGTAGAGTTTGGCAGGGCTCCCTCCTCACCCCCGCCCACTACATTTACCTCCAGCTCCTCACGAATTTATGGACTCAGAGAAGCTATTATGCCACCAAGTATGATGGGGAAAACTTTAAGAATTAAAGGTGCTTGGACTGGCTGTGAGTAGAAAGAGGTGGAATGCAGCAGCAGGGTATGCGGGTGTGCAGCAGAGATGTGGAGCTAGAGTCATGGCAGGGACAGACACAGGGATGCTGCTGGGATGCTAGGGCCACTGCTGGCCCCCACTCCACCTCAGCAGACAGACACTGAACTGGAGACAGGGTCGAGGTGGTGGCAAAATGGCTAACTCGGCGTCCCCGAATGGGGTAAATACTCTGGCTGCTGGGAGGCTGGGACCATCATCTGGTACCCTATCGCTGTACCACTCATCAGGCCGGGCTGCTAATCAGAGAATGGAGCCACATACAGGGCAGAGAAACACATAGCTGGGGACTCAGTGGACAGGGAAACAACTCAGCTGGCAAAAAAACAACTTTTAACACTACTAAAGATACATAATTGGGGGCAATGACAGGCATGGGAGCACACTCAAGGTGTACAAGGGTTTTGGGCCACCACTAGCCACACCTGGCTCGGTCAACACCCATCAGGCCAATGCTGCCACTCCCTCAGCTGCAGCTGCAGTTGCTCTTCCTGTTGGGGTGAGAGAGAGCAGGGGCTACAGCACTGCTTACAGGCTGCAAGCACAAAAGCTGAAAACAGCAGGAAGAACAGTGCTGAGGATAAGGAAGTATGTATCAGTCTGGAGCTTGAGCAAGTCCCAAACGTGCTGCCAAACCTTGGGATCACCTTGATCCTGAGCAACAAGAAGATATCCCAGCTGAAGAATGTTTCATCTTCTGGGTTGAGTCTTCTCGAAAGTCGGTGACCCACCCAGGCACGGTAATCCATGTTGATGTCCATCAGTGCCACCAGCATCGACCAACTTGATGTCTGCCATCCATCCTGCCACTGGAGACCATGTCGGTGTCCATGATTCACAATCCTGCTGGAAACAATGTTGATGTCTGCAATTCATGCTCACACCAGAAAATAAGTAAAAGTCGGTAATCCAGGTTCCTCTCAGAATCCCAGTGCTGTTTGTGATCTCGGCGCTGCCACCAAAAATCGTATCGATGCACCAGAGTGCATGTTAATGTCTGTGATCCATGCTACTACTGAAAGCCATGTTTGATGTCATAGGGCCATTCTACCACCATCAGCTATGAGTAGGATGGCTGCTGTAGTAGTGGTATCAATGACTGCAGATTAATCGCTGAGAATAAGAGACACTGAGGGTTTCTGTGCCAACCCACCCACCCCCAAAAGAAAACTGTGATGGAGATGCTGAGGTGTAATCTTCACAGTTGACCCCTTCCGGTAGGGGTTGGGGGACAGAAGTCAGTTTTCTTTAAGGTTCTTCCCACTGGGAGTCTGAACATGCCCCAATGAGGATACGACAACACAGAATGGACTTGGATTTCTTTTCCTTTTTTTTTTCTTTTTGGTGGAGGGGCACAGAGTAAGAGGGGGGGACCCAGGAGGAATAGGAAGTGGATATGATCAGGATATACTGTATGAAATTCTCAAATAATTAATAAAAATATTATGAAGCCTGAAAAAATAGATTGTATATTTAGAAGCATAATTTAAAGCAAGATGACCAAATTAAATGACTTTTAGGGTTTTGGGATTTCTTATAAAACATCCACAAGCATCATTGCCAAAGTCTATATACTCCTGTGAGCTTCATGGTAAGAGTCCTGCAACTGACCTTGGAGCTCTCTATCTGGTAGAGACTAGTTTATATTCTCAAAGCACCACAGGTGAGCCCAGGTTGGATAGAATCTCCCTCATCTAAGTCATCTCCCTCAGAAGAATCTGAGGGCTTATGCATTAAGGGCTTATATCACTTCCTCTTATATGATATAAGTTGTAAATGATATAAGTTATTTGTTGACTCTACAGATACAAAACCAACTGTCAAAAACACTACTTGGATATTCAAAAAACTTTTCAAAGTTGTGAGTTTGATGACAGAGTACCTGATGTACTCCTTTATTCAGGGAATGTGGGTGGTTAGGGTATGGACTCTGGAATTAGCTTGTGCTAAGAGAAGGAATTGAATGTCAGGGCATGACCAATTTGAACTAGGGTGCAGGTCCCATCCCAGTTGGGTGGTAGGCTTAGGTACAAAGTTCACCTGTTTACTGTACCTTTGTATGTCATTTTGGGAGACACGGAGGACTGAATAATTGCTATTTACCTCCCTGTTTGAGACATTTAGGATGTTGATGTAGACCCTGAGCTTCTCCACTGTGTGTGGTAATCCATCTGTCTGTCTGTCATGTGAGACATGAGGAGTAATTTATCTTTAGATAAGGAGGATCTTATCTTAGAGAAGGACTTTTCTGGTTCTGCCTATATGGCTGGAGGTGCTCAGGTCTATGCAGCCAGAAACAGAAGCAGAAGACTTCTAGAAGTTTTTATTTCCCATGTATCCTTGTTCTGTAAGGAGGCTAGCATGCAACTGACTACTGTGCTCCATCCAAGGGAACTGCTGTTTCCTGCCATGCAAGTGTACTGTAAATCAATCCATTGTACTAAAGCACTCAATATTTTACAGAAAAATTTTATATACCTGATTTTGAATATTACTTTATATTAAACAAACTTCAGTTTACTTTAAATTTGTTTTGCTTTATTTGTGTCAGGCTTAATTTTGACAACATATGCAGACTACTATGTGATAGGAGATGATAAACATTGATCTCTCCCTCCAAGTTTGTTTCTGTCAATAAATTACATTTAAACTCAGCATGACTGACCATTAGCTTGTATATCTGAATTATCTTTAACAGTTTATAATAAGTTGGTACCTTTTAAAGAATTAGGATTTTACAATTTTATTCCTATTAAGTTTGGGCCTTAAAATTATAATTCTTGAATTAAAGATATTTTAGTAGTAAAATAACTTTATAATACAGTACACAGAGACTGGGAACCTCATATTCCATGCATTTATAATGTGTTTTTACAAAATTCTATTCTTTGTACAACTCAGTTTCTCTAAATAGCTAAAGCTTAATAAAGATAAAAAAAATCACAGTTTTCTTTGTATGACTCAGTTTTAAAACAAACCAACTAAGTAGAGGAATAACAAGCAATCATCTTAGCCAAGATGGTGTTAAAGTCATGTGGCATGCTTCCAATCTGCTGAGGTCATCATCCGAAGATGGCAGCCGGCCACATGGTTGTTATCTACTCCAAGGTGAGCCTAAGACATCAGCAAAAACAGTGGCAAGTCACATGAAAGTCCAAGGCAAGCTCCTCAGGCATAGTCCCTTTTCCTAAACAAGATTAATCCAAGTTACATGTATGATATGTTATAGCAAATTAGGATTATCTATACATCCTTTTTAAATCACACTCAATGAATTTACAAATCATAAAATACAGAAAGTTAGCTTCAACAAAAGCTTTAAAATTAATCAATAATACTAATAAATAAACTAATAAAAAGGAAGGAAGAATTCAGAGAGTTAAAATCTTTGTCATTTGTAATCTCTATGGGAAATAATTTACTTCTTGGTTGTTCTCAAGCACAGAGTACCTTTTCCTGGGCTATTCTAGTTTGTTCTCCTTTTCCCTGTCACAGAGTCAGACAGCTGGCCAGATCCAGGACACATACATTGTAGGAAACTTTTAAACAAACATGCTTGGTCCTGGAGCAGATGGGTTAAATTGCAACTCCATAGCCAGATTTCTCAATAGAGTAGAACAGCATGAGACAATATTTCAGTATTATCCATACACAAAAGGCATTTGAATCTGTAAGACTGAACCCAGTGATCAACATATCCATAATAAGTTTATGTATGTGTACAGATGGGAGCAGATGATCTGAAATGCTTTTATCTCTTAGCTGTTAAAGATGCAAGCAGGATTTTCCAAGTTTGGAGAGGCAGAAACACAAGTAGGTCAAAAGTATAAAGCAAAAAAGTTCTATGAAGATTCAAGTTTGGAGGCCCAGCAAAAATGGCAGGCACTACAGTTGTAAGCCAGAGCCTTGAGCACAATTAAAGTGAACTGTGAGTTTTATGAGGAAGGTGGCCACAGATCTCGTTGCAGTTCTGTCTTATGGAGTTACCTAAGTCAGTTTAAGTATTAGAAATCAAAACTTCTGAATTTGGATCAGCAATGGCCATTTGTCCAATGTATATTGAGGCCTGATTTGGACCAAGAGCTGAACAAGTGAACTCAGTATGCAGTTTTCAAAATGGAGTTTTTAGGTTAGCTACCTGCAGCCAGGATGGACCTGAGTGCTTGGGAATGGAGAACTTGGAACTCTCAGGGCCCAGGATCTAGGTTAAAAGCAAAACAAACAGCAACAACAAAAACCAAAACAACAACAAAAAGAGAGGTCAAAATTATTTCCCACAGAGGTTAAAATGACAAGGATTTTAACTCTATGAATTCTTCCGTCTTTTTTATTTATTATCTTTAAAGCTTTTGTCGAAATTTTAACTTTCTGCATTGTCTCCAAAAGATCAAATATGCTTGGAAAGTAAGGAGGGGTCTCCAACCATTACAGTTCCAGGGAGCAAGGCCAGTGGAATGTTCTCAGAGTTTGCAGCTGGTCCTCACAGCCAGTGGGAACTCTCCTGTGCCTTCCACTGAGCAGGTCTTACAGAAGACAGCTCCAGTGAGCTCCCAACCCTAACAAGGATACCTCTGACTTAGCTCCAATGGATTACCTTGTCCTGTTTTGCTATATTGCATTCACATTCTGGTTGAACGCAGCATGGCCTCCCACCTAGGAAGACTGTGCTAGACAATAAGGTGAGGGAGAAAGGACAGAAACAGTGAAAAGAAAAGGCTGCCCGAGAGAAGTGGGTGGTCCTGCCAACCTGCAGGTCCTAGAGGCTCAGAGCTGACTGCTAGGGGTGGAGATTCCAGATGCCTTCCCTAGTGTTCTGGCACCATATGTTAGATTATTTAAAAAGGCATGTTAGAGAGATGGAAGGCAGAAAGAGATGCTTGGTCTGACCTCGGGTGAGACCACGTTCATTCACAGTAAAGGGCATCTTTGTCCAAGCATTTATTTTAGAAGAGCTTAAAATTGTCTGGCTTGAACAACAAAAGACTAGAGAAAATAGTCCACTAGCATTGAAGCAAGTGTTCATTTGAATTATTGTTCCATGGGCTTCTGTAACACTGAACTGAGAGATCTTTACAATTAAAACAATGTTCTGAAATTCAGTAACATGCAGATGTGTGTGCATGTGCTTGCAAAGCCTCAGCTCTTGTACAGGGAAAAATGTCTATAAGAGTGCTTCAGATAACATGTAAATCTCCTATTGAGTAGAAAGGCCCACCTGAAAATTTCCATAACCCTGTTCTACCTGAACTGAGTAATGTCCCCTGAACTGAGTAATGTCCCCTCAACTGTAAATAAACTGTACTAGGATAGACATACACTTATTTTGAACAATGGAACGTCTATTAATTCTTTGCAATAGCTTGGAGATCATAAAAGATGATGTAAAATGTGTGAAAACATCATGCCAGCCATTTAGAATTCAAATTGCTTTCTCAGAGCTAAATGTCTGTATACTAACTAAAACAAAAACTATCTAGTCCAACAAATAAGTCTAGGATACAACCTAATACAAGTCTAATTTTTTGATTGCTGAAACTCTCAATGTCTTTTGGAAGATTTAATCTGGCATGTTGGTGTGTGCTTGCAATCCCAGCAATCCCAGCAATCCAGAAATTATGGGAAGAGAATTGAAGTCCAGCCTGGACTTGCAACAACAACACAGAATAAGAGGCTAGTAGAGAGGAGAGAAAGATAATAAAGGAGGGGCAAAAGAAAGAACTGAAAGAACTAAATGCATTAGGGAAGATGAAATTTTGACTTTTTAAAATCTAAGTAAAATACATTGTGTAGACATTGCAAATATTTGCACAGTTACTACCATATCTCCTTCAAAAAAAGTTATAAGTTACAGTCAAATAGACACTTTTTCAATTCTTTAAGAGGTGTTTCTAATGTTCGAGATGAGTTCAAGAGATGCTGAGAACCTTGCTTTAATCCTTATAGAGAATTATTTTCTTTCGTTTTTCATCTTTGATAACAATAGTTTTAAGTTTGGGAAAGGCAGTTGTTTCTATAAATCTGATATTTTTATTTCCAAGTATAACTGGCCTTAGAAAATTTTCAAGTAAAAACAACACACCAATGCACCAATATTTTCATTGATAAAAGTATAAACCTAACTGGAAGATTGAGGATGCGGTTAAAATATATAAAAATATAGATATGTAATTTGAAAATTCAATCAAGAAAATTCTTAGTTACTACATTCATTCATATAGTTGTCATGAACTCCTTATTAAAATAAAAACAGAATCAATTTACCCAAGAGCATAATGTCAATGGTGCTTTTGTGGAAAACACATGGCCATGCTTATACAATCCACAGTGCGTTTGAAAGGCCCTTTTCTTTACAAGAGGCATTACTAAATTGAGTGCCTTTAAAACAGAGTTTTAAAATGAGTGATAATTTGTCATAATACAGGAGTGAATGATGCTCTATTGACTAAGTGTCCACTTTGTATCTAATCCTACAGCTCTGAACATTCAAGAGATATTTGGATTTCTGAAATAAAGTTGTAGTTGAGAAAGAATGTCTATACGTTATTCATCTTCATGTAACAGCTGTTGATGTTATTTGATGCAGAGTTTGAAGTCTTAGCTATAGAAATTAGAAAAGAGAAAGACATAAAAAGAAAATGTAAATTAAATTAGAATTAAATAAAATTAAAATTCCTTTGAGATGCCACGTCTCCTCAGTCAGCATGGCTATCATCAACAAATACTGGAGGATGTAGAGAGAAAGGAACTTTGCTCACTCTTGGTCGGGGTACAAATGAATACAGCAACTGTGCACATCAGTTTAGAGATTTCTTTAAAGCTTCAAAAACAGAAGTATTATATCACCCAGTTATTTCACTCCTGGGCATATACCCAGATATCTCC